>OX422141.1:187634943-188854552 GCA_949129095.1 Volucella bombylans
CGAGTTTGGTTGGCCACGAAGGCAACAAGAGGAGTAGAACTTGTTTTTGGAATTAAACGATCAATTGCTGAGATATCTCTGAAACCTTTATAAAGTAGACACATGAGGATTACTAATGGAACACATTATTTTCCAAATGACCGCTTCTGCTCTGCTTGCAGACGCTCATCTTTTTCTCGAAATTTTCAATCACTCTTTCACATACTCGTATGTAAATGGGGTCCTATCTTGGCGATGGTGGCTTCAATGTTCGCTTTCATAGTCGAAGTTGTTTGGGGATGATTGGCGTATACCTTGCTAGCCCCAAAGAAAGAAATCTTAGGGTGTTAAGTCGCATGATCTTGACGACCAATGGGTGTTTCCAAAACGCGAAATTACGCGAAACTTTTTCGTGAGTTGTGTGCTACGTAGCACCTTCCTGTTGAAAATATAGGTCGTCCATATCCATATCCTCGAGCTCCGGCCACAAAAGGTAGTTTTTTCATGTCTTCGTAGCGGGTTCCAATAACCATAATGGCTTTTCCGGCCTTATTTCCAAAAAAGTACAATCCTAGACACTTCCGGTCCATAAACAATTACTCATCCTGGGTGCATTGGCTGAATTTTCGGTGCCCAGATGAGGCAATTTTGCTTATTAACATAGTCACCAATGCGGAAATGGACCTCATCCGAAAACATGATTTTCTTGCATGTTTTCCAGGACCCAATCCGAGAACGTACGGCGCTGCCGATTTCATTTCTTGATTTAATTGGACACATGGAGAGCCGGATTTTTCATTAAAATTCGGTGCAGCGTCGTTGTGCAGGGGTCAAGCTTCTGAGAACGGTGACAAATGGAGGTGTTTGGGTCGTTTTTGACACTTTCTTTTACTGCGGCAATTTTTTCCATTAAACATCCGTTGCGAACATGTTTCGGCATATTCTCATCATCGGAAGGCATGTGATCAGTGTAGCGTTCTATGACATGACATAGATCGACATCTGTCACCATGCCCCAACTCTGCGTGCATCAGCTACACCTCTTCTTGAAACACCCTTACAATAGAGTAAGAAAGGTTGAAAGGATATGGTTTCTTGTAAATAGGACAAACGATGCTGAGGTTCCATTTATCGGGCATGCTTTCCTCTGATCATATCTTACAAATGAGATGGTGCGTGTTCCCAACCAAGTTATTTCTAGCCGCTTTAAATAGCTTAGTAGGAGGTCCGACTGCGCTAGTAGCTTTATTAGACCTTAGCTTCGATAATTATTTCTCTATCATCTTCGTTCAGAGTAAATGGTTCATTCCGCCTGATAGCTGTACTTTGACGACTGCGACTCCACTACCAGTTCATATTTGCTGGCTTCCATTCTCGCTTCCACATCACTCCAGCAGTCACATCTCTCCATTTCTTCGTACGCGCACTCCTCGTGCTCTTTCATTTCTTTCCGAGAAGCCTGTGCTCTTTTCTTATTTTCGGCCCGTATAGCTCACGAGCAATTCTCATCTTCGCAGCTTTTAAGGCTGCTTGTTTAGTTGCATGTCCAGAGATTTCTCTGCGGCGGCGCTTTGAAATCAGTCAAAGCTTCTCTATTAGCTTGTTGACAACATTCTTACTGGTGTTGTTCTGTAGTTTGTGTACGGGGACTAGAACAGCGTCGAACTTTGGTGGTCTGAATTGACTCCGTTGTGTCTATGATATCTGTCCCATTCCTGCCTGGCTAAGCAGGGTAATGTAATGATTCGTGTCGATGTAGTTCCTCGGAAAGTACGGACATCCAGAGTGCTGAAAATTTGTCTGTCTGATTAATCAGCGAATGGCGCATAGGTTCCTTTTTGGATGTGTAGATGTGGAAACCCGCTTGCTGGCTACTAACAGATTACGTACAGTTAGAAATTCTAAAAATCTTAATCCATTGTCGGACCTGATGTTATGCAGGTTTTATTTTCCGGTGACCCTCTCGAATCTAGAATTAAGATCCCCTAGCACAATTAGGTAGCACAACTTGGGCACTGAGTATATGCTCGACTAGAACGTCATCAAATTTGTCTTCGATGCTATCATCGCTTTCGTCTGTAGCAGTATGTTCGCAAATCAAGCATGTATTCCAGAATTTGACCTTAATCTGGATGTTTATGAGAAGTTGGGTTGCATGCCGAGACCTTAAAACTTTTCGCGTCGAACAGCAAATTCACATCCGAGACTGAGCGTCACCTTCCTTCTTTGTAGCAATTGCCGTATTAGGTCTTTTGGGTTTTCATCCGCTAACTATCCAGTCCATCCCATCGCACTTATTGAATTGTGGTAATATTCGATTTAAAGCGGTCTAGGGCCTCTGTGAGTTGACCGGCAGCACATGTTCTGTTCAGTTTCCTAACTACCCCTAAATATCATGTGCGCAAGTTCTCACTGTCTGTCAATAGATGGCTCCAGTGCTGGTCGAATTTGACATATCCAAAACGTCATGATCCAATTTGTAGGAATACTACTGGGAAACGGAATCGGCTTCCATATGAGCAGAGGCACGAAAAAGTGATTCTACAGCATGACAACGCTCGGCCTCACGTTGCCAAACCCGTTAAAACCTACCTGGAAACGCTCAAATGCGAAGTCTTACCCCATTCCCCATATCGCTGCCCGATTATTACTTGTTCCGTTCGATGGCACATGGTCTGGCTGATCAGCAGTTCCGCTCATATAACGGTATTCGGTACTTGTAACCATTGATAACTTAGTTGCGCACCTAAATATTGGTCATCAACATTATATCCGGCTGTTTCCGAGGCTGCCGGTTGTCTCTGAACTGCCTGTGTCTTCTGTTTTTTTACACGGTGAGAAAGTTACCCCTTATCTGGAGGGTAAAACACTTCGACAAGGTCCACTGAAACAGTTCGGTGCCAGTAGCCTCGCTGAGGTTATGGAACCCTCTGTTTGGCATATTTAGGCTCCCATCTTACTGCAATGCCCCAACACAACCATGAAGCTCACTTTAGACCTGGACTCCGAATATGTTGAAGCAGCTCAAACTGACTACAATCATGGATGCCCTCGTGGACCCATTATATGAGATTCAATTCCTCCGTCGCCGTATTTATGAAGGAGAAGTGACCTAGTGGGAAACTCTGACTCCAATGACGTTTCGTAGGGGTTTGGTAAGCTGGCTTCAATCGGAGGTAGAATAATCCCAGTCTCCAGCATTTAGAGATGGAAGTAGGAATTGATGGGCAGAAGCTTGTGTCTTCATAAAACGCTATCGGACGCAGACATATTCCAAGAACTCATAGTACCCTGAACTGGCCACTTTGATAGAAAAAGGTTCCAAGAGTAAAATCTCAAGAAGACGCCACTCAGGGCAAAGTATTATTGTATATCACTTTTCAGTCAATAAGGTTTCCAAAGAACATAAAAAGGGTACCTATCAGGACTTTTCTACTTTTGTGCCCACTGCTGACTCCTTATGACCCCTGATTGTACGTCGAAATGGAAGTAGGATTAAATTTCGTTTGAAATAATCTCTGAGCTCCCCTATAAATGGTAGGGACACGGGTCCCTAGCACAACATCCCAATGCTTATATGCCGGACAGCGATTCTTTGATCCAACTACTTCCAATCTTAGCATGTTATGCCGAGTGGCATGTATGTACGTAATAAATTTGCAATCAGGTTTCTGGACTTTGTCGTGGTTTAAGAGAATATTGATTGCTGTCTTAGTACCTTAATCCATGTGGACTTCTCACTTAATCTTTGATTTACGAGTAAGTCACCATATCACCGCTTTTTGAGTTTGAAATTCACTTGAGTTTTCGTACTTATTGTATTTTGAACAACAATGTCCTTCGTTGTTCAGCACCACCTGCAGTGTTATGGAACTCTGACATCCCCAGAAGCATAACCAAACTCAACGTCTTGGTATTTTCTTTGATGAACATTAATTGTGGCCTACCATCTGCTGACCATCATCTTGACATTGTCATTCCCTGTATTCTACCAATCATCCCCTTTTAAGTTACCTATCTTCATCCGTAAACCACCCCCATTTATCAACTTAATGCTTCTGTATATCATTTCATTCCCCTTCAGCTCGCCCTTCAATAGACTCGGTACAATGTCACTCAAAACACAAAAGCAAATTCTGCCCCCCTTTTGACTAAGATGAATCCTTCATCTGCAATCCGTTTTCCATTTTTCAATTGTCTGTAGTGCCAAACAAAAGAGCACATCCTCAGCAATAGAAAGGAAGAAATGTCCAACAAAACAGTAAAACATAAAAAAGATATGAAAAAGAGAAGAAAAAAAAAGAACACTTTTCACTTAAGGGGGCCCATAGAAAAGTATCTCATTCCGCCAGGAAAGCTCCTAGGAGACTGTTAATTCGCTAGCAAGGCAATATATTTTCTGCTGCCGCTGTGTCTGTATACGAGTATATGTGCATATATTACTTACTGCCACCCGAAGGGAGACAAAAAAAAAAAAAAAAACAAAAAGTTCAAATTGAACTCCATGTTGGTGTCGCCTTGTCGTCTATATGTCTTTTCTTCCTCGAGTCTCTCATTTAAAATGCAAAACCGCCACAGTAGACAATGCCTAATTTGCATTCCTAATAGCCTTCGAGGATCATAGAGAACCAACAAACTGCCAACTAATGCAGGATGCGAAAAGTTTACTGGTGGTCGCACCAGCCGCATCAGTCGCACCACCATCAGCCAATCCGTCCCTTCCTCTTTGCGAGTGAAAGAGTATGTGCCCGTCAGCCCTCAAGGAGTTTCCAAGTTAAGCCCTTGCTCAGCACTTATAACAAAAAAAAAAAAAAAAACAATCCACAAACTACTGCCGAAAGGATATGCGAACAAGGCGATGTTCTTGAATTAAAGATCCTTACGACAACTCCTAGTGGAGTTCTGATTCTGACGCTGGTTCTTATCCTAGATGTTGAGTTTTATTTGCTCCGTGTGATGCACGCGAATAACTAAATGGATCATTGTCGTCATCCCGAAAGGATTTGTTGTTTTTTTTTTTCATTTATTTTGTGGAACAAGGACTACGAGTAGTGGCTTCTCTCACGCGGAAACCGAAAGAAATACCTTTTGAAATGTGCGGTGAAATAATAAACAACCTCATTCCGTGTGAAAAATGGATTTATTTGCCACCTGCTGTGCACGAGTAGTTGTAGCAGGAAGAACGTGCCCTACTCTGCCATTTTGTGGAGCATGAATATTGCACACGAAAGGAGTAGACATGTGGAAGGCAATACTAGTATATAGTTTAGTGGGATCAAAGGTGAACGAGTTAGCTTTTTATGACAGCCTTCCACAGCAAGTGCTTGGATTGATAAATTGTTTATTTTGTTATACAATTTTCAACGGGCTGCAGGAGATTCCTAGTCAAAACTGACACACAAGTATGGTTAAGTGGTATAGGGGTGCTTTGAAAATTCCAAGTGCTACTTCTGGAAAGGCCCGTATTTTAATTTGAAGGGTGACAACTGTGTGGGGGACAGAAAAATTGCGCAGTTGGGAGGCATTTTAGTTGAAAAAAAAATGCAGGCTTAATCTGAAATCGTCTATTGAAACTTTGTGCTACTCTACGCAGTGCTGGGGAACATCGAAAAGAAAACAGTCTTCTTGAAGGTGGTAAAATTATGAACCTTTAACATTTGATATTACCAACATTTCGCTACATTTCTCCTGACCAGCTTTGTATGATGTACTACATTGGTGCCTTCATTTTGTCAATTTGATCATTACGTTGTCTCTTGATTGATAGATACGAGTACATATATCCTCAGATCCGTTCTTCAGCTGTTGTAGGGTAATCTCTCGAAATGAAGATGTACATAATTGATTAGAATGACTCAGGTGATTAAATCCTATGTTGAAGTCAATTTCCGCGAGTTGAAGGTTGGTTGTTTCGAAGAAGTGTAGCGTGAGTTGACTTGCACTTCCCATAATTGGTTCACCGCTCAATGCTCATCAGTTTTAAAGCAGAGTTGCCCCGCAAGTTAGACAGGGCCTTAGATTGTGTTACTCGACTACGTGGAAGGCATCTTGGTTTAAAACCTTACAAAATACAGCTCGTGTAAGAACTGCAACAGCAACCTTAGGTAATACAAGAGCTGCCAAAAAAATGCACTGTTTGGTGCGGTTAATGCTCCAGCGGTATCATTGGCCCGTATTTTTTCAAAGATGATGGTAAGGACAACGTTACCGTCAATGGCGCCCGCTATCGATCAGTGATTTCGAACTTTTTTTGCCCAAAATGCACGAGCTGAACCTAAATGACATGCCACACAGCACGCAAGTCGATCGACCAATTGACAAATGAGTTCGATGAGCAATTTATCCCCTGTTTTGGAACAGTGGATTGGCCGGCTAGAACATGCGATTTGACGTCTTTTAGACTATTTTTTATGGGGATACGTCAAATCAATCAATTGCTCCCTTGGAAGACAATATTACACGTGTTGTTATCGAGATACGAGATGGAGTCTCCTTACGGACCATTTAGAACGTATTCATGGTCAAGATTTACATAAAATAATCTTTAAAAAGTAAATGACAAATATTGATTTATCAAACCAAATAAAAAAATTATACAATTTTGCACTTTTTCTGTGTTTCTGTGTTTCTTTTGACAATTGAAAACCAAACGCTTAAACGCTTAAATCACCCACTATCAGTATATTTTATTACAAATGTTCTCAATGGAACCACTTGCATGAGTGGCTACATTAGTCTCAATTGTCCATGACTTTTTCGCACAACTCGGCCGATATTCCAACAATTTCACATAGAAAGTTCGTCCTCAAGTTGTCTTAAGTTTCTGCCTTGTTGGCATTGATCAGGCACTTTATGTACCTAGCACCAAAGAAAAGAGTCCAAAAATGTTAGCTCGCCCTGAGCAGTAGCGATAAAATCACCGGACTTTGTCTTCAATAAATCGATTGTGGCACTCGCTGTATGGCAACTGGCACTGTCCTGTTGAACCTACTTATACTGCAAGCCTTGCAGTTCTGCTTTTTCTCAAAACATACTTAGTAAACATGGTCTCCACTGTCATTTAACCAAAACTGTGCCTCATCACTGAGGAAGATTTTTCGGTGAAAAGTTCGATCTTCTATATTGAATAGAAGCCCACTCAGCAAAAGCTCGACGCGCACGATGCTCATTTGGATTTAGCTCTTGGATCAATACGATTTTAGACAGACGTATGGTATGCCCAAGGCTTTTCGCAAAATATGCCACAAGGACACTCGATCAGTGCTCCGCTCTTGAGAATGTCACGGAATCGGTGGCTTGCAGCCTTGACTTACCCACTCGCGTAAAGAGGTAATATTTTCTTCACTTCTGGCATTGCGCCTAGCCGTATCACTGGCACGGCAATATTATAGTGTGAATAAATCTATTTGAAAGGTTTCACTAAAACATTGATTGTTCACTTATCAGGACGATTATACGAGTAGCGGCCGAAAATTCGAGTTAGCGCACGTAATGCCAGAATCCCATACAGAGGAACACTCCGAAGTGATGTACTTAGTGGTCAACGGACTGCTTACAAAATTATAGAATGCGGGACGTGGTGTAGGATCGGGCTTTCGCAGACATCGTCACTCTTTATGTGTCAGCCAAACGTCCGCAGATATTCTCTGGCATTCTCCGCTCTTGGACACGGGACTTCGGCTTTAGCATATATACGAGTACAGTTAAAACGAAGCTGAAGATTCATGGTATTTTGGATTATTATTCCTCCCAAACTGCAATAAATGGCATCTCTCTGAGTTTCTCGAAATTGCCCGGAACTTAGGTCTCATCCTTGAAAGCAAACTGAGGTGGAAGGAAAATCTTACAGAACAAAGCTCGGTTTGCCATTTTGTGGGTTTACAACAAAACATCATGCATTAGGTCCACTCTAACATCGTGACATCATTTATTAAAATCAAAGGCATAGTCATCTGGTAGTCCGCACTGGAAACGACCTCTTAAACCGCTGAGGTCTTATGCCAGCTTCCTACAGTTGCACACACGAAGTTGACTACCACTGATGTAGTGGGTCAAAAACTTAACGCGTATAATTCCCCGTTGAAATGTCTCCTCGATTTTACACTAATGCAAACGGTACCGAAAATTACCCAAAATTACCTTTTCTTTCGAAATTTTAGTGGCTAAGTTTCACGTCGTAAAACATGATCAGGGTTCTGTATGCCTTCTAAGCTCAAAGAAGCAGCGATTAGAAAGAGTGATTCTTTGCAGGATTTCCCTGCTGGTGCCATTGTCGAAGTTGATAGCGGAACCGATGTTGATAAAGTCCCTTACTACCTCAAAGACGTAGCTACCTCTCGTGACGTTTTGTCCTGTGCATCGATGTTGTATGTTGCTCTTTGTTGAAAGAGCATATGTGTCGCCGCTTCTGCTTCAATAGTCGCAAACGCTCCATTGAGAGACTTTTGAAAGATGGGTGTCCCTACAGTTGACTTGTGAATTTCACACAATTCTTCCAAAACCGATTTTGAAAAAATCATCTGACTATGCATAACCTTGTTTAAGTCCTTTTCTGACATTAAAGGTCTCGGTTTTATTATTACCGATTTTGACGGAGCAGCGTGCACTGGGCATTGTTCTGTGCAGTTCATCTCTATAGGTGCTGTCATATGCGGCTTTGAAATCAATGAAGAGGTGGTGTGTATCGATTTGGAACTCTTGGGTTTTTCTTCATGATCTGTCGTAATGTGAAAATTTAATCTATGGTGGACTTTCCTGGCCTAAAACCGTACTGATAATTTAACAGGCCCTGCTGCTTTCATAATAAAACTAAAACTAACGGACAGGGATGATCAGGGTCGGGAGAGGTGATTATTGAGCGTGTTTTTTAGGGTCTTTTTGAGGCTATTTCCGCTGCAATGGACATCGAAGACATGTGAAATTCGATTAGCTTCATGTAGTATTCGAGACAATAGTTCGTTAAAACCATATGGCGTTCGGTGTTTGTTTACGAGACCTTAAATTGCGGGGGTTGGTATTATAACAAATCTGATCCAACAGTAAGGAACAGTCGATGGAACCGGTTAAGGAGTATAAAAGAATATCGGAGGACTCGCGACGTTTTTTTAGGGCGAAAGGATGTAGTGATCAATCCATGGGTGCCTGCGCAGAGTGGAATCGTAGCGATCTGCGTTAGAAATATCATTTATTTGAAAAAGCAGTCAGTAAAGAGGATTTCCTTATCTGAAACAGCATTTCAGGCAACGAGATACGATTGCTCGTCCGACTGAGTCCATAGGATGTGAGGGAAATTAAAATCCCCAAGAACTATGATATCTTCACAGGGGTTAACAATATCAAAAAGGGTGTCAATCACATTAGTCGCAACCAACAGGGTATACATATATAATCTGCGGTTGTTCAGTAGTCAGTAACTTTAAGATAAATAAATTCGAATTCAGCTGTGCTGATCATTTAACGAGTTGAGGGTCACACCGATCGTGAATTGGCAGCAGCACCCTTCGACCTATAGAAGAATCATCATTCTCACGTCTGTCATCACGAAATACTCTAAATTCTGGTGCAAACAGTTCTGATTAGACAGAACTTGGTTTTGTGCGCAGCCCCCTTACATTTTGGCATTAAAATGTTAAGCGTTTGGGTGTGTTATTTGTGAGTGGGTGAGGAACGATGGTAGTTTTTAAAGCTGGAACGGGTTTTTTGCAGGTGTAGGATACGTTTAGAAGAGACATGGGAAGCATATGAGGAGAGGTCGTTAGCAAGATCTATGGAGGAGACGTTGGAGTTTCTATGAAAATTCATGAAAATTTGTCAGTGGGTAGTCCTTCTTGTTGGATTGAAACCATAATATTTGTTCAATTTGTGCCATTGATGCAGATAGAATCAGGCTTATCATGCAAATAAGCGAGGTACAGACGAACGCTCTATTGTAGTGAATTCTGCAGTCTCTTAAGCGGGAAAGGACATAGACGCCGTCCTCACCAATATCGGCTGGACTAAGCACCTAAGCTTTACAGTGGGGGACGCATAGGGTCTAAGATTGGAGATGCAGAAGTTTTAAAGGCAATGGAAGTGTTGAGGTCGTCAACCGACGAGGACGTGGAAGGATTGAGGATATGGGAACGGACGAAATTCCGATATTAGACGGAATTTGAAGACGCGAAATTGGAATTTATTTTGAATTTAGTGTAGAGGGAGTTGGGCGTGAGATTGAAAAATACGCGTTTGGGAAGACTAGATTTCGTGCAAAGATAAGTTTTGTGCGAATTTATTGGGTGTATAGGTAATGGAGGGATGCCGAATCAGTTCTGTGGCGATTAAAACTCCAGTTAGAGTCACGACGGGAAACCGAGGATTGGTTATTGGGGTCGTGATTGTGGTATACCTAAGACTAGGTTTAATACTAGGCTTAGGATTAGGTTTAAAATTTGGTTTGTGTTCTCCTTTAGTTCTCTTCTGGTTTACTTTGCTTAGCTTCAGTTCACAAAGATAAATGGCTCCTGAGGAGGTGTTGCAAAAAAGTCGCTCGTATTTCGTTGGAATGTTAAATTTGAAGCGATAAGACTTTGATGCCTTGGCCGAGGTATTTTTTCGGCAGTTGAGAAAGGCGGTTTTAAATTTACGTTTAAAAAAGTCTTCAACACAGTTTGAGTCGATGTGGTTTGGTGCACTTCCTATGTTAAACTTGGTTTGTTTTATTTTATTTTATTTTCAAAGGATCTTACGCCGGGGTACTATGCTCATGTGGCGGTGTTGGTATTTAGTTTATCAAGTCGTTTGTCTCATTCCGTAGAAGTCCAGGAAATAATAAGCCGGGCAGTTATCGGTTCAGGGGGTGGTGTAATAATTTCGGCTAATTGGAGATAGAGAGCGATTGTGCGAATGTGTCTTCTGAGAAATGATTACAGCATTCTCATGCATTTCAACTAGCAGAAATGTATTGCACATTGCGCTAGATTGAAACTTTAGTGGTACGGGGAGATCATCAATTTTGTTGAACGTCGATCTGATATCGTCAGCAATATCACTGAGAAGTAAATGAGATGCTGCGACGTCACTGGTTACATCAATCACTTTGCGCATAATAAAGGGTCTTTCATTAAGTGCTTCCTATCTTTAAATTTAAATAAAACAAAGTCTGTGTGAGATATCATCGAAATTGTTTATTCGTTTGAAGGGCCTATCGACGCGATTATGTAGGGAATATAACATCGTTCAAATGTCCGCCGCAGCTTCTCTGTCCAATTTTCCTTGACTCTGGCTGAATTTGAACGATGGCTTGGGTTGTGTTGGCTTTGAGGACCGCTGATTTTTGGCTTATTCGCATAGACCTGCGGCTTCAGAAGACCCCACAAGAAAAAGTCTAACGGGGTCAAATCGCACGATCTCGGTGGCCAGTTCACATCACCTCCACGTGAGATGACCTTGGCCTCGAATCGCTCGTGCAGAATTTCCAATGTGGTGTGAGCTGTGTGGCACGTAGCGCCGTCCTGTTGAAACTTCATGTCATTGGTGTCCTTATCATCCAATTCAGACCAAAAGAAGTTGGTAATCATCGACCTATAGCGCTCGCCGTTGACGTTGATGCCCTGGCCAACGTCGTTCTCAAAGGAATATGGACCGATGACGCCCAAAATCCACATCAAACAGTGACTTTTTCGGAATGCATTGGACGCTCTTGGATATCATGTGGATTGGTACCGTTTCGAATTCAACAATTTTGTTCGTTGACGTACCCATTCATCCAGAAATGGGCCTCATCGCTGAAGATGATTTTTCAATGAAATTTAGGGTTAGTTTCCAACTGTTCCAGAACCCATTCAGCGAACTCATGTCGTTGTCTATGGTCGTTTACCTTAGGCACCTGGGTCAGTTGGATTTTTTATGTGTACAAGACCAAGTCACGACGAAAAATTCGTCAAGTTGTGGTCTGCTAAAGGCCGAGTTCTTGTGAACGAGGCGAAATCGACTGCCTCTGATTCTCCTGCACATTCTCACGGACATCGGCGATGTTTTCGGTAGATCTTGTTGACGTACGGGTGTTTGTTTGTGGTTTACTGAACCAGTGGACTTAAATTTATCCACCATACTAAGAGTAGTTCTCTCGGTAGGACGGTTATATCGACCGTAAAATAGGCGACGCGCGCGGAACGTTGCCCGAACAGAACACCAATTTTGATAAAACAATTTTTATCACTTGCACATGTTGTTGAATGTTATGTCCGTCCATGGTGATTTGGCAAAAGAGACTGAATAAATTAAAATCCAATTTGACAGATGTAGCTTCAACAGTATGGCCGCTATCAACTGTCAGAGTTCGGAAGTCCCTATTGGAAGAACCTGTATCAGTTAAAATTGGACTTGCGGCAGGATATTAGATCCAAAAGAACTCAAGAGATGTAAGGCTTAAATACCGATTTTACACTAGAGTTAAGAACTCTATACATATCATCAATGTTGAAAGTGTCAGTAGACTTCGAATGTTATGTGAAATGTGTCAGTTGTTTGTCTAAAATTTGAAATTTCGATTTATAGAATAGGGGCAGTCTATAATCTATGAAAAGAGACAATAAGACTGCTGACGATAGGTCTTAGGCATTCACGTGGTTTATAGGGTCATCCAGCAGGAGGTGTCATTTTTAACCAACAGAAAAATGCTACGGTTTTCATGAAAACTGTCAATATTTTATTTAGTTCTAAAGCACGATCTCTAGGATTATTAATGGAATACAATGACTGCCAAATGTCTGCTTTGAATCTGCCTTCAAATAGTCATCTCCCTGGTGAAATTTTTCATCATATTTTCGCTTAATTGCGGCAGTGCACGAATCATTGGTGGAACATTGGCTTTATCTATAACATAGTCCGAAAGAAAAAAGTGTTAATGGTGTTAAATCACATGATCTCGTCGCCCAATTGAAGTCTCAATTTCTAGAAATCACACGTCCAGGAAATTTGTCATCCAAAAAAGCCATTCTAGACATTTCAGAGTCTATGTGGCATGTGGCGCCATCCTGCTGAAAATAAACGTCGCCCACCTTTATAGCATCAATTTCAGGCATTCACTGTGTACCGTCGCACCATCGTCACTTTCGAAAAAAAATTGGCCCAATTCCACCGCCAGCTCAATAACCACACTAAACTGTCACTTGTTGTGGATGAGAGGGTTATCGGAGCCCCAGATGGGACAGTTTTCTTTGTTTACGATCCCAGCCAAACGGAATAATGGTAGAAACACACTATTGTGTCGTGTAGTGTCGTGACGCGTCATAAGCATATCGGTTTCATGCATTTAGTATGGTTAGAGACACATTATTACAGTGTGTTGTGTCGCAACCCTATGTGTTGTATCGTGGATCGATCGAAACCGATCGCGTCAGAGGGGGTCAGGGGGGTTCTGATGCGTCACAACACAACACCCAAGTATATTTCCAGTTGTGTCGTGGATGTGCACTCTTCAAAACAAAGTTAAAAGTAAAAAACGATTTTGTTTGATACTGATTCGATTGATACTGTTCAAAATAAGGTCAGAGTACGTCCCGACACGACACATTAGTGTGCACACCCGGCATCACGACACAATGAGTCATATCTGCAAAGTGGTTGCCGATAGGCCCAATTCCTGAGATCATCTCAAAATGGACACAACTGGATTATTTTCAGTCACATTCTTAGCTACAGCGGCAGTATTTTCAGCTAACCTTTCCCGACGAACACTATCACTAACCTATCTGAGACGTTCGAATTGATCGATTTAATTCGCTGTAACTAAATACAGTGAAACCTGCGAAAGTTGGCCAGCTGCGGTGCAAGGTTTTTTGGTCAAATTAGGCAGATGGCCAACTAATAATGGGGTTGGTTTTATTTTATTTTTTTTCAACACATTTTAATAAAGAATTTCGTTTCTAGTCATATTGTGTCATATGTGTTTATTAAAACCAATTAATTAAAAACAAAAATAAATCAATAAAAGAAGTTTTCAATACACAGTATTTATTTTAACAAAACCAATACGAACTTACTAAATACCACCTTGATCAAAACGTTTCCGGAATTTATTCAGAAAAATAAAAATGCAAGTTTATTCACCTAAATCTATATTGTCCCCTTCAAAGTAATCCCCATCAACTGCACCAAACTTATGCCAGCGCTTGATCCAATCCTCGAAACATTTTTTTATATTCGGTTTTCGGTATGTCCAACAGTGCTTCCTGCGATTTTTCCAATACTTCCTCTCGGCTGCTGAAACGCGTTCACCGTAGTGGTTTTTCAACTCGATTGAACAGAAAATAGTCACAGGGAGCCACATTAGGTGAATTCGGTGGCTGTTGGATGGTATTTGTTGCATTTTTCGTCAAAAAATTACGAATAATGATGGTCAACACGGTCTCTTTTTTGCATGAAATTGAGGTATTTTGGCACCAACTTTGCCTCTACACGACGGAAACCCAAATCATTAACCAAAATGTCTTGGACGGATCCATAGACAATGTTCAAGTCCTCCGCTATCTCTCTGATGGTTAGAATCGTTGCCGAAACACTTTTCCAACATTTCCAACGTTCGCGTACCATTAAATCCGTGTTTTACGCAAAATTTAATACAAGTTCGTTGTTGCATCCATTTCTGAAATTGTAAAAAATCACCAACATACACAGAGATAGATGTACTCTTGGCTACGTAACTTTTGCAAATGTCAAGCTATGACGCTAAGATTTAGAGAGAATGTCAACAAGAGACAAAACAGAACTCAAATAGGAACAATGGCAAAGCCGGCAACAACTCTGCCCTTATATTTGCAGGTAAGCTTGCTATTGTCGCAGCTATTTGAAGATCTTCGGGAGGTCCTTCGATGGGGTTAACATCAACCGGAAATCCAGCGCAATAAAAGCATGATTGTATTGTTGATGCGTCGACATCGTTCAAAGCAGAAACAATCCATCTAATGGCGTCTTATACATTCACCGATTTTGAAAATGCACTTCGTGACTCGCACTCATCAATTTTTGCCAAGAGTGATAGAAGCATTTTGGCTCTGTATCGAGTTTTTACATTTTGGATAATACCCTGGTCCAAGGGCTGAATTTCCGGAGTAAGGTTTGGCGTCAAATACTTTACGACGACATTCGAATATTCATTTAGAGTAGTTGGCTTGTTGCATTATCCACGAGGAGGATGATTCGCCTTTTTTGCAGTTTCATTTCTGTATTAATGGTACAAAGCCAATCGTTGAAAATTACCGTTGTCATCCAAGATTTTTTATTGTGTGTCCACGTGACGATAAAGTTCTGGACATCAATTTTATTTTGGAGAAAAACTCTTGGTTTGGCAGCATTTCCAATAATAAGGGGCCTTTAATTTTTCACTGTGGCACTACAGCAAAAAAGAACACGAAGCCTTTCTTTTACCACTTTTCCGTCTTTACAATTTACTACTAAAACAAGACTTTTTTTGGGAGCTGGCCTTGCGGTGGAAAATCCTTTAAAAGTTGAGGCAGGTTGCTCTTCCAACTTATTGCAGCCTGATGGTTAACGTTAACACTCTCGCCGCACAACACTCGAAATTGTATATTATTCCTCTTGCGAAAACTTTCCAACCACCCATTGCTGGCACGAAAATCTTCAATTTGCAGTTCATCCGCCAATAGCTTGGCTTTTTCTTGCAGTAATGGACCACTCACTGGGATGTTTTTAGATCTACATTTCTGGAAAAATAAGAGAACCCCAAGGTTTACGTCTTCAAAATTTGTTTTTCTCAACCTTCGCTTCTTTTCATCGGATACATTATTCTCTAATGCATCTAAATTGTTTTTCTTTTGAGCCTTTATGTTTCCAACAGTTGACTTCAAGATTCCAAATGTATTGCCAAAGTCCTTTGTGATGCCCCGTTTTCTAATTCCTTCAAAATCTCCCCTTTTTTATATAACGAAAGCTCAACTATAAATTTCCTTGGTGGCATATTGAAATCAAAAACAAAATACTTATTGTAATAAATTTTTCATATCCACGTATTTCTCTTACACTATGTAGATAAATTCCAATAAGATTTAACACGAACATTACGTTCCAGCTATGTCTGTCTGAACACTTTATTTAGAGCATTTGTACACACAGGCAACAAAATGCAAACTCCACAATGGCGACCAGCAGCCGACTATGTTGCTAACCAACTTCCGCAGGTTATTTAGTACGAAAGATGAAAAAATATATCTAAATATGCCGCCAAGTTTCAAGATAGACAGGTGGCCAACATACAGAGGTATTTGTAGGAATATTTGTATGGAATTTTTCTGGTGCTACTATATACTGGCCAACTTCGGCAGGTGGCCAACCTACAAGGGTGGCCAACTTTACAGGTTTCACTGTATATGAGAAGGCTGTCGATGATGACCAAAAGCAGCACGAACTTTACGAAACGTTTCCGCGATATTTTCAGCGAATTTTCGCTATCTAAACACTTTGTGTGAGTGTGCATCGATCCACATATAGATTTTACTTATCAAAATTCATCGCAGTGATATGTAGGTGAATGCTGACAGTTCAACATTGTTGGGTTCCCCTCAACATTCTATGTATGTTGGCGGCATCGGATTTGTCGAGAGGCCCTTGAGGTCTCTCGCGATTGTAACCATTCGACGTTGAGCTTCCTCACAATGGTTCGGTGGCTTTCTGCTTTTATATATATCCGCATCCTTATCTTGGCCTAAAAATGGCCTAAATCGATGTTAACTGCTCGGAACGTTTGGACATGCAAAACACTGGAAGAGTGATATGACCAATTTGCTTGACGGTTTGTTGATCAGGAGTCATGGCAAAATCTATAAGCCTGTCTCTGCTTCTGGAGGTGTTGCCGTGAAGCTGTACTGCCCCACTGAATTCGCAAACATCTTCTCCTTGCCTAGTTTGGCATTGAAATCGTCAAAGAGAATTTTCACGTCATATTTGGGTCGTTGTTCTTAGATTTTTTCGGCGAAGTCGTAGAGGCAGTCTTCGGTAGGGTCGTCCTTCTGCTCTGTCGGGGCATAGACAGACGTTTATTAGGCTTATGTAGGTCAATTTAGCCTTTATGCAAATTGTCATCAGGTACTCGCTTATATGTCTGAAGCTCATCACTTGTTGTGATGACTGTGTGAGCTGTGACTGCTATGCTGACTGCAGCGGTTATCTGTAACAGTCTCGATAGTAGATATCACAGTTTTTCATCCTTGTTCGTTCCATCCCATTGCACATTTTGGTTGACGGTCGAGGATCTACGTTAGTAGAGTCTGTTAGGGGTCCAAAAATTCCAAATGCCAAGATCGTTGTCAATTCGTCATAATACGAGGCTATTAGCTCACATTTTATACCTTCCAGGCTGTCAGCTCTATGACACCATTCGCCAGTATTATGCTACCGGCTGAGAACGCACTTGGCATTTTAGCCTGAATGAATAGGGATTTACTCATAATTTTACAGAGTTAAGCCAAATGGAAGAAACGTCAATTGTTCACCGTGTTGAAAAGGTCATTTTGCCGAATTCAAATTCTTTATTCACCCCATTACGTCTTACGGGTTGTGCTCTTCATCTCACTGAGAATGATAAATAGTAATACTCATTAGTAACGTCAAGTCAGAAGATGTTGTGAAAGTCCTTAGGCAATAGCTATTCCTGGTCTGATCTTTCCGTGTCATTTCACAAATTTCATAAGACCATCAATCAAACGCAAGTATCCTCACTTTACAACCACCTTGGGAGCAATACCCTACAAGTTATGTAAAAATCTATTAACGCAAAATTGTGGTTGAAACAGCGACCAGAAGTGATAAATGGAAAAGTAATAAAAAAAAACATTTCTTTTAACGACTTCCTTAGCCATAGTTTGAGTCCGAAAAATCCCTTAACTTTGCTCGTTTACATTGTGTAACCTTCACAGTCATTTGAGCATACACTCTCCGTTGTGATAAGGGTTTGTGAGAGTATCCACACATGGGACCTAGGATATTTCTACTCTCCTGCTCAGTCCGAAGAAGATGTGAAAATGAAATTGAATTTCAGAGTTTTAAATTGAAATGTCACGGGAACAAAGGATTTGCATTAGCTTCGAGACAGTGCCATTTAAATAGGGAAAACTCCATTATAATAGTGTTCCGGAACTTTAGATCCTGTGCAAATTAAATTTCACTTAAACGCTAATTTAGTTTTCAGTTTCATATCCAGGAACCTATCTTCCCGTCGTCGTAGTCGTGTAAAACTTTCACGAAACTTGCGTATACGACGCAACATTTTCACGTACTCAAACTTCTGTCATCGCGTCAGCCTATCACTTGTGATAATTTATTCAAATTGCCTAACGGTAATATGATAAATATCTAAGACAACTCTTAACATATTCAACTTCACTCAAACTTATTGTCAATATGTCTAAGTATATCCCTGGAGTGTAATTAAGTAAATTTTCATTTACTTCCTTCTCCTAAAGGATATTACTATGGAAACAGGATATATCACAATTTTAGTGCTAATCTTAGAAGTATCTCTACTTTAGAAGGATAATATCATGGCATGCTAGGTATTTCTTTAGAAAGTGAAAGGAGGCACTTGAATTGAAAACTGTCCGAAGAATCCTTACAATTTCGAAAGCAAAAAACCAAATTCAAAATAGACATGCACCTCTGTCAGAATGTCTAAAAAGTCTAACGCAAGACGGGATGGATGTTTCCGCAGAGCCCCATCTCTTAACATATTGAAAGCTGAAGGATAATGGAAAAGTTGATTTTCTAAAGCAATATTACTAAAAGCTTTTCAGGATATCTACGGTTTTTTTCTGTTCTTCTTCTTGTTTTCAGTTTTCTCCATTTCCTTCGTTTTTGGCTTGTATTTCCTTGGCTTGGCTGAGGTACTGGTATCGTCCTGTGTGTCTTTATAGTTTGTGTTCGGGTGTTGAACAGTTTTTGTGAAGTTTACTCTTGAGATTGCCCCGAAAGAAGATGTGTATGCGAAAAGGATCCTTCAGCTGGATGGTTGGGGTTACAATTTGTTCTTACATCAGGATTAAGTACTTTATCTGACGAGATTGTTATTCCTTTTTTCTTCTCCCGAAAGGATTATGGTTGTAATTTAATGAGAATACAGGAACGAGAACGGGACCTTATCCTTCTCCCATGGATGGTTTGAGGTTTGTTTATATTGATTTTGGTAGTAATTGCTAGTGGGTAGGATGAGTATCAAGGTTATCAATGGGTTCATTAAAATGATGAATTCCCCTTTAATGAGATGGCACAGCACGTTACGGTTGACAGACGAATTTGAACTTCAATCATCGTTAGTTAGAGGATAACTATAGGGGATTAGAGCAAATTGATGTCGATGTTATGAATAATAAATATTGTATTCCTGCTTGAGCTTTGTTGGTGTACGCGTGTAGGTATACCTTTGAGTGGGATTTGAAGGAAAATACGCTGAATTCTATTGTTTTGCCTACGCCGCATCGTATAATCATGAAACTACTGCACGTTTCTTGTAATTTAGTGGCATCTGCCGCAGAAAAGTACACCCACGAGCCTAATATCATGAATAAGAGAAAAGTACAGTATCGTGGAGTAGGTGATAGACCAACGTTAAGTAACGCATTTCCCTCAAATCTCGAAGAATAAGCAGAAACTTTTTTTTTTTTTTGAGTGGGAGGGTTGAAACCTTGCATAGGCACCAATGATCTGACGTCCATTGGTAGTGTCAGATTCTTACTGACTAAAACCACCTCCCGGGGAAACTTTCCGTTTATTCCCCGTTTATTACTCCGCAGAACTATCGCTAAGTATTACTTCGCGAGGGACGGATTTGAACTTCTTGCTTCGTCACGGGGTCCTTAGCGAATTCGCATGATTCACACAAAGGTCTTCAGATTTCAAAATATATATTGAACTATGTTTTCTGGTGTTGGCCGTTCACCAAATTCTTCACACAATATAGCCCTTTCGTTTGCGTACCGCGCACATTCGAAGAAAACGTGCTCCACGTTCTCTACCGCGTTTACGCAGCGAGGACAGGACGGACTCGAATCACAGTTTCGCTTGAATAGATATTCTCGGAAACAACCGTGACCCGTCAAGAACTGTGTAAGATAGTAATTCAGTTCGCCGTGTTTTCGTTTTACCCAACTTTCAATCCTTGGGATTGTAGTAGTCGGTATGGCCATGTCCATATTGCGGCATCTTTCGAATTTCTTTACTTGATTTATGGATGGCCCGATTTGCACGCGATTTTCTTGGAAATCGATTGGTACCATAGAGGATAGTACCAATATCGCGTTGTGGGATACCGTTCGAAATGCACTGCTAACTCGCAGTGCACATAATCTGTACACAGATTTTAATCCCTTGTTTTCGTGACGTCAGACCATATTTGTGCCCCGTACAGCTGTATGGAGTCTGCAACTCTCGCAATCGTTTGCCTTGTTTCGGCCCGCCGATATTCGACATGAGTCTCGAAAGAACGCCTATCGCTTTCGACGATTTCTTGCAAGCGTATGCGAGATGCTTGAAATTAAGCCGAGCATCAATCATCACTCCCAGGTATTTTATAAATGGGCTGGAAATAATTGTGTGCTTTCCGACTTTTATAGTTATCGTTTCTAGCACCCTTCTACTGCTTCTATTGCTTCGTTGCAATACAAATCGATTTCTTCAAATCGTTTCGCCATGAATACAACAGCAATATCGATTCCGCGAAATCTATAATGGCGGCTTCCCTGGGGACTGGAAGTCGTAGAATGTCGTCATACACACAGTAAGGGACCTAACACTGATTCTTGAGGCACGCCCACTGTAATTTTATATAATTTCGTCCCGTCGTCGGAGTCGTAGAGGAGCAACCTATCGGTAAAGTAGCTCCTGATCAATCTTAATATGTGCTTCGGTACATTTAATCTTTCGAGGCATTGTAAATATAATACGCGATCAGTTCACCGTGTTAAAAGCATTTTTCACGTCAAGTGTTTTACTACCTCCTTTCCATCGTCTACCTTCTATGGCCGATTGGGCTTTGTCTGTTACGACTTTAATCGCGTCGATTGTCGATCGGCCCTTTCTAAAGGCGTATTGATATTCCGCGAGTCCATCATTGGCTTCACTGATAGGCTGTAGTCTGTTGCATATAATTCGCTCTAATATTTTGCCCATAGTGTCGAGCATACAAAGCGGCCGATAAGTTGAGGGCTTCTCCGGCGGTTTATTTCCTTTTGGTGATAATACCAACCGTTGGTATTTCCATTGTTCCGGAAATATTCCCTCGCTTAAGGATGCATTATACATGTTAACGAAAACATCTAGGCGTCTGGACCAGGGGCTTTCCTATCTTCTACCCTCTCGATTGCAGCGGTGAGTTCATCGGTTGTTAAAGCAGGAATGTGTTTACGTAGTTCTCCGATCTCGCTTAGTAGAACTCCGTTATGTTGAGAGAGAAACAGAGTTTCTACGATTCTGCTGAGAAATACCGGACAAGTTTGTGTCGGTCTCTGAGGCGTTTTGAGCTCAAAGCACTGTCTGTTGCTAGACTTAATTGCGGATTTGAGTGCGGTGCGTGCTTCTTTATACGCTGTCTTCAATATCAAATGTCTATCCATATCACGTCTAGACCGTTGGTATTTTCTTCGTGCCTTAAGACAGGCTGATCGAAGTTCCTTAATGTCATCGTTCCACCAATACGTTGGACGCCGGCGGTTTTGTGTCCCCGTTCGAGCCATTGATATATCGCAGGCAGCATGCAGTTATCGCGTTACTTGACGTACGAACTCGTTAGCTGTTCTACCTTCAACTAAAGCTTCAGCGATTGCGTACTCTAAGAGCTCCTCATCTAAGGTGTTTACGTTCCATTTCGCCTTGCTAGTTTGAGGCTGAGTGTTTCGAGGTCGTGTAAGGCTATGGAGATCGATTATAATTGCACTATGGTCACTGTGGGTGTAGCGATTGCTGGCGCGCCATGTCGTATGCCTAGATAAGCTACTACTAACGAACGTAATATCAACAATCAAGCCTGCACCTGCTCTACTAAACGTGTTCGCATTTCCCATATTAGCTACGACGTAGTCCAAACTAGAGAGCGCTTCGAGTAGAATGGTTCTCCTTTTATTCGTTAGCACACTTCTAGATGCTACTGCCCATGCATTAAAATTGCCGGCTACAATAGGTGACGTATGATCCTTTGCATCAAGAACTATGCTTTCGGCGACTCGTTCATGTTGCTCAATCGTAAGGCTTGGAGGGACATAACAGCTGTATATGTATATATCGTTTAAATTTGCTCTTACGAAGTAGCTTTTCTCGCCGGAATGTGGTATCTGAAACGTGGTAATACCACATGCCCATATGGCGGCTTTTTTCGTCGCATCATGCGCCCAGTTGCCCGAATTAATGTTGCAATATTGCTCCGAGAGTATTGCAATGTCGACCTTATGCTCATGGACCGTTTGATGCAGTAGATCCTAAGCTACACTACCAATGATTTAAATTAAGTTGCAAAATTTTCATGTTTTCGCGTGTAGGCCCTCAATTGCTTTTTTATACTCTGGCCACCTAACACTACCGGTTATATGCCCAAAGTCAACTCCGTTTACACTACAGTGCAAGCATTTTGGTTTTGCCTTGCAGTCCTTCAATTTATGCCCGTTTTCTCCGCATCCGAGTCATGCATTCGATCGATCTGTAGGACTTTTGCACGTTCTTGCCATATGTCCAAACCCAAGGCATCTAAATCAATTCTTTGGCGAAATTTCTTTCTCGGATCCTGCAATAGATCCAATCAACGTGTACTTTTCCGGCGGTAAGTAATCTGTTACCGATGTCTACAGGCAATCGCCTGAGTCCCACCAAAAGTGTTCCTCATTGTCTTTACTACCGGCGGCTTTACTTCATAATCTCGGAGGAACTCTCGGTGATGGCCACGCAATCTTCTTCCTTCCTTCGACGTTACTTCGTCTATGTCCTTGCATTCGAGGAATATCTCGTGCGTGATTGAGCAAACTACCCTAAAAATGCACTTATCCATCGTTTCTACCTAACGTTTCAAGAGTTTAAGAATTAACGGCTACCTGGTGTAAATACAGCCAAGAAAGACCCATTGAAATTGCAGAATACGCCTCCTTTAACACTTCCTTTTAAGTCAGCAGTGTATATGGATGAATTTCTTCCTCGGTAAAATATTACCCGTTCAGTCTTTCTTGCGTAGGGGTGGGTCATTAAATTCGCTTTCAAACATGGGACAGGGAATGATACTCGTAATCGATATTTTGGCCGATTTTCTTCTAGGATTTCGGAACGAAGGAGTTTTCTTTTAAGGGACTGGTCCACTGAGAGATAGCTTTTAGAGAATTGGCAGTGGAAATGGCCATCTGTTTCTTATGGTGGTAAAGGGTGTCCAGAGAATAACGAGTGGTGTCAAATGGTATGATCGCGGCGGCCCATTGATGAACGCTCGCCGGGAGATCACCCAGCCGTCAAATTTCTCACAACTTCGAGCGTTGCATCGCTTGTATGGCATGTAGCGCCGGCTTGTTGGAACCACAGCTCGGATATATCGATGTTGTCAAGCTCTGACTACAGAAAGTCGATTCACACCCTAAACCTGAGACCTATACCTATACCTTGACGGTAACTGTGCTTCCTTCCTCATTTCGGAAACAATAAGGTCCCATGATGCTGCCATGCCATAAACCGCACCAAACAGTCAATCTTTGTTGATGCATTTGTGCTTGGCCGAACACTTGTGGTTTGTATTCGCTCCAATAACGACAATTTTGCTTTTTGACATAATCGCTAAGCCAAAAATGAGCCTCGTTTGAGAAGATGATTTTTTGGCCGAAATTCGAATCTCCGGCCTACTTTTCCAGCGGCCAATTAGCGAACTCACCGCATTGTCGATGTTCGTCTGGCTTAAATTTTTGCGTCAGCACAGTGTTATATGGACGGAGGCCCAAATTCAATCCCAAAATAAGTCGGGTTGACTTTATGGCGAGGCCCAATTCAGCTGATCGACTTCGAATCAACATTTCTGGGTCTTCTTCCATATTGGCCGCTACGGCGGCTATGTTTTCTTCATTTCGCATCAATCTCTGTCTGGTTGGTGGCTTAAGATCAAACTTTTCCACGGTGCGATGAATTGCCTGCACACTTTGAGTAAGGCTTCAGTAGTAAAGTGGCTATATTACCAGCATCCACCACGTCAACATCGGGTACCTGCAGCCTGGTGAGAGCATAAGCCCGCGATAGGAAGTACTCCGCAGAGTCACAGAAATCACTTTCTCAGCAAGCGGCGTCGCCCAGCAAATTTAAGTGCTTAGCAAAAGTATAGTGGCCCGCATGAAGCCAGTAAGCAGGCTGTCTTTTCTGCTGATGGAAAGCAGGAAGGTCACTGAATTCGTTTGGAAGCATTCGTTTGGTCTGCTGCAACTTAGGGAGTCATGCTATCTGCAGTTGTACTCATATGACACCCAACTATCAATAGAAGGCTTAAGCGAGGATGCAGGCAGACCCAATATATGTTCGGGTCTTCAAAACCTCTCCTCTGAGCCCTTTTAGCAAGTTCATCGGCGATTTTATTTCCCGTGATCTCATTGTGACATGGGATCCAGATAAGACTTAGTAAATTTAGCCTTCGGGCTACGTTCAGTGAAGTCTCGCATTCTCGAATTAGCTTGGAAGTCGTAAGGGGATTCAGCAAAGCTCTAACCGCAGCTTAACTGTCCCTACAGGTGCAAATGCTTCGCTCCTCCACCGGTTCTTCACGATATAATTCGTTGCCATCAGGATTGTGTATATTTTTTCTTGGAAGACAGACGCAAGTTTTCCTAACGAGAAGTGAAATCTAACGTTGTCGTCCTCCAGAACGACATCAGTGCCGCATCCTATATCGGTCTTAGAGCCGTCCATGAACACCCGACTGCATTTCTTTCCTGGCTCAGATTCTGGGCGAAATAAGAGCTCTGGTGTCATTACATCAGTCCAGATCTAGTGCGTGTTGTACTAAAGACTACTTTTTTTTAAATGGAAGGTAACTTTGAGAGGGTAATCCAGATTTGAAAGTCAGGAGGAGGAAGATTCATCAATGCGTATAGAGAGGTGCCAGACGTACTAGAGAAAGCCCCTATAGAGCTGAGACAGCCCATTCTTTGGAGCATGGTACAAGTAGCAATGACGTAAATTCTTGAGAACTTATTCCATGCAGACAACTGACCTATAGGATATAATTTTTTTTATTGGTTTTATCATAGCCATGTAGATTCAGTGGACCTTTCTCTGTGACAGGCCCCTTTGCTCTGTCAGACAGCCAACAGTGTCTCAGAGGCTTCCGGCGTAACACCTTTAGTCCATAGAAGTTTGCTACTCAGGATGACACTCGAAAACTTAACTTCTTTGGATAATTGGGTGGTGATGCCCTTAACCACTAAATGAGTCAGACTAGGCAGCTTCCTCCTTCTCGTAAAGAGAACAACCACAATTTTGAGATGATTGACTGAAAGCCCATTTATAGTGCACCAATCATCACGATCACGTTTAGGGCAGACAATCGTTAGACACAATCCAGCAGTCAGTACTGCAACATCATCTACGTATGCTTGTGCATAGGCGTCAGAACGCGGGCAGCCGCTGTTTACACCCGACACCACATATTGGCCACAGTCAGCATCGGAAATCAATTTTCTAATCACCAGCATTGCTCTTATTCACAAAACTAGTGATTCGTCTACGCCATGTTGTCTGACCGAGTTACGTATGCCGTCAAAGCTACGTTGTCGAAAGCACCCTCAATGTCGATGAAAATGCCCAGCGCGTGTTCCTTCTTGTCAAGTGCGCCTTCCAAATCAATTCTGCCAGCAGAATTTTCCGCGTTGGTAAGCATATTAGATCTCAGACAGAGGATGCATTTGCTAACCAGTTTTGCGGAGAGGGATTTCGACCATTTTCTCCATCCTCTTCAACATGAAGTAAGTCAGACTTAGAACTGTGAAGCTCTTGGCGGGCGTTTCGGTATGTATGCCACTGCAAGGCTAGTAGGGAAGATTCTCTTCAGAGTTACCGGCAGCTGATCTATACGTTTTTGTATCATAACTGAGCATATGCCATTGGTGCCAGGCGACCTGAAGCCATCAAAGAAAGCAACTGGATGTTTAATGGCCTCATCCGTCACCACCACCGATGAGAATACCAGCTACAGTTAACGTATTTTACTACGGAGAACTAAAAAAAAGATTTTTTTAGGCAACTGATGTTGCTTTATTCATTACAATTTTAATTCTAAGCTACAATATTTTAATGCAGTTCTATTTATAATGCATGCAAAACAAAAGTGTCTTATTGCTTTAGAATAAACGAATAATTTGTAATATAATAATAAAAATTCATTCCCACGAACGTTTGCTGACTATGCAGCGTGTGTTGAAACTTTATACTGTTGTTGATAGTGTTGTCTGGCGATTTCCGTCGATGCAGTTCATTTCAGGTGGTGTGGTTAACTGTTCCCCCCTCGAAAAGTCTGCGTCCCGCAGAGTCATCCAAAATGTACTTTATTGGACTTAAATCATATAATGACCCTTGGAATTTTGGGAAGTTTGCTGGAATTTTCGATATTGGCATTGTCGTTGCCCTTAATTTACTTCTACTTTTGACAAAGAATATTGTATAAATTAAAACCACAAATATTAACAAAATGATGCTTAAATCTGTAATGATAGAAACTTTTCGATTAATATAAAATTTTTGAATCTCTAAAACATTATTTAAGTGCAACTTGTGTAGATAATCTAAATCTAATTTCATATTTCTTTCAGTTAAGTTCGTCTGTAGGATTGGTGGTAGGATTTCGTACTTCCTAATCTCCTTATTCGAGTACTCCTGCGTATCGATAGAAACCGTGTCATTGGAAAGTTGGATAAGGAAACTTCCGTTAAGATGTCTCCTGACTCCATGGTGCGTAATATTGCCATCAAAGTTCGATGGTGCTCTGAAAAGATCTGCATTCTCCAGTTATACCAAACTGTTCCTGCTGATTTACTAAGAGTTCCCCGAATCCTAAATGTATCTGGCTGCCTTCCTTGATTGTTGATCGTATTTGGATGTGGTTATACTCTACCTTACTTGTCCTGGGCAATGAAACTATGTAAAGTATTGTTGACTCTGTTGCTAATATTGAAGGTTCTGCATACTCTATGGCCTCAATTTCGTTGTTGTATGGAAGTGTTTCTATATTTGAGATGATTTGATTAATCTCCACATTGTCCAGTAATCTGGTGTTGATTGTACCAGATTTGGCAAGTTGTGCTGCTATTACTATTTCATTTATTTCTTCCTTTATAATGTTGAGTTTATTGTATATTATTTGCTCATATTTTTCTGTTTCTTCGTGATTTAAGTTCTTAACGATTTTGTTATAATCAGCTATTAATTTATTGATAGTGTCTGTTAGATTTCTATTAATTTTGTATTGTTGATTATTGTTTTCAATGATTTTATTTTCATTCTTAAGAGTGGCATCCCAATCGGCGGCATCTGGATTTCCAGCCACCCATTTCCAGGCTGAACCTATCCAGTTTATAGATCTGGATTTTCTGGGTTTTCTGATCCTGAGGCTGCCGATAAGTGACTGAACCTGTTTTAATCGATAATTTAGTTGGGGCTTTAGAATACTTGTATTACTGATTTCATCTCGAATGGTAACCGTAATCCTGTTGATTAGTTCTTCATACTGTTTAATGCTAATTACGTGGATGATTTTGAAGTGTCCGTTCAATATTGCTCTATGCCCTTGTTTTATGGTGACAATGGGTGTAGTATATTCAAAGATGTTTACAATTGCTCTTCCTTTACAGGCAGGAAGAAATTATTGTTCAGAAATATTCTTGATGTTTGACTTATGAATTCGACGTCCTGAAGCTGTTGTGACAGTAACCCTACTATCTTTAGAAACTATTTCTTTTTTGAAAATTGGTTTCTGTTTGCCATGTCTTCTTTTGTCTGAAACATAAATTATATCGCCGATATTGTAAGTTTTAGGTTTATTTCTTTTAACATTTTCTTGGAGAATCTTCCTGTCTTGATGACGTTGATTAAATTCTGATAATTAATTCTTTGGCTTCTGCCAAAAAATATGTCCACTGGCTTCTTTTTCGTCACCGAGTGGTAACTGTTGTTATATCTATCAACGGAAATTTCCACTATTTCCTTAAGGGTTAAATCAGTATATTCTCTTTGAAGACATCTCACCAATTCTAAGATGGTCGAATGGACTCGTTCAATAGTTCCGTTCACCTCACTCTTACCTGAAGGCGTTCTGTAGATTTTAATTCCCAAAGACTTAATGTAGCTACTTATAAAAGGACTGCTAAAGCTTCCCTCATTATCCATTACAGTCATTTTAGGTGCTGTGAAATAATGAAGTATTTTGGTTATTTTTCCTCTGATGTGTAGAACTGATCTATCCTTTATATGGAAAAACTTTGCAAATTTGGTAAACTTGTCAATGCATGTTATAAATTTGTCCTCTTTTATTTCCATTATATCGATGTGCAGAATTTCCGACGGGTAGGTAGGTGTAGGTGTAGGTTGAAGTTCCGGCTTACAAGGGTGTCTGTCATATTTGCTGGTGTTGCAGACATCACATTCTTTAATAAACTTTTTAATTTTCTTAGTCATCTGTGGGAAATAATATCTTTCGAGTATTTGATCCTTGTTTTCTACAGCGCTACGGTGAGCTCGGTTATGCGTATCTTGTATGATGCGCCACTGGTTTTCTTCGTTTGAGATATCTTCGGCGACCCGCTGAGTTATTCTTATTCTAAACTTGAAGAAATGATTTTTGTAAATTTCCTGCAACAAGTTGAGGTGTTCCTCTGGGAATTTGATTCCATTGATAGTATTAAAATTTAATCTGTCTTTTAAAATGTTAGTAATTTCTTGTTGATTCCAGTTATGCGTACTAGTTCCTATGTAGTATCTATTGTAGGATGAGTGTGGTTGTTCATGGGCGTTCACTTGACCCTTTCCAAAAATGATTTGAGTCCTAAATACGTTTATCGGTGCTTCACAGTGGGGTATTAATTCGGTACTGTCCTCATCTGCACTATGCATAGTTTCGGCAATATCTGTACTTTCTGTGAGGATATTACGTTCCGTCTTTAATCTGGATAACGCATCTGCGACAAAGTTTGTTTTACCAGGTCGGTAAATTAACTCATAATTGTATACTTCTATTCGCGATTTCCATCTTTTCAATTTCGCATTTGTATTTTTTGCACTGAGAGCAAATGTCAACGGTTGGTGATCTGTCAAAATTTTGATTTTCTTTGCACCGTAAAGATAATTCCGCAAGTTGTCCAATGCCCACACAATTGCCAACATCTCCTTCTCATTGGTGGCATAATTCTCTTCAGTCCTATTTAATGAGCGCGAAATATAAGTTATAGGCTTATCTTTCCCCAATTCGCCTTGGCTCAGGACTGCCCCTATTGCGTGGTTTGATGCGTCAGTCGTAAGTACAAATGGTTGGTCGAAATCGGGAAAGGTAAGAACTTCGGATGATGTGAGTAGTTCTTTCAGATTTGTAAACGCTCCAAGCTCTTCCTTATTGAGGTTGATTTTAAAATTTTTGGATTGACTTGCTTTTGTTTGTGCACCTCCTCCCCTTGTAAGATTGGTAAGAGGTTTGGCAATTTTGGCAAAATCTTTTATAAAGCGCCTGTAGTATGAAGTTAGGCCTAGGAATGCTTTAAGCTCTTTTAAATTTTCGGGAGCTTTTATTTTTTTAATAGCTTCAACTTTTTTTGGGTCAGGCCTGATGCCTTCTCTTGTAATCAAGTAGCCTAGGAACTCTGTTCTTTCTTTAAAAAACTCGGTCTTATCCAAATTAACCCTTAAGTAAGCCTGTTCTAGTCTATCAAATACCAATTCAAGGTTTTTAAGATGTTCCTCTTCCGTCTTTCCGAATATGATGATATCGTCAATGTATACATAGCAAATTTTGCCGATGTATTCATTAAGGACGTCATCTATCATTCTTTGAAATATTAAAGGTCCATTCCTTAATCCAAAGGGCAATCTTAAGAATTCAAACTTCCCGTTAAGAGTAGAGAAAGCTGTTTTTGGTATATCAGACTTTTTCATTCTTATCTGGTGGAACCCAGATGTTAGATCCAAGGTGGTAAAAAAATTTGCTTTCCCTAAACTTGCCAATGTATTTGATATGTCCGGAATCGGGTAGGTATCTGGCACGGTAACTTCATTAAGCCTCTTGAAGTCAATAACCAACCGGTACTTCTTTTCGCCTGATGCGTCTAGTTTTTTCGGGACCACCCATACAGGTGAATTGTATGGGCTTTTTGATGGTTGAATTATCCCGTCGTCAAGTAGCTTTTTAATTTGGCTGTTTACCTCTTCCCGCATGTTAACTGGATAAGGGTATGTTTTAGAGTAGATTGGCTCCTCTGTTATCGTTTTGATTTCTTCTTTGATATGAGTGTCCACTAATTCTGTATCTTTGATAGGGCCAAATACTTTACTATGATTTTCCACTAAACTTCGAATTCTTTGTCTTCTGCTCTCTTCTAAATGATCATCTCTAATTTGTAAACTATTTACTTGGGCAGATTCCTTTGATTTAAGTTTAATTTTGATTCCTGAGTCGATCGTTAAGATATTATTTCTGCGATCTATTACAGCTCCTAACTCCCGAAGGGTATCATCGCCGATGATACCGTCGAATTAAATTCAGACCCGGAAGGATGAAAAAATTGATTACTGCGTCAATTCCCACACATGCAAAGAACCTTCCACAGATTTTACGCTTAATCTCTGATTCGCCGGTAGCTGATTGAATTCTGAAAGGCTTTTCTGTTGGCATAGAGTTAACTCCTAATTCGTCTGTAATAAAATTTTTGTCAGTGCCTGTGTCGACGAGAAACTTCAAAATTTTCCCATCCTTGGTTTTATATTCTATATAAGGGATGCTAGAGAGGCATCCGTCATAAAATTTGCTTCTAGGATTTCCTCTCTAGGATTCTCATTAACTTCGAGTTCTTCATTGACCCTTTTTTGATATTCTTCATTTGATTCGGTATATTCGTCATCAGCTTGGGTCTCCAAATTATAAATTCTTTGTTGCTTATGTGGGGCATTTAGAGATTCATTTTCCCGTTTTCCTGTATTGAACTGCTGGGGATTGTTCATATAATTTACTTGTTTCGTCTGAATGGATCGATCTATTTCCATTGGCGGGTTTGGCTTAGGGTAGTTTGGTCGAGGAGGTGGGTTATAATTTGGCTTTGGTGGATGCGTTTCTCCTCGTTGTTGATGTTGTATATTATAACCTGAATTTCTTTGTTGTACAGTTAATGTTGGTGGCCTTGGTGGCGGGTCACGTTTAGATGTATATATTTGATTTATAGGTGTGGTAATTGCGTTAATATTTCCTTTTTTCTGCACTGATAAGTTGCGGTAGTTCATATTTTGAATTTCGAGACACACTGCGTAAGCTTCTGGAAGTGTCTGAGGTCTTTGGATCATGAGGATTTTACTTAATTCTCCATTAAGGCCTCGAATAAAGACGTCTAAAGCCCTGTTACGGTATGTCTCTACAAGAACATTTGTTGTTTCACTGGAATAATCTTCGGTCTTAAGTTTGTTGATGACTAATGAGAATTGATGGTTCACATTGGCATAAAATTCATCAATTGACATTCCTGCTTGCCTGAGGTTACTTAGCTGATATTCCAGTGTGCGTATGTCTCTCTTATCAGCGTAGTGTAAAGAGAGACATCTCTTTATGACACTCCAATCTTCTTCAAAGATATTATAGGAAATAAGGGCAGAGTTTGCAGCACCTCTAACCTTTTGTCGGATGCTTTGCAGTATGGCCCTATATATTGGCTTATTTTTAACGATATCGTAGTCCCTAAGTATATTCTCAACACTGTGGACCCAGGATAAGTATTCCACTGGGTTACCGTCAAAGGTCTGCAACTCCTTGACGCAGTCTGGAAGTTTACAGATGTCTTTCAGGTCTTGCTCTGTTGCTGGTGCTTTAAGTCCTTGTCCGGATCTAATGCCACTTGTTACAGGTTTATTTTCAAGCGCTTGAACTCGTTGATCTAGCTGCTTGAGCAATTCAAGTTGGGCATTTACAGCCCCAGTTAAATGAGTCAATTGAACACTAATTTCCTCCATTATGTAATTATTTTGTTAAAAATTAAACAATGGTAATGTATATGATTTGTGATTTTTAAAGCTATTTAAATGCTTCCCTTTTTTTTTATAATTGTAAAAGGAATTTTAAGGTATTTTTATTTATATATATTTGAACTTTAGTAAAAGAAAATTGGTACTCACAGCAGTAAAACTATGGTATAATGGGTAGCTCCTGTTTTCATTGTTGTATTTGTTCGGATAGTCCGTAAAATTCCTTTTTAGCCACCAGCTTTGTCTTCGCAAGCGGCCTACTGCGGTACGGATGTTATCACGTCACTGTACTTAGTTTCTTTAATTAAATTTATAAATTAAAATAATTGTACTACTTGTTGTACAGTTCACAGTCACAATTTGCGAGCACTATTCACGTCACACGTACAGTTTACAGTCACAATTGGCGAATATTAATTCACACGGAAAAAACCAAAACCGAGATGAACTTAAATAAATTTTATTTTAGGGTCTGCGCAACCGAATCCTAGTTCTTGTGGTTTAGGATTTTATTACACGAACTACCTGTCCCTATGTTCTTATGGGTTATAGAGTCAGGTCCCTGCTCGGGCGCCAGTTAACGTATTTTACTACGGAGAACTAAAAAAAAGATTTTTTTAGGCAACTGATGTTGCTTTATTCATTACAATTTTAATTCTAAGCTACAATATTTTAATGCAGTTCTATTTATAATGCATGCAAAACAAAAGTGTCTTATTACTTTAGAATAAACGAATAATTTGTAATACAATAATAAAAATTCATTCCCACGAACGTTTGCTGACTATGCAGCGTGTGTTGAAACTTTATACTGTTGTTGATAGTGTTGTCTGGCGATTTCCGTCGATGCAGTTCATTTCAGGTGGTGTGGTTAACTCTACAGCGTGTTGAGTTATCCAGCTCACTAGGAGCTTCGTTAATTGGAGCTGGTTGTCAGCTAGTTCTCACTAGGTTACCTGAGAACTTAGCGTCCAGCATGAGACGGAGAGCCTCTGGTTTCGATTCACTTTAGGTACCATCAGATTTTCTGAGTGGCTCCAGCCTGGTTGATCTTCCCCTTTTGAGGACTTTGGCCAGGAAACTGGTTTCACTGACAGAAGTCTTTATAAGAGGCACTAACTTTTGTTTTGTCCTGAATTTAGGAGGAGCACTATTGGGCTTACCGAGCTCCTCTTTAAATTGTTTCTAGTTGATTTTCAGGGGATTCTTCCTTTTCAACAAGGCCGATACCTTTCTTCCGGTTCTTAATTCAATGTACCTATGGTCCGGCATGGAGACCTTAGGTAGTACTTTCGATCGTCGCAAAGTGGTGTGAAACCACTTAAACATCTGAAACCATTGATGCGTGTATTCCACATCCATGGTTCCTATATGGACATTACGTGAGGTTTTGTATGCAACATGGAAAGCCTCATGCATAGGGATGTTGTAGCAGACTTGGAATATTTAGAGGCTGATCTGAGCACACAAAATAGATAAATACTGGGGTGGTCGTCGACTTGGTCCACTAATTGCAAGTCTTGTCTTTTTTGCCGTCTCAAACTTGGGGCCTTGGTTGGATCGTTGTCTATTCAATCGATGCGGCGATGCCAGTGTTTTCAGTTGTTGGTCTGCATTTACTTATGATAAAGCCTGACACCACCTCAGGTAAAGATATAGGACATGATAGTTTGTTTCGCCTGAGACGATGAAAGACATGCCTGCTTCTTGACAACTTCTACTATGGTTTAAAAGTTTTTCGGGGGCATTCAAGTTATAATATCGGACATAGAGGATCAGAACATACTGCACATGCAACAGAGGTATCCAGTAATGGTCACATTGTGATTTTCAAGACCTGTGGCGTTGACTTTACTTAATTCCCGGATAACGTTTCGAATATCTAGAAGTGTTTAAGGGTACAAATTGAATGTGTAGCCGTTGTTATACCGACGAAAATGATCCATTGTCAAGGTGTTAAGACATTTTAGTGATAAAGCATAGACAAGAGTTTAATTCTATTTGTTTCAGGTCGACTTTGTTGTGCTGCTCAATCTATCCGGTCAATGACAATGCAAATAAAATTTATTTTATCTATTCTCAATGCTAGACTATATACCTACAGAGACCTTGAAGCGGGCTTAACATGTCTCAACCACCTCCCACCAACCATTCAAATAGTAGAAAATGTATCTTAATTCGTCTATACAACAGTGTAAACAACTTACAGCCAACTTAACAATTGTATTGTACCCTCGTTTCCTTCACAACCCATACCGAAAAGGGCAAACGGCAAATATGAAGCATAATCATGAAGAATTACCCTCTTAATGATTGTAATTACCGCTCAACGTTTGGTATAGTCTGAGTGTGATGCAAAAGCACCCCTAAGATGAATTCGCTCCTTCTAGGACACTAGCTACTTGTATCTTTTCTCACTTTGTCACTACGAATAGGCAACAGCAGACACAGAAATGTTGTCGTCAGCGTGGTGTGAACACTTTGCCATACGACTGCTTAAACGTTTTATTTACTGCTGAAGTAATGGGCCTGAAATAGACGAAATTGCCAGTACGTGAGTAGGATTTCAGTTGTTCAAACGGGGCCTGCAATCATCCCCCAACTATCCAAGTCGAACAACGTTGTACTGAATCCATGCTGAATCTCCTCCATTCGTAACATTACGAGTAGACTCAGCAGAAAAGTTCAATTGGTTCGGCTGATGACGATTTATTGCCGGGTAAAGAGGAAATTTTGAGGAGACACCCGTCTGGAGGACCTGACGGGGTGCTAATTTTCCAGCTCAACATCGGCATAGGTTGGGTTCGGTATTTGAGATTTAAAGGGAAAACGCATTTGTCTGACGGAGCCCTGAGGTAATCGGTTTTCGTGTTTTTTTTTTTTTTAAATTGTGATCTATAGCATAGGCAAGTCGAACAAGGGTGGTCTGTGGTAATAAATCGACTGGCCTTACCCTGATTGAGGGTGGAATTGTAGCTGCATGTCGACGCAGTTGGATCATTTCGAATTAATCTGTTTTTAATGAATCAACACAATGTTGTTTGGGAGCTTAATGAGCTGAATTAGTCTTGATTCTGCTGGTGGGTGTATAATTAGATGATTTTGGTTATTTTTGATGATGGGAGTCGAGCAGATTTGGGGGAAATTAAAGAGTTTCAAGAGTTTCATCGATGAAAATTCCCTAAAAATTGGTAAGAATGGTTTGTACAACAAAATACTTTAGTAACGAATCCTGTCATTTAGCCATATACATTATATACGAGTAGGTACTACAAAAATTAGGACCATGATAGAGTGTAGTAACAAATGGTCAACAAACTGACTCAAACGGGGTCATAGGTCACGTTTTGGATAGGCGAGGCCTTCAAGAAACCAACATTAATACAGGCCACCTAACATGGCTCAAAGATAGCTATGAAAGTGTAACAACGAATTTTCTGTGCCACATCTGCAGCAAGCCCGGAAGAAAACGGGTAATGATGGCTAAAATATGGAGACAATGTATGCTGACTTGACGAATGGAATCCTCAATGGAATACTCCTCAGTCCTAAGCCAAATGAGGGCAAATGCAGTGAGTAGACAAGGTGCGCCATCTGGAGCTTCGATATAGAGCTTCAGTAAGCACGATTTGGAAATGCCAATTTCGTACAATTTCAATCATTAATAACTTTAGCGCCCCGAAATTTGCATTGAAAATAATCAGCCAGTTGTTTTAACTCATCGTGCATATCGTGGAAAATATTGTGGTGCTTTTGCGCCTTCTGACAACACAATTCGTCGTTTGGTCTCAAATTTTATTGGGCACGGGTTTGTAGCGAATCGCCAAGCCCACGTTTCTAACTTCTTTCAATGAAACCGTTGAAGCTGCTAGAGAGAGTGCTGCCAAAAATCCAAATGTCTCATATTGCCACCGATCTCAGTAATTAAACATCAGTGCAACCACTGAAGCAAGTCCTTAACATGTTAAGGTCATACAAAGTGCGGTGCACCCAAAGGTTTATTGAAACAGAAACAGACAAGTCGCGTTGCTTAGAGTACGTGAATGGCGTCATTCGAATGATTGAAACTGCGCCGGATTTTTGGGAGCGAAATATGATGACCGACAAGGTGACAAGGAGTAAACAAACAAAAGTGTCTTTTGGGGAGCCGATAATCCTCCCATAATTCATGAAACACCATTGCACGATGAGAAGGGAACTGTTTCGGCCGGATTTGCTCCAAAACCACCATTGTCCCATTTTTCTTTAAAGTTGGAGAGACGGTCGATGGCAATCGGTATCGGTGGATATTGATCTACAAGATCTCTGATTTTAAAAAGACGGCACGCCATGCCACATTGCGTACCAAACAATGAATTTTTTGAAGTAAGCATTTCCCCTACAAAATCACTTAATTTCTCTAGCTGCTCAGAATTAACTGTTTTGTTCTTTGGAAGCAGCCCATTGAAGACTGGTTCCTTCCAATCCCACCAAATTGACAACCACTACCTTCTTTTGGTAGATGTCCGCTTTTGCTTGACTTTCCGCTGAGATCTTCTCCCCTACACCAGCTATTTTTCGGCTAACATCGTTGAAAACAATCCACTTTTTGTCGCCGTGATCATACGCTTCAAGAATGGATCGTTTTTTTCACGTTTGCTGAATTGATCGCAAATGTTTATGCGCTTTGTCAGTTGAATTTTCTCAAATATTGAGCTTGTTTACGAAGCCAAGTGATTTCTTGCGGTGACTAACTGCCGAACAGTTGAATGCTTATTCTCTTGCACCACTGCTTTGATTTTATCGTCGTCAATCTCGGAAGGCTTTCCGGAGTGATAGGCGCCTTTAGCTGAAAAATCACCATCACGGAATCGGGCGAATCAGTTCTGGCACTGGCATTTTTCGATGACATTTCTGCCATAAGCTTTATGCAACTTTTCTGCCACCTCTGTTGTTTTCTTCCCCTTTTTAAAGTAATAAAAAAAAATATGGCCGATATGATCTTCAAAATTTTCCATTTTCGAACCACAGTCGCAAGCACAAAACTCGTTAAGTGTCATGTGCAGGTACATGTCGTACTCAGATTCAAATAAGCGCGGGCACAGCCATCTATTGCAAAACAATGCAATGACTTTCTCAACAACCCAATATTTCCAAAAGGCAAAGAAATGGAACCCTGGCATAGAACAGCACTTATTTTGCGGATTTCAGACCGTCCAAGGGAACTTGAATTGTATGTTCCGATAGGTGTTTTATACTCCATAGAAGTAGACGATTCTTCGATCCTGCCAAATGCCAGTGAAACCTCAAGCAGCAAAAATCTTGCTTTCGTCCATACTGCCGGTCAATAGGAAGTTTTCATCTGACGAGATATTTCATGAGCAGGCTGTTTATCAACGTTTCCATCACCTTGGAAAGACCCGTCTTTAAGTGCAATGGTCCTATAAGAGGAGAAAGGAAAAGATGTGCATTTTTGGAGGACTCGGTGGACAAATGCTATTTTCCATCTGCTCGGAAGAAATGCTATAGAGTAAGGTTGGCGAGAAAGTCTGCGCAGTTGTTTTGTTAGCGCAGAAGACCACCTCTTCAGAAGGATTGAGAATATATCTGCATAAGCGGATTTTGTGTATATTTAAGTACTCCTGTAGATGAATAAGAAAGTGGATCTTGAAAGCATCTTGAAGCGTTTTCCTGATTTTGCATAGCGTGCAATTTGGGCTTGTTCAAAGGACGGACCACGGTGCTCGACATCAGTTTACTGATGTGGCTGGTGACCAGCTGAGAACGTTTGTAAGTTTGTTAGTTTCCCTCTTTCAAAAATCCAACTAAAGTTTTTCAAACTACAGAAACTTCTGGAAGGATTCTGGACAGTTAATTCTATATTTTATAAGTCAAATATCTCGTAAAGCTTTGTAAGGCCTGTCACAGGTTGTGATAACCGATGAGGCCATCAAATATGCTGTTGCTTCTTTTGATGGCTTCAAGTCGCCGCACTATACTACAAAAATGTATAGACCAAATGGTGGTAACTTTGAACAGAAATACAGCCCACCACGAGCATATGTATTTACCGAATATGTAAGAGTATCTGTTGTACCGAAAATCAAAAAAGATGAATACTCCCACTAAGAGCGTCAGACCAATCAATCTAACCTCAGTCGGTTCTGAAGCTCTACCAACTGTCTGTCTAAGCTACCTCTAGGACGAATGGCTCTGTTCTTGATGAACTAATGAGTCTTCATCATTTTGATATTCATATCATGGACTCGTCTCTCAACACCATCTTACGTTTCAAGAGGAGTGGTCTTTGCTACAAAACGCACTCGTTTTTTTTTTGTTTTTTTTTGACGATCTTCTACGCAATGACATTAAAACTCCTGCTAGATGTCGAATACAAAGCTCTCTTAACGCAGTCGAAAGTCTTAGTTCACTGAATTTTTGTTGGATCTTAAGTCACATGCCACGCGTATCTAACGTAGAGGACCAGTGGCAAATCAGAGAAGCCCCTTCTGATATAGTAGGTTTTCACCCGCCCAACCAAGAAACCCCTGGTTTCATGACGAATGTAAACAGAATAACCTGGAAAACCGCGGATATACGGAGCGGTCTTGCAGAAAAGAACGAGCTCGCGAGATATCGAAACCTTAGAGAGGTGCTACCAGAAGAAAGAACTTCAGAAGTTTACAAAAAAATTAACCAAACATGCCAAATCCGTAAAGCCTGAACAGAAATCTCCAAGGACGGAAAAGGAAACTTCATTGTAGAACCTCTGTCGGTGCTGAGAATCTGAAAAGATGAGGAAGAACTTCTCACAGTCAGGCACAATAAACTATTCAGCCTGGACGAAGACAGACAATATTTCCGGGCGCCCGACCAAGATGAAATCAGGATAGCCATTTCCAATCTTAAGTTCAACAAAGCTTCTGGACTCGATGGGTTAACTGCCGAGGAGCATGCATCAAGTCATCTCAAAAATCTGGGTCGACAAAATTATGCCCGACGATTGAAACCTCAGCATTACCGGAAAAGATTGGAAAACACTGCTTAGAAGGCTAGGTCACCTTGAGCACATGTACATCAGTATTCCAGCGCGTAAAGTTATTGATTCCAACTTAGAGGGACAGCTTCGAGGGGATCTCAGCCAACTTCATGTGTGCAACTGGAGGCACTGGGGAAAGAACCGCGCTACCTGTAGAGGCATGTTAGCTGAGGCCAGGTTCACCCCAGACTGTAGCGCTATCTAAGCCACAAATAAGTCACAATGGGATCACGAGAACTTGCGACGCAAGGCTCAGACTAAAGTTTCTCAAGATCCGAACCAGTATTACGACTGCCTACGTTCTGGGATAGGACTTACGTTTGCCATTGGGTTTTGAGTGAACATAACTGCAGATGGCGCGACTTTCCACATTAAGAGAACCGAAGGCCTCCCTTCGTGTTAGTGCTGTATTGCTTTTTATTGCTGAAGTGTTTTTTCTAACGCTTGAGAAATTGCAGTAAAAGGAACATACAAGAAGTACAATGGACTAATCCTTTGTCTGAGTTCGTCAGAACAAAAATGGCCTAATTGCTGAGGTATTTGGTTGAAACCCCACCTGTATTGCCATAATAGTTATCAAGTTAGGTCAATATTGAAACACATTTGAAGGGTTTCAAGTTAATTCACTGTCGTACATCAAAATCATATCCATTGACAGACTTCGTTTTTAACCTCACGATTCTGCTAATAAGCAAAATTGCCACATTTGGTTTAAGGTCTGAGACAAAAAATACTACAATGCCCCAAACGTAGTAAAATTAAATCATTAAAAAAATGTTAAGCAGAGATTGTAACTTTATTTGAGCAGACGCATCAGTCACACTAAAAACTTCTTCTTCAGGGTAGCAGTATTTCTTTGCCTCTTGCACTAAATAATATGTCGGGTACACATTCGCATTAATGTTTTTAAGGTGATGATGCAGTGCTTCTTCTATAGGAATGAATTTGTTTCCCTTTTCTTGGCTCAGTCTAGCCTTTTTCATATTGGTAGTTCTTCCACTGGAACTATTTGCAAGCTCCTTTACAATATTTGCTGCATATCTTTTACCCTATGAACGTAAGGTTATTTCAACCGCAAGCGCGATTTCAGTTCTTTAATTTTTCGTCTTTGAATTGTTTGAGCGCACTCGTCAATTGGTTTCGGTGGTCGCCCACGATTAATCTTGGAACTTGTAGACGGAAGAGGTTCAAGAAAGTCTTTTGGAAGTTGAATTTCCTCATTTAACCATGTTTCATTGACTTTCTTGAACCTTTCTATACTTCGGCCACTTCGATTCCATCTACAAGAGATTTTGCAATTTATTGAGCTAACATATGTATGCAGCACTCGGGTGACATTGTCTGTGTCTACGAGAGCGAAGGCTCGCATAATATATTTTCACATTGCGCCCCTCTTTTTTAGAAGCTTTACAAACATCAAGTAATTCTTGTTGCTTCATTCTTTATATAGAGTTTTCCAATAAGGACTTGGCAACTTTTTTTTAAATAAAACGCAAACCATTTGAGATATTTCAAAAATTTATTATCGGCTTGAAGTACAATCAAAACATTTATGAATGGAACTCGATTTCATTCATATGGCCACCGCGAGCACGTTTGCAGCGGTCGATTCGTTGAACCCAATTTTCAACGACTCGGCCACACATTTCGGCCGAAACGGCCGCTATTTCTCGTTCAATATTGGTTCTGAGCTCCTCCTACGTCGTCGGCGTGTTGGCATAAACCAATGACTTAACGTAGCCCCACAGAAAATAGTCAAGCGGCGTTAAATCGCACGAACGAGGCGGCCAATCGACTGGCCCATGTCTTGAGATAACACGCTCACCATACTTACTCTTCAATAAATCGATTGTAGCGTGTGCTGTGTGGCTTGTGCCACCATGCTGTTGAAACCACATGTCGTCCAAGTCCATATCTTCCACTTCGGGCCAAAAATAATCGGTGATCACGGCGCGATAACGCTGACCATTCACAGTAACGTGACGATCGTTATCGTCGACGAAAAAATATTTCCCAATAACGCCGCCGGCAGGTAAACCGCACCAAACAGTTATTTTTTGTGGATGAAGTGGTGATTCATGAAGCACAATATCGCATATTTTGCTTATTGACGAACCCATTGAGCCAAAAATGAGCTTCGTCACTGAAGATGATTTTGCGATGAAATTCATCATCATGGCGCATCTTTTCCAGAACCCAATCGGCGAACGTACGTCGCTTCAAATGGTCCTTCGGCTCAATTCTTGAGTCAGCCTGATCTTATATGGGTGTAAACCAAGATCTTTACGCAAAATACGCCATAATGTGGTCTGAGCGATGCCCAATTCTTGAGAACGCCATGGAATTGACTGATTTGGATCGTTTGCTACGGACGCCTGAACGGCAGCGATATTTTCGACACTTCGACCAACCGTTGTCTCACTGACACGGCAACATCACACAACGAATATGTAGACTCAAATTTGTGCACTAAACTTGTTATTGCCTGTCTACTAGGGTGAGAATTACGACCGAAAATTGGAGTTAACGCTCTTAAAGTTGCTGTCACCGACTCCGAATTTCGGTAGAAAATTTTTATAATTTGCAGACGTTGCTCGTTTTTGTACTTTACCATGATGAAAATGTTGAGTTTACTGAATAAATTGACAGTGGCAGTTTGATGATTAGTGAAAGAGCACGTTCACAAATTAAACTCAAAGTTGTCAAGGCCCTATTGGAAAACCCTTAATAATCCTATTCAAAAAAAAATTATTAATTAATATGCACACATTAAGCAAAAACTTTAAATGAAATCTGAGACATAAAACACAAACAGAGGTTTTAAGCATGATTTTAAGACGGATACAAGCGGATACTTTTTTAAAAGGCTCCACAAAGTCAAAAAACACAAAAAAAAAACATCAGTTTGAAGATCGTCAAACAATATTAAGATTACTATAATTAATTAAGGTCACTCCAAAAAAGATTACTTACCTTGAGGGCTTAGAATATATGAAAAAAAAATTATAAAATAAATTTGGGGGCTAAACTTATTTTTCACCTAAGCACGCACTGATGAACTTGACACAAGAAATGCAACTAGCTTTACATTTTCATTTGGCTTGAACCAAGCTAACGTTTGTGATGATTCTAAACAGTAAATATATATATATTTTTTTTTTTTTGCATACAAGTTGTTGCTTTTCTTTCTTTCTTTCATTTGGACTACTTTCAATTTTCAATAAAGTCCCGCTATATTGGCAAAATAACACACTGTGCGGCGTAATGTCGCTATTTCCACTACCAGTACTCCATAGAAATCGCCAGTAGCATTTCGCCCCTTCAAACCTTCAAACGTAATACCTGTCTCGCTATGAATGTTCATCACTTTCGGACGTACTAAGCCGTACAACTCGCTTTTGATATTTCCTAGTCTTTATAACTTGCAAACATTTAAGACCAATCTACATCGGTATCTCTCTTTTCTTCCTCCCTATCTACGAGGGTTGTCTGAAAAGTTTCCGACCGAACAATGGTACCAGACATTTTTTCTCAAATTTTTATTTTTATTTTTCTACATAGTCTCCTTGTAACTCTCCCATCTCTCTAACCCGTCCAAATAGTACTTGGCGTTATTCTCTGCAAAATAATTGTTCCCAAAGGTGATTCCCTCCTCATTTGACGAAAATCTCTGTCCTCCGAGCGCAGTTTTTAGCTGAGGGAACAAAAAGAAGTCGCTTGGGGCTGGATCTGGTGAATAAGGCGAATGGTCAAGCAGTTCATACAGTAATTCATGGGTTTTCGCCATGGCAACCGGTGAGGTGTGGAACGGCGCGTTGTCTTGGTGAAACAGGATTTTCTTTTTCTGCAAATGTGGCCGTTTTCCCGCAATTTCTGCCTTCAGCTTAGCAAGTAATGATGCGTAGTATGCGCCTGAATATAATCGATTACTCTACTATCCCAAAAAAACAGTCGCCATCACTTTCCCAGTCGAAAAAACAGTTTTTGCTTTTATTGGAGCCGGCTCACCCTTTGCAGTCCACTGTTTTGACTGAATTTTTGTTTCGGGCGTATAATGGTGTATCCAAGTTTTATTTACAGTAATTTTCTTACAAATAAATCATCCTCTTAGTATAGGATTAATATTATTAATTCAAACAATTTTAATTTGTTTAATAACAGGATTAATAACAAAAAGATTCTGATTTTCATATATTTTATTTTTAATTTTCTCACAAGTGTTGATGGGGATACACGCATTGGGAATTACTCCACTTAAAAGTATTTTTTATAACTTAAAATCTAAGTAAAAAGTAGTTTTTATCTTTTCATTTAAATCTGTAATTCAATTGGCCTGCTGCAACAACAAAATGAAGTGCGGTTTGTGCTATTTAAAAATTGACAGACATGAACTTAAGATTCAGTGTATTATTTGTCATGAATACTATCATGGAAAGTGCGCCAAAATTGAGAAAAGAGAAATAGAGTTTTATGACAAAAGTAGTCAAGGGTACAAGTGTGATAGTTGTGTCACTCAGCGGAGAAAGTCAATATTCCGAGATGCTCCCATTAACTCATCTGCGAACATCATCTCTTTTTTGAATACTACTTCTTTTACCTCTACTAGTTGTAGTATCTCTAAAAACAAAAAAACTGAGAGTCCATCTACAGGAATAAAAAGTCCATCAGCCGTAATCCCAAATATTGCTTCCCATGATGACAACAATACGGGTCAACAAATTATAACATTGCAAATGCTGTACAGCGAAATTATTCAGCTTAAGCAAGTTAACATCGAGGCGCTTACTAAAATCAAAGCTCTTGAAGACAGCAATGCTTCTCTTAATAAGAGAGTTGATTATTTGGAGTCGAAGCTGAATCTACTGGAGCAGAGGGAGAAACATTGTGCAGTTGACATTATTGGCATTCCCGACGTTAGCAACTCTAACGTAAAAGAAAGAGTCAACAAATTGCTGGGTACTGTTCTTGGGGAAGAGGTGAACTCTAACGACATTGAATCATGCTTTGTTAAGAGTGTAAAAGGAAAGAACACAAAATTTGCTTCTAACATCGTGTGTGTGAAGTTCTCAACTGTCTCACGAAAGAAAGCTGTAATGAAGAAAATGTGGGAGAACAAAAACAAAATTTCTTCCAATATTTTTGGTGTTTGTCATACCAACAACAATGGCAGCAGCAACAACAACAGCAGCAACAACAGAAGCAGCAACATCTACATCATGCCTCACTGGCTACACAAGGTCTTTATTAAAAAAGGCAAATGATCTTAAACACAAAAACATATGTAAGTTTGTTTGGGTTAGAGACTCTTCTGTTCTTGTTAGAAAATGAGAAGGTGATAGAGTTATAAGAATTAATTCATTTGAGGATATTTATAACTTGAACTTAAACTAAATAATTATAACTTTTTGTTTGTATAATGAATAATATGAATTCAACTATAGATCCTCATAATGATTCAAGTAATAACAACAGTTTTTTCTCTTCAACTACTGATAATTTTAAATGTTTTTGTATCATAACATCATAACAATGAGCAAATTTCCGGATTTTCTGTTATTCATCAAAATATTCGCAGTATGCGTAAAAATTTCAATACTTTTCTCACTCACCTCGCACCTTTGGATCATTTACTAGATCTTATTTTCCTCTCTGAAATATGGATCTTTGAAGAAGAGAAGCCTGAATATAATATAATTCTAAATTTTTCTTTCGACGCGGCTTGTAATGAAACGTATGCTGCTGGTGGTGTCGCGGTATATTATAGAAGTAACATAATGGGATGTAAAATTAATAAGTATAAACTGGATAGTGCTGATATAGCCAGTGTTAGTTGCGAAGTCTTTGCTGTTCACTACTGTTTTATCTGTATTTACAGATTGCATAAGTGTACAGTGGGAACTTTTTTGGATGAGTTTTCGAGATTTTTGGATAATCAGAAATGTAGAAATTTAATTTTGTTAGGTGATTTTAATATTAATATCCTGTGTGATACACCTGATGTCGATAATTTTTTAACAACGCTTTCGTCGTTTGGCTTTGAGTCTGTTTTGAATCAGGCTACTCGATTTAGCTCTTGTTTAGATCACATGTTTGTAAGGCTTCACAGAAAAATTTGTTTTGATTATAAAACAATTGCATTTGACTTAAAAATAACCGACCACAGCCTAACTGGTATTCAACTCAATGGCAGGGTTTCTCGAACAAAAAAACTGGATGCAATTGAAATAAAAAAAAATTGATTTTGCCACTTTAAGATCAAGATTACATTTTGAATTTTGAGATGATGTTTACTCTGCCGTCGACCCGTCTGTTGCATTTAATTTGTTCCTTAATAATCTGCAATTGCATATATTGAATTGTAGTGTGAACAAATGTAAACGAAGTAACAAATTAAAGTGTTTTTTTTTTTTTCTTTTTTTTTAATGCATTTTATTTCTATAACTTAAATTACGCTTATATGCTAAACAAAAAACGCTTAAAAATTAGCTTAATTAACTTAAAAAAATAATCTTATTGTAACTTACTGGCCCCATGCGGGCACTCTAAATTAAACATAATACTTAATCTATGTCTTTCGACGTAACTTACAGTCTAATTTTATTTTTATTTTAACATTTATTAGAACTAAGAAAATGAAAGAAAAACTTAGTGTCTGGACTTTTTTTTTTTTATCTATAAAATCTTAAAACTAAAACCTTATAGACTACCTAAAAATAAATCTTAAACTACTTAACCTACTTACGTCTAATACATACACATACATACATATATATATATATACATAATACCTATATACGTAATATATAAGCATATGTATACATACATTTTTTTTTTGTGTTTTTGTATATTTTTTTTCTTAACACCTAACTTAAACCTACCTAGAACTATGTAAGCCGGCCATGGCTAAAAAAAAAAAAAAAAAATTGGCTGGCCCACCTTGCTTCACGTGAAGCTAATTATCATTGGAGGAGTTCGACGACGAAGCATCCTCCCTTTCAACAATCCACCAAAATTGTTGGTGCTGCCGAGCAACATCCCTCATGTCGCGACTCCCTACCGCCCTACTGAACCGGAGACGCTCTGCACTGCCATGTGCGACGTCTCTGTCGTAGTTGAGTCACCTGTCCGCAGCTGTTCGAGCGACGTGGAAGATTAGCGGCACCGCCAATCTGTCCTGGATCAGACCTTTGCTATCTAGGTAGAGGAACGCTTCTGGAGGAATAAAGCCGTCGAAGCGAACTCTCTCGTGATACATATAATTGGGGTAGTAAGCCCCGGAGATCAGGTTGTTCGATGAGGTCATTGCTCTAGCAACGTGCCTTCGAGTCAACTTAATGACGAAATTGTCCACTCTTATTAGGTTCGCCCTATTGTATAAGACCTCATTGGGATAGAATTTTATGTACTGAGACTCTGGTGTTCTGTATAAGCGAAGACAAGTCCTAAGACAAGCCCTCTCAAACACTCGAATCTTTTCCAATAAACTTGCTCTCACGTTGAACCACACGGGACATCCAAATACAAGCATGGGCCTGATAAGGGCCATGTAGCAGATTACCTTCACCCTCGCGTCGAGTTGGCTGTTATAAAACAGTCTCTTTGTAAGGGCAAAAGCACCTTTGGCTCTGGCCAGAGCAACATCTATATGTTTGTTAAAATACAGAAATTGATCTAGCCAGATCCCAAGGTATCTGACTACATTTCGACAAGCAAGTGGCTGCCCTTGCTGTCCCACGATCGAGAACTTTCGCCAATTCTTTCTGGTATCCCTAGAGGCCCCAGACAAAGGCGTCCTAAACAGAATGATTTCCGACTTCTGAAAGTTGATTTTCAACTTCCAGTCATCGCAATATCGCTTAATTTTGTCGAAGTCACGCTGCAAAAGCATATTAATGACCTCAATCTTTGGACCTGATCTGTACGCGATTATGTCGTCTGCGTACGCTATGGCATGGTGAAGTGAACCTATCAGATCACTCGTGTAAATGTTGAATAGGATCGGCGAATTTACCGCACCTTGTTGCAGACCGTTTTTAATGTTAAAAGTTCCAGCAGAAGTCGCATCGCCATTCTTCACGATGAACTGTCTACTGGAGAGCATATCGAAGAGAATATACAGAAGTGGTTTACTAATGCCCAACCTGTCCAGCTTGAAAAAGAGTCCTTCTAACCATACGGTATCGAAGGCCTTCTCCAAGTCAATCAGGCAGGCACCAGTGCACTGGTTCTTGCTTTTGTTCCATTGGATATCAGAAACCAGTTTCGACGCAGCATGAATGATATCATGCCCCGCCTTGAAACCGAATTGATTATCCGGAACTATATGTTTGTCCTCGACCCACTTAGTCAGGACTCTATTGATAACCTTTTCGAACACCTTACTGATATTTGAAAGAAGACTGATCGAGCGGAGATTCGCCGGATTGGAAGTGTCTTTATCCCTTTTGGGGATGGGATGTACCACCGCAGTTTTCCAATGCGCTGGATAATGTGCATTATTCATTGCATTATTAAACAGGGTGGTATAAATGTTTACCGCTTCTAGAGGGAGATGTCGAAGCACAATGTTCGGTATTTCATCGGTTCCCACTGATTTCTTACTTCTAAGTGATTCGAAGATCGTTTGGAGCTCTTCCTTCGAAATGAACGGGGGTAGTGCCCTATCGTTGGTGATGACATTATTTGCCATATTCTCGTCACTGAACAGGGTGAAACCCGAGCTCTCGAATCGCCAATTCATAATTTCATTTCGAAGGTAGAAATTGTGCACAAGGACTCGATTCTCCAGATCGTGGTTCGGGCCAATGATAAAATTCGCCTTGTACACTTCCTGGAAAGTCGCTCCTATAGCCTCTACCTGCTCTTGCGGATCCTCGATCACAAAGAAGTTGTCATCATCAACAGCCTCATTTGGATCTATGCCCGCTGCTACCAGTATTTGTTCGTTGTTCGTCGTTCGGGCGATTTTAAGACAAGGAAGGTCGTTGTGATCTTTCCTCCGAAATAGTTTATTTATTTGCGGGAACATATTCGGGTTGCTGGTGTTTACAGCCCGAATTTTACTGTTCCAATACAAATTTACAGATGCTCTGTAATTTTCTTTTATTAATGTTTGGAGGTTTTTAATCGACGACTTTAGTGTCATGATCTCCGGGTTATGTCTGTCAGTAAACTGTCTGTACAAGGTTTTTAGTCTTGACAGCAGTCTACTTTTATGTCGGTGCAGTGCGTCAATAGTTGCGTTGCGGAATAGGTCTTCTTCGTCAGTGTGTCGGTACCGAGGTATCGTTATGTCCATTGTTCGTTTGATTGTCTCGTCCATTAGTCTTAGATACCTGTCAATCTCCTCGTTTGACAGATTTCTGTTGGACGGTGGGTAGAGCGAATTCGAGGAGAGTGCTCTAGTCAGTGTTCTGGTGAAGTGTGTCCAACGCACCCTACTATAATTGTAGGAATGCCTTTGGACAAACTCATCCAATTCCGCAATTTCGGTGGGGACAGTTATTTCGGTGCTGAGACCGCAATGGTCACTGTCATACACGAAAGTGCGTAGACAGTTTGTAGTTTGTTGGTTAGTACATGTCAGTTGTATTCGTGAGTCGAACAGCAGAAGATCCAAATAAGACCCGTGTCTGGGAAACGACGGACTATCCGTCGCCTTAAGCCCGAGTCGATACATCATACTGTGTTGACCCCACCAATTGAATAGTAGGTTCCCTCTAGTATTTGGTGTATTATTTCCCCAATCATTATGTTTGGCGTTGAAATCTCCGCCGATAATAAAATAGTTGTCTTCCAATTCCAGCCTCAGGAATCGAAAAAGTGTCTCGAGCTCTGAGATAAATATTGTGGATTGAGTAGCCTTAGGTGCATAGACAGACACCATGTACAACCGCTTTCCACTACGGAGTGGGATATACACGATGCATGCTTCCAGCACCTGGAACCTACGTACTACACGACTGTATACTCTTTTAAAATGTATACCTTTTCGTACGAGAATTGCAACGCCACCTCCCTGAATGGAGTTGGGTCGGTTTCTCCGTACTATTTTGTATCTTCTGTGCCTCATTTTGTGTCTCTTAGTAAGCTTAGTTTCGCTAACCAAAAGAACATCAGGGGCTTGGTCTTTAAGCAACTTAAATAGTGCGGCTCGTCGTTCGAACCTTATCAGTGAATTCACATTCACAGCAAGGACCTTCAGGGTTTGCTCCGCCACGTACGTACCCATTACGGCAAAAGGTGCGTTAGGCCAGGCAGCAGAGCGTATACTTGATCCACCCGCGCGGGCTGTTCAGTTAAATGACGTTGTAGCTGAGCCATCTGCCCCTGGATAGAGAGCAAGATAGCTAGCATGTCAGGTACTGGTTCCGGTGCTCTGGGCGCTGGGGCCTGAGAAGCAACCTTCACTTGCTGTACCGTATTTCCCCTACCTGCCGCCATTTGGGCGTAGGTAACATGGGGAGTAACGGCTGGAGTTTGCAAATGCACGGGTGGACGTTTCACTTCCACTTTCTGCTGCCGGGCCAGATTTATTCTTTTGATGTACTGGAATTTGGGACAACCCCGATAATTTGCGGTGTGTCCCGTGTTCCTACATAAAGCACAAGAGCTTTGGCTTGGCTTTTTTCAGACGTTCCGTCCTTACCCAGAGCGCATTCCTCGGACTTGTGGTTCTTTCCGCACTTCACGCATCGAGGCTGCATTTCGCAGTTCGACGCGGCGTGCCCGAACCTTTGGCAGCGAACACATTGTAAAATGTTTTCGCTCCTCTTTAATTTCTCCCAGTGGACAACCTGGTAGTCTAGGACTTTAATACTCCTTAGACCATCCAGATTGCTGGTGGGACTTAGCTGGACCAGAAAAATCGGCAGTTGCCGCTTCTCCCTTTTGGCTCTGGCTGTGGTGAAAGGCTTGACCCCCACGAATTGGAGCCCTTCGCACTTCTTCTCTTTCAGCAGTGCAAGGAGCTCCCCCGGATCAGTCGACGGTTCTAATCCCCTAAGCAGCATTGTTTGCAGCTTGTCCCCCTTCGGGGTGTAGGAGAAGAACTCCGTCGTCGAATCCTTCAGTAATTTTTTTATTGTATAATAGCGCTCCACTGTGTTACAGTGGATCGCATGCCTATCTAGTGACAATCGTTTTATAAAAAAGTTGTTGCCTATGGCCGACTTACACAGATCAATAGTGTCCTTTAACTCCAGTTTAAAAGTGTTGATTGGTGGCACTTTTTGCTTGGTGGCTTTCTGCTCTTGCTGTTGTTGTCTCTGCTGCTGTTGCTTTTGCTGATGTAGTTGTTGGTTCTGTTGTTGTTGTTGCTTCTGTTTCAGATTCTGTTGTTGTTGTGGCGGCTGCGTATGCTTTTCTTGTTGATGTGTTTGTGTCTTCTGTTTTGGCTGATGTTTTTGTTTTATTTTGTCCGTTTGTAATTTTAACTGTTGCTGGCTTGCAACCTTTTGCTGCTGTTGTTGTTGTTGTTGTGATTGGGAGCATACTTGTTGCTCCTTTTCACGCCTGGCTGTATACTTTGCCTTAATGGCAAGTGCTTTTTCTTCAAGCTGCCTGATGGTGCTCATTATAGCTTGGACTTCATCCTCTTCGTCGTCCGACTCTGAGACTGCCAGAGCTGCGAAGCTATTATCGCTTCCCTTGAAACGACCTTTGCCCCCATCTGACAAATGTGTTTCTTCGTCATATTCCGACCCATGACACTTGTTGTTTATTGCTGCCCTTGTAGTTGATGTCGTCTCCTCCCTTAATCCACCAGGCAGCTTTGCGATGGATTTTGTAAGAGAGGGACGTTGTGTCAAGTTAAGAGTGGGCCTCAGCCTCCTCTTTCTCTTCATCTTCGGTTCTGCTAACATGGCTGATTGGCTTAAACCGCTCGAAGCCTCGCCTGACTTTTCGGCTGGTCCCGCTATTGGCATAGCGGACCGCACCCCACACTTCATCACGTGATGTAGTAAACAACACTTACTAACACTTCAATTTAATTGTTTTTTTTTTTTTTTTATTTATTTTAAATAAAAATGAAAAAGAAAAAAAAAATGTCTATGGCAATCGGGGATTCGAACCCACGACCTATGATATGCTGGCCGAACACACTGACACTCTGCTAATTGGAGCGTATGGAAATTTCCTCAAATATCTCTTTGTTATTTGTTAAACTAATCACTGTGCACTCATAAGCCGAACCACGTCTGTACTCTACGGAGATCAATGAACGACTGACAAATTAAAGTGTCTCAAGCAATGGATGACACTCTCATTATTAAATAAAATAAAAAAGAAAAGACGACTTTGCTTAATTATCAATAAACATCCGAATAATCACAGACTTAAGAATTATTACGAAAAGTTATGTAGAGAGGTCAAGATTGAAATACATATTTTAGCAATAGATTGGCAAGAAACATTGGTAACTCGAGTTGCTAATGAAATACTTAACAAAAATAGATCTTACACAGATATAAGTATTTCAAATAATAATTTAACTGTGTCTGAGCCTATAGAAGTTGCTAATTTATTTAATAAATTTTTTGCTGGTGTAGGTTCTTGTAACAGTGTTTCAAATGTCAGTCAACCTGACAACAGTCTAATACAAAGCAGTATTCAACCAGAGAGCTTTTTCTTTGATAAGTTTACACCGCTTGAAATTTATAAAATTATAATGTCACTTAAAACATCCAATTCGTCGTCTTTTGATAATATTTCAAGTTTTGTATTAAAAAATATTGCGTTTCATATTTCTGATGTTTTATGTTTTATTTTTAATTTTTGTGTCCAAGAAGGGGTTTTTCCTGAGTCTCTGAAAACAGCTGTAGTATTACCATTGCATAAGAAAGGTGACACATTGTCATTAAATAATTATCGTCCAATTTCCATTTTATCCGTTTTTTTCTAAGATTATTGAAAACGGAATTAAATCTAGAATATTATCATTCTTAGATAAAACTCATTTCTTTAATGATTCTCAGTTTGGTTTTAGAAGCGGTAGATCAACAGAAAGTGCTTTATTAAAACTATGTGGGGAAATCTATAACAGTTTGAATGTTTCTCAAATTCCTTCGACTTTATTTATTGACATAACCAAGGCTTTCGATATGGTGAACCATACTCTGTTACTAAATAAATTATTTAATGCAGGTTTCAGGGGCTTCATTCATGACTGGTTTGCCTCTTATTTAACAAATCGTAAACAAGTGGTAAAGGTAAAAAATGTTTTTAGCTCACATAATTATTTAAATATAGGTGTTCCTCAGGGATCAGTCCTGGGCCCGATACTGTTTTTAATATATGTTAACTCGCTATTTATTCAACCTTTTAAGGGCAGAATCACGGCATTTGCTGATGATACTGCACTTTCCTATTCCAATAAGAGCTTTCTTGATATGTTTGCCGATGTTAATTATGACCTAGATATATTACGACGATGGTTTAAGTCTCATAAACTGATCATCAGTAACAAAACGAAGTTTATGGTATTTAATATCAAGGGTGTTGTATGCAGAGAGTTGCCTTTATATTATCACTCACCAAGCTGTTCTCGATTTTGTTTAGAAAATGCACATGGACATAATATATCATTTGATAGTCAGGTAAGCTGTAGGGATGGTTGCTTTTTAATTGAGCATGTTGACAGCTTTAAATACCTAGGTATTATATTAGACCGTAAGTTTAGTTGGAAGGATCATACGTCATATTTGAAGCGGTATTTAAATGCAGTTGTAAGGCAATTATACCACCTTAGCATGTACTGTAAACTACCCATTTTAAAATTGGTTTATAATGGTATTTTAAAATCAAAACTGCAGTATGGAATTTCTTGCTGGGGAGGCACTTATTTTAATACAATAGAGCCACTGCTGATTAAACAGAAGCATGCCATAAGACTTTTGTGTAGAGTTAATCGCAGAAATCCCACTTTTGAGTTATTCAAATGTCTCGAACTTCTTCCTTTAAGGCACCTGTACTGCTACAAAGTTTTAAAGATATTTTTTGAAAATTCCGGGTACTATGATGTTAGAGTTCATGATAACCATAACATGCGAGTCAATACCAGAAACTTCGCAAATGTTCCAACAATCCACAAAACACATTTTTCACGCTTTTATTATGTTACTGCTCCTCGTTTGTTTAATAATTTACCAGAAAAACTTAGGTGTGAGAGAGTGAAAACAGTATTCTTAAATAGTATAAAAAAATGGCTTTTCTCGTTTAACCATTCTGAAATAGATGCTTTTTTAACACCAATGATGTAATTTTATTTTATGTTTATTTTCTCTTTTTTTTAAAATTGTATGTAATTGAATCTTTCATTTCCATTTTTTGTTTTCCCCATCAATAGATTTATGAATTTCATTTTATATATTTTAACTAATAGGTACATTCGCCTCTTGTCTTTTATTAGACAACAGAGTGTACAAAGCTATTTCATTCAAAAACTTTAAAGCTCAATATTAACATGAATTACATTATACTTTATATTTAAGTTTCTTGATATGAAATAAAGAAAGAAGGAAAAAAAAATTATTTGGCGCCAAAACTCCGATTTATTGCGCCTAAATTGCGCCAATAGATCGTTGGAAATGTTCATTCGAACACGTTTTTGGTCTAACGTAAGCAAACGTGGCAAACAACGCGCGGACAGCTTTCTCATGCCTAAAACTTGATTTAATATAATTTAATATATTGTAACAAACACGTTTTTTGGACATTTTCATAACCTCTACTACTCTAAACCATTTGTTGAACTTTAGCAATGCTATCGTCAGTGGTTACAGTTTTTGGACGTCCCGAACGTTCATCATCTCCCAAGCTCTGACAGCCACGTTTAAATTCAGCTGCCCAAAATTTCACTGTGGTAAATGATGGTGCAGGGTCCCCATACACAGAGTCCAACTCCTTTCAAAAACAAGAATTTAAAAACAGCTCGATACTCAATTTTTTATATTTTTACAAAAAACACTCACATCAACTCAAAATAAGATGCACAACTAGCATTCACTACCTTTTATTGACGAGTGCCTCTATCTTTACGTTACAGTCGGAAACTTTTCAGACAACCCTCGTATTCCTCATTCAAGCCGTCTTTTCTTCTATAGTATAAAAGAATTAATAGCTAATAAAATGTACAACTTCCCTACGTGACTCCTTGGATTTATCCCATGTTAATGACTTGGTATGTCATAAAATGAGCTTTATGTCTCTAATATTAAACCCTTATGTCTCTGCTAAATAAATTAAAATTTTATATCTTAATCCAAAGGACATTGGTTTAAGCCCTGCATTTAGTATGCCATTCAGTCTCCGTTCGAATTAATTTCTTCAAATTTAAATAGAAAACATTCAAAACATCTCTTCAAATTCCTAGTATTTAACATTTTATTTCCGTTTTTATCGTTTCAGATTTATCTCAAATTAATTAACAATCCGTCCCCAACAATTTATTCGACTACAGGAATCTAATAACAAAAACAAGCAAATAATAAACAAATCTATAAAAAAAACTTTTTACTACTAACAAACACTTGTATTAATTAATTTTGTGCAATAAAAATTTAATAGTGCTTCGCAAATAAAATTTCAAAAAAAAAAACATTTACAACAAAAAAATAAAGAAAACTTTCCGTGTTGAAGTTGAACTAATAATGTTCGGTTCTAAAATACGATCATGGATGGAAAATCACATTGTTCGTCCCCGAAAAAAAGGAAACAAAAATAAAAATTCGAATGGGTGAGTACCGAGCATCTGCCTAATACAATATTTCCTATACACGATGTACGAGTCTATCTATGTCCTTTCAAACCCAATGAACACATTAATCTCTAATGGGAGTTTGTGCTATCGAAAGAATTCACTGTCACCGATTGGATCGATATTTTTGCGAAAAGGACACAGAGAAGGAGGGTAGGATGTTACGATTAATAACATCGATGCTCGATTAATAATCGAAACGTCAAATCGATGTCAAATATTTTACACATCATGTGAGTTATGTCGTACGAATATGACGGTGAATGTTGTTGGTGGTGGTTTGTTCGTTCGTTGTGACATTATCCTAGATAAGGACATTCATACGAAATCGAGTTTTAGAGGTTACAGATACCCCGTTTGTTCTCTAATCAATTCTCATAAATTTCCCTTTTGGGTGGTGTCAAAAGAATTTCAAATAGCCAAAAGGGTAGCTGGAAAGTGAATTTAGTGAGAATCTACCCTTTCACGCTGTAATCGAATGTAATTTGGCGCCCCTACCCTTAATCGGCAGACCTAAAACAGACAGTTGTCAAAGATGAACCAAAATGGGACAGCAGGATGTGCTATTCGTTCGTCGGTCGTCCCAAAGTCATTGTCAAATCATTTTGGCCAAATGAAAAAAACCAGGGGTATGCTCCTTCCTTGGTAATTCCGAAGGAGCTTCTATAAAAAATTTAGGCATTGGATTTATTCAATTGACTACGAGTACGAGTATGTGCGGAGGTTGGTATCAACGGTTGGTATGCGCTCATCTTGAATTACGAGTATCCTCTGGGTCAATTTGGGTCTGATGTCATCTGAAATTCATGAATCGATCAGAGGAGGATGTCCTATCTTCGTGTTTAGTAGACTCAGCGTCCCTTGCTCAATTTACTTATTTCATCTTCTGGTGGTAATACTCCTAGTCCGGCAATAATGTTTTGAGGGATTTTCCAAAATCATCTCTGCTTGCTGTTAGTTCCAATACCCTTCTTATGGGTGGCACAAAAAAAAAAAAACAAAAAAAAAACAACGGTATCATAAAACATTTAAAGAATTTATGAATCCTGTCTGAGCTGTTATAAAGGAGTTGGTTCTCTTTTTTTTTTTCTCTCTCTCTTCTGGATGCGGATTTTATTATTAAAAAGCAAACCTTCAAGTTATGAAAATGTTTTTCTCCTTTTTTCGGTAGTGCAAATGTGCGTAGGTGTGTGTTTCATAAATATTCCTGGTTCGTCTTGGGACAAGATAAAATATGTAAGTAAGTTTTCCATGCACGAATTACCTTTAATCTACGTGCCCACAAGTTTAACCCAGTGTCTTGATGTTTGTGCGTCATAATGACGAAAACGGGTTGGACAAGGCGTTTATGTTGGCTGTTTTTTGTTGTATGGTGTGGCGGCAAGAAGCATACCCATAGGTATGAGGAAAGGATTCAAGGGAGTATGAAAGAATTTTCCCATTATGTGATGCATAAATCGTTTACGTGCGGACTTTCCAAATGAAAAGGAGTAGTAAGCTTGTGCTTCTGTTTTGGTTCCTTATAGACACTGTTATCCTCTTAACAACACCTGCTGTAAATTGTTATATGATTTTGCTTGTCTAGAAAATCCTGTTTCTCTTGCTAAATCCTTTTATGGAAGATGCCCAGCCTGTGCTGATGGAGACTATGTGTACTGTTATCAAATGCCAATCAGATGGGAGGTTTACTTAATAGATTTTCTTGTATAAGCTGTGAGGCTTTTGGATGGTTCAAATGGAGTTGGAATTTCTTATGCAAAATTGAGAACTTTTGATAGATTAGGTCGGAAGGAGGTGGGTTAATGGAAAGTTTTCTTTAATTTAGAAACACTTCATCACTTTGGATTGAGGTTAATGCCTAAAATCGTTTCAAACACTTAAGCGATGAAGTGTAAATAAATAATTGTGTTCTGACAACAGAAATGGACCTTTAGTTGAACCTATGCACTGCTATTGGATCAATCAACATTCTGGGTTGATTGACGTCGATACACTTGTAATAAATTACTTTGGAAGGTAATAAATGGCAAGAGTATTGCATATCAGAAGCAGTTTAGCTGAGTTATTTTGTTCGAACTTATACAAATTCAGTATATTTGGGACAGTTTTAGCGCGTATGTGCCTCTCCAGCCAACCCTATTGTATGCTACCTGCTAGCAATTTTACACTCCAAGTTGGTTGAGGCCCCTCTCCATAGATTCGGTGACAGATTCGAAGACTTTCCGAGTTAGAGGGCTGGTGTCCATTTGCTCCGCATATCCCAGAGATCCAAGATGATATGTTCCGACTTCTTAGGCGAATCCCATATTGTTATATAGCCCGTAAAGTTCTTGGTTAAATCTCTCCTTCCACTCACCGCCGATGCAGATATAACTACTATCATTCGAAAAACTTTTCTCTCTAAATGACAAAGCCTGCTTCATCCTGCTTTGATAAACTTCATGCCTCGGCACCATAGAGGAAGACTAGGGTGGTCAATATTTTACAATTTTGATCATCTGAGAGAAGACTCTGCTACTCAATTGCCCTCTGAGCTCAACAAAACAGCGATTGGCAAGAGTTACTCTTTGAATTATACCCGCCTATTATGACGTTCGAATCGTTGAGATTGTAGGTTCTTCCTCGACGACTGCAGGTACTTCGTTTTCCCCTCGTTGACCACCAGATGCAATATCATTTTTCCCGATACATGTTACGTTGTCGTAGACGGTCTTAAAATCTACTTCCAAGTGATGAGTGCCGATATGAAATTCGAAGGTCTTTTCCAAGATCTGCCGTAATGAAGCCACACTGATTAAGACCGTCTTAAATGGCTAAAATTAGCTTAAGCTGGCCAATCAATTGGCTGAGAAAAAGTTGTAAACCCAATTAGGTACATGTTAAGCAGATTGATATAGGTGCGACAGACTAAAGGATCACGTCCGGCCATATTTTAGAGAAGATTTGGTTCATGGTCTTCACAAAGTCATCTACCGCCTCCTTGAATAACTTGGCAGTTCATTTTAGTTCACATAAAATTTTCCAATGGTTTTCCTCTTGCTATGCCATCATTTGCCTCAATTTCTTCGACATTGGGCTTCTCTAACTCTTTTTTCTCAGAAGCCGGTGCTCGTTCTTCCCTTTTTGTTCGTAGAGCTCACGAACTGCTCTAGTGCTCATTTGCAGCATCGCTCTATATGGGCTAAGCCAACCATGTAAAAACCAGAGGTGGCAAGTGTGATGGCGTTTTGGCAGGAACAAAAGATTATGGCGACTCAGAAAGTCGGTGCCGACTTCATGCGATTGCAACCTTCTGATATGAAACTCCCTCAAAGTATTTCCTCTTCTTAGCGGCGTTACAGATATCCTCGTACATTGGCCACAATAAGGTAGTGGTGCGAGTCAATATTGGACATTCTGAATACTAGAGGTGCGCCTTGCATCAATCGCAATGTGATCAATCTGGTTGGTAGTACATTGAGCAGAAGGATGCCAGGTACTCTTATGAATAACGAGGGGCAGAGACTAGAGATGATAGGCCTGAATCCTTGTTGAATATGGTGTCATACCGACTGTGCTATTAGAGATATTCTCCTTTCCTAGCTTTGCATTAAAATCGCTTCGGACGACTTATATGCCCTGTTGGAGCTTATAAAAACAGTTCTTCTCCCCATTGAGTTGTGCTCGAATGTTAGGGTAATTTTTTTCGAATTTAACCTTGATACGCATTGACAATATGCGTTCGTCTACATGTCCAAAACTCAAGGCATCGTGCCAAAAGCTGCCTCTATTTACAAGTCCTCATCCAAATAGCACGTAGTGGATGTCGGATTTTTCACACTTCTTATGCGCTATGGCAGTCTAGGGTATCCGCGAATTGTTCGCCTGGACGTGGCTTAAGATTCCACATGCAGTTTTGAAAAAAGTATGTCTTTTTCGAGTAGTGTAGGTCGTTAAAAGTGATTGACAACCTGAACGCTTACAAGGTTTGACCGATTCAACTCGACATCCTTCGTTGTATGGATGTTGACGGGTTTAAGGAACAAAAGAAACCTAGGAGTACCATAAGGAGCTTCTAAAAAAATGCAAAACTATGCTTAGAAAATAGCGAAGTAATTCATGGAGGCTCTTTTGAAAGAAGGTCCCTTATCCAACCAAACAGCTCCAAGCTGTCTACTTAAACCGAATGGCTTCTGGGCGAATTCAAGTAAAGAAATTTTCTACTACTTATTTTCTACTATATTCCTACAAATAGCTGTCCAGATTTGCTGTACAGCTCCAGGTTGTGAATGAAGGTTAATGTGGTTTTCATGTCTGAACTAAGAGAGAAGCTCTGATGTCTATCCCAATGCCCTAAGACTTAAGGAATGATGAGAGAATTAACATCATTCATCGTTCATACTTACTTACGTGGCGCTACAGTTCCGGGTGGAACTGGGCCTCAACTAACAAACCTCGCTAGTTAAACCGAACCTCAAGTCGGTTTGGATCTCCTTCTACTTGTGAGCGCCACCTTCAGTATGAAATTGAAGTCTCATGGAATATTATGACTGTGATACGAGTAGACTTCTCCAAAACTAAGGCTGTCCTCAAGTATGACAAAACAGGCTGTGAGTTGATAACTCTATTTCTCAATAAAAGTATTATCAGCACAAAGCTAGAAGGATCGTCAGTTTTGCTCTCTCCCATTCTACGGAACATGGTAGTCCATGAATTACTTAGGGGAAGGGCTGTGCGGAGTTCGCATATGCAGATAAAATTGCGGTCGGTGTTACTGGCAAACATTTGAATATTTAAAAGAATATAATCCAAACAGCCCTAAACAGGCTGTCTAGGTGGACACAAAAGTGTAGCTTTGATGGAAGGCCGACTATACACTGATTCTATCAGGACTTAGATTAACTATTTAACACTAAGAAGGGCGCAAAGATTAGTCTCCTTGTGTATCAACGGTGCTTTAAGATTTACACTACACTGCGGTGCTAGCTATACTTTTGCATCTCCTTGCTATTTGCAGTCTGCAAACAGGCCAATTGTCCATCCTAAAATCGATCTAGAATGCCGATCAAAACGTCGGAAGTACCTCTGTTTTGCCGACGACAGAATCTATCGATGTAGGTATACTCGTAAACTGTTGATTTAGAATCGAATCAAAGGATGGGAGGAGTTGTATTCTCCATTCTCCTAGCAATTCACACTGAATACGTCTTTTCACCTTTTAAGTCTTTGTAGCCAATTTTAGGAGGAAAAAATGGCAATTGCATTGGCTTCCTCTTGGTTAAGGTTAAGAATGATATCTACGAAGAAAATCTGCATTTGCACTGATAGCCAAAGGCCGTAAAATTGGTTATGACAACGTTAAATGTAGTTAAAATCGATCGCCTTTCTTTAGAAGAACTAGTTAGCCATTTCAAGCTCTTCATATGCTAGGCAGCTAGACATTAACTTACTCGGGGATACTGTAAAGCCGATGATTACCAAAAGTGGCACAGTCTTCTATGTTGCACATATTCAATCTTTTAGGATATAGCACTACCACTCCCTATGTACAAACTCATGCTCAAACTAGGAGCGATATATGACGGCCACTACAGATGGTAAGTACAAAACAGCTTGTATTCGAGCCAAGCGAGACCAGGTATGCGAAGAGTCTTTAAAGCGGGAGCATCTCAGCATCATGCCTTCTCTTCAACCATTTTTATCGGAGCTCTACAGATGAAAACAAAGAGGGTTCGAAATAACGGTCGGCAGGCTCCTAGCTTCAACCTCTAAGTAATTATGATAGTTCCAGATACTCCTAACCTTCTGGTCTCCACTTTATAGGTATGAGTACGTTGAGATCCTGTGGTTCATTAGGGGTAGATAACCACAACCTTGTTTCCATATGAATCCATAACTTTTCAATTCTACCTGGCATTTAGCCTGTCCGACTGTTGAAGTTTTAATTTATATATACCTCTGCCCAGTTTTTGGGGTGAATTGCTGGGGTGTTAAAAGATCCCGAAATCACCACGAGTACTATCAATGTTTAATCGTAGTTGCCAGTATTGATGGTTGAGAATGCAACAAAATCGTCTCCTTATAGCAACATAATCTATCTGTTTCGATGTCTGCTGCCTATCACATGAGACTTAGTTAGAGACACATAAGCTGCCAACTTGCAGAAATCTCGAAACCTCTTGTTTGTCTGGTTTTGTCATCGTGTAAGACCATACACATGATGGATACCTTCTGCTCCCTATTCTGACACTTGTTGTTCAATATCTAGTTTCTGTCCTCCTGGGACCATTGACTATTGGGTCTATATGCTTCCAACTAGCTTGTTATAGTAAAGCGACGGCTTTCGAAGTTTCTCGCTGACCCAACATCTACTCACCTATACCCCTTTTTTTTTTTAGCGCACAGTGCTCGTAGTTCATAATTCTCCAGGTTAGCGTTTACGTCATTAGGGTAACAAGGTTTAGTTGAAAGATGCCTCAGATATTAATGGACCTCGTTTTAAAGATCTCGACCTACACCCCACATGCTACTTGAAACCGTCCTTGAGATAGATAGATCGATAGAATCAAATCTACATAAATCAAAAATCTTTTACAGCTGCTGCAAAGGGCTGCTCCTTTTGTGATGGCAAAACCGTATTTAGGGAGTGTAACGCCAAAATCGATAAGGAACATTTTCTCGGCGGATTACTTGTAAAACACAGCCTCCACGAAACGATTGATAACGTCTTCCAACTGCGAAACTATAATTAACTCAGCTATAGAATGTGAATGACCCTTAAAATGGTCAAAGATGTGGATGCTTTAGCACGCCTGGAATAAACAGAGGCTAACAAAAGAAGCTTCGTAAGTGGCTGCACGCTGTGCGCTCACCTTTCAATAAATGCCTATTTCCACTGTATCCAGTCTCGAAACATGTTCGTAGTCTGAGCGGAAAGAGCTAACGGAATATGTATATCCCTTGGCCCTATAGCTACCAAACAACATAAAGGGGGGACGAATATTCAGCAAAAGAGGGAAAAGGCATTTGCAATATTCCAGTTCAAGGCAGTCGATGTAGTCCAATGGAAACAATATCTGCAAGTAGATAGACAGCTGGCAGTTTACTATACTTCAAAGCCGTAACGAATTCTGTTCAAAATAGTGAAGTATAGTTCGTCCTGTCAAAGCAGCAACCGGGACCGAACATTTTTCGAAGGATTTTTGTCTCGAATTGAATGAGTACCACCTTGGTCCCGGAATTTGTTCAGAAAATTTAAAATACAAGTTTATTCATCTAAATCTATATTGTCCCCTTCAAAGTAATCCCCATCGACTGCAACACACTTATGCCAGAGCTTGATCCAATCCTCGAAACATTTTTTATATTCGGTTTTGGGTATGTCCATCAGTGCTTCCTGCGATTTTTCTCCATTGCTTCCTCTCGGCTGCTGAAACGCGTTCCCCGTAGTGGTTTTTTAACTCGATGGAACAGAAAGAAGTCACAGGCAGCCAAATCAGGTGAATTCGGTGGCTGTTGGATGGTATTTGCTGCATTTTTCGTCAAAAAATTACGAATAATGATGGCACTGTGCGACGGTGCGTTATCATGGTGCAAAATCCACGAGTTTTCTATCCACAATTCTGGTCTCTTTCGGCGAATTGCTTCACGCAAACGTCTCATAACGCCCAAATAATACTCCTTGTTTACTGTCTGGCCTTCTGGCAAAAATTCTTGATGCACTACACCGTTGTAATCCATGAAAACCGTACTCATAAACCCACGTCTCGTCTCCAGTCTCGCAAATCATCTCGACGTCAACACGGTCTCTTTTTTGCATGAAATTGAGGTCTTTTGGCACCAACTTTGCTGCTACACGACGGAAACCCAAATCATTAACCAAAATGTCTTGGACGGATCCATAGGCAATGTTCAAGTCCTCCTCTATCCCTCTGATTGTTAATTTGCGGTTATTGACCAACAGTTCTTTTGCTCCATCAATGTTTTCGTCGGTTTTCGATGTCGATGGTCTGCCACTGCCTTCATCATCTTCGATTGACTCACGACCACTTTTGAACCGCTCGTGCCACTGGTAAATGACCGTTTTCTTTAGAGAATCGTTGCCGAAACACTTTTCCAACATTTCCAACGTTCGCGCACCATTAAATCCGTGTTTTACGCAAAATTTAATACAAGTTCGTTGTTGCAAATTTAAATCCATTTCTAAAATTGTAAAAAAAATCGCCAACACACACAAAGATAGATGTACTTTTGGCTACGTAACTTTTGCAAATGTCAAGCTCTGATGCTAAAATTTAGAGGGAATATCAACAACAGATTTACCAACTTAACAAAAAAACAAAACTCAAATCGGGTCAATGGGAGCGCCACACGGTGGTTATTCCGAACTTTTTGATCAAGGTGGTATATATTCATCTGCTTACGATAGGGTCAATTTTTCTGCGCCATAAAGTAGAACTGGGATGAACAAGGTTTCATGTAGAGCCTGCTAAGTTTTTGGGATAGGCCCTTACTACTCAATTGCCTTCTTTCCAAGAGTGATTGTTTGTTTTATTTCTCCTGATTTGTGTTGGCAGAATTCGTAGCAGAGCCAAGGTAGACAAAGTCTTTTACTAACTCGAAATTATAGCTGTCGAGTGTGAAGTTCTGTCCAATTCGTTGGTGTTGTGTGTTCCTTCTTGGTGACATCGGTTTTGCCTTCATTTACCGCTAAACCCATTTCGACATCTTCCGTGTCAATACTAGCGAACGCTAGTTCGAATTTTGAAGCATTGTGCCTCCAGTATTCGCTTGTGAGTTGTGCACAATTCTATCAAGAATGATGTTAAGAATGTTCACACGACAACACATCACCTTGTCCAAAATCATTATTGACATCGAAGGTCTCGCTTTATTCATCGTCATTCTACACAGGCGAACGAGCTTGGCAGGGATGCCAAAACTAGACATGGTTGTACGATATATATGTACATTGCTCGTCTCTATAAATGCTCTCATATATGACCTTAAAATCGATGAAAAGATGGTGGTGATCGATTTGGTCCTTTCCAGGATCTGGCAGAGTTTGAATATTTGGTCCATTGTGGATTTTCTTTGTCTGAAACCCAATATGGCAGATAAGATCTTGTATGCGACGTTGAGAAAACTTATACTCTATGGTTGGCATAGTTGAGGGGGCTTCCTTTTTTTGGATCAGTCAAACGGGTGCTGAGATTCCATTCATCAGACATATACTCTTCTGATCAGATCTGAGGAATGAGCTGGTGCAGCAGCTTTGAACACCTCGGCCGGTAAGCCGTCAGGTCCAGCTGCTTTGTTGGATTTCAGCTTAGTTAATGCTGCCCTTGCTTCGTTTTGGTCAGGTGGATGAAAGTATTGGCTATCATCATCTATGTTGAATGGTCTATTCTACCTGACGGCGGAATATTGGGCATCTTCGCCATTATACAGTCTGCGGAAAAAGTTATTCCATATTTTCAACACCGACTGTGACTCTACTACAAGGTTTCCTTCTTCATCTGTACGGGTTGTCTTGCCTTGGCACATCCCTTTTGCCTGTTGGTAACACTTCCGTATTACATTCTTGGGGTACGATTTCTCAATAACTTCGATCGCACACTTCTCTTGGTCTTTTTTCTTGTTCTGAAGAAGCCGATGTTCTTCCAGTCTCTTCTGCTCACAGAGCTCACTAGCAGCTTTCATCTTTCTTTGCAGCTCCGCCTTGTAGGCTTCTTGCTGCATGTCATTCTTGATCAAACCACTGATTTATTGGTGGTAGTCGGATGAAATCCGGCACATCAATTGCGGCGTCTCTTCTGGCACACCTACAGCATTGCCACTGGTGTCGGTACTTGATGTTGACAGCACGTTCGGGGAAGATTCTGGTAGTCTCTTGCGATTGTACCTCTACTACGTTATATCTACTCACAGTAGCTCTTCTTTATTGTGGCGCTTGGTGATCCGAGTCAATGTTGGCTGCCCAGAACGTGCCGACGCGACGTCCAGAATACTGGAGGCATGCCTTACGTCTATCGCAATATGATCAATTTGATTTAGCGTATCATAATCCGGAGACCGCCATGTGCCTTTGTGTGTATTAAGATGAGCAAAACGTGTGCTTACCATAGTAATATTTCGTCCAGCCGTAAAGTCAATAAGCCCAAGTCCGTTGCCGGATGGGGTGTCGTGTAGAATATGCTTACCAACAGTCCTAACAAAGATGTCCTCCTTTCCTATTCTGACGTTAGAATCGCCTTCTTCGGACATTGCTACTCGACAACTCGTGTAAATATTCTTTCATCGTCCTTGTCTTCGGTAGGGAAATGGGCATATTGGGCTAATAGAAATGAAGAACAATGAATCCAGCGCCTCTGGTGATTGACCAGCAAGCACGAGAATGACATTTTGATTGGATGCATGAACCAAGGCATTAACAGAGCATGGACAATCAATCCACATGCCCTATGAACACAAATGCCGCGTATAAGATCCTACTTAAGATTAAATTTTCACCCTGAGACGAATCGTTCAAAGGACAAACGAATTACAATTCACAACTGACTATCTATTCATAGAATTTATCGCTTTGAGATCCAAATCAGCAAGCACCCGGTTGGTTCATCAATCAATTTCAAACCAAGACAATTGAATTAAATTATTTGCCTCACTCAAATGGTTCCATTCTGAGCGAAATGCTCTATTGTTTTAAACACAAAAGACTTTCAAATTAAGCTACCTAACACCATTGTTTCTCTACAAAGTGCTTCCAAATTGAGCATTTTCAGGTTAAGTTAATTATGGTCCCTCTAGAGACCTCCTGCTTCGATGGTAGAATATTTACCCCACTCTGTCCCCTTTCCACATCTCAATAAAACACTAATGAAACATTAAGTCGCAGCAAGCTTCCATGGGATCAATGTACGACCGCCTCCAATTCCTTTAATCATACCGCCCCACCTGCGTCATCAATTAAGTAGTAGAACGAATATTTGCCACCTCCTCCAGAGTACTACGGATTACCATTAAAGTGGTAACACATTCTCCATAATTTATGAACTGCCTATGCAACACAATACGATTGCCATTTGTCTGTTTACCTTCTCCCCAGATCTCCATTGGATTCCTAGTTTCTAGAACAAAGGCCAATTGCCTCAACCCACTCTATAGCCATTTGCATTTGAATTTCCGCTTCCGCTCAATTTCCACGGAAAACTGCCAAAAGTCACGAATACGCCAGAATCGGATACCACGGCACAACCATAGCTCGGTGGTCGCGAGCCTCCTTGCATCTGTCTGAAAGTCGGCAGTGAGCACCAGGATAATTTATTTTCATTACACCACCCTTAGTCCACAATACATCCAAAATCCTTTGATTTACTTCCGCTTATTCAGATTTGCTCACCAAATGCATATTTTACTAAATTTCTTTCTTTTTAATCTCTCGTTTCATGTTTTTGCGGAAATCCTTGACGTCAATCACGACTCGACAGAACATCGACTGCATCCAGTAATCTAACACAAAATGGACATAAAACAGGAACCGGATTCACGATTTATCATGGAGATGGTACAACCACGACAGCGTCTATCACAGCCACCGCACCAAATGGCAGTATATCAAGTCCGGCCCGACGCAGAGAGGTCTCACCGATACAGAATCACGTAAGTACAGATACGAGATACGAAAGTATGCACACTTTTATCTCAGCATCCCAAATCAGGGAATGCCTTTGAGATTCATTCGGTTTTATCGTTATCCTTTTGCATTCCTTGTAGTCGTTATCCATGTGGGGGGATGATGATAGGGTGTGTTGATCCATAGAAGAAGGGGTTCTTAAAGGTGGTCATGTGGGGGATCTTATCTTTCATATCTCATACGAGATATTAGACCGAATCGGGGTGACTTTAAACCCCAAGAAGGGTGTACACAAGTTCTTTTAAAGTTCCCTGCTACTGAACTCCCTTTAATCATCGCAGAGGCAGAGTCTGCATGGAATTCAAATTCCTTTAACAGGAAAACTTTCCTGCAACCGTGACCACTGGGAAAGAAATTATTCTTTGAAGGCGGAACAGACTCAGACCGAAATGGGGAAAGGGGAGGTAAGAAATGGAAATCTTTTCCATCTTCAAAAGAGAATTTTATTACAAAAGTTATACGGCGAAGGCGTTCCATTCCCTTTTTTTTTGATGTCCGTGTTGTTTAACTTTTGCCTTGGGTCTTGCGAGAAGAAAAATGTCCGTTCCAATTAGTTGTTCAGGCCTTTTGCAAGTGCTTTGAGTTGCTTTACTACAGACTCTTTGTCAGTTCCGTCAAATGCCTGTTGTAATTATTCGTTCGAGTTCTCCAGAACTCACTGAAGGATGATCATTTAAGTTTATTTTTAGTAAATAAAAAGAAATTGTAGATTGTAGAATGTAGTCGACCCGTTCTGCGTTATCGTTTTCTTCTTTTTCTCGACGATTCTACGCTATTTGCCTTAATCTGTGATGGCGATGGTTACAATTCGGAGCGCCTCAATTACTTAGCCCGTGCAATGGAGATTTTCTTGGAGTTCTACCTGTACATTCCGGATTTACGTCCTTTTTTAAATCAATGCGATATAAAGCTCGTAATTCCGCCTGTGGAATTGTGAAGAATGGTCCTTTCTTGGAGTACTTTCAATATCGTTGTTCCTCATCATCTACAATTCGTCGTCCTATGGCTGAGTGGAAGAAGCGCACTCCAATTTTCAGTTGTTTCCTGAGGACGATGTACTAGCTGTTGACTCTGTTTATTTAACTTTTGATGAAATCGTACAGACTGCGTTGCAACTAATATGACTAACCTGCCGGCCCTTATATTGTTGTTGCCAACCGAGTTGGTTGAGGTGTTCTTCCAGCAGTGTGCGCCACCTTAGGTAAAGTCTTCCTATAATGCGTTGCCCCACTGTGTTGGATTTTTGCTGTCCATTTACTCTACATGATCTAGCTATCTTGATCACTATAGGCAAAGCCTTTTGAACAGATTCCGACGTTGCCAACTCAGACGAGAAGGGAGAATATATCTATCTAGAATCTTTCATTCAAAGCAGCTAAAATAACTTTAGCTTTTGAGAGTATCCATGTCTGTGAGCCATATACAGAGTCGTCTTCGTTGCTCTGGATAGGGCGTTGTTAGTCAATTGTCGCCCATAGCGGTTGGCAAGAGCGATTCTTCGCTTGGTCTTCGCACTTATACCATTTTTGGTGTTTCTATGTTAGAACTCACAGATCCTCCACCGACAACCCGCTAGACCAAACCTCTGGTTTCGGCTTAAGACCTGCGGAAAATTCCCTCAAGCACGATTTTAAAGATGTCGCGTATCTAATTGTCTAAGACTTGTTGATGTTTCTTTCGACTTTGATAGAGCAGTGGGAGTTAGTGTCATCATTGACATCCAGTACAACCGAATGAGTTTGTCAAGGATCTCAAGACCGGCGTCTCTTTAGATCATCGATGAAGAAGTTGTGAGTATCCATTTTGTACTGGGTGTTGTCGAAGATCTGCCGCAGAGTGAATATTTAGTCAACGGTGGACTTACCAGGTCTAACAGCGCGCTAATAAGAATCTATCTGTTTAGCAAACTATTTTTCTATTTTTTTCTTTTTTGTGAGTGACAATGGCCAAATCAATCTTTTCTAAATGCAGTCAACCTTTTTTTTTCCTTAAAATTGCTTGCGTTTCCGATTTTTCTTATTTCCTTCTCAATGTGTCATTAACCAACTATGGTACAACCCTGCGGGTCTGACACACAAGGTGTTTCCACTGGTAGTGACAGGAATGGTACCTTACACCATATGATTCGGATTTTACATGCACAACACAATGGCTTACATATTGTCCATATCAATGCACAGAGTCTATACCCAAAAGTTGACGAGTTTTGGTACTTGTTTGTAGGTTCGAATATTGATATTATCTGTGTGACTGAAACTTGTTTTTTGTTGCAAAATTCGTGACAAAGTTACAGGCTTTACCGGTCCGATAGATCATTTCGTGTGGGTGGGGGCGTTGCAATTTGTGTTCGTTTTGGTATAAAATGTAAATTTATGTGTAAGTCTGAATCTGATTGCCCCATCTTGAATGACCCACACTATTTCAAAGCTAATGGAGGATAGAGATTTCGCCTATTATCGCTGGAAGCGATACAAATTGGTGAGCGATACAAGTTGCAAACTTCACTTGTACAATTAATCCAACACCTCGCAGAACATCGGCTAAGTTCGTGTCAATCGGGTTTTCGAAGAAAGCGAAGCTGCAAAACTGCTCTCTTATTTATCACCGATGAATTTCTTAATGGTCTCGATCGAAATGAACTTACCAGTTTAACCCTTCTCGATTTCTCAAAAGCTTTCGATGCGGTAAGCCACGCACTCTTGCGCTCTAAACTTATAAACCATTTTAATTTTTCTATCCCATCAGCAAAATTGGTATATTCATACCTAACGGGTAGACAACACTCCGTAGTCGTTGGAGATGGATCGATGACAACTGGTATACCGCAAGGGTCTATACTCGTTCCAATTCTTTTTTCAATATATGTGAACGAGCTCCCAAATGTTGTACAACACTGCAGCATCCATATGTACGCAGACGATGTGCAACTATTTATACAAAATGAATGAAGATCTCTGTAATATCCTGAACTGGGCGCAGGCTAATAACCTTTGCCTAAACCCGAAAAAATCAAAAGCCATCGTTGTTTGTCGGAATAACATAGATCTGTCCTCTTTTCCATTGCTGCAGCTAGGGGGCTCAAATATCAAATATGTTGAGCCTGTTCGAAATCTGGGTATTACTTTTAATCGTACATTACCGTAGGACGGACGTTCATATCACTGCAACAATTGGAAAAACTTATGGCCGTCTCCGTCTTCTCTGGGCTTCAAGTGCCTATACACCAACAAAAGTATGTTCGTCCCCGTAGGCTCCGACTCGAGTTTTATTACCCTAATACGTTCTTTTTACTTTCCGGCAAAATTTTGGAACCGTATTCCTATACCAGCATCTTTCGATCTCGCTGAAATAAGTTTGTGTTAAGCTTTGTTCTCTACTGGTACGTGTCAAGAGTAGATCTTAACTTAGCTCTCGTCATCGCGTGCAGCGGTGCTCCCTAAATCTCCTGTTTGGCTGAATGCGTCCGGTAGCCTTCATTGTTTAAACATGCTGGCACCTCAGGATCTGGAAATGTCCAGAATACTGGACGCGTGCCTTCCGTCTATCACAATATGTACAATATGGCTCATACCGTTGTATACTGCCGCATACTGTTGTGAATCGTAAGAATGAGAAAATGCGTGCCAGTTTTGATTCTTTGAATATCAATTCTTTGAACTTAAAGCTATGAAGAAGGAAGCATCTTAAATTTGCATCTTACACACACGCACAAAGTCTGCAGAATAGTCTGTCCACCTCCAAAGCCGGCCAAAAACAAAACACAAGAGTAAAGATCACTTTTAGAGTCTTGCGTTCACAATGACCAAGAATATCTTCATCTGCTTTCCCTTAAGGCTATGCTCTTGCGCCATAAACCGGGACTGTGATGCCTTATATAGAGTATCCCAAGCGACAAGGCCTTATCTCGTACTCAATTGACATCTAAGGCCAAAGAAACAGCTATTGACATTTGTAACACTCCATTCGATTCCTAAGGAAGTGTCTCTATCGCAGCTTATTGGGAAACCAAAGAACTAAACCTTTTAGCAGTTCAACCCATTTTTGCTCCTTCTATGCCAATACTCCAAAGCGTATGATGCCAAGTCGCACTAGAATCTGCCTTTTTGTTACCACGACGCGTGTGACTTTGTTGATGATGTGTGTAGTTGAGGATGTGAGACTGTCGGAGTTAAGCAAACGAACTAGATCTCTTATCTCTTTACCCGAGATGTCATTAAGGTCGTCAAAGAATGTTTGGTTTAGTCCACGCAGTCTGGCTCTTACTAGTGGCAGACGTTTGCAGAGGAAACGTGAGAGAATTTTCTTCTCATTTTTGTTCCCGCAACTCTGTCAGAGGGGGTCGTATGGGATTCCGAGTTTGGCCGCGTTAGGAGACCATCCAATTGGGCAATGACCCTTTATTATTGCCGTGATTCTGGCGATGTCTAGGCGGGATCTGTCTAGTAACGTTCTACTCTTATCGTTGGTCGGTAGACCTTCTGCAGGAAGTGTAAGATCATTTGTCCTTTAACCGCTCTTAGCGCAATGACGACCCTTGCCGCGAGTGATTCCTGCAGAGCTGAGCTCTGCTTGGCTAGTTCGTCTGCGCGCTCGTTTCCTTTTATGCCGCTGTGCTCTGGAATCCAGGCGGGCAAGCTCGTTCCGGCATTCCTGCACCAGTTTGGAGGATACGGTAGGCGAGTTGATAGCTCAGCTATCTATGAGGATAGCAGTGTTTGTGTGTTGTGTCACGTCCGAGTTTCGTGGAAACTGGTAAAATGCAGCGATCGGTATAATATTGATATTTTCAGAGATTCCGGGTAGACACAGCCCCCACACCACAGTTTATCTTTGATCCGTAGATGATTGTTTCGAAGTCTTTTGCTACTTCGCCTTTCTTCCACTGAGCTCTGGTGTGAAATCCTACGTGTGGAAGTTTTTCTTGAAGTTTAGTTTGGGTGTGATGTAGTCGGTTGGAAACGTGACCATGCCATAAAGTCATGCAGTAGAGCACCCAGATTCTTTGAATCTGATTGCGAAGCCTAGTGGGGTATTTTTTGTGTGTAGGTTGAGATGCAGAAGATGCAGAAGCAGAGTAAGGGCATCAGTTGGCGGCTACCTCAATGCAACCGTGGTACCTATCCTTTTTTTTTTTTATAATTTACGCGCGCCTAAGGGGTTAGATACCCTTTTACTGTTGCCAGGGCGCGGGCGGAAAGTTTAGAAGGAGGAGAAAGAAAAATTGTTTTTGTAGTGGTTTGAAACTCAGGTGTGTTTGGTTTCTATGTTTGCTCTCCAGGGGTGGGAGTCCGAAATAGGACGGAGAGTTTTTCTTCACTCAGAGTGATTCGAGATATAATTCCCAGTATTTTTTTCATTGCTTGAAACTCTTATAACAGCCAAATCTACGTGTCAGTGTTATGCCTTCACACGCAGAATTTTTTTGTCTGAGTTCCAATTACACAATGAAAAACTGATTTGCCATGGGCAGGTTTCGAACCTGGACCCTCCGAGTGAGAAGCGTTTGCTACTACCACTACACCACTGCCACACTGACTCTTCTTTGGAGCCACCATACTATTGACCCGAAGGTGAGAATTGGACGCAGTACGACTGTGTACCGACACCATGTCATCTTTTATTCGAGTCCCCATTTTCTTCGAAAGATTTTGCTGCGGGCATAGAAGACGATACATGCCTTCCTTACTCTGTGTTCGATGTTTTGCTTCCAGTTAAGTACCCAGCATGATACCCAGATACCTAGAGCTGGAGGGTTGTGTGAGCGGTTGAACATTATTGCAGAGAAAGGTAAAATAAGGTATTTTGGTTTTGATAGCGGCCACGACTTTCGGCCCAGCTGCTTACCTTGCCTAAAGCACCCTTCATGATTTCGCTTATCACGGATGGAAACTTCCCTGACTCTAGTATCATCCGCATACGCGACCACTTTGACCCGTTCTCTGTCTAGTCTTACAAGCATTTTGTTCATTACTATTAGGAGGACCTTTATGGGCGAATTTGGTTAAGTGCCTGTTATCTAGTATTGCCTGAATAATTCTTGTTCTGAGCACAGCGACTATCCATTTACTAATAAATTGATCTATGCGCAGCTCGATCAGAGATCTGCGAATAGCTTCAGTGAGTACCTACGTTATTAGAGGCTCCGTCTACGTCTAGGAAGGAGGCTAGCGAATATTCTTTGTAGTGTTTTAATTTTTCGATTCTTGAGGTAGACGTGCTGTGATATGGATAGCGATTATTCTTCTAGAATGCTTCGACTGATTGGCTCCTTTCTAATGTAAATTCCAATATTTTTCTCGCTTAGGAAAACTAGCAGGTTATCGGTGGTATACCCAAAGTGCCTCAGACTCGTCTATTTGACCTTCAGCATTATCCGTTTTGTCGGCGACCACCAGATCCTCCAACAATTTGTCGGTTTCGAAGATGTCCACCTCGTCCTCAAGACCCAGTGACAGGAAAACCTTAAGCTTGTGGTGCCTGTTGCCATACCTAAGTTTGTGGCCTGCTTTCTCTAGTGCAGCCAGGCACTCGTTATGAATGAGGAGCAGGAAGAACAAAGTGTTCTTATGGGGTTCCTCCTTTTTAATGACTGTCCAGAAGTCTTCCCCCATCTATATTCAGATTACGCAACCAAATGCGGACCCTGGACCTCCTTGGGATTTCAGTTGATCAGATAAACTTCAGTTTCAAGCCATTAGGAACAAATTCACTAAGGAAATCCTTGGTGGAATCCTAATCGTCTCGGCGAAGTCAAACCTAGGCAGAGGCCCCTTGGTTCTTGATGAGGTGATCCATCCCCATTTCAAAAAGCTTGGCCTCTATGCTTCCCCACGTATGTATCCAAGTAGCTCCGCTGGTCTTTGAACAATTGTGCCTCGAGTGTTCGCTTGCTGGTTTCACCTAATTTACCCAAGTTACGATTAAAAATTCACATGATAGCGCATAACCTTTTCCTAATACTCGTACTTTTTCAAATGTCAGTGTCCTGGTGTTTTTGAGTCCGACCTTCATGGAGTATCTATGTAGCTTGTCTCTGTAAACACCGTCATAAGCGCCATTTACAATACTGCGAGATGAGATACGAGAGTCGCATTCGAATTCGATTTCTGAAATTGACTGCGATGCTCGCTGCGAGACTCGCATTATTGTAAACGAACACATTGAATTACATGTTACGGAAATATTTTTGACAGTTCATGCGCTCTCGTTTTCGAATAACGTATCGTATCTCGCAGTATTGTAAATGGGACTATATTTATGTGCCCCTAAAATCGATAAAGAGCTGGATTTCTTGGATTTTCTCTAGGACCTGCCGTAGTATGCATTTTGTTTTTTCTGTCGGATTAGAGCATTTAGTCCATCGTACTCTTTGTATATTTGTTTACTGAAATTTCTCAGTATTTCGAAGAAATATGAGTAAGTGCTTCAGTGATAAAGTGCCTACAGTACCAGCACGAGCACCTGCAGCCTGTTGCGAGAGTAGGCCGGACACTCAGAGAGGTAGTGCTCCATGGTGCCATCATCATTTCACAGCAAGCGTCGAAGGATGTTGTATCATTTAAGCCCAGCACATTTTAGTGCTTAGCAAAAGTGTAGTGTCACGTCACGACACCAGTAAACAAACAGCAGTCTTTCTAATTGACGGGCAATAGAAAAGTCGTCGACCTCTTAGACCTCACACAGATTAAAGTGTTCGTTTTGGCTGAAAATGGAACTGAATGTCCTTCTGATAATTCTTCATAATTCTGATTAGGTATTTCTGGCTTAACACGGCCCGCTTACCTTTTGGTAAAACGTTCGAATGTTGTTCCTGGAATAGCACCTCCCCGTTTCCTTGATTACGTGCTCTTTCGTTGTCGTCTGAAGAAACCGAAGTTCTTCTTACAATTCCAGAGTTAAACCTTAGTAGCCTCACAATATTTCTCTGTTATTATGGCGTCTAAATTATATGTATATGAATTTTGTTTGCAACAAGGTACTGGTTGGAATGTTCAAACATCTAAAATATTGTAAGAGTACCTTGCGTCAGTCACAACATGATCAGTTTGCTTATAGGTCTTAGGAACACCATCACATCACATTCCTTTGTGAATACTGAAGTAGAATGTTCCGCCCATTGAAATTTCAATTAGCCTAGGTCCGCTTCCAGATTGGTTTCGATTTTAATATCATACGATGCTTAGGACATTGCTCAAAGCGCCTTCTATTTATTCTGTGCGGTCAGGCATACCAGACTGATGATAGCAAAACAATCCTTGATATGGATTATTACAAAGCTTTTGCTCAACTTTTCTCACATTAGTCCGTCGATTACAGCAGATTTTCACCCAAATAGACGCTGTTTCAGTAGCAGTCACCGTTGTACATGACACACTTTTTCATTGTCCTTTTGACCGGCAAATCCCATCATATTTCTTGGATTTCTGGTAACCCCTGGAAGGTGAATTGGTGTGCACCCTAATCATACCAATGCCCAGAAACCTCTACCTGGCTTTTCTTTGCTATGATGTATCATGTCGCTGCCAAAATGCAATAATGGATTCTGGACTTTCGTGGCATTCTGATTAGAGCCGATCAGGTTTTCTGCAGAACATTAAGAGCACTCACATGATGCAGAAGATAGAATCTTGTTTGCAATGCTGAGGAGCCAATATAGCGTCCTCCTAGTGTTTCTCTATTTTTGAGTCTCTTTTCTTTTGTAACACGGAAGTAGAGATGTGCTACGCCCCACAAATGTGAACCAGGTAACCACTTCAAATATCATTTGTTACTAAACTAACAAAAGCTTAAATTACGCATTAGCAGATTAAAGTCAGCCTCAGATGCTCCATCTGTTATTCTGTCAGGGGAAGCCAAGACAAATGTCCCATCTCAATCTTAAACAATGACTTCCTGGCCCTAAGGCTGTTGTTCCTTTTCAAAATAAAATTAAGGAACAACTAAATGATTTCATCCATTTCGTTGACCACGCACTACTTTCACCATCTTCAACGAACCGAATGACGCAAGATAAAAAGAAAAAAACAATTTTCATTTCACATCTGCCGCTGACCTTTTTTTAATTCGCGCAAAAATATTATCTCTAATCCTTTGCCTCCATTTTTAATTCTTCCGCCAAGGAAGAATTCTTTTCCGTTGTCCCTATTTCCATTTCTAAAAGTTCTCAAGCATATCATGGTTCTCGTGAGTCGCTAGCAGAGCACTATTTTCAAAGTATGAACGGAAATTGCAGGGGAAAACGGAGATGATAGAGTTGGTATTGTTGTCGTGATTGCTGGTGGTGATAGAACAAACCCACGTTCCTTCATCCTTGGAAAAAATAAAAAATAAAAAAAAACTCCTTCGTCCGAAAGTAGGAAAAAAGAAAACCGTTATACTCGTACACAAACACACAACAAAACCCAGTAATCCCCATTAATCCCGGAGATTTAAATAAAAACACAACAAAGACGGTACAAGCTTTCGCATTCGTGTTCTGAATAAGGACAGTGCACAGCCGTGTATATGTGTACGGAATGAGGAGGAGAAGAGAAATAGAAACAAAAACAAAAGCAACAACAAAAGCTCTGCGCCAAACGAGGAAATAACGGTACAAAAAGAATTCCGGAAATGAGAACGACAATCCTGGTGAATTTATTTCTGTCTACGTTTGCACGTTTGTTTTGTTTTCAATTTGGTTTCTTCTTTTTTTTTTGCGTTGTTTGCTTCCTCTTTTCGTTGTGACGTACATGCTCGTACGTAGGCTGCGGAATTCAGTAATGAACACAATCCGTGGGGATGATGATAAAAGAGGTTATAATGCAGAAGGGATGTCAACAGCAAAATACATAATCTCATTCAAATCGTGGAGTGCTGCGAGTATTTCAGTTCAGCCCGAGCGTAGCAGGTCGCATTTTCAGGTTGACAGTTTGATATCTGTGCTTAATCTGGTTTCCCCGGGGGCTACAATGGAGATAGGTTTGAACTATGTGTCTCCTCTTAAATCAATCATTTCTCCATCCCTTGCTGCTGAGAATAATCCAGGGCATGTGGTGTTTGCCATTATAAATTTCTTACATTCAAAACCAATGCAGGCTACTAACATTTTTTTTCTCATTTCTGTTTTTTTTTTTTTCTTTTTCAGACGACAAGCCGCTTTGGATGGCAATCTCCGAGTGAAGATTCAACAATGTCTCCGAAATCCGATAATTTTCTCTATGTCCATCATCCAAGTGTGAAGGCTCAAACGCTATCGTCAACAAATAATAAGGGATCACAGCAAAGGGGAAGCATCGGCAGCGGCGGTTGTGGTAGCTGTAGCACCATTACCGACCACAGTGGCAAGGAACCACAGCCAACAGGAAAGCGAACCAAAACTCTCTCACCAAGCAGCATGTTTCGACGCAAATCCAACTCAAATGCGGCCGCGACGAATGCTAAGCATTCTACGTCACAAATTCATCCGGCCGCAGCAACAGACAAGTCAAAGCAGAAATATTCTTCAAATTACCAGAGGGGCTGCTCCAATGGACACTATGAGGAAATCATCCACAATACACAGAACAACAACAACCAACAGATACAGCATCAACAATTGCAACAGCACCACCACCGGCAGGAGTACATTTTAGAGCAAAGTGACCTGACGAGATACCACAATGGTGCTGGCACTGGCACTGGCAATGGCATCGGCGACGGAAGAGGAAAAAATGACGCAGCTACACGCTACGGAAAGTTACTTCCATCGAAGATGAATGGCGATGGGTATAATCCTTCCCAGCAGCAGCAGCATTCTCAACAATTTGGATCGTATGACAGTCTGAATGCAAACATAGCGTACGCAGTTAGTGGTGAACTAGACGAGAGGGTTCCCAGTAACAATAACCATGCTGCGACTGGTACTGCTGGTGTTAGTGGATGTCCTGTAAATGGTGGCTACCAGCAGCATCTACAGGCCCCAGGGGGTGTTTGTGGCGGCAATTCGAATGTGGTGCTACGCAATGGCTATGAAGTAAATCGTCAAATGTTAAGGTCAAATCGTTACAATGGCACTGGTGCTGGTGCTGGTGCTGGTGTTAGTGTTGCGGTTGCCAATGGAATGATGCAGAACGGTCCAGTGAACCATCCCATTGGTCATGTTATGAATAGTCTTTCGTCGCCCGAGAGTGCTTACTCCACAGGGTACTCTACCGATGGAACTTCGCCAGGTGAGTTCGGAATTTCCCTTTTTTATTTTTTTTTTACCTTTTTCCAGATTTGGGTTCCGGGTTGTGGTTTTTAGGATCTCGCTTCCTTGTGGTTTTGTTCAAGTTGAACACAAGTATGAGGTCGTCTGTTTAATTTAAAGCTTCCTTATTCTGTTTAAATGAGGTGTGCAATGAAAAATGACGATGTAAATTGAAGCTGAGGGGGGCAAATACATAAATTCCTACGAATGTGGGAGTCAAACAGACGTTTATCTTTCCCTGTGCCTTTATTTAAATTGTTTTAGAATGGTAGAAGGAATGTAATTAAATTTCAAAACGAATAGAGCTCGTTGTACGGGTGTTAACTCCTTGAATCATGACATGAAATTCCGTAACTCCGTCTGAACCCAGACATTGTAGATTTACTACAAGATTGACCTCCCAGCTTGAGTGTCTTTCCAAATACCTGCTGCAAAGCCTTCTTGATTTAGGTAGTCTTTTCTCGCAATTGGGTCTCCGAGATCTAGTCGCTTTCAATTTGTTTATTATTCAGGGTGTCCCAGTTTAGCAGTGTAATCCTTTAAGGGCATTATACTGCTAAGTTCCGCCGAACAGGAAATTGTATGGCAGGGGAGGAATGGAGAGTTTCAAGTTACAGTCCATTTTATCTGTTCATACTCGGCATGGAACCTCTCACTTCTGGTTATTGGTAGCAGAAAGCTGGTCTCAGCATTTTCTGGGGCAAGCCATGTCAGAATAAAAAGGCTGGCAAAGAGTATCCTTGTAACAGCAAGTGATTGGATTATAAGCCAGTCGTGTTCAGTTGTAAACTGACAGCTCCAAGTTCAAGTTGTGTTTCACGCAATCTTGTGCATGGCCTAACTTTGATGCGCCCTTCCACTGGTGCGGACTCAAATATGACTCGAACCGATGCGTTGTTGTCCAATCGCTTTACTGATTTTACAATAGCTATCTTAATCGTTGCATTTGAAGTGGATTGTACGCTTCTTGCACCAATATTTTATTTGATTTTGAAAGTGCCGATATTAATGCGTATCTTGAGAAGCCATTGTGCAGCTTCTTTTTTTAATAAAAGAGCTGGACATCGGCTTAAAATCTTTTCCAGAATCTGCAGTGATATATGTACGAGTATATGTTCAGTGGTCGGTAGATTTTTCTAGCTTAAAGGCACACTTTTATATATATATCAAGTTGTGGACGAGCGATTTGGTGTCTTCACATATTATGGCAAAGAACTGATAGAGCACAGACTCTCCTCCTTCACTCAGGATCGGCTAAACGATACTGAGATTTTCTTCACTTATTTACTGAGACAATGCTGCAACCAATAAACTTCTCCCAACAAGGCAGTCTTCAGTTGTCTCGAATTGCGCACTCGACGATCGTTGAGGTTTCCTTCCACGTTTTATGCACGCCAACTAAGGAGAGCTCGTTAATATTCATTCGCTCTTCATACTTTAGCCATCTCAGGCGACTAATACACGTTTTACTACCCACTGGAAGACTGGCAGGAATTGCTGTATATTTCCTCATTCGACAACACAAACGGTTTAAAAGATCACTCGAAGAATCTTGTGTTCAAAACAAACCAGAATATCTTCATCATCTTTCCCAAACGTCCAAACTTATGTGCCATGGAACAGAACAGGGATGTCTAAAATCTCTGACTCTATAGTCTCTTTAGTTTTTTCTGAAAAGGACATTTCTTACTCACTTTCATTCGTAGACAAAGGCAAGAGCGTTTGGCAAGTGTAATCTGCGTTTGATTTCTGATAAGGTGTCATTGTCAGAGTTAAAAGCGAGTTGGCTGTGTCAAAAAACTGGAACTACCAAGAGCTTAAAGTTAAGGTTGCCTATTGCTATGTTCTGTCCGATTCGTCGATGTTGTTGACATCATGTGCTTGGTTTTGCCCATACCCAAATTTTCCGGCTTTGTTTGAATACTAGTAAACGCACCATTGGCAGCTCGCTGCATTCTGCCAATGATATCAACGTTTTTAGCAAATGGAAGTAGATGAACAGGCTTTTGGAAAATCGTGTCTCTATCTATAAACTGCCGGCCCAAAAGAGAACTGAAGTAGCCTATTACATTGTGGTCAGATGGGGTTCCGCGTCCTCAAAGAGGTGTCATTTTAAATTTCAACTGGATCGATACACACTCGCACAACGTGTTCAAATAGTGCAAATTCACTACAGAAATGGTAAAAATATCTCGAAAACGTTTCGTAAAGTTCGTACTGCTGTTGGTCTTCATTAAGCGCCTTCTCACACATCTGCGACTATAGTGAATTTAGTAGATAAATTTGAAAGTCGCGGACAGATTGTGCAGACTTCAACTCGTGTTCGTCCAGCAAGGTCATCTGAAAATATCCATGGGAGTGTGACCGAAAACCCAATTGTGTCCATTTCTAGACGATCACAGAAATTGGGCAACCATCTTGCACCACATTTTGCATAAAGATCTTGGTCCACATGCTTATAAGGTCCAGTTCAAACAAGAATTGAAGCCAGGAAACTACACATAACGCCGTACTTTTGCTGATTGGGTGCTGAAATTGGATGAGCACGATCATGATATTTTACACAAAATTATTCTGAGGCTTGTTTCCAGGCTCATTTCAATTTGGCTGTGCTCGTAAACAAACAAAACTGAGAGAAATAGGTGGAACACTCTCTCCACTCACAAAGAGTGACAGTTTTTTGCGGTTTTTGGTCTGACGGTGTCATTGGGTCATCTTTTTTCGAAAATAATGCAGATGCGACTGTTTTAATGAATGGAACGATGTTGATCGAATTTTTTTCAGAAATTGATACCATAGAAGCGGATGACGTTTATTTTCGTAGAACGGCACCACATATTACACAGCTGGTGCCAGAATGGCTCTATTGCGTGACAAATTTCCTGGACGTGTGATTTCTCGAAATGGAGACTTCAATTGGCCTCCGAAATCGTGCGAATTAACACCATTAGACCTTTTTGTTTGCAGTTATGTCACAGATAAAGTTAAGCCAATGTTCCACTAATGATTCGTGCACTGAAAGAAAATATGGGAGCTCTTATTCGCGAAATACAGTCGCAATTATGCGAAAATGTGATAAGAAATCTCGTCAAAAGAATGACTATTTGTAGGTAGAGCCGATTTTGTATTCCATTACTAACCGCAGACTTTGTGCTTTCGTCTAAAATAAAAACATCAGCACTTTTCATAAAAAAATGTTGCGTTTTTCTATTTATATAAAATGACACCTCTTGTTGAATGAATTCTCGGTATCGGGGTGAAGCTGTGGTTATATATATAAATTGACTTATTTATGAAGTAATACTATTATTTTAGTGTTAAACTATTGCAGTCATATAGTATGTGGTCTGAAGTGTGTTCTGAGAAAGTCTGTGGTCATTTGAATCTGACTTCTACTTAGTTGTACTCGTAGTAGTTGTTTTGTTTTCTTGTGGCAACTGCTTGGCTAAAGTTTTTGGCTTGTCTGTTTCCTTCGATTTCTCTCCAGAAATGAAGCTTTTTTTTCTCTAGCCAGATTTTAATACTGTATTAATTGGTAGCCCACAGAATTGTCTTGACATCAGAAATTTTCTGGCTAGTTCGTCTGCTTTTCCGTTGACTTCATGTCCGCTGTGTCCTGGCACCCAAATCAGATGAACCTTGTTTGTGGTGGCCAGTATTTATAGGAGTGGAAAACAGTGCCAGACCAGTTTTGATTTTATTTCAAATAAATAAGCAACTTCTATGTAAACACAATTTTATCTTAAGACAAACATTATCTTATGGTAGCTTTTTGCGAACAAGTTCCAATTGACATCCTTTTTTTTCCAATTGATGTATTAATTAATACGGAGCGTGGATAAACGATTTAATTTGAAATTATTGAATGCTATAATAACGGCGAATCCCAGATATCAATAATTAAAAAATTTAAGATCAGCAGATCTATTAGTTTACAGCTTATTCAAGGATATAAAGTAAATCCGACAGCTGAATAAGTGAATTTTGGTGGACATCCTCGTAAAATATCACGTCAAACAGATAGATAAATTGTCAATTTGATCCGAAGGGACTCTTTATGTCATCAAGAGGGAAGACATTGTGAATGGATTTGGTGGAAAACGTGCACTTAAAAAGTTATTCGTCATCTAAAAAGCCATTATTGATAAAGAAGCGTTTTTACAAAAGGCCTATTTAGAAAAACTTCAATTTATTGTCTCGAATATTAAAATTTGAAAACATTTTGAAATTAGATTTTGCAAAAGTACATATAAATTGGTCCGTAGACAAGTGGAAGACCGTTCTATTTAGAGATGAATCAAAGTTCAACCAGTTTAACTCTGATTGTACCTGTCACGTTCGTATAAGAAAGGGCCAAAAGGTGAATCTCGGGTAATTGCAAAGGCACAGCAAGACATGGAGGGGGAAGTTAGACCTGTAATTGATCGATTTGTCTACAGAGACATTTTAAATGAGCAAAATTTACCATACGCCGAATTGAGTACGCCACTTCGATGGGTGTTTCAACATGACAATGACCCGAAACGTTCATTGAAGCTTATCAAAGAGGAATTATCAACCAACCTACGCCAATACCCCGACTTGAATCCTATTGAAAATCTCTTTAGCATCTTAAAGCGTTAAGTTGGAAATAAACGCTTCAAGAGTAAGGACTATCTATGCATATGACCCGTAGATGTGCGAAGGTAATCAAAAATAAAGGTTATCACACTAAATACGAGGGGCGTCCAACATATTCTCGGTATCGGGGTGAAGCTGTGGTTGTATATATAAATTGACTTATTTATCAAGTAATACTATTATTTTAGTGCATTCATGTAAAATTTCACATAAATGTGATTATTAATTCGCGTTTTATCTCTAGTTAAACAGAATCATAATGGCAACTGAGACGATGATCGTGAAAATTGAGCATCGCGCTGTAATTAAATTTCTCACTAAGCAAGGAAAAAGTCAAAAAACTATTCATGAAGAGATGGTGGCTGTTTACCAGGGTTCCGCACCTTCATTATCAACTGTGCAAAAGTGGTCAAGTGAGTTCAAGAGAGGCAGAGAGAGCATTGAAGACGACCCCCGCTCCGGCGCCCCGGCTACTGCTTGTACGGCAGAAAGCATCAAGGAAGTCGAAAAACTTGTTCTTGAGGATGCCCGAATAAAGGTGAAAATGATGGCAGAGATCACCAAGCTTTCAATTGGTACCATTCACACCATTCTTCATGACCATCTTAACCTTTCAAAGGTCAGTGCAAGGTGGGTGCCACGAATGCTCACAGCGCCTCAGAAAAAAGTGAGAATCGCATGCTGTAGAGAGCTTTTGGAGAGGTGTAGTGAGAACGCGGACGGTGTTATGGATCGAATTGTTACTGGCGACGAAACATGGCTCCACTACTATGACCCTGAAAGCAAACAAGAGTCCATGCAGTGGCATAAAAAAGGAACAGACCCCCCGAAGAAGTTCAAAGTCACTCCTTCTGCCGGGAAGTTAATGGCCACAGTTTTTTGGGACTCAAAGGGAATCTTGCTCATTGAGTACAAAAAAAAAAGATGAAACCTACGCTTCCACTTTGCATAATTTGCGGGAGGAAATTAAAAAGAAAAGACGGTGTAAACTCGCAGCGGGTGTGTTGCTTCTTCATGACAACGCTCCTGTTCACACGGCGCGAGTTTCCAAAGCTGCTGCGCGAGATTGTGGTTTCGAAGAAATCCAACACCCACCCTATAGTCCAGACCTTGCCCCTAGTGATTATTTCCTGTTTCCGGATTTGAAAAAATGTCTTCGTGGAAAAAGATTTTCGGATGATGAAGAACTCAAGTCGGCTATAAATGGGTATTTTGCAGAGAAAGAGGAAATTTTTTTTTTTGAGGGTTTAAAAAAGCTTATCTCAAGACGTAACAAATGCATTGATGTTAGGGGAGATTATATTGAAAAATAAAAACAATTTAAATTGAATTCGCATTTTCCTTCATATCGATACCGAGAATATATTGAACGCCCCTCGTATATATACAGATATTTTAAGCCGATGCCTTTATAGTGAGCGCAGTTTAGAGAGCAGGTAAGCCGTCTGCTCCAGAAGCATTGTTATGCTTAAGTTTTGGTCATTGGTGTGTTTACTTTATGGCTGTCTGTTGGGGCAAAAGCCTTGATTTTCATTACGCGACTTGAATGGTTCGGCCTGTGGAATTCGGGTCGTCCTAGCTGCTTAAGATCATGTACACCCGGTTTCCAGCATCGACTGTGACCCTACGCTCAATAATTTCCTCTGTTCGGGGTTTGTTGGCCTTTATAAATTATAGCAAAACCTACTGGAGTTCCGAGCAATTTTTGCTTCAGATAAGCTGATGTTCTTCACTCCTATTTTCATCGTAGAGCGAATAGAAGAGATGTTCTGCTGCATGTGCTTGCCTGCATTCTTCATCAGTGTGTGTGGATATGGTTGGATGTTCTCATCAGTTGCATAGGCTTCCTCTCATCGTAACTGATCACTGAATTGGCACAAGTTGTGGTCCAGGATGTTCAGACTTCGATCGCAACATGATTATTTTTGTTGATGCTTTCATTGTCAGGTGATATTCTGACATGCATCAAAGTTAGTTATCCTAAATGCATTTCTACATTACTACAAAATATATTCCCTCTTCCTATATTGACATTGAAATCACCTGAAATGTCCCCAACATCAAATTAAGGGCATTCTTGATAGGTTTTGTCGCGGAGCTTGTGCAAACATTCTCTAGTAGCATTGTCTATTTCCTCTGTGGACATGTGAGAGCATACCAGGTTGATGTTAGCAGCAAAAGTTCAAGACTTCTTGCCTTTGTCACCCGCTTATAACAAATCCGCACCCTAATAGTTGCTGCCTCTAGTAGCCAAGTTTCATGCAATTTCAAAGTTTCCGATCCTCCTTTTGTGCAGCCAAACTGCTTCAATAGCTTTGATATTTATTTTATTGTAGTCTGAGGCCTGCAATATAAATAAAGTAGGCACTGGCGATACCTAGTATTGTAACTGCTTCTACAGATCAATTATGCTTATCTTACGCCCAAGTTATAATCATCTTGTTGTACCGCCGTGAACGTGGAAAAAGCTGTCCAGTTATAAAATAACAGCAAGCCTCGGATACGGGTGAATCTACTGTTGACAACCCCTGCAAACTAAACAAGGACAACGAACTTCGGAGCTGTGTGAGGAGCATACACCAACTTATCTGTAAAATATGTTCGAACGAAAGCAAAAGTATACCCGATGAATGGAAGCACAGCATTATTTGTCTGATCAAAAAAGTGTTTAGACGAGGCGATCGCTGTCATGCGATCTCTTTAACATCATTCTTGAAAGAATACTGCAAGACTCACGGGCCAACAAAAGAGGCACAATCTTTCAAAAGTCCGTCCAATTACTCGCATAAGCCAATGATATTAACATAATCGCAAGAAATAAGCTTGAGACCAAGTATATGCTGTCAATCTGAAATCTACCTAGGCTCCGCTACAGACCACAACACCAGTGCTGAGATCAAACGAAGAATAATTTTTGGCAATCGCCTCTTCTTTGGACTAATAAAGCAGTTGACTATCAAAGCCCTCTCTCGAACAACAAATGTGATTCTGTATAAGATCTGCATAGTCCTAATCCTGTTCTATGGCGCTGAGGCATGGACTTTATCAAAAAGGGATGAGGGTATTCTTGGCTGCTTTGAGAGGAAAATTCCTCGGGTGATCTTCGTTCCCGTCTGCATAGACGGTGAGTGGAGAAGGAGATACAACGACAAACTGTACGGACTGTATAGCGACATTGACTTAGCCAGAATAGTAAAAATCGCACGACTGAGATGGCTAGGTCATGTAGAGTGGATGAACATCAATACTCCGGTCCGAAAAGTCTTCGAATCTGCCACGACTCAGGTGAGGCACGCAATTGGAAGCGCACCTCAGCTAACTTAGCGTGCGAAGCTAAAGATCGAGCTGGCCCCAGCATTCCACGTACAAGTCCGAATGCTGTTCTTTCTTTTTGTATTTTTTCTATATTTATATTACTGTCATTAACAGTAAATCCGTTCTTATTCGCGACTCTTAGTTGCTTCCCAATAGTAGTAACCCGTCTCCAAACTGTCAATCTAGGAGGTCTGGCCTCTTTGAGCAAGACAGCCGTATATTCGGCAGCCAGCACCCTCTTTGGGAATACCTACGCGAACTGACCCTCATCAGTGGTTCATCCACAACCATAACTATTTCAACGACTTGACTAGTTCCGAAAATCCTTATTGAACTTAGTTCCAAATACGTTAAGATAGCTCATATAGCTGAATGTAACGCCACAGTTCCTCAAGTCACGGGAATTCATCAGCCGTACGTCCTCCTTCAGCGGGTCAATCATTTTTGACAAAACAATATATTGTTGCTTTTTTCCCCGTACAACAGTCGTGTTTCCGGTTTGATGCGATCAGCGGCTACTGCAAGAAGTGGCACAATAGGTACAATTTCTTGGCACAATGCATTATTAGTGCATCACGAAGTTGACGCCTGACCTAATCGAACGAAACCCAAACGCCAGCTGCATGTAGTTGCTGATATTTATGCTGAGACCAGAGGCTTCATTCTCGCGGTCATGTGGAATTTTTGGTGGCCACTTACTTTGTTGCCATTGGGTCTAACATCTCTTACAGCTGCGATACAATCGGCAAACCTGAGCCTACTGCCAAAGGTGGTGTTTTTCTTTCTGCCCTACTGCTGCATCTGTACAGATTCATTAAAAATTGTGGCCTCGATATTGTGCCTGTTTCATCTTCCCGCCAAAATCCGAGATTAGATTTTTAAGGATCTCGAAACCAACAATCGTTTTATAGGCGTCAAAATAATGAAGTGCTGCACAAACTTGATTGCTAACTCGGGACTACAACGGACTTGTAGCGTTTGGTGTAGCCCTTTAAGCATTGGTGTACCCGATGTTGGGTATGGCCTTCGTTGCGCTCAGTGATTTCTCAATTACCTCCTCTCAACTATTGACACGCGTTCCCTGTACGGTCTTTTAAGTAGGCCGAATACGAATAAGTCATACAGTGCCAGATTAGGTGAATTTTGTGCTTGCTGAATAGTACTCGTTGTTGTATTGTTTTTGGCAAAAGATGTACGCATAATCAATGCATTCTGAGATAGGGCGTTACAGTGATCCAAAATCCTGTCTTTCCACAACTAATACATTTTATTGGCAGTCTGGCCTTCAGGAAATTCTTCATGAACAGAACCATTATTGTCCACGAAAACAGTAAGCATCGGCTTCATTTTTGACTTGGCTTTGAGTCATTTGGTGCACGCAATTCAGTCGTTTGATATCCGGTTTGCGTTTCGTACTCGTGAACTATAAATCTTGTCACCTATGGGTCACCACGTTTGATGAATCTTTGGACAAAAGCAGTCTCGTAAAACATGCCCTTGATAATGTTTACACGCTTCTCAATCGCAATTGCTAGGTCAAAATTACGTGATGGGATCCAATCAAGATGTTGATTACCCCTGCAAACTCTTTGATAATCAATTCGCAGCTTTCGACCACTGAATCTCTGATTTCATCTGAGTGTTCCTCAATTGTTGTTGTCAATGGTCGGCTGTGGACTATTCTCCTATTCCATTAATCGACGGCCTCACACCTTTTTCTTAAGCGGGCATGCCAAACACAAACCACTGTTTTTTTTAGATCATTATGTTGGCTATTCCGGAAACAAGTTAGTGTCATCTATGGTGACGCTAATATTGCAAAGTCTATTCATATGCTTGAACATCGACATGTTTCACCTTGTTCCTTGTTCAGTGCTCCGCAGAAATTGCCAGTAGCATTCCACTCCTTTAAATTTTCAACCGTAACACCCGTCTCACTATGAATGCTTCTCAGTTTACCCTTTAGCCCACTTTCGCTTGTGAAATGCCCTGCCTAGATTTTTTTTCCAAGTCATTGCAACTTGCAAACATTTAAGACCAACGTGTACCGGTACCTCTTAAGCGCGCGCCAATTAAAAAAAAAAAAAAAAAAACAGTTTTGCATTTTGCCATCGCCGTCCTCTGTTATTCCCTTGATGTTTCAAAATTGTCTTCAATCTTAACCTCAATAAACGCCAAGCTATAACTCGCAGTCGAAACATCCGACTTCTTTTATGTATAGTGAGACTGTTGTCATATTGGCAGATATGTGTGATTTAGGTGTTATCAATGGCAACGCAGAACATCAAAATCACTAAACAATGGTCTAAGGAACTCTTTGAACCATACGAACCATCACAAAAATTTTACAAAATACTATAATTCCACAATCCTTCGTGAAGTCAACTCCATCCAGTCAGTGAACTTAGCAAACTCTTCCTCAAGACTGCCCTCTACTCCACCTATATCCCTTATCGCATAGCATTTATAAAAGTTCTGTGTTTTCAAGTTTTTGTTTGCGTTAAATATAATAGAACTGTCTGGGATTGACTTGGCTCTCAATTAGGCTCTTAGACTTTTAAGACGCATCCACCACCTTCTTGACCTCAACACCATCTGTGATAACTTCCTCTCAATCAGGAATTAAAGAAATCCAGGTCCGCCATTCTCACATCTATAAGAGTGATAATCCCTGCATCCCTAATTAATTTAATTCGATTGCGATCAAATCCCTGTGATGCTATTCACGTCCTGCAGCGTAAATCCCAGGAAACTTATTTCCACTTGAGCGGCATTATTGCTGCAACCACCTCATTCAAATGCAAGACGTGTATTCAAAAAAAAAAAAAAAAATTATCACAAAGTACTTCAAGGGACGTAAAAAAAAAACACCCTCCTTCAGCACAACAGGTGCAAATTGTTTGAAAAAAAATGAAACGGCACAGTAAAAATGTATCTCATGGCAACACTGCACAGATTTTCCGGTCTAAGCACCTACCATTATGAATAGAAGACTCATTAAACTTTTATGGACTTAAACAGACGAAAACATGAGCGGAAGAAAAAAAAAAACTCAAGAACAACTTGGAACGTGCCTTCTGGCGACTGGGAAATAATTAAAGACTGCAAAGCCATCACCATAGAAACACTTCATTCCATCCATTGGATGGACCCTTCAGAATCATAAAAGATTATGCCTTTGGGACAATTCTTTGCCCTCAAAGTCCGAAGGCGCACAAAAAACTAGTAGTTGTGCTGTGAAATATGGTGGTTCCAACCATGTCCTTAAACTTTTCCAACACTTTCAATACACTAAACAGCTGGAAGAAAAAATGCTCCAACTTCCCATTTGAATTTGCCACTTTAGAACGGTTATTTGTGTGCGGCGAGTGTGTGTACTCGTATGTGAGTACTTCAACCCTGTAGAATGTATTGTGCATTTCGAGGGTCGAAGGGTTGATGCAAATAGGCGCACAGTGGGTGGCTGACAAACACGCAAGTACGAGTACATAATGTTGCACTGAATCAGCTCTGAATCGCATTATTCCTGGCTTATGGCTGTAAGGCATCTAATTAATGGCCTTCGCGGTGTATGGTGGATTAAAAGCAGAGCCTTCTAGCTGCCTTTTGTAGAATCAATGACTTGGCACAAAGTGTCCTTGTGGGCTGCATTAAAGAGGATAATGAGGAGAAGATTATGCGTTAGCACGATTTGAAAATCTTTGTTGGTATGGGGTTCTGCTTATGAATGTCGTTAAACTTTGTTGAGCAGAACTTAAATAAAATTAAATTAGTGACGCAAGTGGACGGGGCCAAGGCCTATCTTCTGATATTTTGTCGGTATGCACCAGTAAAAGAGAATCCAAATGTCCAAAGAGAAGTCAAGTCGCTGCGGAAGCAATTCCATTTAATCGAATGTGGACTACCCTGGCCTAAACCGTCAAGATAAGGATCAATCAAGGTATTGACGAAAGAATTTACGCAAAATTTACTGCAAAGAAAATTGAAAAAAAAACAGGTGACAGGCACTTGTACACGTCCACTGTGCTAAAATCTCATTAATTTGGAATGCTTTCATCCAACAATATTTAGAGGGTAAGAGCAAGAGCATACTCCTAACAAGGCTATCTCCTGATATTTTTAACAATTTGGCTGCCAGTTTTCTTGCTTCTTTGCTCAAAGAACAACTCATGAGTTGCTGTTTGTACTGTAAAGCCTTGTTTCAAAGATCTCTTGTTGTGCTGCATACACTTACCTGCATTCTCGACTAGACCCATCAAATCATAAGCGTATATGTCCGAGCCGAAATCGATACTCAAGCCACACGAATCTATAACCACAAAAGTGATATTTTATCATCGATGGCGCAATTGTTGTAGCATTAAGTCATTCTTTTGCCTTGATATCTACTCGTACTTTATAGGATTTTGGAGCCTATACAAGTTTCTCGGCTGAACGCGGTCTGTCGTTGACTTAACCCTTTATGTCAAGATCGTAAATTGCTTGCAATTGTTTAGTTAGATTGGGTCACCAATATCGGAATCTCAGTATCTGATGCCAATGTATTGTGTGCTTTTATGTGAGTACCTGCCATCGCACATGGAATCACGTTATAAAATTTTATTCATCGCCCTTTAGGTGGACCAGATTTCTAACTTTTATCTGCCCAAGCACCTGCTCTAGTACCAATTCGAAATCAATTCCTCTTTGGTGAGGGGTTGGGGTTATCTAACGAATCCACTCAATCTAAGGATCATGGCTTCTTTATTTTGCTGCTATCATATTTCGAACTTCGAACCATCGGACAAGTTGGAAACAATTGCCTGAAATATAGGCCTGCACACCAGCCGCCACTTCGCTCCCACTACCTCAGGAAGTCAGGCTGGAACCATGTTCCCACATGCCATGCATATGGGTATCTACTGTGGAGGTCTAGTCCCACGGTGCATATTTGCGCAAAAGGTCAATATAATGCACCTTCGGTTGACTACAAGTTTCACTTCGAGTACCAATTTGAATTCGTGAGTAAGACACGAACTTCCCCTTTAGTAAACATTCGAAGCATAATAAACATCCCACGGTTGCTAAACCGTGCAACCGTTGAGCAAGCTCCATATGACCTGATCCTTCCCGTGATTTCGTTATAACAATAACACAGCAACCAAGTACTCTGCCGAAGACGCCAACAGTCAGGAACATGAGTTCCAGGGACTCCTAACCTCACGTGATACTACAATTATCCTCCGATCGAGTTTTGCAACCTTGATATCCCTACCATTTACCGTGTCGTCTAAAAATGACCTCGTTCGCATAATTAGATATTCGCTTGAACCTTACACTGTTTTCGGGAATGTCACTAAAATCAAATACTTCACCATCAATGGTAACTCTCATAGCATGCAGATCCCTTATATTCGAATATACTGCCAATTCTCTGATACTTTGCTAGGGCTTCTATTATGCATTAAAGCTTATAGAAAGCCATACCAGGTAAACAAGAAGGCTAAGCTGAGATTAAAACTCAAAATCAGCAACAAAACACCCAACAGGAAGTCGTTAGCCGTTATCTATATATTGTCATATTGATGTCACGCATTTGGTTAGCAAGGATAGTTGTCCAAGTTCCTGATTTTGAAAGCAAGAGGCAAGCGAGTAAGTAAACCTACTCTCTGAAAAGACAAAATCCGATGACGATGCGCTACATGCGTCACTATGTTTTACCATATCGATGCCCCAAGCATTTTAGAGCCAACGAATACACGTACAGGAAATCTGGCAAGTCCACAGTAGGACCACGGACCGTACCTTACTTGACGTACACAACACAAAAATTCCTCCATCAATCAGGCCAGTGCCTAGCATACTTAGCTGCTTAGTAGGAGAATGGAACAGGAGCAGACTGCAGTCTTTCCTATTAAGGGACAGCAGGAAAGTATTCGTTTGGTCTTACAAGAAACCCAACTGTCAATGGAAGTCCTAACCGAAGGCACAGACAACCCTTGATCGGATCTTGAGAAACCATCCTCGATTGATTCAGCCTTTCTACATTCAGAGAAGTCTTGCATTCTCAAACTACAATAGATTGGAAGTCGTGATAGGCTTTAAGAAAATGCAGCTGGGCTGTCGCTACAGATACAGATGATTTGCTCCTTACACCGATTCCTCGCAATGTGGTTGCTCATATCAGTCATGAAGTGAAATCAGTCGTTGTCATCGACCAAAAAGGCACAAGCACATTGGCATCCTAGGTCGGTTTTCAAACAATTTGTGAACATTCTTTCCAGAAGGTCTCTGATTTCGACTCAGTGTATCAGATCTCAGATCTTCTGATTGTCTCTGGTCTGTCAAATTTGTAATTTTTTGAATCACTTTTCGAAATCCGAACTTGGTTTCCATGCCTTTTGTCGAATTTCCTTACGTAGTCACTTCAAATCTATAAATGGAACGGGCCGTCAACAGTAGTCTTTCCTCGAAGGACATGTCAATTCAACACATGTGGTCGGTGCACCGTTCATGTTTCGAACAATCCCCTCTAGCTCTTGTTTTTATCTGAGTTTAAACGGGGCATTGACGGATCTGCCGAACTCATCAAAGCCAAAGGTTTGTCTTCGATTCCTCCTCGTCAACAAGTTCGATAGCCCACATACGATTCTGATTTCCATGCACCCATAGTCTGCGGCAGTACTTCTTGAACATATCTACGAGTATATACAATAACAGCGTTAAGTCGATTACTTGCTGTCCTTATTTTGTAACAAACATTGTTGACAACCAGGTCAATAGTCAAACAGTATGAAGTCAAAGAGATTGTTGCGTTTCACGTTACATTTGCTGCATATTACTCGTATTAGTCTCTTCTTCCTGGAATCACATTATTCAATGGGGTTCCGCTACTGTCCTTTGTCGTGGCGGTAGTGCCGCATCATAAGGAAAATAAGCTAATGCAACGAGGAATTTGCGCCATTCTCCTTTCGTTTTGTTGCTTAGGTCTGTAGAATCTAAGCCTTGGTTACGGAATTGACCAAAATTAGATGTAAATGGTGTTTTTTTTAGAGGTATACAAATTCAATATGAAATGCAATACTTGAAGCTAATGTTAATGTCTATGATATTAGCTCTATTTAATAGATAATTTTGTGCCATTAGTGCTTAAATATGATATCGGGCATATGAGCTCCATGGCTAGCTCGATTGAAGCACAATCCTGAAGTCGAATTTTCAACAACTTTATCGAGCAACTGGGACCGAATATCAGCAATAACACGGCGAATGTTGACTTACAAATCGTCCGACGTCTCTGGTTTAATGACATAGACTAGTGACTTCACATACCCCCAAAGAAAGTAATATAAAGGTGTGAGATCACAGGTCCATTACGCGATATTATGCGCTCAGCTAATGTTTGCCGCTATAAATTGATGGTGGCGCACGCCGTGTGGCATGTTGCGCCATCTTGTTGAAACCAAAGCTCTGACACGTCAATTGAGGAACGAAGAAGTCAGAAATCATGTTTCTATAGCACTCTCCATTGACGGTAACATTCTGGCCCGAATCGTCCTTAAAGAAATATGGGCCAATGATTCCACCAGCCCATAACAACATCAAACAGTGAGTTTTAATGGCTGTAAGGGCGTCTCGACAAAGGCGAAATTCGGCAATTTTGCTAGCTTACGAGTACATATCCTCATCGGAGAACAAATTTTGCGTTGAAAATGAGAATCAAACTGAATCATGTTTTCGGCCCATTCACCGAACCTACGACGCGTATAATGTTCACGCGGTTTCAACTCTTGCACAAGCTGGATCTTATAAGCTTTTGAGCCAAGATCTTTCCGTAAAATCTTCTACAAAGTGCATTGGCATAGCTCCAATTGCTGGCGAATCGACTCATTCGGATTCTCCTCAACACTGCGCTCTACAACAGCAATAACTTCTTCTGTTCGCACTGTTTGTCGTCTTTGGGGATGCATGTTATCCATTAGAGTGTACGTGGTGCGAAAACGATTCATCTTGTCCCGATGCTAGGATGGACGATTATTTCGGCCGTAAAATGGAAGTAGCGCACGATAAGTTTGGCGAACCGAACCATGGTTTTCAAAATAAGTTTGCACAATTTGTTCTAGCGTTAGTCTCTTCATCGTAAAATGGCAAAACGTACTAACCACAAATCAACTTTCAACTGTCAAATTGACAATCTGTAGAAACAGTGTTGCCAGTTTAAAAATCAAACCTCTAAGAAAAACACCCTTTATATCAATTGTGACTTCCGTATTTCACGTCATAGACGACAGCTAATTCTTAAGGCGTTTTGATGGGTCATCAATTCTGATGTATGTAATTGGTGTCTGCCTTGTAAAATAAGGGCCTTGTGAAGAGCCGAGAAGTTGTCTTTATAATCGTCGCCGTTGACTCTGTTTTCCTGCCATCGTTTGGTTCCAAGAGGGAGTTCCAAAATGGACATAATTTGATATGCTCTGTCTTTGCCATTGGAACCAATCTGACGAGGACTGGTTGATATGGCAAACACCTTCATATCTGTCTATTCAAAACTCCGACTGAAGTTCCTCTGAAGTTTAATTAGAAATCTCATCGGCGATTTAATTTCATTTCCTGGTATCCCATTGTGACGTCGAACACTATTGACTGCGTTCAGAAAAGCCTTGTAATATTAAGCTAGCTTGGAAGTGGTGAGGGATTTAAGCAGGACCTTAAGCACTTGGCTGTCCTACTCAAAGGTCTGACTAAAGTTCCTCGCTCTTATGGGGTCGTTACTAAACAGTTCCGAGTAAATTTGCTTTGTACACTCATAGGAAACGGCCTTTTACTTCTTTGTTCCAGGTCCTTCTTCTCATTAGCTCTCAGCTTACCAAAACAAATAAATTGTTGGCACTAATACTCCAATTTGGCTGCCAACAGATTTTCCCAAGTTCGAACGGCGATAGAATGACAGACTTTACCATCGGCTCGCATTTCCACCTCCGAATGTTTGGCGGGAGTGGTGGCATTAGAATATTTTTTTCCATTTTTCATTTAATCCAGTAAGTGACCATTACACCACTTACTTGACCGCTGTGCACAACTTTATTGTTCAAAGGAGTGACTGACACGAACCGATTTGTCATCCCTGACGTACTTTTACCAATGGGATCGTGAGAGTTACAAGCATTTTGAACCCTGTACTGAAAGATGACTGATAAATCCACCGCTCGTGCTTTCTATGAAGTATCCATTGAATAACTTCCTTTTAAGAAACTCTGCTTCATAGGGTTGTCTTCTTTTTTCGCCAAAGGCCATTGCTCGTTCAAACTATTCCCTTTCATTTTATATTGTTCCCTTCATTTTCATTTCCTCTGATTAAATTCTGAAAAATTTATTTGTTTGGCTTTCCATTGCCAAGACATCACAGTTCCAAAACAGGTCAAAGTAATATCCATGTGACATGTTACACCGGAAGGTTTTGTCTTCCATTCAACTGGCTGTTCAACTTCATTGATTAAACTTGGATGATACCTCCATCTAACTGTCTTCACGCCAAATGGATTCCGAATGTTCCCAACAATATGAGTACTCATACAAATATCTCCATCAACTACCACAGAAATTGACAGTGTCAGTAAAACTGTCCAACTGTCTTTCAAAGTGCATTCATCCATTGCACGTTGTCATATCAGTTTGCAACTAACAAACTGACAGACAGCGCATCACATCACCTGCACAGAAACTGATGTGCTTGTGGCTTCACCATTCAACCTCGTTTTAGGGACGTGGAATCATAGTAGACACACCCGTCACACTATCATTCTCCATGATGTTGTTCAGCCTGATTGGTTTACACACTTGCCAACTGCCAACCATCTCTGGATATTGAGTTCGTCTCCACCATCCACCATCGGTAATCGATATACCGCCAACGATATTTACTTCAGTCTCTCTCCGCAATCACCATCCCGAAATGGTATTCTGTACTTTTTTCGGTTACTAGGCTGCATGACTGTTGGAATTCAGGTCACTTGCCATGCGGTTTGCAGCGATGACACAACACAAAATAGCACAATACTAGCACAAACCATACGAACCCCAATTGAAAAGACACAGAGCTAACGTTGATGATTTACATACATTCCCTTATGTGTTTAGGTGCCACCTATACCCCACCAGAATACTACATCAATATGCGTACCGGAACGCATTACTTCCCAAAAAGTGTCAACACTCTGGCCATCGAGGCGCAACGCTACAAATTTGGTCTAAACAAAATCGAGGAAATGTCACCACAGGATCCGTTGGTAAGTACGAGTACGAGTATATGTGCATTCATTCCGCAGTATCTCTTAATTTATCCTAATTGTGGTGTTCTCTCAGCCAAACAACAATAATCATCGCCGAACCGAGTCCTTTGACTCAGGACAGAGTAAAATTCCAGGTTTCGGCATACCAGATCTGGAATTCTTCCAAAACCAAGCAAAACACTATGAACAGCAACACCAGCAACATCAGCAGCAGATACAGCAACCTCAACAGCAACAACAGCAGAATCATCAACAACAGCCAAAAGCGAATGTAGGAAGTCACAGTCCACTGCCGTTGCGGAACACTATCGTCATTCCAACGCTAAAAGGCTTCGAATGTAATAATTGCCTTTATTTGTGCCTGCCTCCACATCCTTCACATCCTCCTCCTACTCGTCCATATACAAATTTCCATTAAACATTAATTCACTTTTCTTGGAGTGGTTCCTGTTGGGCCATTAGCCTCCTTCAAGCACCCACCAGTCCCTACCTTCCCTAACCATACGAGAAATGAGTTCAAAATTTAATTGTCCTTTCTATGATTCTCCACTTTCAGCACCGTCACCCCGTCAGCGTTGCCGGATTCGAACGAATCCTTGGTACTCAACAACAGACACTTCATCTTCGGGTACTACCATCGCAAGCACACAAGCATTCCTTGCGGCCAAGAAAATGGAACTCGACGCCAGCTCATCATCGTCTGGAATTAAATCGAGCAGCGAAGCAGGAACAAGTGATAAAAATGAGTAAGGATAACCAAAGTGGGAGATAATGAGTTCTCATTACCGTCCTTATCCGTATATCGGAACAATATCCTTCGACTAGTCCTTTATGCTATACCACTTGTCCTTTTTTTCATTTGGTGCTGTAGGAAAATGGAGAAAACCTCTGATGATTCAACATCGGAGACATCTAGTTCCTCGACCGAAGTGGAGAATCTTCAAAGGACCTATTCGCCGAATACCATTCGTCGAAAGAAGCAGTTTGGCGAGCTACTCACATCGTCGTGCCGGTCTGAGATGCATTCCTTGCAGCAAGGATCACATCATCATCAGGACAGTGATGAGGATGCCACTCTAAACGAGATGATGGGCAAATTTGACGAGAGCTATGTGTATGAGAAAGAGACTGACATTATAAGGTTTGCTATTATTATTGACTGCCCCATGCCTCTGCTTAACCCGGGACTATCCATCTATCTCTTTGCAGTAGTGATTCGGATCCAACGGATTGTGCCTCAGACTTGGACACAGGACAAGATGCCGGCGATGAGTGTGATACAGATGACATGTTGGACATGGACTTTATTGACACGACAACAACGGCTAAGGAGGCGATAGCCACTACATTTCAACTGCCAAGACGTTCTTCGAGGCAGCGTCATATGAAAACGTATCCCAGCGAGGATATGTCAAAGCGGAAAAAGCGACTTATGAAGACCAGAAAGAAGAGTACCGAGAGTAAGGAACGTGGTTCACCTCTTCGGAATTCCAGGGAGTCCCGAAGTTTAGGTGGAACTCCAGTTTGTTTGAGACGCAATCAGTCAGCTGACAATAAGAAGTAAGTTACTTTAGGAGATCTCCTTACAACCATCTCCTTGCACATTCTACTCTCTATGCAGGACCACAAAGATGCCAACTCTGACGACTCGTTGCAGTTCATTGACCTTTACCGAGGTTCATGCTATTCGCAGTAAATTCATCGCGATAGCTGAGAGTGAGAAGGCCTTATTGCGAGCCGATCTTGAAGCCGATGTCAAGTACCGTCAATTGATTCATGAAGCTGAAACCATTCTTGTCTCTATGAAGACGAGTGCTCTAAGGTAGGAATGCAGATTTAGACAGAATCCTCATTTAAATTTCGATCTTTTTCAGTATTTCACGAGAAACACCAGTCGCAAGTCCTCGACGAATCTGCAATCCTTTAGCCAACAAGCGAGTGGAAATGCTCAAAAACTGCGAGGCCGACATCAAGCGGGAACTCCTCAAGCAACAACAGAAATCCATGGAAGCTGAAAACAATGATAATGGAGCAGTCAACAAACGTCTAGAGTCTTTGAAATACGAAACGAACTCAGCTCCCAATAGTCCCAAGTCAAGTCGGTTCAGTCCACGCAAAACACACGTAACAAACTTTATCAACCAGAATGCACCACCAGAGGTTCCACCTAGAAGGAGCAGCATTCCAGAGCCACCGCCTCGATCTCCTCAATTGCAAGTCAACGGTCGAGCCATCAAAAGCCGCTCAGCCTCACCGTCAAGCAACCGAAGACGATTCCGTAGTCAGTCTCCGAAGAAACAGGAAATCTGTTCAGACTCGGAGTCGGATGAGAATTCCAATTCATCGATGAAGCAGTCTTTCAGTCGAAGATCGAGGAGTCTGCGTAGCTCAAAGGACGACCAAGACGCCAGCAATAAAAACTGTTTGCCGGAGATTCAGAAGATCACGATTTATAATGAAGCCGACTATACCAATCGTAATGTGAAGCCTTCGCTGATGTCGTTCAAGTCGTTTGGCGGTGCTGCCATCAGTATGAGCAGTTATTGTCCTCAGAGTGAACCGTTGAAGAGGAAGGTTTATCGGGGTAGCTCATCATTTGAAAGGTTAAAGAAGAGTCTCGATATGGATTCAGGTGAGTGAAGATGGCACTATCTAATTACTTTAAAAACCCAATGTATCGAATTTAAATTCTCTGGCGGTCATGTGACGGTTTGCGATGTATCTCTATTCTTGAGCGCATCCACACTTTGATATTTCTTATTCTGAATGGAAAGTCAAGAGCATTTGCATCTGATGACTGTAGAGACCATTGTGCCGACGAAAGTAAGTAAGGGACTTTGTTTTCTAACCACTCTTGGTTGAAGCATGATTTATGTGCTGATGCAGATCCTTGTTGGAGTGTCCATTCTCTCTCACCGAAATATTTGATTGCGCAAGGCCTCAAAGCACCTTCCAAAACACTTTTGCGGTAAACATTCCCATTCACCTTGACGCCACGGTTCAAAAACACAAGCGGCAAACGTCCATTGGCCGTCACGGCTGCCCAAACCATGACAAACGCTGGCGCTTGAATTCTGGTCCCCAATCGAAGGTTTGTATGATCTTTCCATCAAATAAACACGATATTCGGCAAGCGCAGCAGCTTCTTTGTTCTATCAAACCTCACTTTTTCTGAGCATCGGTCAGGTTTTGTGTTTTTTTTTTAAACTTTAGTTTGAGCTCAGCTTTCAATATCCATTTTCCTGTCACTCCGTCGAAGATTTCGTTCAATTCGAGCCTTCACTTTCAGAACCACTCCGGCGTTTTGCAGCATTGCCAGAGCTGTAACGTGTTATGATTCGAGACTTACTTATTTAAGGTGTAGCTACAGTCCCCTATCCCCTTCCACCTGCGTGTCCCACCGCAGTCGCAGTCTTCCGCTACTGCGCTGTCCCACGGGGGCGTATTCGAAGACTTTTCGGACCGGAGCATTAATGTTCATCCGCCCTACATGACCCAGCCATCTCAGTCGTTGGACTTTCACTCTTCTGGCTAAGTCGGTGTCGTTGTACAGCCCGTATAATTCGTTGTTGTATCTCCTCCCCACTCACCATCTATCACAGGATCGAAAATCACTCACAGAATTTTCCTTTCAAAGCAGCCTTCCAGCAGGACTGGGATTATTAAGGTCTTATATAGAGTCACATTTGTATTTCGAGAAAGGGCTTTGGTAGTTAATTGCCATCTTAGCCCAAAGAATCAGCGGTTGGCATTTGTTATATCTCATCGCTGGTGTCGTAGACAAGGTAGACAAGGTCCTTAACTGCCTCAAAGTTATATATGTCGAGGGAGACGTTCTGTCCGACACGTCAGTGTTGAGTGTCCTTTCTGGTTGATAGCGTATACTTGGACTTCTCTCATTGTCCGTTAAACTCATCGTTACCGCTTCCGTCGTAATACTCGCGAAAGTGCCACTGACATCACGCTGCTTTCTTCCGATTATGTCAATATCATCAACGTATGCTAGTAATTGGACGGACTTTTAAAACGGATGACAGCGGACAGACATCAAAGGTTTCGGTGAGTTCCTTACTAAATTTGACTGAGCAGCATGCATTCTCCATCATCATTCTGCACAAACGGACGAGTTTATCAGGGATGCCAAAATCATACATTGCGCTGTACAGCTCGTCCCCTAGATGCTCTCATACGCGGCTTTAAAATCTATGAATACATAGGTGGTGTGCATCGCTTTGGAGCTCATGAGTTTTTTCCAAGACCTGCCGTAGTGTGAATATTTGGTCGATGATGGACTTTCCCGGTCTGAAGTCACACTGATATGGCCCAATCAGGTTGTTGACAAACGACTTCATGCATTGACACAGTATGGCATCTTGTAGGCGATGTTAAGAAGACCGATGCCTCTGTTTAGAGAGTCTCCTTTCTTGAGGATCGAACAAACATTGCTGACGTTCCATTCATCGGGCATATGATGAGTTGGTGTATGCTCCTCACCACTTCATCGTCTGTCGCTTTAAATTGCTCAGCAGTCAGGCCGTGCGCTCTAGTAGCTTTCTTGGAGTTAAGCCTAGATATGGCTATCTTCATCCAGGTCGGGTAGACGGAATTTTTTATCTAGATCATAGAGGTTGAAAGGTTAATTCTGAGGGACAACGATAATTGGTTCAACATCGCCGTTATACAGTCTACACAAATGCTGCTCTTTCAAATCCTCAGCATCAACTGTGACTCTACTACTATGTTCCCTTAACTTTATAGGCTTCAGTTCGGAGTTTCAAGCACTTTTTTTACTTTTTGTGGCTTTAAGTGGCTCCAGTCCTTCTATGCAGCGTCGCTTTGTATGCATCATGAGTAGCTGCATGTACTTGCCGGCACTTGTGGTCAAACCACGGTTGCGGTGGGCGAGTTAAGCACATCAAACTCCGCATCTCTGATGGCTTTTTAACAATGTTGCTACTGGTATTCGATATTTGATGCTGGCGGATAGGTCGTCTTAAGAGACTTAGGGCGACTCAATCGGGAAAGGATTTGGCGACCTCTTGCGTTTGTAGCCGTCCGACGTCGAACTTTCTCACAGTATTCGCTTGTCTTTGGGATATCCGCAACCGTACCTTAGCTACAATAAGGTAGTGGTTCGAACCTACGTTGACCCTCGGAACGTTCGGACATCCATAATATGTGGGACCGCAATATGGTCTATCTAGTTGATGGCTGATTGATCAGGAGATCTTCAAGTCCCCGCCGCAAAGTCGATTAGCCTGAATCCGTAATCGGAGATAGTGTCTTGCAAGCTATGCCTTCCAACAGTACTACCAAAGATACCCTCTCTTCATAGATTTGCATTAAAATCGCCGAGAACAATTTTAATATCATAGCTAGGGCACTGCTCGTAGGTATTATCCCAGAGCTTGTAGAAGCCTTCTTTGGTGTCGTAACCTTTCTCGAATATAAGGATAATATTGGCAAATTTAGCCTTAATACGGATTGTTACAACGCACTCGTTAACATGCAGGAAACTCAAGACTCCTGCCCTAAATCTGCCTCTAACAACAAATCCGCATCCAAATAAATGCTGCTTTTCCTGTCGATTAAAATCGCCGTAGTAGATACCACTTTTTCTCATCCTCTTTTTGTCAGGCCCATCCCTTCGCATTTTTTGGCTGGCGGTATATCTGCTTTGATCCTTTTAAATAGGAAACATCTCAGCGTCACAATAGGTGTCTTTACTGGACACTGCCTCATAGGCAAGCACGCAAGATGGCTTGGCGCTTTTACAAATGATTTCTGTTGAAGCTGCATGGACGAGGAAGAGGAGGAGACAATCCTCCACCTACTCTGTACATGTCCAGCTCTCTCCCAGAGAAGAAACCTTCATCTAGGAGCTTTCTTCTACAACGACCTAAACTATCTAGAAAACATAGACGTCAACAGTCTCCTACGCTTTATTATAAGCTCAAACTGGTTCCATTAGTAAGAGGATCATAGATCCACGTGGCATCATAATGGGCCAATAGGCCTAAGTGGGTTGGTATTTCCAACAGTCACTCTTACCTAACCTAACCTAACCTATATCTGCTTTGCAGCAATCCAGGTGCTCGGGTAGTTGTTCCGCTGCACGTGACCTATTAAGGAACCTTCCAATCAACGTACAGATCCGAAGTTCGTTGTCCTTATTTCAATTGCAGGGATTGTCAATAGTAGATCCGTCCTTATCCGAGGCTTGTTGTTGCTTCATAAATATATATTTCTTCCACGGCCGGCAGGCTGTCGTTGACGCACTAAATGTTTATCAGCCATCATCAGCATTTCAACTAGCTAACAGGTCATAAACGGTCTCCCAAAGTTCACATAACAAGTAATTTTGATAGAAAACCCAGTTCTGTAATAAAAAAAATTGTAAATTGTAAATCTTGTATGGAATAGCATATCGGGTAAATGGCCTCAACGACTTTGCGTGCACATACGCACTTTTTTGTCGAAATTTCCCATGAGAGTTTCGTTGATACAGCTTTCAAGTTGCTCCTTCAAGGCGTGGGTGGTCGTATGGTTGTTCACATAAACCTTAGACTTCAGAAAACCAGAAAGAATAAAACCCAGCGGCCTTAATTCTCATGATGTGGGCGCCCAATTCTGATCACCAAAACGAGGTATTACACGACTAAGAAAGGACTCACGCAGTAATTGAATTGTTTTTCGGCCTGTATGGCATGTGTTGAAACCGCATGTCGTCCACAACCATATCTTGCGATTTAGGCACGAAAAACTGGATTATCATGTCGCTATAGCGATCACCATAAATTGTTATTGCGGGACCAGTCGTAGCCATCAGAATGGGCTGTCAATAACACGTTGTGGATGCATTTGTTTCTCAACAGTCACTCGTGTATTTTCTGAATCCCAAATTCGACCATTTTAGCGATTAAAAAAGCCATCAAGATGAAAATGAGCCTCATTGCTGAAGTTGATCTTGTTTGAAAAATTATCACCCACTTCTTGTTCCGCTCAACGAACTCTTCTTCAATTATTGAGTTAATTGCTTTTTGTATGCACGAAGATGCAAATATTTCGTCAGAATACAATTCCGGACCACGGTACCGAATTGATGTTTCTGAACTCCTCAGCAACACTCTCACGAACTGCTTCGGAGTTTTGTGTTGAATAATTTGTTGAGTGTCTAAGATCACTAATTGATCCAGTCTCCCTGAATGTTTGAATTAATCTCTTCACACTATTCCGACTGCCAAACCTTCATTATTTTGAAAGTATGCCGCAACAATGAAAACGCGTTGTTCTTTCGTATAGAGCTCCATTTTTAATAACCCTGAGCTGTCAGCTGTTACGTTGTCTTTTTTTTTTTCGTTGGAAAGACCCGTGAATTTTGGGACATCATTTATAAGGACTCTGCCATGTTAGCTCTTGACGCTACTAGTGACTCAGTTACGAGAATTCATCTGTTGTACATCCTCGTTCTAAAGTTAAGTCATTTTTGATGAGACATTATATTGTTGCTTTCGCTCCTACTCGACACTTGCTCTTATAAATTTGGCAAGTCGACAACATTATTTCGCGAAATGGGTAAGTCAATTGGCCACCGAAATTGTTTGACTTGGCGCCGTTCGATTAGTACATTTGTAGAGCTTAATCAACGCGATATCGATGAAATAGTGCTCCAAATGCTCGAGAAAGTGTCGCAAAATAAGACCGATATGATGTGCTTCGTAAGAAATAGCCGAGGTTGCCATGTGCTTATGAAACATTCTTCTTCTTAAGGAATTATGATTTTAAATTCTTACTAATTTTCTGTCCCTATTGTTAAAAAAATATATATTTTATTGAGCCCACAAATTTTTCAACATCACTTTGCGCGTAATCTTAGAATATAAGGATTTTTTTTTGCACAACTTTCTGAGAACCACGACAACACTTCCCATTGTTTTTCGTTAAAAAAAACCTTCACTAATCAAAGACATACACCTTTTTGTTTACAGAAATCCCCAAGCAAGCGATTCTGAACAAAATCAACAACATTCGTCGCGAACGCCAAAGCTCCTTATCAATGAAAAGCTCTACTCAAGACATCAACCAAACCATCGCCGATGAACAATACCAACTCGACGACGATGAACCAACCAGTGTCTCATCCAATCTCAGCACCAAACAACAATTAATACTAAACACTATCGAAGACCTCAAACGTAGTCTCGAGTACCAAAGTGTCGAATTGAATGGCCTCAACGAGGACGACACTTGCATTAAATAAAACTTAAAACTGCACCCAGCCCAAAGAATTCTACAAAGAATAAGAATAAAAGATACAAAGTGCAATAAAGAAAAATTTTAAATTGAATTAAATGAAACGAACTAAACAAATCTATCGACAGATAAAACTGCCCTTCACGTGCTTAGATACATTTACAAACACTTTACATTAAAACTAATCATTCCATTAAGTGAAAATGTATACTTTAGTTATCATTAAATAGATACAGTAGCAGAGAAACAGCAGACTTTCTACCATCAAACTAAGCCCGAAACACTGCAGAAAACAAGAAGTAACAATAAACAATAACAATAACAAGATACATGTATTCATATAATAGTCATACAATACAAAAAAAGTAGCCAACAATCTGGAACCTTTCTACTCTCCGTTTCTTCTATTCTTCTCCTCCCATGTACACGTATCTTCATCCTAAATTTAATTAGATAAAAACAAAAAACAAAAAACGCAACGTTAAGTCTCTATATCACTTTTGTTTTAAACAAAACACCATTAGTATAAATTTTTTTTTTTTTTTGTTTGACATCATTTTTAACAATTAGAAACATATTTATATAGTTCCATCCACTAGTCGTGTAGTTTTGTTTATAATTGTTAACTAAGTTGTGTTTATTTATTAATTATAAAATACTACCTATACATACATACGAGTACATATACAAGCATAGATACACTATTATTATTAACAAAAACAAAAATTAAACTTAATGCCAAATTTTTACAAAACCAAGAAGAGGATTTATGTTGAATTTTTTTAGTTTTTGTGTGTTAAACTTAGTTTTTTTGTTGTTAGATTTTGTTAAATTAAATCATCATATCTAATAGATACGTTTATATTATATCTAAGTATTTGATTTGTTGTAGTTTAGTAAATAATTGATTTATAATTTTAATTTCAAATAAATGAAACAATTTAGTTAATACCAAAAAAAATGAAAACAAAAAAAAAAATCGACTAATCAAATTAATAAGTCTTTTCTCGTCGTGTAGTTTTTAAGGTGATAAACTAAAGAAATGATTAAATATAATATAATAGATTTATCCAAAAGTAATTACTTACTTACCTACTTACTAACTAACATACTAACAGCCACTCGTACTATTCTCTCGAATCTACAGAACACACACATTGTGAAGTGATAATAAAATTAAATAAAATTAAAATAATATCAAACACAAAAAATACCAAAAACAAATTAACACACATAAAAGTAAAAACAGCTAATTATATTATAATAAACATTTAACTAGTTGGTATAATGAGTTTTGTTGTTTATTTCTATTTTTTCATGCAACATTTGTAGTTTTTTCTTTCATAGAAGGTACTTGTAGTTGATTTGTAGTTACACTGTCTATTAAACCTTAAATTACTAAATACTACATCGCTTGATTAATGCCTTACAATTTATATGCAACTCGAGCAATTATTAAAATTGAGTTAGAGCTTACGTATTACTCGTACCTAAGTAGTAATTATTTAGAAGGGCGAGAATAAGTAAGTGTTGCCTCTATTACGACTGCCTAGTTATGGAAATGTTCATTACATCTTCTTCTCGTACAAGGTTCGCACTTATGAAGCCAGCTCAAAGTCTTGGCACTGGCTCATCACAAGGTACTTCACCGATTGAAATCTACTCGGACAACTTAGGTTATGAATTAAACTCTTAATGGACTATCGTCAATGATGACACGAAAACTTCTCAATGACCGGCACTGCTGATTTGATGGCATGTCTCCAAGAAAATTGAGAACCAAAAGCGCACATCGATCTGGCGAAAGCAAAATAGTTGCACTCGATATTTCTAAGGCATGTGACAGAGTTTGGCATCAAGCATCAGGATCGATGAATCTTTCATTCAATGGATTAGAAACTACCTTTCGGAACGTTCAATTCAAGTTGTCTTGGATAGTTTCAAGCCTGATATTCACAAAATAAATACTGGTGTACTCCAGGGCTCGGTTCTGTCTCCGACACTCTTTTTAATTTTCATCAACGATCTCTTGTTTCCTACTTCTAATCCAATATATTCCTTTGCTGCTTTTTATATTCGTTCCCAGACTCACGACGGCAGCGTATGTTAAGCTCATTAAGTTTCGGTATAAACAGCGTAACCAATTATGGAACTACCAACAGAGTGAAATTTAATGCTTCCAAAACACAATGCTGTTGTTAAAGCGAAATTTAAACACCCAGCCATTATCCATGAATGGCACTTGCATCGTCGAAACCAGAAAACTTTATATTCTCGATATGTGTGTCGGTGTCGTCAAAAATGCTGCGAAATGTCTAGGTTTCCTCAAACGATGTAAGAAATACTTCACCCCCTCTGATCAAGACTCAATACATTAGGCATTTATCCGCCCGAAATTTCAGTCCAATGCTCACACCTCTGCACCTGCTAGATAGGATTCAAAACCATGCGATCGTGATATTAGTAGGTATCACTCAGACAATGGACACCCTCGAACACCGACGTAATGTCCCGTGTCTCACTATGTTTCATAGCTATTTCCACCAACAGTGCTCCATGGAAAACGCCCCTTCAAACCTTCAACCGTAAGATTCGTCTCGCTCTGAATGCTCATCAGTGTACAACCCGCTTATGGAATGCCTTATCAAGCTCTTTATTTCCTAACCATTATAACCTTAAAACATTTAAAACCAACGTTCATCAGCACCTCCCTTTCTTTCCTCCCTGATTTTCCTTCGCCCGCGCTGTGTGTATACTACGGATACTTAAATACCTTGAGCACGAGCAAGTTATATATAGGGTTTTCCAATAAGGACTTGGCAACTTTTTTTTTAAATAAAACGCAAACCATTTGAGATATTTCAAAAACTTTGTTATCGGCTTGAAGTGCAATCAAAACACTTCTGAACGGAACTCGACTTCGTTCATATGGCCACCGCGGGCATGTTTGCAGCGGTCGATTCGTTGGACCCAATTTTCAACGACTCTGCCACACATTTTGGCCGAAACGGCCGCTGTTGCCAATGTTGGCTCTAAGCTCTTCCAACGTCGTCGTCGTGTTGGCATAAACCAATTACTTAACGTAGCCCCACAGAAAATAGTCAAGCGGCGTTAAATCGCACGAACGAGGCGGCCACTCGACTGGCCCATTTCTTGAGATAACACGCTCACCATACTTACTCTTCAATAAATCGATTGTAGCGTGTGCTGTGTGGCTTGTGGTACCTGTCATCCAAGCCCATATCTTTCACTTCGGGCCAAAAATAATCGGTGATCATGGCGCGATAACGCTGACCATTCACAGTAACGTGACGATCGTTATCGTCGACGAAAAAATATGGCCCAATAACAGTTATTTTTTGTGGATGAAGTGGTGATTCATGAAGCACATGTGGATTTTCACCCGACCAATAAGGCATATTTTGCTTATTGACGAACCCATTGAGCCAAAAATGAGCTTCGTCACTGAAGACGATTTTGCGATGAAATTCATCATCTTGGCGCATCTTCTCCAGAACCCAATCGGAGAACGTACGTCCTTTCAAATGGTCCATCGGCTTCAAGTTTTGAGTCAGCTTGATCTTGTATGGGTGTAAACCAAGATCCTTACGCAAAATACGCCATAATGTGGTCTGAGCGATGCCCAATTCTTGAGAACCACGTGGAATTGACTGATTTGGATCGTTTGCTACGGACGCACACTGGGGCAAAACACCACTAAAGTTGGCATTAAATCAACTATCAAATCTATGGACTTGAAATTATGCACGATTACTTCTAGCATGATAGTTGGCACATTTTAAAAAACATATTGATGACACGCCCACTAAAAACGCCTACTTTGAAAAAAATATAAAAAATAGTGCAAACGCTTTAACGTGATTCTTAGTTTCAAAAACAAAGTTGACAAAATATTTAACAATTGTAAAATTTTAATTATATTAATAATGATTAATGAGGAACATTTATATTTGTATTGACATTACGAAAAACAAGATAAATAATCACAAATAAAAATTTATTCTTCTTCGTCTTCATCACTCTCATTTACTACATCAATGTCACTTTGATTTGGTATTGGTGTGTTTGGGGATTTGAGCAAACTGATTGCTTCTTGGGGCAGATGTTGAATTTTTTTTTTTGGAACTCTTTGCAGACTTGTTAACACGGGGTCCGATGATAAAAGGAACAAATTAAAAATGTCTGCATTTGTATTTTTTCGGCTATTTTTTCGGGAGTGATGTTCTCTATAATTTTTGAAATCTTTATTACGTGCTTCTTGAGCTTCTTCACTGAGCTGTCCTATAGGCAATAAAGCTTTTGAAATAATTTCATTTCCATGAATGAGATACTTGTGGACTGTAGGAGGCATATAGTACCAAGGATACTTAGCAACGAAATATTTTGCAGTTTCATGGGCAAATTCTCGAAATTTTTCGCAATCGACCTCATGACCACAAGCAACCACTGTCATGATAATATGCATTTTTTTTATCAATTCGACATCTACTTTAGTAATATCAGCTGAAGTTTCAGCATGTTCAAAAAATCTCCTGGCTGTATTTCCGTCATTAGAATTTCCGAAGCCCGGCTTTGGCTTGTCAACGATCAAACCCAAACGCTCCCGAAACTGTTTTTGTATTTCTTTTTTTGTTTCAGCAACAATTTTTTTATGCTCCTCTTGTCTAGCTTGCCATTGTCTTATTTTTAATTTGTATGAAAGGTGGAGTAGACATTCGAAAAAACTTATCCACCCATGCAACACAGATAAACCAAATTGAAGATTATCCGTTTTTACTGGTCTTTTTATCATTGCATCAATGGAATTAAAATCTTTTGACGTGGCATTGCAAATAAAACACTTCTGTGTAGATGAATTTTCACTGATGGCGTTACAGACCTTTCCATCTATCATTGTGAATAATAAATTGTGTTCAACGTTGAAAGCATTTTCACCAACTCTAACGAAACTAGGCTGTAGCTCCTTGATTTGATTATCCACTCTTTGTTTTTCTGCCACTGATACGGATGCGGATTCCTTGAGAAACTCAATTTTAAGAGGCCTACAATATCTAGTTGAACTTGGGCGAGGATTCTGCCAGATTATTTTGTCACCAGATATCAAACGAAGAGGAACAACGCATGTAATGAAAACAGATGAGTCATCGGCGTCAAGTCCATGAAAAGCTTGCTTATACGAACTGTGGCCTGAACTTCCATCAAAACCCCACTTGGAGTATAAGCTTATAGTTTTGAGTTCTTCAGGCCTAAGAGTTTGGATTACATCTTTTTGAACAGTTACCAAACGAGCAACTGTAAGGTTTAGCAAGCTTTGTAAATTAGTACATACAGACATTTCTGATAGACTCATATTTTCAGGCTCCGGATAGCAACTTTTTTTGCACTCTTGAACTACTTTGTATGAAGGAAATACTTTGGGAGCTTTAGATCGTATAGTTTCATACTGAAAGCGTGACAGATTTGCTTCAATAATCATTGCTAAAGCTTCTTCCCCAGTCATTGAAGTAAGTTCAATTGAGTCCCTCAAAACTTTTCTGCATTTTTCAGCATGATTTGGGATTGTTGTCACGTCACGCATTAACTTTGCAGCATCTAACTGCCCAAAAGCTCTCAAACCCATTTCAGCTGCGTAAGTCAACTCAGCGATAGACGTTGATTTTCTCAAGAGTTCGGTTTTTTGACGTTTTGATCTTTCTGATGATTCTTCAAACGCAACCTTTGGACGACCACGTTTACAGTCTACAGAATATTTAAAAAGTATAGGTGTTTTCAGCCACACAATGTTTGCTTTCAAAAATTTTGCTTCTATCCGACAAGCTTTTTCCCAACGTGATTTAAATTTCGATTTGAACTCCGTTACTTTGTCATTAATATCGTTTTTGGAAGCATCGCTGCATCGGACCCGTTTTTGAATTTCTTCCCTTAAAAACGCAATTTGGCTGTCTAATCCCTTCAGATTTGAACTTTTCATAATAGTATACAGCTCTTCCCTTGTAATTGACAAAGTTTTGGAAGATTTTCGGTCTAAGAAGTAATTAAAATCAAATCAATAAAAAAAATCGATATTTTTCGAAAGTGACGTCACCAACAAGAAAGTCAACTGTACGAAAAGTAGCAAATAGTAGCAAAAAAACTTTACAGATTCTAAAACTAGACAAACCACTTGACACAAATATATATAACACTTAACGTCATGTCACGGCCAACACATCTAAAACGCTTAGATATTTGACTAAATACAAAAATTAACACATTGTTTTTATCTTTAACCACATATTAAAAGGACAAAAAGAAAAATTTCTTATAAAAAATAAATAAAAATCAACACACCTGAGCTTACTGATTCCATTGTAATAATTTTTTTTTGTATAATATAAAGCTGTAAGAAATTGCACACAGTTAACTGTTGTCACTCAAAACAAAAAACACGTCTGGCTTCGATGAAAAAAATTATCAAAGTCCCCATTCGTGACGATTTGGCAAAGACCACGTGCTCCCAATTAACTGTCGCATTCTCTTTTTGTATTCTCTATCCTATTTACAATGAAAATAAAACGGTAGTTTAAATCAAAGCTCAACTTCAGAATTTTATTAAATGCCAGCATTAGTGGTGTTCTGCCCCAATGTGGGACGCCTGAACGGCAGCGATATTTTCAACACTTCGACCAACCCGTTGTCTCACTGACACGGCAACATCACACAACGAATATGTAGACTCAAATTTTTGCACTAAACTTGTTACTGCCTGTCTGCTAGGGCGAGAATTACGACCGAAAATTGGAGTTAACGCTCTTAAAGTTGCAGTCACCGATTCCGAATTTCGGTGGAAAATTTTTATAATTTTCAGACGTTTCTCGTTCGTATACTTTACCATGATGAAAATGTTGAGTTTACTGAACAAGTTGACAGTGACAGTTTGATGATTAGTGAAAAAGTGCGTTCACAAATTAAATTCAAAGTTGTCAAGCCCCTATTGGAAAAGCCTTTATAAAACAATAAAAAAAATAGGTCCACTACTAAATAGTACAGGTCTTGTCACTGCTCGACAGAGGAAATTCGAAAAAATTCAAACGAGCGTGGAATGACTGCAATGCTTTTTATATGTTTCCTTATGATTAACACTTACTTACTTATGTATGCAGCGCTTCAGTTCTGGCCCTCAACCAACAAGCTTCGACAGCTGCCTTTAGTGACACACTCCTAGTTGATTGAGATACCCTTCCAACTGCATGAGCCACATTAGATGCGGTCGTATTTTGCGCGCCGTCCCTCGAGATTAGAGTCGAATACTCCTTGAACCGAAACTGTGGTGTCCATTGCTCAACATGGTCCAGCCATCTCAGACGTTGTACCCGTAAATGCCTGACTAAACCGATGTCGCTTTACAGCTCGTGGTTAAGCCTCCTCCTCAATTCCCCATCAATACGAACTGGACGGAAAGTAAAATGCCGAAACGGCCAAGTGCTTGCTTACCCGCTTTCGACAAAGTGCAAGCCTCTTCTTGTATAAAGCCAGTTTGGTCTTACGAAAGAAGCCTGTGCTACTCAATTGCCCTCTGAGCTAAAAGTAACAGCGATTGACAATAGTTATTCTGATATTGCGAATCAAAGAGGCGAAGTCCTGAAGTTTTACCTGCTAATGGTGAGGTTCAGTGGTATGCGTCCTTTTCTTATGACAGCAATTATTTTGCACTGATAAATCCCCCTCTCCATGATATTCATATCAAGGGCTGAATTCTCAAAGTCATCCACTGCTTAAAAAGAAGATGTACTTCTTCAGCACGCACTGGAGCTTTGGTGACCTTGCGCGCCGACTGTCTTTTGACTCTGGCCTTATGGATGTCTGATGCAATGACGCCAGAACTCCTGCAGCGGAAAAAATATGAATTCGACGTTCCCTGTGTGCAAGAATGGTTTCGATAAGAATCCAAGGCAGTAAAGAAATGTAGTCTGGTCTTCACGGATTGCTTGAAAACGATGTTACGTTGATGTCTTTCTGGAAGACGACAATATTAGATTTATTTATGAGATTATGAAGGCTTGCCTAAGTCTTCGAGGCACTTAATCCTGATGGCAACGAACTACGATATATTGTGAAAAATCGGTTGAGGCGACGAATCAGTTGCATCTATAGCGACAGTCAAACTGTGCTTAAAGCCTAGCTGAACCTTCTGACGACTTCTAATTTAGTTCAAGGATGGAAGACTTCACTGAACGCAGTCGGAATATTGAATTCACTAAGTCTTGTTTGGGTTCCAGGTTACAAAGGGAAGTGAAATTGCCGATGAACTTTTTGGGCAAGGCTCGGAGGTGAGTTTTTCAGGAGCCGAACCTACGTCAGGTCTGCCTGCGTAATCGGTTAGGGGCTTCCGTTGGCAGTTCGGTTTCATATAAGCATAACTGCAGTTGACATGGCCCTCCAGATTGCCGGCAGAACAAACGAATGCTTCTCGACGTCTCTTAGAGCTTTCATGCTGTTGCGGGGTAAAAAAAAGTCTGCTTACCAGCGTCGTGACGGGACACCACACTATTGCTGGGCATAAGTGATACAATGCCCTGCGATTCTTACTGTGAAAATGATAACGACATCGCGGAACACTTCCTCCGTAAATGTCCGCTCTTTGCTCGCGTCAGGCTGCAGTGCTGTGATGCTGGTAACAAAACAAATCGGCACACTGTGTTTGTCTAATCATAACAATGTAACCCCCGTACGGATGCTATTCTACGGAATTAACAACTATTGTGCCTCCTTGGTTAATCCGTGATGTTATAATTCCTTCTATGGCGATGTTGAAGATGATTCATGACAGCGCGTCGCCTTGCCTAAAGCCGTTTTTGACATTGAAGGTCTCGGTTAATTCAGAGCCGATTTTTATAAATCAGCGAGAATTCTCCGTACTCATCCTGCACAGCGTGATGAGTTTGGCAGGGATGACAAAATTAGACATGACGTTGCAAAACTCTTCCGTAAGCACGCTGTCATGTTAATGGATGGTGAGCGTCGACTTGAAATGCCTGGGTCTATTCAAGATTTGCCGATAATGGACTTTAGTGGCCTGAAATAATACTGGTATGGACCAATCAGTCCATATCTAACCAGATCAACCCAAGAAACTTTAAATAGCTCAGTACGCAGTCCGTTTGCGCCAGCACCTTTATCAGACTTAGGCTTTGATATTGCTGACTTAACTTCCAGGTCAAAGAGACGGAATTTTCTGTCGTCTTCTTTCAGGATGAATGGTTTGTTCCGCCTGCACCGTTTTTAACCACCATCGCTTTTACACAGCCTGTAGAAGTTTGTCTTTCCATATTCTCGGCGTCGATTGCGATTCTACCACTAGTTGTTCATGCTCATCTTTGCAGGCTTCCATTTAGCTTTGTAGCCCAGTCATGTTCGTTTTATTCTGTGATATAACTTTCGAATCTCATTTCTCTCCATTTCATTTCTCAACCTACCTTCTAGCGGTCGCCTGCGATTGTAGCTTTCAACATCGAACTTTGGTGTGCCATTTGACTTCGTTGTATCTATCCGCATTCATACCCTGGCCGCAACAAGGTAATGATCCGCCTTGCATTAAGATGTCCTAGCGCAATTTACGAGTAGGTGTAATAGCTGGGGCACTGAGCATATGTTCGGTCTAGGTAGAAGTCGTCTTTGATGCTATCATGCTCATCGTCATCCTCTATAGGGGCATGAACGCAAACTAGGCAATTACCGAATTTGGCCTTGATGCGGATTATTATAAGACGTTGCTTGCATATTTATAGAAAGAACTATTGCCTGAGTCTCGTTGTGACCAATAACTGAGGCAAGCAGTACTTCAGTATCCGAAATGTAATAGAAATGTTTGATCATTTGTCAAACATTAGAAATGATACCTTTTAACATTCCAGCTGTCAGCTCCTTGAGCTGGGTCAATCTGCTTGCTGTCCGCTTCACACCCAGCTCTACGCTTCCAGATTATGCCATGTCTGCCCCTACATTTGAGCGCGGCGAATCTTTAAAGGTGCTAACCTAATTCAAGTTTCTTGGAGGGTCTTAGGCATGTTATCCACAAATAAATGCTGGTGTGCCTTAGGGTTCCATTCTGTCTCCGATACTGTTTTTATTTTACACAAATTATCTCTTGTCTGCAACTTCTAATCCAGTATATTCCTTTGCCGATGGCAATACGAGTACTCTTTGATTTTCGGACTTTAGAACGGGAATGGCAACGTTCAAGGTAGGATCCAAAACCATGCGATAAGATTTATAGTTGACGCCAATATTCCCCAGTCAATCGATACGCTCTAGTACTAAGCAAATGTCCCTTTATTTGTCGCTATTTCCAATCAAGTCGTCGTAGCATTTCGCTCCTTCAATCCTTCGGTGCCTAATTCACCGGTCAATCTCGCGATATAATATTGCCGTTGCATTAAGTCCTTAGTAAGTGAATAGTTTCATGGGAAGTGTAGCACGTATCGTATGTCGTCATGCAACGTTGGCGATTGACAGGCGAATGATGCCAACAGCGTGAAGACGACATCAAACGGTGCACTTTTGTGGTGTAGTTCTAGTTGCACACCAGAAACGACAACTTTTTTTGTTCACTAATCATTTAAACCAAAAACAAGATTCGTCTCTAAATACGATTTTCCGATAAAAAAAAAGGGTCGACCTTAAGTGGCTCAAAAGCCAAATTCGCGAACTCTCGTCGTAAGGTACGGTCTCATGGCTTTAGTTCCAGCTCCAAGTGGATCTTGTATGGAAGTATGCTGAGATCTTTTTGCAAGTGGTGGGGCAAAGGTTCAAAGGTTTTATACTTGGCCTGTTTCTGTATCAAACCTCAAACGATAGGTTAGTATGGCTTCGGCTCTTCGGTTCCGAATAAACTTAGCTTTCAAGTGTCAGTACTTCCGGATTTGGCAGTGTAGTTTTTGCGATGATATGACGATGACATCTTGCTAACATTCCAGAGCCCAATATAGGCCATTAAAGCGGAAAATTGTCACAATTGAACCAGAACTGTTGGTTTTTATATAGCAAATATAGAGCCAATAGAATGCTTAACCCCCTTTGGCTGACTAGAGAACGCTAAGCTTCGACGCTTACTTGTCGAAGACTACTCAAAACTGAGCGAAAACATTTGGAAGACATTTTACATTCTGATCCGAAAAACAGCGAGATGTAGTCAAATAAGTCGTTGTTATCGTATTGTCATATTGGCGGCCTGTTATTAGCAGCGGCTTTAAATGGTGATGGTAAGCGTACACGTTGTAGGCCCTACCATAAGGCAGAAGATTTTCTTTTCAGAAAATTGATTACTTTTTCGGCTGAATATTGAATACGGTGCCATCTTGCGTAGTAGTCGGCGAACTTACACACTTCCCCAGGTCGCGCTGCCAGCGAAAGCTTTAACAGCTCTATAAATCTTCTATAAATCAGAGGAATTCTTACGTGCATGTGGCCTATAATCAACAAGTGTTCTAAGGACATATACGTTGATAATACGACTAAGTGCACAGTAGCAGTTATCTGGAATGAAAAACGCGTTCATCATCATGCGTTACTACCAGTATCTACGAGTAAATACCTACTCCAGTTAAAAGGGTATCGTGACTAAGAACAAGTTTTTTTAAATCGGAAATGTGGAGATTTCTTCGGAATAGTAAAGTTCAGGAAATAGTAATTGGCACTACTGAAAGCCTTAAGAAAGGTATCCGGTAACTTCGCTACGACAAAAGAAGCTCATTAGAGCTTCGTAAAAAATCTTATTTCATTCGCCTTCTTAAATCTGAGGAGTACTAGTAGGTTATATGGTTCCTCGTCATGAGGCTGCGTATGCCACACCGGATCACTAGATCTAAGCTTAACTCTAGAGACATACCAAAGGCAAGCAACAGATTTGAACGAAAAATTTGTCGCTTTGCGCCAGTACAAATGGAAGAAACTTCTCTTCGTTAGTAATACAAAGTTATTTATATTGAGAGACCGAAAATATCTTCAAAGTTGTTCTTCTCCCTAGATGGCGCTACAATCTAAGGTGGATCTTGGCCTCAGCCAGTTAATCCTGCCTCTGGCAGACTGCCTCCAGTTGCGCACTCCAAGTTAGTTGAGGTTCCTTCACACCACCTAATGCGTGGTCTACTGCATTGTCCCTCCACCACTGGTATGGAATTGAAGACTCTTCGACTGGAAAGTTGAATATTCAATCACCTTACATATTCCAGCCATCTTAGGCTACAGCTCGTATATTTCGCCATTAAATCCCCTCTTCCAAACTCCGTAAATGAAAACGGAACGAAAAATGACTGAAGGAATTTCGCATGCTTCTACACCGCAAAGCAGGACTGGAATGACGAGCCTCTCAGCTAGAGTCCTTAGCGGTTCTTGACAAGGCCTCATTACTCATTTGCCTTCATAGACCGAGGAAACAGCGATTGAAAAGACTAACTCTTAGTTTGATTTCTGATGAGATGCCATTATTAGATTGAATAGCGGAGCCGAGGTATACAAAGTCCCTGTTCCGAGTATACAAAGACAAAGTCCGAGGTATACAAAATCACTATTGTGATGTTCCGTCCGATTCGTGGATGATGTGCATCCATTCTTATTGACAGCATACAGAGTGGTCCAAACACAAGTTTCTTTTTAAAAATAAAATAAAATGAACAAAATCATATTATATTCGACATCTTATAGCTTTATTAGAAAGAGTAAACATTCCCATTAGGCTTGAATCATTTTTGGATTGTCCGCATAATATTGTTCTTAAGAGCACCCCACCAAAAAGAGTCCAACGAGACGGCCAATTGACATCGTCAAGGCAGCTGATAACACGATTACCGAACCTAGCGCGCAAAAGATCAATTGTGTAATTGCTATGTGGTATGGATCGCCATTGTCTGCTGTGTGCTGTCATTAAAGTGAAATTAAAATAACCAGCCATTATCCACGAATGGCACTTGTACAGTCGGACCTGAAAAACTTACTATTATCGGTACATGTGTCAGCGACCACTTACGTTGGAATAACCACATATTCGATGTTGTCAAAAATACTGTGAAATGTCTACGTTTCCTCAAACCTTGTAAGAAATACTGGCGTATTTCTGGCGTCATATATAACGCATTTATCCACCCAAAATTAGAGTACAATGCCCACGTCTTGTCAGGTGCTCCTAAAACCTCTAGCACTAGCTAGATAGGATTCAAAACGGAACGTTAAGAGTCATAGGTGACAACCAGTAACACAGAAGAAATGTCTCCTGTCACACCTTGCTCTATCGCTATTTTAACCACCAGTGCTCCTTTGAAATTGCTATTAGCATTCCGCCCATTCAAACCGTACCAGTATCACTTATCTCGCTGTAAACGATCATTACGGTACTCTCAAGCCCACTTTCGGACTACTCCAAAATATCATGATTCGTTCCTAAGCCATATAACTCACTTATGGAATGCCCTGCTGAGCTCTCTATTTAATAGTCGTTATAACTTGCAAACATTTAAGACCAATGTACATCGGTACCTCTCTTTTCTTTCTTCGCCATCGCTATGTACAAACATTTTAAGGGTACTCAAGTCCATGTTTTCAATTCTGGCTCACAAAAATTCGGTAATCATGACTCTGTAGCGCTCATAGTTGACTAAAATGGCGTTTTCAGCAGCATTTTTGAAATAAAATGGGTTAATGATGCCACCACTCCAAAATCCTCACCAAACTGTCACTCTCTGATGCATTGGTATGCATACCTGTGGGTTTTCCAGTCCCCAGATGGATCAATTTTATTTGTTAACAAAGCGCCGAGATGAAAATACGCCTCATCAGAAAAATGACCAAATTAGACGTCCAATTCGAGCTGCTATAAGGCTCAAATTGAGAAGCCATAACGAAGTCGTTTGCCTTCAATTGCTGAGTCAATTGTACTTTGTAAGGGAATAATCCGGGTTCTTTGTGTAAAATTCTCATCAGTTGTTGAGATCAATGGCGAGTCGTTGTTTCTGGATTAAGTCTCATTGGTACGTACCGTACGATGACGCAGATCGTAAGTGTTGTTCACAGCAAGCCAGTCTCACGAACTCTTTGCAGGCGCGATGGGGGCTTCATTTCGGCCTAAACGCATTCACTTTATGAATTAAATTTGCAATATTTCCCAACATTGTTCAAGCGTAAAACGATTCATTTCGTTCAAGATTTCGAGCGGAAAAGAGCTGTCAGTCACATTCCAAATTTCAAAACAAACTTGTATTTGGATCACCATAGTTTTGCCCTTATCCAAGACCAAACCCATTCGGCCATCACCTTGCCTAAATCCTTTCAAATGTTTCGGAGCGATTCTGCACAATTAGACGAGTTTTTCAGGAATACCAATGCTAGGCATGGCTCTATATATGCTGTATGTCTACAGATACTATCATAGGCGGGCTTAAAATCGACAAAGAGCTGGTGCGTATCGATTTGCACTTCCTGGGCTTAATAAAGGATTTGTATGAATATTTGGACGATTGTAGACTAAAACCGCACTGATAGGGACCAACTACTCGTACATCGTTGATAAATTGCTTCAGGCACAAGACGGCAGATGAAACTTTATATACGATGCTAAGGAGTCTTACATACGAGTATGTCTCTATAATCGGCGCAGTTAAGAGGGTCGTCTTTCTTGTGGATCGGGCTTCATTTTTTATGCATATTTTCTACCGGCCAAATGTTGGTCATGAGTTAGTGCATGCTCTTGGGAGGTAGGCCCCCCTGTCCAGTAGCAGTGGTTTTGGAAAGCTTGGATATCGGTATCCTCACTTCATTTTGGTCAGGTGGATGGATCCCTTGATTTCCACTGTACTGGTTCAATGGTGCATTCTGCATGACAGGGAAACTTTGGTTGTGCTTGCCGTTTAATAGTCTGCAGAAATTGTTTTTCCATATCCTCGGGAACAGGTGTGACTTCATTACTACGCGACTTCATTACGCAGGCCTCTGTTTGAATTTTGCTGGCTTGACAAGTTCTTCTTAAATTTTGTAAAACCCCAAATATGGTTCCTGAGTGGCACCTCTCCTTTTCCTCCGGGAAGTCGATATTTTTCCCTTCTCCCTTGCTCGTAGTGCTCACGGCTCGTTCTCTACGTGTGCTTGCCAGCATTCTTCATCAAACCAAAGCTGATAAGCACAATTAGGGAAACAACTCGCAATGATCGCCTTAAAAAATCGAATCACCCATCTACAGAAAGCCCCGCCACATTGGAATACTAATTCTGGCCTTGTGACTCCAAATAAAAAAGCAACAAATCTTTATTCTCGTATATTGCAAAGAATATCATCCAAAAAGCTATCACCCTAAATAAACTTTTTTGACATTTTTATAATAGATGCTACGGCGCTTATGATAGCCTTATGTAGAGTGACACGATTTAGTGATCTTCAAGTAGCAAAAGAAGTAGCAATTATTTGTTTGCACCCAATTTTGTCATGAATCCTTGAAACTAGTTCTTTTATTTTTTTAAATAAAAAAAAATGTAACTTGTACCAATACTGGTCAGTTGATAGTACACTTATCCTACCTCGCCTAGCTCCTAAAGAATTTAGACAAAACCTGAACCCACCTGAAACATTTCTAAAAATAGGAAACTCATGAATTTAACTATTTGCGGTTTTTAAATATTCAACAACTATCATAGTTAGATGTGTAAATATATTCAAATATATCGCAGTTCATATGCATTTAATTATTTAGCATCGCCTCGCGTGACAATCTAATGAGCTTTTCAATTAACCAGATTATACTGAATATTCATACAGAAATGACAGTTAGAAAAAATTAACTTTAAGATGTATAAATTAAATTTATTATACGACTATTAAAAATAAACGGAAATCTTACATGAAATCATGCGGCTAGAGGATTCAAGTTCATTCCGATTCTCGTTATCTTTTATTTTAAAATGTGGTTCCATTGTTACAAGTAAGTGTACTCGTATCGAGGATGGAATTTTAAACATAAATATTCCAGAAATGTAAAAATATATTAGACCGTCAGTGAGACGAAATGAAACAGATTTCGAACACAGAGGTGTACTGTGTATCTGGGGTAAGAGCATTTCCAGTTTACGATTTGTGATCTGTCTCTTTCACGTTTTATAAAATTTACATAAAAAAATTATTACTTACAGCGGAGCTGACGTCAATCGGCTTTTGTTTTGCTGTACTTTAGCGTAACAGCTACGACAAAAATAAGCAGTCTAAAATTACAGGCGGATCCGTTTGGCGATAAATCAAGAATGCCCTTTCTAAATACCTTTTGCAAAGTGTGACGCTAACAGGGATAGAAAATACTGAACGGAAGGAAGATCGGGTAGATCTGAATCGATAGGTCCTCTTTGGAAATGGATGTTTGCTGATTGTCTCGTAAGGCGCATGAACAATGACAAAATGACTGGTACAGGCCTCGTATCAGTATTGTGTAACGTGAAATGAATCCTTCTAAAGCTAAACACTGTGCAGTTCTCTTCAAAAGTCGTACTAAACACCTTCCCATCCAGTCACCAGGAGATTCGGAAATTGTGAAGCCAAATTAGCACCCCTTTGGGACGTGTGCGTATAACTACCGATTGCTCTGAAGAGTGACCATAAGTAATTGCTTCGGAAATTAAGACATACAATTTGCTGACGACCTTTGACTATCGATCAACCCGAATTCTAGGCTCCTTTGAGTTTAACAACATGGATATCTTCATATTGAGCGAGATCAGGTGGTGTGTTCGACGCGCCAGCTAAAAGCGCTCCTTTCCAAATTTTGCTCTAGAAAAAATCAGCTTATAGACAGGAGTAGGGGTACTCGAAAAAGTAGTTTAACTCCTAGTGGCAAGATTCCGAAGTGGAAAGGTGGTACACACCTGCAGAGAACGCGTCAGACAATGATGGTGGCAACTTTTATAGAAACATCGTGATCACGAGAGGGGATTTATATTGATCAAATATAAAAGGTGTTCATCGCACCGCAGACTTTCTAACAGTGCGAAGTATCTTGGTGTAATTCTGGACAAAAACCTGAATTGGAATCTTAACGTAGTGGAAAGAATCAAAAAGGCACATAATGCTCTTTTTATCTGCAAAAGAACCTGCTATGGTGCACTGGCTATATGTGGTGGTTGTATGGTGGCAAGCAACAAACAAGAATATGGTTTAAGGAAAATTAGCGGCGGTTAAACGAACGGCTTCTATAGCCGTTGCAGGTGCGCTCCGTACAACTCATGAGGTAGCATTGGACACCATTCTGCACCTAACACCGCTTGATTTACAGATCAAAAAACTTGCTGGCAACAGTGCGATACGACTCACTAATTTGGGTCACCTCATGTTGAAACATATCCGATGAATAAACAAAATAAAACAAGAGCTCAAGTTTTCTAAATGAAAATACACGTTTTCTTTATTAAGTAAAAAAAGGAGTTGAAAGCTGACACGTCCGAACTATATAGGGTCTTCCAATAAGGACTTGACAACTTTTTTTTAAATAAAACGCAAACCATTTGAGATATTTCAAAAACTTTATTATCGGCTTGAAGTACAATCAAAACATTTATGGAACTCGACTTTGTTCATATGGCCACCGCGGGCACGTTTGCAGCGGTCGATTCGTTGGACCCAATTTTCAACGACTCGGCCACACATTTCGCCCGAAACGGCCCAACGGAAACCAATGACTTAACGTAGCCCCACAGAAAATAGTCAAGCGGCGTTAAATCGCACCAACGAGGCGGCCAATCGACTGGCCCATTTCTTGAGATAACACGCTCACCATACTTACTCTTCAATAAATCGATTGTAGCGTGTGCTGTGTGGCTGTTGTCTGGCAAGTCCATATCTTCCAATTCGGGCCAAAAATAATCGGTGATCATGGCGCGATAACGCTGACCATTCACAATAACGTGACGATCGTTATCGTCGACGAAAAATATGGCCCAATGACGCCGCCGGCATGCAAACCGCACCAAACAGTTATTTTTTGTGGATGAAGTGGTGATTCATGATGCACATGTGGACTTTCACCCGACCAATAACACATATTTTGCTTATTAACGAACCCATTGAGCCAAAAATGAGCTTCGTCACTGAAGATGATTTTGCGATGAAATTCATCATCTTGGCGCATCTTCTCCAGAACCCAATCGGAGAACGTACGTCACTTCAAATGGTCCATCGGCTTCAAGTTTTGAGTCAGCTTGATCTTGTATGGGTGTAAACCAAGATCCTTACGCCATAATGTGGTCTGAGCGATGCTCAATTCTTGAGAACGCCGTGGAAATGACTGATTTGGATCGTTTGCTACGGACGCCTGAACGGCAGCGATATTTTCGACACTTCGACCAACCCGTTGTCTCACTGACACGGCAACATCGCACAACGAATATGTAGAATCAAATTTTTGCACTAAAGTTGTTATTGCCTGTCTACTAGGGCGAGAGTTACGACCGAAAATTGGAGTTAAAGTTGCAGTCACCGACTCCGAATTTCTTTAGAAAATTTTTATAATTTGCAGACGTTGCTCGTTCGTGTACTTTACCATGATTTTGAGTTTACTGAATAAATTGACAGTGACAGTTTGATGATTAGTGAAAAAGTGCGTTCACAAATTAAATTCAAAGTTATCAATTCCCTATTGGAAAACCCTTTACGAGAACAAAAGGAGAACTAACTCTTATACATACTCGTATGAACAAATAGAAGTAAAAGGTCTTAAGACTGTGTATGTGTACGAAGAATTGTTAGACATGTAGTGTAGGTATGTTGAGTATGTGTAGTTAATATAGTTATCAAGTTATTAAGAAATATAATGATGTAGCTGCTACTGTGGCTTGTCACTGGAATTTTCAACATCCTGGGCCCGGGACGAATTAGTCAACTCCAATGGATATAGGAGCTGGATTTCCTTCGAACTCTGTTACCATCTCCACAACGTATTCTGCAGACATGCCATCGTTGAGCTCCAAGTGAATAGCCCGAATATCAGCACAAGTAAATATTAAGCTGTAAGCCTTGTGCATAGTGCTATTTCCAGGGTTCACATAGTACACAGATCCAGCGAAGTCGATCGAATGGTCTTGCAAACGTGACCCTCTCTAATGGAAGAGGAGCAGCTGTCGTCCACGGATAATACAGAAATGAGATCTTAATTTCGTAAGTACTAAATTGGTTCCCCCATAACTGGTCAATACATGGTGATCGTCAACAATTAAAGCAATGATGTGATGAGTTGAAGGTAAAATAATGGGATGTTTAACGAGCAGTAGTTTCGGACACGGCGCGGTCAGCTACTGCTAGGCAATCCAATTCTAAGGGATGAAATTCCTTCTTTGGTCGACTTCGAGATTTTAATGAAATTGCAATTTTCGCAGATGATTCGAAAACATAGTAAGGAACAGGTTCTGGTATCATCTCAGAAGACCCAGAACTAAGAGTGTCTATAAGACCACCAGACGCAAGCAGTGATTCTGGCTGTCCTCAGAGAGGCTGCGCTAATGCAGATGAGATCGATATCCGGTAGAGATATTGCTGTCTCCATCGATAGCCAGGGAGCACTCAAGGTAATTGAATCGACCAACATCAATTATGATATAGTCAGGGGCTGTCGCACATCGCTCAAAGCATTTTGTAGTCAGAACTGTCTGAGACTGTGCTGGGTTCCAGGACACTGCGGTATAGAGGGGGAAATGAACACGCGGATGAGCTAGCGCGAAGAGGAGGGCTACATGATAGTAGTGAGGTTGCTAACATCAAACCACCCCTTTGCATGGTAATCGAGGAAAAAACCATAAAGACAGCCAACCTAAGGTGATCAAGTTTTGAAGGACACAGGGTATCTAAGGCTTTTGACGGTTAAGAACCTGGAGAGTTAATAAAATTAAAAAGGGATAAGCTCAGGACAATAATAGGAATCCTGTTATGCGGACATTTGAGGATTCTGCGGTGATCTGCAAGCTGTTGAGGACATACCACACATACTGTGTGAATGCGAGGCAATATCGCATAGTGGAAGACTTTTTTGGAAAACCTAGAGGAAATAGACGGCACTAACTTCAAAGGCCTTCTTGGCTTTTGCAAAGAAATTGGGTGTTTCCCCAGGGAGATTGTTTATCTTTTTGCCCTTTGAAGACAAATTCAACTGGTTCCACCTGGATCGCGATGGCCCCGTTTTGGTGCCTAGTGTTTGTGTGATGGCATATCTATCACACCTCTGTTTTAATCTAACCTAATCTATGGCATCGCAGATCAAAACGACAATTGCGAGCAGTTCAATGGCTAGGAAATTTAAACTGCGTCAGGATGAAGGTACATTGTTCGAACATAATATAACAACACATGGACAGATGGATATCTCCTGAAAGATTGCAACTTACCCTCGCTTTGAAAACATCTTAATGGTACACGATCACGATCTCCCATACGTCTCTGTGCTACATCTATGAGTATCTTCAAAGACGCATTAGCAAACCAGCCGAATGAATGCCAAGCAGATGTAAGAGTAGAGCCATCTATAAAGTCACTTTTAGCATTCCGACCCTTTTAACTTTTAAACATAACATCTGTCCTGCTTTGAATGCTCATCAGTACATACTCAAGCTCCTAAGTCGTGCAACTCACTAGTGGAATGCTCTGACGAGCTCTTTATTTCCGGATCATTATAGCCTTCATACATTTAAAACCAACTTTCATCGGCGTTGTGTGCAAGCATTTTAAGGGTACTCAAATCGAGCGCAAATTATAACGGAAAAAAAAACCGCCTGAAATCAGGCACTGGTGGGACGTAGACCATGTTCTGGCGCTTTATAGTTCGTTTCTCGCTTCCACATAATTGATGGAGGGGGGGGATGTCCCGGCCCATAGCCATTTCTTGCATGTTATTATTATTAATCGATTCCAAGTTACAGGAATTTTCTAACAATGCTGCATGTGTCCAACAGTACCGATTTTTGGATGCGTGCCAATGGCCATCCAATATTGTGTTGCTTCAAATTTCTACTCAGATTTTTCGGGGCAAGACCCGTTATTGAAAAAACTAGGTTACATCTACCCGGCATACTACATGGCACGCAATTCAATGGCTAAGGGAGTATATTTCGATATCTTTGTGGAGTACGTACTCCTGATCATTAACCTTCAGCTAGATTGAAACATTGCGGTCCAGTATTATGGATGTCTGAACGTTCCGACGGGACAACATTGACTCGAATAATTACCTAGTTGTAGCCGAGGTATGGTTCCGGATATCCCGCATATCGCAAAGACAGGCTAAAACTGTGGGGGACGTTTGACGTCGGACAGTTACAATTGCAAGAGGTAACCAAATCCTTTTCCGAGCAGCTAAGTAAGTGGCATGCAAAGCGGCCCTACATAGAAGCACTAGAGCTGCTCATGAGTTCTACCTGCAGAAGAGGAAGGACCGGCTTCTCAGGAGGAAAAAGAAGGAGCATGAGAAGCGCGCCGTCGAGAAAATTGAGAGATGATACTCCTAGGAATAAAATTCGAAAGTTTTACCAAAAGGTAAAAAAAGATGCCACGGATGCAAACCCCGAAACGAAGCCTGTAGAGATGAATCAGGAAACATATCAGTAGAGCCATAGTTTATGCTGAGGATTTGGAAAGAGCATTTCTGTATCGCTGTCAAGCAGAATGAACCTTTTAACCTCTACGATGCAGATTAACAATTCCGTCCACCCGACCTTGATGAAGTGAAGCTTAAGTCCAACGAAGCGGCAGGCGATGACTTGGTGTGGAGCATACAGCAGATGAACTGTAAAATATGTTCGGACGAAAGCGACATTATACCCGTTGAATGGAACCTCAGCATTGTTTGTCCACTCCTCAAGAAAGGATACTCTCTAAACAGAGGCATCAATCTTCTTAACATCTCCTACCAGATCCTTTCTGCCATATTGTGGCCAAATATTCACATTACGGCAGATCTTGGAAAAAGCCCATGCGCTCCAAATCCATACACACCACCTATTCATCTATTTTAAGGTCGCGTATGACAGCATCTGTAGAGACAAGCTATACATATCAATATCTAGTTTTGGCATACCTGCCAAACTCGTCTATTTGTGCAGGATGACGGTAAGGAACTCACCGAGATTTTTGTGTCAAAAAAGGATTTACGCAAAGCAATGCGGTGTCATTCGGTTTCTTCAACATCATTCTGGAAAGAATAGTGCAAAACTCACTTGCCAATCAGAAGAAAGCAGTGTGACATCAGTGGGGCTTTCGCGAGTATTAAGACCGAGCGGCGAAGATGGGTTTAACGGTAAACGATTACAAAACCAAGTATATCCTGTCAACCAGAAAGAACACCCAAAACCGACATGTCGGGCAATACGTCACTCTCGAGAGATATATCAGATATATCGGTTTTCACTATCAGCGGTTTCGACTAATTGACCTCTGGATACCAGGATGTGAACTCGTCCTAGCATTGGTTTCCTTAGAGAAACTGTTACCAAAGCTTGTTCTCCTTTCATCAGAATAGATTGCGATAAGTCAGTATTGTTGTACGGTCGATATACGACACCAAGGAAGTGTTTAATTCCTATTCCCACAATCGATATCGCATAGCGCTTCCATTGGGTGAACTTGCAAACGGTCGAACAGATAAAGTCGGATCGTACACAAATGGCAGCCCCTCTCTTCAATCTCAATCTCGTACCCAGCTACAGAATACACTCTATGAGATACTCCATCGACAAACCAGGTTTCTGATACACATATCACATCTACATCGGAATCAGCAAACAAACTTGTGAATTCATCGAGTTTGTGGGCAAATTTGAATGCCTCCATGTTGTGCTCAAAGGACATTTAGTAGTACGCACCCCGCTATCACACATTAGTGAAGATCACACTATCACACAGCCCCTCGAATGAAGAAAATCCCACAAAATCTAATAGAAAACAAAAAAACACTTACAGTTCGCAAAAAGGCAAACCAAATAAGGTCCCAAAAGATTTCAGATTAAACTTTCTGTGCCGCTATTACTCGTTGCGTAGTCAATCTCATGCTACCCCTGCTGTGTTGTAGGTCATTCCATTCGAAAAAAAAAAAATTCCTGTCATCGTCGTTTGGTAGGACGAATTCACCCACCATTACGCCCTTTCGACATCATTGCCAAAACCTTGTTTGCAGATATAAATTCCTCATTCCTCAAGATCACGTCATTGCAAAATAGTATCGCGCATTTCCTGAAACTAACCTTCTCATAGCCTCCTCCAATTCATCTCATTCATCTCAATCTATGTTGAATGATTAGATGTCATGGTTGACGTTTGTATCGGCCCACTATCATCTCATGGTACATTGCATCAGCCATAATATAATTGATGCAAGCTTCCGTGATACATATTTGTCTCCGCACGTGAGTGATGTAACCATTTCCAGACCAACAGCTCCGCCTGCTCAGACGCACCGTAATACAGATTTTGTCGTGCGAAAACATTCTTTCCATCAATTGAGAAAAACGTAGATATCTCCACGAATACCATAGATACGAGTAGCACTTAGCAATGATCTTGTTTTGACTTGACATACCTATACAACAGTCTACCATTACAGAGCTGACCATGAGAGCCAACCGATCTGAAGGTCATTTCCGGCATAAGGGTGAAAAAAAAAACTCACTCATCTCACCACTTTGACATGTGCTTGTGGGCCAATCATTGACAGAACTTTGATCTCTGGCCCGCGGTCCGGAAGGGTTACGAATTGCCATTGGCATGGGTGATCATTTATTCATATCAGCTTGAGACAAAATAGAAAAAAAAAAAAAAAACGAATTGCTAATAAATCAGACAATCCGGTTATGAGCTAGCGGTTGCCTCTGGATTTATTAATACGGAAGCTGTATAATTACCCGATGCCAAAATGCACAGATGCTGGTGACTCTTTCCATTCATGGACAACGATTGGTGATGGTTTTGACCGTTTTGGATGATGTTTGCTTTGGCAAAAGGTTTTGAACTTTGCCACCACTATGACCCAGGAAACTGACTGACAAAACTTAGTTTCTAACCTTCAATCTCCAGATACTTCGGAACGAACCCCCTGTTTACTGAAGACTTATTCGTAACGCAAATCACTGTCAAATAATCACTTCCAATGAACTAGAATGGAGTATTCCTAGTTCCGGCCAGAGAATGCTAAACACATACGGATCTCGACGGGCTGCGAATGGAGGTGTGAATTGCTCATCAAACAAACAGGGCAGTGTGAACAGGGTGAACTGAGAGGCAATTGCCAGATCGAAGTCATTAAGTTCTAGGTGTGACTGTCTAGACTTACATTGATTAATTCTGGTGATGACGATAGTGATATGCGTACACAAGCTAGACGGCACACTTGTGGTACGTTACACTACCTGAACTAAGACAACAAAATCTGAACTTGTAGTGTTAAGTGGAAAAGTGATAAGGCGGGCAGCAATCGGCGGCGGGGGTATTCTAAAGTGATAGTGGTCTGTTAAGAACAGTCAACTTTTTAATAAAATTATCGAAGTAATTAATAACTGATTGTCAGTAAGATACGAGTATCTTGTGGCAGAGGGGAACAGAGGTAGAGACAAGAAGTTGGGTGATGCAATATAGATTCCTGAGAAATATAATAATGTTGCTCATATGTGTGCACGGTGCTCGATGATGATTGGAGATAGTGGCAGTGGCTATCTCTAATAACTCACCAACTGACTGAATGGAGTGTTTCTGAATTCTTAGGAAATCACACTTATTTGCACTTTCCAATTAGACTTCATAAGTTCCATAAGAAAGGGGACCTGTGTAGCGATTGATTGGGAAACTGCTGAGTGTCCTAGGGTTTGGATTAGGTCAACAGCTTAACAATCGAGTTCGTAGCTGAATGAGTAAACCCTTACTCATGCAGGCTAAAATGACAAGGGCATTCTCGATTGCATAGTACTGGCCTACGCTGTCATAGGGCTCATTGCCTTGTAGGGAAAAAATTAAAAAGTTGTGACGAAGCAGCTAATGTTCTCGGATCAAAATGGATTCACTCTTGACGACCGTTGCAAACGTTTAATGGGCAACGTCGATCAGATCTGAATGTGTAATGTTCGGACACTCAACATGTCACGTGCAGCCAAACAGTTATCAGAGGCTCTTCACTGCTTTCACGCAGAAATAACCGTCAAGTGCGATGGGATGGGCCGGACATAAGGAGTATGAAAGACTGTGATATATACTACGCTGATTGCGATAGGGAAAAGAAATAGCGCTTATTCGGAAGCGGGTTTGCCATATGCGGCAGACTGAGACAAGAAGTTTTGAGCTTCCGATACGTGACCGAGTGTACGAGTATTATGACAATCCACTAACATAAGACTATGGATGACAAGTACAACGCCACAAAAGAATATTTCTACAGCTCCTCGCCTAGTATGAATTTAACGCTCGGATAAGAAAAGAGGGCATCTTTGATAGGACAGTTGGTAAGCATAGTCTACACGAAACCACGTATGGCAACGGACTTGGCTTGTTGACTTTGCGGCGGGACGAAATATAACTATAGGCAGCAAACGGTCTCCTCTTCTCAATATACACAATGGGACACAGCAGTCTGCAAATCATGAAACGCTAAATCAAGTTGACCACACTGCGAAAGACGTAAGGCATGCCTCCAGTATTCTTCTTCACATCCGAACGTACGGGGCAACAAACATCGACTCGGATTACCACCTCGTCAGCCAAGGTGAGAATGCGAGTCTCCCAAGCAACAAGAACTACTGTGAGAATATGTAACGTAGAAAATCACAATAGCGAGAGACCGTCAGATTCCCCGCCGAACGTGTATCCCAAAGTCTCTCAGCAACTCCTATGCCGCCTGCATTAAGTACCGAATACCGGTGGCAACCCTGTCAACGAGCTTTCAGAGACGTCGCAACTAAAAAATCACTGGTTTGATGAAGAATGTCGGCAAGCACATGGAGCTAAACGAGAAGCGTACATAGCGGCGCTGTAATGAAGAAAGTACGCCGCTCGTGACGGAAAGTGTTTCAGTTAAATTATCATCTTATTTGGTCTAAGCCAACTGGAAATGGTGAGTGTCTTTCGGTCTTGGTCGGGAGTCGAACGTAAAACCATTCAATTGCGAAGCTAGTACACTACCAGTTGTGGCGCGGCCTTACTGATGAAAAGGAATACTCGAAGCTAAGAGGAGCTCCGCAGATCTATCAATATCTAAGCCCACGAAATGTTTTGAGTTGATGATCCAACCGTTCCATTGTGAAACACAGAAACGCAGTGTAAGTAGTTCCATGAGAAAGGTCTGGAATCTTTATGGATCGAGATTGAGAATGAGTATCAACGCTCGAAAAAAAACCTCAGAGCTATCGACTTCCTTGTTTTCTATAATTAGTTCGCCGGACTTTTAGTACCCTTCAAATGTTTGCCATAGCGTGGGCGAATAAAAGTTAGGGAGCGAAAAAGGAGAGATACCGTCGAACGTTGGTTTTAAATGTTTGAAGGCTATAATGACCAATAAAGAAAGAGCTCGGCAGGGCATCCCAGAAGCGAGTTGTACGGCTTAGGAAGAATCACGATGTTTCAGATATCAGATATCATAGAGATGGGGATGTTACGAGTGAAGGTTTGAAGAGGTGGAATGTTATTGGTGGTGAAAATAGCTATAGAACAAGCTGCGGAAAGAGGAGCGCTTGACCAGATAAAAACTTTAGGAAAAAAGATTATAATAAAACAACAACGGTGTGAGATATAAAATTGATTCTGGCTCTGGCTCTATCTTCAAGCTACGTCCTGCTGTCACACCTGTTACCTGGTTCTTCAGCCTTCGAGGTGGGTGCGTTGATGTATGAACGCGATATTGGGCTTCTAACTGGTTTTCTCTACTGCTGATGCCGCTGCAATCCGAGCCTTAAGTGAAATACGCTCATCAATCTATCTCCAGGTATCTGATGCTAACCATATGCTGTGACTTTTCTGCCTTATACCGATGTAGGCAAATGCCACTGATATGGAAACATTTTTCACAGCATTCCAATGGTCATCCATATTGTCATGTGTTGAGCTGCTGATTGTTTCTGTTTCTGTGGCAAGACGGCGTATAATGCCTAACATAAGGTCGAGCGACATTCCGATATAGGTTCCACGTTTGTTTCGAAAGTCTAGAAAGCAATTTCTTAAACGTTGACATATCGCAAAAATGGTTGATTTGTTTTGATGTTCGTTGCCTGTCAGATGAGACCCAACTGATCTTGAGTGCCTCCTCCCCGTTCGCCATTATCATTCCAGTCTCCGAGGCCGCGAACTCCCATCTCGTGTTCAAGGGCTGTACCTTAGTGTTGAAATCTCCCATTACGATTTAAGTTGTGGGCGGTGTCCTCAAACGCGGATGATGGTAAATTTTCTTACCCAACTCTGAAATCTGGCCTTCAATATCCGGGCACTGAACAGCTCTAGCAACAGCTTCTTGCTGTCAGTCCTACGCCGGACTCTTGAGTGCTTCCGGCTGGTTTCCCAGAGTAGAGCAAGACGGTGCTTTTTGTGGGCGAGTGGTAATCACCAGCATCCAATCATCTTATCTCGCCCAGCACGAAGTTGTCCGTATTACACATTGAGAACTCTCGCTCAAGTTGAGGGAATCTGGCATTCTGAGGATCTTCATCTCGTAAGTCGAGGAGGGTCCTAACGTTCCAGAATCCTATCGTTGTCCGTAGTCGATAGCCAAAGGTCGTCAACAAAATATCAGTCCGTATCTAAGGTTTGATGTGCCATTTCGGAGCAATACATTTTTTTATACGAGCTGTACAGCATCAGAAAATCTCGGGTGATGGCTAGGTTCCCTTGATCACATGGACATCAGCGTCCCCGCGCGGAAGAATTTCGACTCCAACCATGGGCAACGTAGTAGAGAACGACCTCATCCTAGGTGGAACACATAAATTTAAGAGTACCTCAGCCAACTTCGTGTGTGACACAGAAGACACTGGGGCCCTGAATTGTAGCGCCATCTAAATAAGTAAGTAATGCTTAATAGCATGCTACGCTTCAAGGCCCATGTCAAGTACGCCAGCAAGCATACTTAGCTGATGCAGGCAGCAGTTTCATATTCTTTCGAACCGATGTAACCCTTGAGGAAGCCTGCTTTCCAGAGTGTTGAGGTCGATTCTTCCATATGCTTCCCCGATGTGAACTTTAAAAAGTAATTTGTCGTCAGCACGCAGGCTCTGCGCAATCAGTGTTATCAGCGGCTTTCGAACAAAGCAGCGTAGTCGTATGAGTAAGTCGGAATGATCGCCGTTGCGAATGAGATTCACAGAGTAAACCTTAGGCAGCTCTCAAATCTGTAGGAGGTAAAAATGGTAAAAGGAGAAGAAGGCAGCATCGGGAACGATATGACAACCCAGGAGGAATAGCTCCACACAGGGCAGGTTAACTCACAAGTTGGTTACTGTTATCGAATCATGGTCAAGGAGGTCAACTTACACAGTTGCTGTGAAAATATAGATTTCCAACGTGCGGTTTTCCCCTGGATCTGGAATGTCGAAACGAGAGTGAGGATGCGGAGCAATCGATGTCTTACTGCAAACGCTTCGCTGAGGAAAGTACGAACCTACCAAGCCCAGACGACCTAGTAGGGCGACTTGATGAAGATCTGTTCATTTATATTGCGTGTGCAGAACGAGCTGCGAAGAGCTCATACTCGAGAAGAGGTCGTCAAGAGGCAGCGTTAGTGTATACAGGATATGTTGTATACACTTCCGCGAAGGAATACCTAACAGCCGTCCCACGAGTAGAGTGTACGGTGTACTATAGCACGTAGGGGCGAGTTCCGAGACAATTCCGCGAATTGTGCATGCTTGTACTACGGATACAATATACCACTAAAACAATCAACAATTTAATCTTAATTGCAAAAAATATAACTTCACATTTCTGATAAGCCGCGTTGACACTCAACTAATCCACAATCGAAATCCTAGTGTCTATTACTTTATGTCCGTTATCTAGTTCTAAGTAAACAAATTTTCAACAAAAAAAATGGATTCAGACACCCACTATCAATCACCTGATAAACCATAAATCATAAATCCCTCACTAATGCCAGCAGATAAAAATCTCCATATAGCAATCAGCAATCAAATCAAACATACCTCGTCATAAGTCACATTGTACTCGTACACCTGATAGCACTTATGATTTCTCGACACTCCAGTCAAATGGAATGTCAAACGGAAATTCTGTCAGCTACATCACTGTGAATGGTGCCCTCATTTTGGTTATGTTCCTTTTGCACAATCTTCTTCTCCACTTTGCTTATGCTTTCTAATTGTTATTGCTCTCCATTGCTAATTCCCTGATTCTCACGCGATAACAAAGGCGTGCGCCACGAACACAGCTGTATCCGGGCTGGTGAACGTTTGATTTCACCTAAAATAGACTTGGCAAAGGGTGCGGCGACATTTGAACAAAACAAAATAAAAATCTTGAAACTGGAATTAGTTTGCAAATTAATATGCGGCGAGACCTTAAAACAACGCGATTAAGAAGTGTCGGCGATTTAAGTTCGAACAGTCCAAAGGTTTATAGCTGGAACGACGGACTGTGGATCGATCGGGCAGAAGCGGTTTGTTTACCATGTTTATTTTGTTAATTGTGAATTTATCGGTTATGGCTAATTGGTTATCCATTTGACGGAATTCAAACGGCTTGTCTAGTTGTGAATCATAAAATTATTTTATTAATACAACAGAGCTTTGACAGCTGACGCGAAACGTTTATAACACGAACATTACTTGCATTAGCTGATTGGTAGAGAACGCTGTTTTTGCAATAGACGGTAGTCTATTATGAAAAGATAAGGTTTGCAAAAGAAAAGGCGGAAAGGCTCTTCAGATATACTTGTGCGAATTTGTTAAGAATTTATGGTTCTTTAGAACAGGGTAAACTAACCTTTTTCCGTAGACAATTACCAACAGAAAGAGCCCGTCAAGATAAAAGGGAACTCAATAGTTTTATTGGAGGACTCAACATTTTCAAAGAGGTCTTTGCTTAGGTACGTCAAGCTAGAGAGGGGTTCGTTGAGGTAAACATAGGCCAACTAAGTCGATTGCGGTGCCACTGGAGTAGCATGGAAGGGCAATGCTCCTGGAACCGAAGAGGTTTCTTGATAAGTTTGCTATGATCGGTGATCTTCATGAAGCAGAGATCATTGGCCTTAGAGAGCGCTTAAAAGTGTGTCATTTGTTTCGCGTACGAGATTGGCTGCTTGAGGTATTTGTTCATAGGAATCCGAGTCTAGGTAGTTTATTAGCGACTCAGTTCCCTAGGACATCCGAGTGTCCCAGAACCTAATAGAGTGTGACCTTGTACACCTTCGAATTTATGATGTTCGAGTTTGGAGGTCTGATCGCTGCTTGACTCTATACATACTCATATGTCCAATATCCGGCGTGTGTATTGGATTCAGGCTACACCAAGCAGTGGCCAGATGAATAGTTGAGACTTCGGCTTGGAAGACGATACAGTGTACAGGTAGATTAAAGGACTTACCCGTATGCATGGTGAGATCTTCAGAGAAAACGGCTGATTGAGTGAAACTCAATTCTTAGCAAGAACGATTGCAGAGTGATGGGTCTGAGATTCTGTGGAAGCATATGAAAGCCATTGAGTACTGTACCAAGAGCTAAACAGGCTTTCAGAATGTCTTTGTCCTGTACGCACATTCCAGAGGATTCTTCTACCTATATAGTTTGGATCTTACTTTCTTCCCGTTACCCTTAAGGATACCCGGTAGGCTTCCCAGTTACGTTCTGACCTAGATAGTTTGCTAAACTTAAAATTCTTGCTACTCTTGCAGATCTGCAACTACTGCGGGCTCTTACCGTCTTCCCTTACTGTAGGAAAAGATGAGATAAAGGCAACATTTAAGGACGAGATGAGCTCATCGTTGAGCTCATCACGCTCTAGTTATTAGTTTAACTTGAGCGATCGTGGTGTGTTTCTCCTAGAGTGAGGCAATATCTTGTTCGGTTGCTCAACTGCATGTATCGGTGGTCAGAGTGGGAATTGTATATCCAATTAAAGATGCATCAAGAGTGGCGCCAAGAATATTGACTTTGCTCAGCAATGAGGGTAGGACTATTGAATGCATTACAGACTTCAAACTTGAAGTTTACTTTGATAGTGTTGTGGTGCGCATTTGCGTTTGCGTCATAGCCCAGCACAATTGCCTCCTGATTGCGGGCACCCCATCAGCTAGCTTCTTAAAGTGTTTGGGTGGTGCCGGATCATGGTCATCATAGAGCAGGTACTCAGATGCGAACTATTTCTTCTTGCTATCCTCGCAGGCTGACGAGGCGAAGACGTCTGTGCTGTATTAAGCTGAGGAAAAGGCGATAAAATTATGATCTGGTAAGAACTCAAGTTTTTTTGCGGCCCGGGTCAATCCCGGACAGATTTATTAAGCTTATTGCAAGCAAACATATACTTAAAACTAACATTTTCATTTAAAAACTAAAGGGTGGGAGCGGTTAAAGAAAATAAGGACGTGAGGCATAGGTGGAAATAAGTATGTTCTTGAGGGAGAGTTTGCTGAGATGGTAGTCGAAGAGAGGCAGTACATCGTTAACTTCGCGAAGCATCCTAGACATTGGCTCCAGGTGTCCGTAATTCGTTCTGTGAAGATTGAGCCGGAAAAGTGGCACAGACCTAAGATTGCGGGGATTGGTGTTAAAAGAAATAATTTGAAGTAAGGAAGGACGATCGATATTACCTACTAAAATTTGATGAATAAAGAGAATGTCGGGGTTGTAAATTTATAAGTTTCAGCCGGTCAGTGTAAGGTGGTAAGTTTTGGCTATCATCCCAGGGAAGACCACGTAAAGCAAAGCGTAAAAACCTGCGTTGAACAGCTTCTATCCGGAGGATGTGAGTTCTGTAGTAGGGTGACCAAACTTGGCTGGCATATTCAAGAAGAGGCCTAACAAAGGTTATGTAAAGAGATTTGGTAACATAAGGATTGTAAAACTCCTTAGACCAGCGCTTGATAAAACCAAGGGCAGAGTTGGCTTTTTTTTATTATACTATCAATGTGAGAACGAAAATTGAGTTCCTTGTCGCAGATAACACCTAAATCACGCAACTCATTCACTAAGGGAACAGGCAGATTAAAGATTAGATAGCAACGAGGTGAAGTAGGGAGGCGTTTACGGGTATAAGTTATAGCCTGACACTTATTGACGTTAAGCTCAAGAAAATTCTTCTGACACCAAGTACAAAACCTGTCTAGATCTTGCTGCAGAAGTAGGCTGTCTGAGGAAGATGATATATATCTAAATATTTTCATATCATCTGGGTAAACAGATATGTATGAATTTTTAATGATACAAGCAACATCATTAATGGTCAGAATAAATAATAAAGGACCAAGGTGGCTGCCTTGGGGGACACCAGAGGAGGCTTTAATTGGGTCAGAAACCATGGACCTATATAGAACATAGTAAAGTCGTTCATTTAAATAGGATTGAACCCAAGTTATAAAGTTTATCTGGAAACCAAGAGCCTTTAATTTTAGAAGGATTATATCATGAGCAATTCTATCAAAGGCTTTGCTGAAATCGGTGGCAATCACATCAACTTCATTTCCAGATTCCAGTGCACATAAAGTGCTTGATACGAATTCCGTTAAGTTGGTGGTCGTAGATCTGCCTTTGAAAAATATAGATAATGCTCTTAAAAAGCTTAGGTATACACGACAACTTAGCAATTGGTCGATAGTTGGAAATATCGTCTTTTCTACATTTTTTATGTAGGGGCATAATAAACGACCTTTTCCAGGTTGATGGAAATAATCTTTGGGTGATAGAAAGCTGAAAGAGAGCTGTAAGAGGTTGGGCAGGACAAGGTCCTGCGAGGTGTTGATGGTTAGACAAAATGAGTTAAAGGACGAATTGAACAACCAGTTGGCATTGACATCAAAGATCTATTGATTCCATATCTTTCCGCAGAGCATTTATGATAGTTACCTCCATTAACCAGTTACGATATCCACAAGGCCCTTCGAGGTGTTAATTAAAGTGAGTTAAAGGACGAATTGAACAACTAGTTGGCATTGAGATCAAAGATCTATTGATTCCATATCTTTCCGCAGAGCATTTATGATAGTTACCTCCATTAAGCAGTTACGATATCCACAAAACCTTGCGAGGTGTTGATGGTTAGTTAAAATGAGTTACAAGGCGAATTGAACAACTAGTTGGCATTGACACCAAAGATCTATTGATTCCTTATCTTTCCGCAGAGCATTCGGGATAGTTGCAGCGATTAAGCAGTTACGATATCCACAAGGCCTTTCGAGCTGTTGACGGTTAGTTAAAATGAGTTAAAGGGCGAATTGAGCAACTAGTTGGCATTGAGATCAAAGATCTATTGATTCCTTATCTTTCCGCAGAGCATTCGGGATAGTTGCAGCGATTAAGCAGTTACGATATCCACAAGGCCCTTCGAGGTGTTGACGGTTCGTTAAAATATGTTAAAGGGCGAATTGAACAAGTAGTTGGCATTGACATCAAAGATCTATTGATTCCTTATCTTTCCGCAGAGCATTCGGGATAGTTGCAGTGATTAAGCAGTTACGGTATCCACAAGGCCCTTCGAGCTGTTGACGGTTAGTTAAAATGAGTTAAAGGGCGAATTGAGCAACTAGTTGGCATTGAGATCAAAGATCTATTGATTCCATATCTTTCCGCAGAGCATTTATGATAGTTACCTCCATTAAGCAGTTACGATATCCACAAAACCTTGCGAGGTGTTGATGGTTAGTTCAAGTGAGCTAAAGGGCGAATTGAACAACTAGTTGGCATTGACATCAAAGATCTATTGATTCCTTATCTTTCCGCAGAGCATTCGGGATAGTTGCAGTGATTAAGCAGTTACGGTATCCACAAGGCCCTTCAAGCTGTTGACGGTTAGTTAAAATGAGTTAAAGGGCGAATTGAGCAAATTGTTGGCATTGAGATCAAAGATCTCTTGATTCCCTATCTTTCAGCAGAGCACTTATGATAGTTACCTCCATTAAGCAGTTACGATATCCACAAAACCTTGCGAGGTGTTGATGGTTAGTTAAAATGAGTTACAGGGCGAATTGAACAACTAGTTGGCATTGACACCAAAGATCTCTTGATTCCCTATCTTTCATCAGAGCACTTATGATAGTTACCTCCATTAAGCAGTTACGATATCAACAAAACCTTGCGAGGTGTTGATGGTTAGTTAAAATGAGTTACAGGGCGAATTGAACAACTAGTTGGCATTGACATCAAAGATCTATTGATTCCTTATCTTTCCGCAGAGCATTCGGGATAGTTGCAGCGATTAAGCAGTTACGATATCCACAAGGCACTTCGAGGTGTTGACGGTTCGTTAAAATATGTTAAAGGGCGAATTGAACAAGTAGTTGGCATTGACATCAAAGATCTATTGATTCCTTATCTTTCCGCAGAGCATTCGGGATAGTTGCAGCGATTAAGCAGTTACGATATCCACAAGGCACTTCGAGGTGTTGACGGTTCGTTAAAATATGTTAAAGGGCGAATTGAACAAGTAGTTGGCATTGACATCAAAGATCTATTGATTCCTTAGCTTTCCGTAGAGAACTCGGGATAGTTGCAGCGATTAAGCAGTTACGATATCCACAAGGCCCTTCGAGCTGTTGACGGTTAGTTAAAATGAGTTAAAGGGCGAATTGAGCAACTAGTTGGCATTGACACCAAAGATCTATTGATTCCATATCTTCCGCAGAGCATTTATGATAGTTACCTCCATTAAGCAGTTACGATATCCACAAAACCTTGAGAGGCGTTAGTGGTTAGTTAAAATGAGTTAAAGGGCGAATTGATCAACTAGTTGGCATTGAGATCAAAGATCTATTGATTCCCTATCTTTCAGCAGAGCACTTATGATAGTTACCTCCATTAAGCAGTTACGATATCCACAAAACCTTGCGAGGTGTTGATGGTTAGTTAAAATGAGTTACAGGGCGAATTGAACAACTAGTTGGCATTGACACCAAAGATCTATTGATTCCATATCTTCCGCAGAGCATTTATGACAGTTACCTCCATTAAGCAGTTACGATATCCACAAAACCTTGCGAGGTGTTGATGGTTAGTTCAAGTGAGCTAAAGGGCGAATTGAACAACTAGTTGGCATTGACATCAAAGATCTATTGAATCCATATCTTTCCGCAGAGCATTTACGATAGTTACCACCTTTAAGCAGTTACGATATCCACAAAACCTTGCGAGGTGTTGATGGTTAGTTCAAGTGAGCTAAAGGGCGAATTGAACAACTAGTTGGCATTGACATCAAAGATCTATTGATTCCTTATCTTTCCGCAGAGCATTCGGGATAGTTGCAGTGATTAAGCAGTTACGGTATCCACAAGGCCCTTCAAGCTGTTGACGGTTAGTTAAAATGAGTTAAAGGGCGAATTGAGCAACTAGTTGGCATTGAGATCAAAGATCTCTTGATTCCCTATCTTTCAGCAGAGCACTTATGATAGTTACCTCCATTAACCAGTTACGATATCCACAAGGCCCTTCGAGGTGTTGACGGTTAGTTAAAATGACTTAAAGGGCGAATTGAGCAACTAGTTGGCATTGAGATCAAAGATCTATTGATTCCCTATCTTTCAGCAGAGCACTTATGATAGTTACCTCCATTAACCAGTTACGATATCCACAAGGCCCTTCGAGGTGTTGACGGTTAGTTAAAATGACTTAAAGGGCGAATTGAGCAACTAGTTGGCATTGAGATCAAAGATCTATTGATTCCCTATCTTTCAGCAGAGCACTTATGATAGTTACCTCCATTAAGCAGTTACGATATCAACAAAACCTTGCGAGGTGTTGATGGTTAGTTAAAATGAGTTACAGGGCGAATTGAACAACTAGTTGGCATTGACATCAAAGATCTATTGATTCCTTATCTTTCCGCAGAGCATTCGGGATAGTTGCAGCGATTAAGCAGTTACGATATCCACAAGGCACTTCGATGTGTTGACGGTTCGTTAAAATATGTTAAAGGGCGAATTGAACAAGTAGTTGGCATTGACATCAAAGATCTATTGATTCCTTAGCTTTCCGTAGAGAACTCGGGATAGTTGCAGCGATTAAGCAGTTACGATATCCACAAGGCCCTTCGAGCTGTTGACGGTTAGTTAAAATGAGTTAAAGGGCGAATTGAGCAACTAGTTGGCATTGACACCAAAGATCTATTGATTCCATATCTTCTGCAGAGCATTTATGATAGTTACCTCCATTAAGCAGTTACGATATCCACAAAACCTTGCGAGGTGTTGATGGTTAGTTCAAGTGAGCTAAAGGGCGAATTGAACAACTAGTTGGCATTGACATCAAAGATCTATTGATTCCTTATCTTTCCGCAGAGCATTCGGGATAGTTGCAGCGATTAAGCAGTTACTATATCCACAAGGCCCTTCGAGGTGTTGACGGTTCGTTAAAATATGTTAAAGGGCGAATTGAACAAGTAGTTGGCATTGACATCAAAGATCTATTGATTCCTTATCTTTCCGCAGAGCATTTACGATAGTTACCACCTTTAAGCAGTTACGATATCCACAAAACCTTGCGAGGTGTTGATGGTTAGTTCAAGTGAGCTAAAGGGCGAATTGAACAACTAGTTGGCATTGACATCAAAGATCTATTGATTCCTTATCTTTCCGCAGAGCATTCGGGATAGTTGCAGTGATTAAGCAGTTACGGTATCCACAAGGCCCTTCGAGCTGTTGACGGTTAGTTAAAATGTGTTAAAGGGCGAATTGAGCAACTAGTTGGCATTGAGATCAAAGATCTCTTGATTCCCTATCTTTCAGCAGAGCACTTATGATAGTTACCACCTTTAACCAGTTACGATATCCACAAGGCCCTTCGAGGTGTTGACGGTTAGTTAAAATGACTTAAAGGGCGAATTGAGCAACTAGTTGGCATTGAGATCAAAGATCTCTTGATTCCCTATCTTTCAGCAGAGCACTTATGATAGTTACCACCTTTAACCAGTTACGATATCCACAAGGCCCTTCGAGGTGTTGACGGTTAGTTAAAATGACTTAAAGGGCGAATTCAACAATTAGTTGGCATTGACATCAAAGATCTATTGATTCCTTATCTTTCCGCAGAGCATTCGGGATAGTTGCAGCGATTAAGCAGTTACGATATCCACAAGGCACTTCGAGGTGTTGACGGTTCGTTAAAATATGTTAAAGGGCGAATTGAACAAGTAGTTGGCATTGACATCAAAGATCTATTGATTCGTTATCTTTCCGCAGAGCATTCGGGATAGTTGCAGCGATTAAGCAGTTACGATATCCACAAGGCACTTCGAGGTGTTGACGGTTCGTTAAAATATGTTAAAGGGCGAATTGAACAAGTAGTTGGCATTGACATCAAAGATCTATTGATTCCTTAGCTTTCCGTAGAGAACTCGGGATAGTTGCAGCGATTAAGCAGTTACGATATCCACAAGGCCCTTCGAGCTGTTGACGGTTAGTTAAAATGAGTTAAAGGGCGAATTGAACAACTAGTTGCCATTGACACCAAAGATCTATTGATTCCATATCTTCCGCAGAGCATTTATGATAGTTACCTCCATTAAGCAGTTACGATATCCACAAAACCTTGCGAGGTGTTGATGGTTAGTTCAAGTGAGCTAAAGGGCGAATTGAACAACTAGTTGGCATTGACATCAAAGATCTATTGATTCCTTATCTTTCCGCAGAGCATTCGGGATAGTTGCAGTGATTAAGCTGTTACGGTATCCACAAGGCCCTTCAAGCTGTTGACGGTTAGTTAAAATGAGTTAAAGGGCGAATTGAGCAACTAGTTGGCATTGAGATCAAAGATCTCTTGATTCCCTATCTTTCCGCAGAGCATTTATGATAGTTACCTCCATTAAGCAGTTACGATATCCACAAAACCTTGCGAGGTGTTGATGGTTAGTTCAAGTGAGCTAAAGGGCGAATTGAACAACTAGTTGGCATTGACATCAAAGATCTATTGATTCCTTATCTTTCCGCAGAGCATTCGGGATAGTTGCAGTGATTAAGCAGTTACGGTATCCACAAGGCCCTTCAAGCTGTTGACGGTTAGTTAAAATGAGTTAAAGGGCGAATTGAGCAACTAGTTGGCATTGAGATCAAAGATCTCTTGATTCCCTATCTTTCAGCAGAGCACTTATGATAGTTACCTCCATTAACCAGTTACGATATCCACAAGGCCCTTCGAGGTGTTGACGGTTAGTTAAAATGACTTAAAGGGCGAATTGAGCAACTAGTTGGCATTGAGATCAAAGATCTATTGATTCCCTATCTTTCAGCAGAGCACTTATGATAGTTACCTCCATTAACCAGTTACGATATCCACAAGGCCCTTCGAGGTGTTGACGGTTAGTTAAAATGACTTAAAGGGCGAATTGAGCAACTAGTTGGCATTGAGATCAAAGATCTATTGATTCCCTATCTTTCAGCAGAGCACTTATGATAGTTACCTCCATTAAGCAGTTACGATATCAACAAAACCTTGCGAGGTGTTGATGGTTAGTTAAAATGAGTTACAGGGCGAATTGAACAACTAGTTGGCATTGACATCAAAGATCTATTGATTCCTTATCTTTCCGCAGAGCATTCGGGATAGTTGCAGCGATTAAGCAGTTACGATATCCACAAGGCACTTCGAGGTGTTGACGGTTCGTTAAAATATGTTAAAGGGCGAATTGAACAAGTAGTTGGCATTGACATCAAAGATCTATTGATTTCTTATCTTTCCGCAGAGCATTCGGGATAGTTGCAGCGATTAAGCAGTTACGATATCCACAAGGCACTTCGATGTGTTGACGGTTCGTTAAAATATGTTAAAGGGCGAATTGAACAAGTAGTTGGCATTGACATCAAAGATCTATTGATTCCTTAGCTTTCCGTAGAGAACTCGGGATAGTTGCAGCGATTAAGCAGTTACGATATCCACAAGGCCCTTCGAGCTGTTGACGGTTAGTTAAAATGAGTTAAAGGGCGAATTGAGCAACTAGTTGGCATTGACACCAAAGATCTATTGATTCCATATCTTCCGCAGAGCATTTATGATAGTTACCTCCATTAAGCCGTTACGATATCCACAAAACCTTGCGAGGTGTTGATGGTTAGTTCAAGTGAGCTAAAGGGCGAATTGAACAACTAGTTGGCATTGACATCAAAGATCTATTGATTCCTTATCTTTCCGCAGAGCATTCGGGATAGTTGCAGCGATTAAGCAGTTACTATATCCACAAGGCCCTTCGAGGTGTTGACGGTTCGTTAAAATATGTTAAAGGGCGAATTGAACAAGTAGTTGGCATTGACATCAAAGATCTATTGATTCCTTATCTTTCCGCAGAGCATTTACGATAGTTACCACCTTTAAGCAGTTACGATATCCACAAGGCCCTTCGAGGTGTTGACGGTTAGTTAAAATGAGTTAAAGGGCGAATTGAGCAACTAGTTGGCATTGAGATCAAAGATCTCTTGATTCCCTATCTTTCAGCAGAGCACTTATGATAGTTACCTCCATTAACCAGTTACGATATCCACAAGGCCCTTCGAGGTGTTGACGGTTAGTTAAAATGACTTAAAGGGCGAATTGAGCAACTAGTTGGCATTGAGATCAAAGATCTATTGATTCCCTATCTTTCAGCAGAGCACTTATGATAGTTACCTCCATTAACCAGTTACGATATCCACAAGGCCCTTCGAGGTGTTGACGGTTAGTTAAAATGACTTAAAGGGCGAATTGAGCAACTAGTTGGCATTGAGATCAAAGATCTATTGATTCCCTATCTTTCAGCAGAGCACTTATGATAGTTACCTCCATTAAGCAGTTACGATATCCACAAAACCTTGCGAGGTGTTGATGGTTAGTTAAAATGAGTTACAGGGCGAATTGAACAACTAGTTGGCATTGACACCAAAGATCTATTGATTCCATATCTTCCGCAGAGCATTTATGACAGTTACCTCCATTAAGCAGTTACGATATCCACAAAACCTTGCGAGGTGTTGATGGTTAGTTCAAGTGAGCTAAAGGGCGAATTGAACAACTAGTTGGCATTGACATCAAAGATCTATTGAATCCATATCTTTCCGCAGAGCATTTACGATAGTTACCACCTTTAAGCAGTTACGATATCCACAAAACCTTGCGAGGTGTTGATGGTTAGTTCAAGTGAGCTAAAGGGCGAATTGAACAACTAGTTGGCATTGACATCAAAGATCTATTGATTCCTTATCTTTCCGCAGAGCATTCGGGATAGTTGCAGTGATTAAGCAGTTACGGTATCCACAAGGCCCTTCAAGCTGTTGACGGTTAGTTAAAATGAGTTAAAGGGCGAATTGAGCAACTAGTTGGCATTGAGATCAAAGATCTCTTGATTCCCTATCTTTCAGCAGAGCACTTATGATAGTTACCTCCATTAAGCAGTTACGATATCCACAAAACCTTGCGAGGTGTTGATGGTTAGTTAAAATGAGTTACAGGGCGAATTGAACAACTAGTTGGCATTGACACCAAAGATCTATTGATTCCATATCTTCCGCAGAGCATTTATGACAGTTACCTCCATTAAGCAGTTACGATATCCACAAAACCTTGCGAGGTGTTGATGGTTAGTTCAAGTGAGCTAAAGGGCGAATTGAACAACTAGTTGGCATTGACATCAAAGATCTATTGAATCCATATCTTTCCGCAGAGCATTTACGATAGTTACCACCTTTAAGCAGTTACGATATCCACAAAACCTTGCGAGGTGTTGATGGTTAGTTCAAGTGAGCTAAAGGGCGAATTGAACAACTAGTTGGCATTGACATCAAAGATCTATTGATTCCTTATCTTTCCGCAGAGCATTCGGGATAGTTGCAGTGATTAAGCAGTTACGGTATCCACAAGGCCCTTCAAGCTGTTGACGGTTAGTTAAAATGAGTTAAAGGGCGAATTGAGCAACTAGTTGGCATTGAGATCAAAGATCTCTTGATTCCCTATCTTTCAGCAGAGCACTTATGATAGTTACCTCCATTAACCAGTTACGATATCCACAAGGCCCTTCGAGGTGTTGACGGTTAGTTAAAATGACTTAAAGGGCGAATTGAGCAACTAGTTGGCATTGAGATCAAAGATCTATTGATTCCCTATCTTTCAGCAGAGCACTTATGATAGTTACCTCCATTAACCAGTTACGATATCCACAAGGCCCTTCGAGGTGTTGACGGTTAGTTAAAATGACTTAAAGGGCGAATTGAGCAACTAGTTGGCATTGAGATCAAAGATCTATTGATTCCCTATCTTTCAGCAGAGCACTTATGATAGTTACCTCCATTAAGCAGTTACGATATCAACAAAACCTTGCGAGGTGTTGATGGTTAGTTAAAATGAGTTACAGGGCGAATTGAACAACTAGTTGGCATTGACATCAAAGATCTATTGATTCCTTATCTTTCCGCAGAGCATTCGGGATAGTTGCAGCGATTAAGCAGTTACGATATCCACAAGGCACTTCGAGGTGTTGACGGTTCGTTAAAATATGTTAAAGGGCGAATTGAACAAGTAGTTGGCATTGACATCAAAGATCTATTGATTTCTTATCTTTCCGCAGAGCATTCGGGATAGTTGCAGCGATTAAGCAGTTACGATATCCACAAGGCACTTCGATGTGTTGACGGTTCGTTAAAATATGTTAAAGGGCGAATTGAACAAGTAGTTGGCATTGACATCAAAGATCTATTGATTCCTTAGCTTTCCGTAGAGAACTCGGGATAGTTGCAGCGATTAAGCAGTTACGATATCCACAAGGCCCTTCGAGCTGTTGACGGTTAGTTAAAATGAGTTAAAGGGCGAATTGAGCAACTAGTTGGCATTGACACCAAAGATCTATTGATTCCATATCTTCCGCAGAGCATTTATGATAGTTACCTCCATTAAGCAGTTACGATATCCACAAAACCTTGCGAGGTGTTGATGGTTAGTTCAAGTGAGCTAAAGGGCGAATTGAACAACTAGTTGGCATTGACATCAAAGATCTATTGATTCCTTATCTTTCCGCAGAGCATTCGGGATAGTTGCAGCGATTAAGCAGTTACTATATCCACAAGGCCCTTCGAGGTGTTGACGGTTCGTTAAAATATGTTAAAGGGCGAATTGAACAAGTAGTTGGCATTGACATCAAAGATCTATTGATTCCTTATCTTTCCGCAGAGCATTTACGATAGTTACCACCTTTAAGCAGTTACGATATCCACAAAACCTTGCGAGGTGTTGATGGTTAGTTCAAGTGAGCTAAAGGGCGAATTGAACAACTAGTTGGCATTGACATCAAAGATCTATTGATTCCTTATCTTTCCGCAGAGCATTCGGGATAGTTGCAGTGATTAAGCAGTTACGGTATCCACAAGGCCCTTCGAGCTGTTGACGGTTAGTTAAAATGTGTTAAAGGGCGAATTGAGCAACTAGTTGGCATTGAGATCAAAGATCTCTTGATTCCCTATCTTTCAGCAGAGCACTTATGATAGTTACCACCTTTAACCAGTTACGATATCCACAAGGCCCTTCGAGGTGTTGACGGTTAGTTAAAATGACTTAAAGGGCGAATTGAGCAACTAGTTGGCATTGAGATCAAAGATCTCTTGATTCCCTATCTTTCAGCAGAGCACTTATGATAGTTACCACCTTTAACCAGTTACGATATCCACAAGGCCCTTCGAGGTGTTGACGGTTAGTTAAAATGACTTAAAGGGCGAATTCAACAATTAGTTGGCATTGACATCAAAGATCTATTGATTCCTTATCTTTCCGCAGAGCATTCGGGATAGTTGCAGCGATTAAGCAGTTACGATATCCACAAGGCACTTCGAGGTGTTGACGGTTCGTTAAAATATGTTAAAGGGCGAATTGAACAAGTAGTTGGCATTGACATCAAAGATCTATTGATTCCTTAGCTTTCCGTAGAGAACTCGGGATAGTTGCAGCGATTAAGCAGTTACGATATCCACAAGGCCCTTCGAGCTGTTGACGGTTAGTTAAAATGAGTTAAAGGGCGAATTGAACAACTAGTTGCCATTGACACCAAAGATCTATTGATTCCATATCTTCCGCAGAGCATTTATGATAGTTACCTCCTTTAAGCAGTTACGATATCCACAAAACATTGCGAGGTGTTGATGGTTAGTTCAAGTGAGTTAAAGGGCGAATTGAACAACTAGTTGGCATTGACATCAAAGATCTATTGATTCCTTATCTTTCCGCAGAGCATTCGGGATAGTTGCAGCGATTAAGCAGTTACGATATCCACAAGGCACTTCGAGGTGTTGACGGTTCGTTAAAATATGTTAAAGGGCGAATTGAACAAGTAGTTGGCATTGACATCAAAGATCTATTGATTCCTTAGCTTTCCGTAGAGAACTCGGGATAGTTGCAGCGATTAAGCAGTTACGATATCCACAAGGCCCTTCGAGCTGTTGACGGTTAGTTAAAATGAGTTAAAGGGCGAATTGAGCAACTAGTTGGCATTGAGATCAAAGATCTATTGATTCCCTATCTTTCAGCAGAGCACTTATGATAGTTACCTCCATTAAGCAGTTACGATATCCACAAAACCTTGAGAGGTGTTAGTGGTTAGTTAAAATGAGTTAAAGGGCGAATTGAGCAACTAGTTGGCATTGAGATCAAAGATCTATTGATTCCCTATCTTTCAGCAGAGCACTTATGATAGTTACCTCCATTAAGCAGTTACGATATCCACAAAACCTTGAGAGGTGTTAGTGGTTAGTTAAAATGAGTTAAAGGGCGAATTGATCAACTAGTTGGCATTGAGATCAAAGATCTATTGATTCCCTATTTTTCGGCAGAGTATTTACGATAGTTACCGCCTTTAAGTAGTTACGGTATCCACAAGGCCCTTCGAGGTGTCGACGATTAGTTAAAATGAGTTAAAGGACGAATTGAACAACTAGTTGGCATTGACATCAAAGATCTATTGATTCCATATCTTTCCGCAGAACATTTATGATAGTTACGTCCATTAGGCAGTTACAATACCCAGAAGGTGCACTTGCGAGGTGCTGATGGTCAGATGAGTGTGTTATAATAGTTCCATATATTAATCCGCCTTATAAGAGCTATCTTTACAATTGTCCGTACCCATTACGATGGATAAATTTTATTAAAAAATAAACATTTAATACAATCATTTACAATGTACATACATATGGAACAATTTGGCGATAAGATTTTTATCTAAAGTCCACACGGCCACCTTTAGTTTTGTCCGTGGCCTATGCCAACTGTAGCTTTTTCAGGGTGGGGTTTTGTTTACTACGAGTATTAAACAATAAAATGTTTTTTGTTTTTTTCTTATTTCAGATTATAGTTTGATTTTTATATTTTATTTTATCTTACGGCGACTATTTTATAATTAATTTCCCTTCTTGTATAAAAAAAAAAAAACAATTATCTTAATAATTAGATTCGCTAGTACGTCGATCGATTTACAATTTATTTATTTTTTATCGAAATATAAAACGAAATAAGCGGAATCTTCTAATTAATCGAAATCAGATTATAGAGTGCTTCCTGTCTACTATCCGATGGAACAAGTGGGGTTTTTCGAAAAGTGCATAACGATAAAACAATATCTGTGTAAGTGGATAAACTGTCGAGATATCATATTTTTTATTTTTTCTGTAAGCCCGAAGGTTATATTGAAATGATAAATTTATTTGAAAAAGACTTTTAGCAGCACACTGGGTACTTCGTATCTCTACTAGAACGATCGAAGTTAATCAGACGCTGGATTCAGTTTTTTCTTTACTGTTTAATTAATATGGATTATTACTTGCTTTAGATTACTACGCAATCATATCATAAATGAGTGGCAGGAAATATGGTGATTACTCTGGCAGTTATTTTTATTGGCTAACCATACACTGGCTTCTATATGAGTTAAGATCATTTCCTTGAATTTCTTCATACAAAATTGGAAGACTTTACTGTTGCAATTTATATAAAAAATCACCGTTTAGCTTCAAGCTTCAAGAAGAACATAAACATTAATGTAAGATGATGAATTAAAAACTGCAGTGAACTGAAAGAAAGAGAGTGCCAATGGTAAGGTATGAGCAGCCCTTACACGATCAATAGTAATGTCATTACAGCAAAATATTGACATTAATAGTGATCGTGTTTGGTCGATAGTATTGTCATTACTTGGAATGATGGACGGTATTGACGAAAATCCGTAATTTCTGAGTTTGAGCCATCATTACCTTCAGTTTTGTCCTTAGTAATGACCGTGTAAGGTGTTTACGTCAATACCTCGTCATTACTCATTTCAGTATATGCAGCCGGTGCAGCAACACAGATATGACTGACAACGCGGAATCGTTTAGTTTAGTTAGTGTTGAAGATAGTGAGGTGCTGCGCACTTTTATAGAAGCTTATGAAGCCCATCCAGAATTGTGGAATACCACAAATCCACTTTATATAAATAAAGTTAAGAAAATATTAAAATAAAAATTAATGCTTAACGCACAAATTACAGGAAAGAACTAAACAAAATTTTAACATCAAAAAGATCTGGAAGTGATGCTGATGAGGTTTACTATAATGCTCTTGATTTTACCCGGATAATACCCACCTCAACAATTACCCGGGTACCCGAGTACCCAGGTAATGCGGGTAATACCTAAGTTCACGGGTAACCCGCAGTGTCAGCTATCGGTAAGGTCCACCTTGGGTCAGGATGGGGAACATATTCCACAAAGACAACTTGGCTTGCCCGAGCTAAAATTAATTCAAAGTTGCTCTGCAAGATGGAATACATCTTATTTTATGTGTGAAGGCTCTTAGCAAATCGAAGTGCTGTTATTGCCGTTTTGGTAGATAGAGATATTACATCGCCAACATTGGCTCTGAAACTCGAAGTAAGCGAAAGGGAATGGCCACATATATGTAGAAGCAATGGTTAAAATCTTGAAGCCATTCCAATTTGCAACAACATTACTTTGCGAAGATAATATAACAAAATATTGTCAGCTACATGGGAATTATCAAAGAAAGCAGGTTCAAAATGGATAGGCAGGAATTCGAGGAAGTTCTCACAGAACAAGTTTCCTCTGTTTGTATCCAAGACATAAAAACTTAGTTGAAGAAGTGAGATAACTTTTTAGAAAACATGTGCGGAACTTGGTAGAAAATTCTATGTCCATCGAGAATAGAGAAGCTGTGTGTTAAAGATGTTTTTCTTTTTATAATGAGCGCGCGCTCCAGGGGTTTGTGTACCCTTAAGGTGATTGTTCACAGCGCGAGGGTGTCCATTGATTGACCGATATTAGTATCGTCAATAAGTTTTATCGCACGGTTTTGAATCCTATCTAGCAGGTGCAGAGATGTTTTAGGAGCACCTGACCAGATGTGGGAGTTGTACTCCAATTTTGGGCGGATGAATGCCTTATATATTGAGGCCAGATCAGAGGGGGTAAAATATTTCTTACATCGCTTGAGGAAACCTAGACATTTCGCAGCATTTTCGGCGATATCAAATATGTGGTCATTCCAACGTAAGTTGTCCTTGACACACATACCGAGAATGGAAAGTTTTTCGGTTTCAACGATGCAAGTGCCATTCATGGATAATGGCTGGCTATTTAAATTTCGCTTTAAAGACAGCAGACAGCATTGTGTTTTGGAAGCATTAAAATCCACTCTATTGATAGTTCCCCAATTGGTTACGCTGTTGATATCGGAATTTAATGAGCTTAGCATACGCTGCCGTTCTCGTACTACAGCCGAAGAGCAGGGCCGTGAGTCCGGGAACGAATATGAAAAGCAGAGAGTACTGTCATCAGCAAAGGAATATATTGGATTAGAAGTAGCAGACAAGAGATCGTTAATGAAAATTAAAAAGAGTGTAGGAGACAGAACAGAGCCCTGTGGCACACCAGCATTTATTTTGTGAATATCAGACTTGAAACCGTCCAATACAACTTGAATTGAACGTTCCGAAAGATAATTTCTAATCCATTGAAGAAGAGGGTCGTCGATCCCAAATGCACGCATTTTCGACAAAAGAGCCTGATGCCAAACTCTGTCAAATGCCTTAGAAATATCAAGTGCAACTATCTTGCTTTCGCCAGATTGATGTACGCTTTGGTTCCACTTTTCGGTGAGACATGACATCAAATCACCAGTGGACCTGTTGCTACGAAAACCGTACTGCCGGTCATTGAGAAGTTTTCGTGTTTCGAGATATTTCATGAGCTGACGATTTATCAGTGTTTCCATGACCTTGGAAAGAAGGGACGTAAGTGCAATGGGTCTGTAGGAGGAGAGAGAAGATGATTCGCCTTTTTTAGGGACGGGCTGGACAAATGCTGTTTTCCATCTGCTCGGGAAGAGTCCTAAAGTGTAGGATTGATGAAAAAGCTTACGCAGTGGTTTTGCCAGCGAGGAAGAACACCTCTTCAGAAGAAGGGGAGATATACCATCTGGACCAGCGGATTTATGTATGTTGAGATCTTTAAGTACTCTTGCTACTACACGAGTGCGAAAGTAGATTCGTCCCATTGAAGATTCGACGCACTCAAGTGTAGGCGGAGACAAAGCACAATCTGGGAGTGTTGAGCTGGCCGCAAAGTGTGCTGATTGGCTTTGTCCAAAGAGTTGACAGCTGGAATGTCATTGTAAATGAGCGTTGGGATGGAGGATGAGGCGGAATTTCTAATGTTTTTGACGAACGACCAACAATTTGTACTGCCTTTGAGACATTGCAGTATTTTTTGCCTCTGTTTTCGGTCGAATTGGAATTTCACACGCTTAAGAAAGGCGTTGCAGTCATTTCTGGCTCGTTTGAATTTTTTTCGATTTACCTCTGTCGGGTTGGTCTTGAAGGACCGGAAAGACATTTCTCTAACCCTGACGGCCTATTTACAGCTCGAGTCGTACCATGCCTTCTCTTTTGGTTTGATATTCTTCATCCGATGAGGAATAAAGGATCTCATTCCAAAGAAAATGGTGTAATCATATCAGCAGCGGCATCCACGTGGTTTTCGAGGAAGCATAACGACCAGTTAAAATTCCTAAAACTGTTAAGACCGCTCCAATTGGCTTTCTCGTATTGCCATATGGTTCGTTTAGGAATTTTTCCTCTAACTGAGTGGTCGGTGTACGATAAATTAGCTGATATGACACAATATGATCCGACGAGCCTAGGGGGATAGCACATCAACGGTGTACTTATTAGGGTGAGAAGTTAAAAACAGGTCCAGGGTGTTGGCGGTATGACTATCAACGTCTGGTATTCGCGTGAGCTCATTTACAAGTTGGGTCAAGTTGTTTTCCGCAGCGAAGATCTCAACACACCGTCCTTCGGGTGTTGTCTGTCCAGAATGTCGAAGCCACCCAGAATTGTGTATATTGAAGTCGCCCGTAATAACGATTTCAGTTCAGGGACCCAGACAGCGCATCAAACTCGTTAAAAGTCGAATTGCTGTCCAGTTTGGGGCTTCTGTAAATAAGGCAGTAGTGGATAATTTGCTTACGGAGATGGAATTTTAACCACATGAAGTTGAATTCCGGATTGGAACATGGATCACATTGTGGTGGAGTTTGGTACGCACGTAAATGGCGAGACCGCGGTGAGAGAAGAATAATGGCACTAGTTCGTAGCCAGGTAGCTTCAGAACAGAATGATCTGAGAGGTGTGGGCGGGGATCTACCTGTGTTTCACTAAGGATCAAATTTCTGTAGGTGTTATGCCCTTACAACAGTATGAAACAGTGCATCAACAAAATTTTCACTCATAACCCGCTATCCATCAGTTGTTACATACACTCAGCCACTGCCCGTACCGTATGATAAATACAGTAATGGCAGTGATTGAGTGCAAGCAACAGTACTTCGATTAGGAGCGGGAGAGGTTTGATATCCGCACTGTGATATTTATTTATTTTTTTCCACAGCACTGCACTATTATTTTTTTTATTATTTTTTTTTGCACACGCGCGCGTTGGTTTTGTTTCTTTTTTTTTTTTGCACAGCACACGATAATTTGCGAGTGCACTGGTTGACTTGTGCACTTGTCGGTGATCAACTCGGTGCCAACAAGATGTACTCGTAGTGCCACTGATTTTTATTCGAAGCCAAATCAGATTCTGAAGCCGTTAATGAGTTCGACATGTATCTGTGTGAATCAGAGTTAAACCACAATATTCCTGACCCATTAAAATGGCGGAAAAATAATGCAGAAAAATATCCAAACCTGGCATTGCTGGCCAAAAAATATGTATACATGCCAGCGACATCGGTGTCTTCAGAACGTTGTTTCTCCACTGCAGAAAACATTCTAACATCCAAACGATATTGTTTTCTAAGCTTTAAGTATACAAAATAAATATTTATAAATAAAATGTTAATAAAGTCGAAAGACATAGCTATAAGAATTTAGAGTAGCTTAGAGTGCCGGTGTGGGGCCAGTAAGTTAGTATAGGATTGTTAAGTAATTTTAAGCTAGCATTTAAGCATTTTTTGTTAGAATGTACTCGTAAGAGTTAGTGATTAAGAAAATAAAATGCGTTTAAAACTAACTAAAACTAACGATATTGTCTTTTGCTAGAGAATGTAAATTTGTTGATATTTTTGAACAAAAATCAAAAATTGTTGCAACCAGGTATTGAGTTCTACCACATGAAATGTCCGATTTTATAATAAACATTTTTAAAGCCAAGACTATTTTTCCGTAAATTTTTATTCAATCAAAATAGGATCCGTTGGCAGGTTTGACATTCTTCCAACGTGATACAAGGTCAAATATTCCTTTTTCGTAGAAGTGCTGACTTTTTGAGGCAATGAAGTCTTCAAAGGCTTTTATGGCCTCTGCTCGGTTCTGGAAGCCCTTCTGCCGGCAAAATGAATCCAGATTGCGGAAAAGATGGTAATCCGTTGAGGAAATATCAGGAGAGTATGTTGGATGTGGAGGAATTTCAAATCCCAACTGCAGCAGTTTTTGCACTTTACTTGTGAGGTATTTAATTGTGATGCCAAATTATCGGACCATGACTGTTGACCAACGCAGATTGCGTTGGCTAAAAAAATTTGGCATGCAATATGTCGATTTCCTCACAGTATTTAATAGCGTTTATCGTTTCTCCTTGTTGAAGAAATGAAAAGTTTTAGGACCTCCGGTTAAAGAAGTGAAAGCGTGGAAGAAGGTTGGAAAGCACATTTAGTTTATGAAATTACTGCTTATAAATAAAAAAAAATTTTTAACGTTTTCGCAGACCAAAAATTTTAAACAAAAAAGAAATTGTATTTCAACAAAGCTTCTAAGAACAGAACAGGAAGTGGACCGTATGAGGAAAAGCATCTAACTGAAGAGGACAGTTTAATTGTCGAAGCAATTGGATTGGAGGCTTCTGTTGAGGGACTTTTAAATACTAAGACATTTGCCAGGGATTCAGTGGAGGATTCCTTTCGTTTGATGTTGAAAGGCTATTCAACTGGCAGTAACAGCGTACAAGAAACGGAGTACGAAGCAAGTAAAGGGTTTTCCAATAGGGGCTTGACAACTTTGAATTTAATTTGTGAACGCACTCTTTCACTAATCATCAAACTGTCACTGTCAATTTATTCAGTAAACTCAACATTTTCATCATGGTAAAGTACAAAAACGAGCAACGTCTGCAAATTATAAAAATTTTCTACCGAAATTTGGAGTCGGTGACTGCAACTTTAAGGGAGTTAACTCCAATTTTCGGTCGTAACTCTCGCCCTAGTAGACAGGCAATAACAAGTTTAGTGAAAAAAATTGAGTCTACATATTCGTTGTGTGATGTAGCCGTGTCAGTGAGACAACGGGTTGGTCGAAGTGTCGAAAATATCGCTGCCGTTCTGGCGTCCGTAGCAAACGATCCAAATCAGTCAATTCCACGGCGTTCTCAAGAAATACGCCACAATATTCCGTACTTTGCGTAAGGATCTTGGTTTACACCCATACAAGATCAAGCTGACTCAAGCATTGAAGCCGATGGACCATTTGAAGCGGCGTACGTTCTCCGATTGGGTTCTGGAGAAGATGCGTCAAGATGATGAGTTTTATTGTAAAATCATCTTCAGTGACGAAGCTCATTTTTGGCTCAATGGTTTCGTCAATAAGCAAAATATGCGTTATAGGTCGGGTGAAAATCCACATGTGCTTCATGAATCACCACTTCATCCACAAAAAATAACTGTTTGGTGCGGCTTGCATGCCGGCGGCGTTATTGGACCATATTTTTCGTCGACGATAACGATCGTCATGTTACTGTGAATGGTCAGCGTTATCGCGCCATGATCACCGATTATTTTTGGCCCGAATTGGAAGATATGAACTTGGACGACATGTGGTTTCAACTGGATGATGCCTGTGTCCGGTGAGGAGCTGGGTGACGAAGTAGTTGACCTCCCCGTGTTTCCGGTCTTTCCACTCAGTCGCATTTCTTATCAGCCTCGCTGTCCACCTTCCTCTGCTTTCCGAGATCTCTTACTACTTCCGTATCGTTTGCTGCTCTGCTTGGTCGATTGCCGCTTCCAATCCGATTTCTGCCTTGTTTTCGTGGACGTACTTCCTTTGTGCCGCTACGAGATCGATGGGAGTCACTCCTGCGACTACAAGGACGGCTGGTTCCGACACCGTTCGGTAAAAGCTAGCCACGCGTAGAGCTCCACGTCTTTGCACTGCCGCAATCTTCTTCCGCTACTTTTCTTGTCGAAGCGTCTGGCATGCGTTGTCGACATGGCGGCTGGGGAGAGATCGTGCTAGTTGTGCCATCTAGGGCACATGTACTTTTTAGCTCATGGAAAACCGGTGAGTCCATTTAGTATAGTTTTGTTTCCACCATCAGACGATTACACCATTGCGTAAAGTATACTGGTTTCTAGAAAAAAGCCAATAAATAGACACCACCATTGATGTCAACGTTTTTCTTCGCTAACGACTTCAGTTGAGATACTTGTACCAAGCAGGAGTTCGTCTCGCGAAGGTGAGCTTAGGAGTTGTGGGTCCGACGCTCATTTCACAATCCTTTTCTGCCTAAATGTAACTTAGTAACTCAGATAATGAAATTTTCACAAAATTGTGCTACCCGGAATGATTTGTCAGTTGAGTGCACCTACTCAGTGTGTCAAATTAATTTTAGTTTAATTTTGAGAACAGTTCAAACTCAATACCTATGCGCCTGCACAATCAACAAATCAAGGTCTCGCTTAAACTTTCCACTTCGATTTACAATATATTAGTGCCTCCGTATGACAGTTCTATCAACCCAGCTCTCCAACTAATCTCTAGAGTAAAGTCCACAAACAGCAATCAATTTTATTATATTGTGCTTAGACTGCCGCTAGACGGTGGAATTTTCAAATTCCAGTTGTCACTGGATTACGATTCATGTAACCATTTCACCAGACGTTCTTATCGTACACAGCCGTATGACCTTTATACCCAGACACACTTCATCCATAATCGTAACTTATTGACTGTGTGCCGTACGAAATAGAATTTTTAATTTTTTACGATCGTCCATGATGAGCTGGCCGTGTCCGTATTTCACGCGTCGTCGGAAGTAAATTGAATTGGATTGAAAGCCCTTCATTATTTTGGACTCTGAGATTGTATGTACTCATATTGTGGAGACCACTCATGGATCACATGCCATATAGTCGCAATCATTCACTGGATGAGTGCTGATAAAAACCCAATCACGCAGTGGCGTTCAGATATCAGAAGTCCGATGAGGGCGACATTGCGTTGGGTTCTCCAGAACTATGAGAACTCCGATACGAGAACTCTAATCAGCTGAAAGGAAAATTTTCAAAACAAAAAAATCATCACAAGCCGAAGTGTCGAAAAACTCTCCATCAGCTTTGAGGGAGTCTGCTTGTCGTCGCTAGAGTGCGAAGATGCAGCATCTGCGGGTCATTAGGAATGCATTAGCGGATATTGATGTTGCTAATTAGACAACATCTACGTCAATGCTTATGCAAGCTTACATCCAGCCATGCAGTCCCCAACCCTAAAGCCAAATATTTTCACAGCACTTAATAGACTGCAAACATGGTAATGTAACATGGTGATGTTTGCAGCTACAATTGCATCACCAGAGCTGCATGGATTTGCTTGATTTGAAATTAATTTCCCACTCAAGCTTGGGATGCTTCCGCTGCGAATATTTTCGAAGAATAAAATGTCACCGAAAACCGATTTCCGGCAACGCACACACACTGGCATTAAGCGGCCAAGTGCTGGAGCCTTGAAAAAATGCTAATGCGCGACTAGAATAGACTCAAAAAAAACCGCAAAAGACTGCTCGTCTAGGATTTGCATATGGATTTACCTGATTTTAATTTATGCCGAAAGTACGAATATCTGGTAGGTACGAGGAACTTATACCAGAAAGAGTATCTACAAATTCATTTCGAGTATGCTAATCGATTTATGGTTGGACGGTCTATTTTAAACTTGTCTTTGGATTAATCCGACGCGTTTGGTAGGAGCTTATATAAGCGATTGAACTTTTTGAATAAACGTCCGTATCCGTTCCATTATAACTCCCAAAACTATGTACATAGGAGTATAATGTATGTCCACCGATTCCTGGGGCCATGGTATCTGCTGAAGATACGGACACAATCATGAATAGAAGTGTTATACACACTGAGCTATCGCTTCGGGTAATCCATGCTAAATCGGTTAGCAAATTTACCAAATTAATCGAATGAATCGAATTATATCTATCGAATCCATTAATTAGCAAAAGATCGACGATAAGAACTGGTTCGAGTGGAACTACTTCTATCTTTGGAAATTACGAGAATGTTTCTTGATTTATATTTTCTCTCTGTTCTGGGGGTCGGTTTCGCCAAATTCGTGTGCCAATCTGTTAATTGTTGGAACACGTTCTGAGCATAAATGGTAACCACATTCATCAGGTTCTGCCTTACCCATCCGTGGTTGGGAAGTGAATAGTTCAAATTTGCATATCAAAAAGGTAATGGAAATTTGTTGGCTTCGACATCATTCTCTCTAAAAACGAAATTGGAATCCGTGGCAGGGAGTAGCTTGTGAGAACGATAGCCACGTTTTTGCAATTTAGGCTCATAGCATACTGAACCTCCTGTACTCAATTTTCAGATGTGCCCTAGTACTTTACCTTGAATGTTCTACTAAATGTTCTATGTACCTGGCAATCAACAAATTTTATCCATTATTTGCCTTCTTCCCCTCCCTAAGATAACTGACCCATTCTCTGAAGGGACAGGTCTGTAGTTGGAAATGCCACTATGGCATTAAAGAAGTGTTTTCCATAAGCGGCTGTACTTGGCCTCTGTTTATGCACCTGAAGCTTCACAATCCACCCTATTCATTACAGAGCTCGACACGCTTTTTCGACTTCTGAGGCTGGAATCGGGGGACAATTATTTTATAATCCGCGGGGATTTCAACGCTAGACACAGAGATTGGGGAAATAATTTGCCAAATACTAGAGGGAACCTACTACTCGATTGGTGGGGTCAGCACGATGTCATGTACAGACTCGGTCTTAAAGCGACGGATAACCCGTCGTTCCCCTGAGGCGGGTCTTATCTGGATCTACTGCTGTACGACGAACGTATACGACTGACAGGTACGAATTTACAAACGCTAAACTGTCTGCGCACATTCGTGTATGACAGCGACCATTGTGGTTTTAGCACCGAAATTACAGTTCCCAACGAAATTGCGGAATTGGAGGAGTTTGTCCAAAGATATTCTTACAACTACAGTAAGACTCGATGGACACGCTTCTCCGCAACTTTGACAAGAGCGCTCTCCTCGACCACGCTCCACCCACCGTCCAATAGGAATTTGTCAAACGAGGAGATCGACAATTACCTAAAACAAATGGACGAGACAATTAAACAAACTATGGACACTACAATACCGCGGTATCGACGTACGACTAACGAAGACCTGTTCCGCAATCCTACTATTGACGCACTGCACCGACATAAAAGTAGACTGCTGTCAAGACTAAAAACCCTGTACAGACAGTTAACTGACCGACAAGACCCGGAGATTAGGACACTGAAGTCGTCGATTAAAAATATTCAAACGCTAATAAAAGAGAATTACAGAATTTCTGTAAGTTTGTATTGGAACAATAAGGTTCGGGCTGTAAACACCAGCAACCCGAATATGTTTCCGCAAATAAATAAACTATTTCGGAGAAAAAATCAAAACGACCTTCAGTGTCTTAAAATAGCCCGGACAACAGACAACGAACGGTTACTGACAATAGCAGGTATTGATCCAAATGAGGCCGCTGATGATGACAACTTCTTTGTGATCGAGGATCCACAGGAGAAGGTTGAGACCATAGGATCGACTTTCCAGGAAGTATACAAGGCCATTGATATCATTGACCCTAATTATGACCTGGACAATCGCGTCTTGGTGCACGACTTCTGCATTCGAAATGAAATAGGGAACTGGCGATCCAACCGCTCTGTTTTCACCCGGTTCAGCGACGGAAATATGGCAAATAATGTCATTACCAGAGAGGGTGACCTCCCCCAATCATTTCGAGGGAAGAACTCCATGAGATCTTCGATACAATCAGGGCTAAGAAATCAGTGGGGACCGATGGTATTCCCCGAACATCGTGCTTCGACATCTTCCTCTAGAAGCGGTGGACATTTACACCACCCTGTTTAATAATGCAATGAATAATGCACATTATCCAGCGCATTGGAAAACGGCGGTGGTTCAACCTATCCCCAAAAAGGGGTAGGATATATCCAATCCGGCGAATCTCTGGTCGATAAGTCTCCTTCCGAATATCAGTAAGGTTTTTGAAAAAGTAATCAATAGAGCTCTTACTAGGTGAGTTGAGAACAAACACAGAGTTCCGGATAATCAATTCGGTTTTAAGGCGAGACATGATATCTCACATGCCGCGTCTAAACTGGTGTCCGATATCCAATGGAATAAAGGCAAAAAACAATGCACTGGTGCCTGCCTTGTTGACTTGGAGAAGGCCTTCGACACCGTATGGTTAGACTGTCTTTTCTATAAGCTGACTCGGTTGGGGATCAGTAAACCACTCTTGTACATTCTTTATAATATGCTAACTAACAGACAGTTCATCGTGAAAAATGGTGATGTGACTTCTGTTGGAATATTTCAAATTAAAAATGGTCTTCAGCAAAGTTCCGTTAATTCGCCGATCCTGTTCGGCATTTATACAAGCGGCTTGATAAGTTCACTTCCTCATACTATTGCGTACGCAGACGATTTGATAGCGTACAGAACAGGTCCAAAAATCGAGGTCATTAATACTCTCTTGCAGTGTGACTTCGATAAGATAAGACGATTTTGCGTTGACTGGAAGTTGAAAATCAACTTTCAGAAGGCGGAAACCATTCTCTTTAGGACGCCGTTGTCTGGAGCCTCTAGGGATACCAGAAAAAATTGGCGAAAGTTCTCTATCATTGGACAGCACGGACAACCTCTTGCCTGTCGAAATGCAGTCAGATACCTTGGAATCTGACTAGATCAGTTTCTGTATTTTGGCAAAAATGTAGATGCTGCTCTGGCCAGAGCTAAAGGTGCTTTTGCCCTTACAAAGAGACTGTTTTATAGCAGCCAACTCGATGACAGGGTAAAGGTAATCTGCTATATGGCCTTTATTAGGCCCATGCTGGTATTTGGTTGTCCCGTGTGGTTCAATGTACGAGCAAGCTTAATGGAAAAGATTCGGGTGTTTGAGAGGGCTTACCTTAGGGCTTGCCTTCGCTTGTACAGAACACCAGAGTCGGAGTACAAGAAATTTCATCCTAATGAGGTCCTTTACAATAGAGCGAACCTAATACGAGTGGACAACTTCGTAATTAAGCTGACTCGAAGGCACATTGCAAGAGCAATGACCTCGACGAATAACCTAATATCTGGGGTTTACTATCCCAATTACCTTTACCACGAGAGTGTGCGCTGTGACGGCTTCGTTCCACCGGAAGCATTCCTGATCAGATAGGGTTGATCCAGGATAGATCAGCGGTCCCGTTAATCTTCCATGTCGCTCGGACAGCTGGGGACAGGCGACTCAACTACAACAGAGACGTCGCACACGGCTGTGTGGATCGTCTCAGGTTCAGTAGGGCGGTGGGGAATCGCGATAAGAGGGATGTCGTTCGGCAGCACCAGCATTTCTGGTGGTTGAATGATGGAGAAGATGTTTTGTCGTCGTTTCCGTCAATTACGGGCCAGCCTCACTCATGAGGCAGAGCTGACCAATATATTTGCTTTGTTAATAGCGATGGCCAGCTTACATAGGTTTAGGTTAGCATTTAAGTGATATATACATATATTAGTCTATACAAAGGTATACACTAATATATGTATATTATTGTGTATAATATCTATGTGCGTGTATGTGTGTTTTGTGTATGTAGGTTAAGTAGACTAAGGTGTATTTTAAGTTAGATATTAAGTTTTTATAAAAAAACAAAAAAAAGTCCATATGCTAAGTTTTTTCTTAACGAATATTTTTTCTTAGCCTTAAGTACAGAAAACAAATATTAGTAAAACAAATGTAAATAAAGTCAAAAGACATAGCTATAAGAATTTAGAGTAGCTTAGAGTGCCTGTGTGGGGCCAGTAAGTTAGTATAAGATTGTTAAGTAATTTTAAGCTAGCATTTAAGCATTTTTTGTTAGTATGTAAGAGTTAGTGATTAAGGAAATAAAATGCTTTAAAACTGAAATTGAAGTGTTTTCCATGTTAGGTTTTAACTCATAAACAGTTCTTTTTGCCCTCCATTACGGTTTTATAGCAACATTCGAGCAACGGCCATACGTCACTAACTTACCTAGGCTGCTCTACTATCCGGGGTGACTTGACCCTCAAGGCGTGAACTGCTCCAGTCAATAAATAAGGGACATAACAATTTTGTATTTTAATACAAACTAAAAATCCTATGCCAGTGAGACAACGCACCGGTCGAAGTACTGAAAGTACCATTCACAGGAATTTGGCGAATTCTGCTTACAAATCTTGGCCTACACCTTTACGAAATCAATTTAAATCAAGAACTGAAACTCCTTGATCAAGAACTTGAAGCGCCAAAACTTCTCTGATTCGGGTCTGCAAAAGTTTAAAGAAAATCCTGAATTTCATCGAGCAATCATCTTCAGCGATGAAGCACATTTTTGGCTTAATGGCTTTGTCAAAAAGCGAAATATGCATTATTGGACAGCATCTAACCCACATGCTTCAAGAGACTCCATTGCATCCAGAAAAAGTGACCGTGTGGTGTGGATTTCTTGCCGGAGATGTGATTGGACCATATTTGTTCGTCGATGAAAATGATCGCCATGTTACGGTCAATGGAGTTCACTGTGGTGCCGTGTTTGTAGACTATTTTTGGGCCGAATTAGATGAACCTGACATATGTGGTTCCAACAATATGGTGCCACATGTCACACAGCTGATCAAACAATTGGTCTATTGAATTGAAAGTTCGGTAATCGTGTAATTTCGAGATATGCGATCGAATGACCACCTCACTCATGCGATTTAACGCAATTGAATTTCTTTTTATGGGGTTACGTGAAGTCGTTGGTTTATGCCAACAAAACAACAACATTAGAGGTGATCAGAAATTTCCAACGTTCTGGCCGATATGTGTGGAAGAGTGGTGGCAAATTAACTCCAAAGAATCGATCGCTGCAAACGTGCTGGCGGTGGGCATATGAACGAGATCAAAATTTATGCTTAAATTTAATATGTGTACTACACCTGCAATAAAATTCAGCCCGATACCTCAATTATTCTGCGTTTTATTTGAATACAAAATTGTTATGTCCTCATTGAAAAATCCGATATTAGGGCCGACTGAATGTTATATCCATTCGATCTAAGGTCTCAGGCGGTTAATACCCTTTTGTCTGACTAGATTGATAACGCTTTCTAGATCTCATAAATCGCTATTATGTGTATCTCCTTCATCCTTCTGCGGCATTAACCAGGAAACGGATCATACGTGTAAGTGACGCTCTACTACTCAAAGCTTCCTAGGTCAAAGAAACAGCGACATCTTCTGTTTGGTCCATCGATCGTTCTTGTTGACAGCATTTACTTGGTTTTACCCTCTTTCACAGCCGCTTATTTCTGCCACTTCTGTTTCGATCCGACCGAACTTACCAGTGGTAAATCCTTGCTTTCTGCCAGTGATATCAATTTCATCCACGTACGCAAGTAGCATATCTTATCGTATGAGATTAAAAGAGTCCATACCAATGCATCACATGGCGCCAGCCATGTTTTGACATCATAGGTAGTAAGTACTCGCTTCCAAACATGACGAAGCAATGAGCTTTCTGCATGGTCATTCTGCACAGACGAGTTTGACACGATTGTCAAATCTAGACAGGGCTCTGTATAGCTTGTCTCTATAAATTCTATCCTACCTGGCCTTTATATTGATTAGAATGTATTGATCTGGTCTTCTTAGGTTGTATCTATAATCTACCATGGCGTGAATGTTTGGTCAACTGTGGACTTACCCAGTCGTTTCAAAATTCGTACACATAAGGAGACTTATGCCTTAAAACTTGGTACAGTTCCTTTCTTATGAATCCGACAAGCGATGTTATGAATCTACCCTTCAGGGCTACTGGCACACCACATTATACGCGCTGGGTACTAGTCTCGTCGAATTGGACATGACCTGCTAAAACTGCGTCAGTGTTGAGCAGGAAAAAAGGAAGGTACTGTCATAAGTGACGAAGCCTCAGAATGAGGACGCACGACGGATGAATTCACACCATTAAATCAACGATGGTTTCACCAGCCAGTATGGTAGATACCTTATACGGGCTAATATATGGACTTCAACGTATTTCTTGCTGAAGTCAGTAAGGATTTTCAGAACTGGTCATTGTGCTGAAAAGAGTATCCGCTCCCTTTCGCTTAAGGGGTCATATATGGATCTGTCTCTCCTGGTTGCAGACAATGCATAAGGTTAACTACTCGACCACGTAAAAAGTTCACTACTGCGACGCAACCAAAAGATGGATCTACAGTCGATGACCCCGCAAACGGGATGGAAGACAAGCACGTTCAAATCTGCACATGGAATATTCGAAGTATCTGGTCTAGCAGCCTTGTCATACTTAACTAATGCTTGAAAGTCGGATGAGTACCACATCATCAGGGCCGACTTCGGTATCAGTATTAGCCGTAAGAAACTGCCCGTAGGTAGGCGTATTATCACCCCTCCTGTGGTCTTTGGTCATAGACGATCTGTTTAACAAATTAATCAACTTAGGCTACAACACAATTGGTTATGTTGATGACCTAGCCATCACAATTAGGGAGCAGAAAGACTAACGAAGTCACTGCACGTATGCAAAACGCCTTTAAGATACTCCTAGACTGGTGCACCAGAGAAAATCTCTCCTTAAACCCAAATAAAGTGGCTATAGTTCCTTTCACTGAAAGAAGAAACATAAACTTAGGTATAGTTCCACTTAATAATACAATCGTTAAGTACTCCGATGAGGTCAAATATCTGGGAGTATTCCTATACAAAAGACTCAACTGGAACCCTCACTTAATAACTACCGTCGCATGTATGGCAGCGTATGGCGGATCTCTCCAAACATCATTCACTGGATTTATACAATGATGGCCAGGCCCATCACAATATATGCTTCTATTGTATGGTGAACTAAAGTCACGCAAACGACCGTCATTTTAATGCTCAATAGAGTACAGCGTCTTGTATTTCTGGGCATTTCTGGAGCCTTTCAGAGCTGTCCCACAGCTGCAATGGAAGCAATAATAGGACTAACGCCGCTGCACTTATATATAAACAAAGTGGCATTACTCAACACAGCAAGTCTGGGACAAATTAATGAGTTAAGTCATAGCGATCATCCGGACTTAAGGACCTTACTTTCCGAAATATCGGAACTTGATATGATTTGCGCCGTAACAGACCGCCTTCAATAAAGGCTTCGCCACGGAGATTCCCAACAAAAAAGCATTGGTTAGCACTAATCCACCAAACAGCCAAAATGACATAAAGTGATATATGGATGGTTCTGAAATAGAATCGGGAATGGAAGCTGGAATACATGGACCTAACCTAAATATAACCACAGATATGAGCAAAAGTCTCAGTGTATTTCAAGCAGAACTCCGCGCCATTCAGGTATGTGCAAACCATATATTCACGGACAGGCAAGCAGCTATAATTGCACCCAGCTCGCATACGATAGCCTCTAAATCAGTCATGTACTGCTTCGAAACCCTTCAAAAACTAAGCTCTAGGAACAAAACCAAACTTCTTGATAATGAGGGAATTGATGGGAATGGAAAGTTCGATGAACTGGCCAGAAAAGGCTCAGAAACTCCCTTTAATGGACGTGAACCCTTCTGCTGCACTCCTAAATCAGCAGTCAATTTAGCTATTAATAGCTGGGAACATTCGAGATAGACAAGACAGCCCGATTTCCCAAAAAAACTGATTTAAGGATTCCAAATTCTCTGAGATCGCCTTAGATGTATAGAGTGTTCTGCGACGGGACGATGAAGATGAAGCAACAGATCCAGCGATTACATAACCAATCTTGATATTGCACAAGTAAGCGAGGCCTGGCCCCAAAGAATATTGCTCACCGGTTAACAAATCCCAAAATAAACCGCCACCTATCAAGAGATCCACGTGCTTAGGCCTATTAAAGTCAGGGTCTGCTAATCTAACATGCGATGGTATATTCCATTTTGAAACGTCGAAAGCAATAGGAGGATATGAATCAGTGATCTTTTCTAAAATAGTTGCATGAATATCGAAGCGTTTAGATTCATAAACGATGAAGCCAAAACTTAATTTACAATGTCCTCGTGAAGAAATCCCAATGCTTCCTATACCTCATACTACGGTATCGCTCCTAATTCTATGTGCATTTATCATCTTAGCAAACCTCTCAGAAATATAATGATCTGTGGATCCACAATCTAATAGTGCATGACACGGAATAGCTGAGCCCTTAGCATCGTATACATTTACAATCACAGATGCTAATAAAACCTGTTCATTTTCAAAGTATCGTGATGCTAAAAGTGCCTTTTGCACGCTACTACCACCTTGCGCCTGAACAATGGGTTGTGTACCTTCAAAATGCAGTAGGGTGTGGTGCTTCCTCGAGCATTTCTCACACCCGCCTTTACAAAACCTCTATGAGTGCATTGACCGAAGACATGCTACACATGCGCTTATACGTCGAACCTGCTCCGACCGTTCGTTAGGTGTAAGGGCCAAAAATATAGGGCAATCAGCTAAAACATGCGTAGTCGATCGACATTCCAGACATTTAATTTCATGCAAACTGGCAATTAATGTAGTTTGAGACCTCATACCTGACGGTGGCCACTTCTCGATTACATTTGCTTTCAACACTTGGTATCTAGACTGATTAACTCGTTCTTGTGTTGATGTATTGAACCTTTCAATGAAGCTCGTGAAGTTTTTCCGGCTTGCGATGCTCTCATTGGTATATTCCTCCCACTTGGTTTGAGCATTGATATCCAGTTTTCCAAGAATGAGATTTATCATTAAGTTTTCCGCCGCGAGCCATCCTGCCCTTCAACAAAAATTCCAATAGATGTCTAAATCTAAGTGTTGACACGATATCAAAAATTTAGTAAGCTACCTCACAAGATATCGCAGTTTAAGCTATCACCTCAACAAAATAAATCTAGTCGACTCTCCAGAGTGCCGACCTTGTCTTGAAGAAAACAAAACAGCTGAACACATCTTATGTGTATGCCCAGCCCTCAACGGAATTAGCTGGAACTAACTAATGAAAAATGTCTTCTCTACCGGTAAGAGTTCAATCCTAGGTTAGGTTAGGTTAGGTAAGAGTGGCTGTTGGAAATACCAACCCACTTAGGCCTATTGGCCCATTGTGATGCCACGTGGATCTGTGATCTTCTTACTACTGGAACCAGTTTGAGCTTTTAATAAAGCGTAGGAGACTGTTAACGTCTATTTTTTCTAGATCGTTTAGGTCGTTGTAGAAGAAAGCTCCTAGGTGAAGCTTCCTTCTCTGAGAGAGAGCTGGGCATGTGCAGAGTAAGTGGGGGATCGTCTCCTCCTCTTCCTCGTCCATGCAGCTTCTACAGAAATCGTTAGTAAAAGCGCCAAGCCTTCTTGCGTGCTTGCCTATGAGGCAGTGTCCGGTAATGACACCTATTATGGCGCTGAGATGTTTCCTATCTAAAAGGATCAGACACTTAGATCGACTCAGATCCAGCCTTGGCCAGATCTGTTTGGTTGCTAGACATGTTTGTCCAGCAGTCCATCTAAGGTCCGTTCTTTTATTGGCATCTAGCTTTAATGTTAGTTTGCACGTAGCGATTGGTATACCTATACTACCTTTGTCCGGTAGGATAGGTAGAGTGGTTCCAATTTTGGCGAGTTCATCGGCTCTGCAGTTCCCTGGAATGTCTCTGTGGCCCGGCACCCAACAGAGGTGAATGTTGAACTGCTCTGCCATCTCCATGAGAGATGATCGGCATTCAAGGGCAGTTTTAGAACACAATGAGACCGAGTCCAGGGACTTGATGGCGGCCTGACTATCCGAAAATATGCGGATATCCTTTGCAGATATCACGTTTTTCTTCAGCCAGGACAGAGCTTCTTTAATCGCCAAAATTTCCGCCTGGAACACGCTACAGTGATTTGGAAGGCGGAAAGAGAGGCTTAGATTTAGCTTATCTGAGAAAACACCGCCACCAACTCCGCTGTCGGTTTTAGATCCATCTGTGTAGAGATGGATTGACTTGTCCTCCATGAAAGCATCCTCCTCCCAGAATGATCTAGAGGGGAAGCTTACATGGAAGTTTTTGTCAAACCAAAGTTCAGGTATGGTGTAATCGGTGTTCTCTGTGAGGATTCCTAATGTATTAAGAATGTTGGCGTGGCCAAATGAATTATTTGTCCACTGTTTAGTCGCTTTAAGGCGAATAGCTGCAGTCGCAGCTACTTGCTTGTTAAAAATGTCGAGGGGTGTCAAGTGAAGCAGAATATCTAATGCCGCAGAGGGGGTAGACCGCAAAGCTCCGCTTGTGCATAGACATGCTGTTCTTTGGACTCTGCTTAATTTAATGCGGTTGACTGCATTTTCCAAGGCCGTCCACCAGACAACCACCCCGTAAGTAAGTATCGGTCTTATGACCGAGATGTATAGCCAGTGGGTTATGCGAGGTTGAAGGCCCCATTTGTTCCCAATGGCTTTCTTGCAAGAGAATAAAGCTATTGTAGCTTTATTGACTCTTTCTTGAATGTTAGGTTTCCAGTTTAGTTTCCTGTCAAAAATGAGACCCAGATATTTTGCTGTATCGGAGAAAGCTAAACTGGTACCGTTTATTGAAGGAGGGTCTATGATTGGAATTTTATATTTCCTAGAAAAGAGGACAAGATCAGTTTTATGGGGGTTTATTCCCAATCCACAGCGATCTGCCCAGCAGGTTAATCTGTTAAGATTTACTTGGAGGAGTTCTTTAATGGTATTTAAATGTTTTCCTGAGACGGCTATGGCAACGTCATCCGCATAGGCAATCACTCTGCTACCACCCGCTTCCAGGTATATCAGTAGTTCGTTAACCACTAAGTTCCAGAGAAGGGGGGAGAGGACACCGCCTTGCGGCGTACCCCTACTGACATATCTTTTAGCAGAAGTCTCACCCAGTTTGGAGTTGATTATCCTGCTTGTCAGCATTAGATTAATCAGCTCCCCAAGTGAGCCGTCTACCTGCAGAGTTGACAGCGCAGTCGTGATTGCGGATGTGTTGACGTTGTTAAAGGCGCCCTCTATGTCTAGGAAAGCAACCATTGTGTACTCCTTATATCGTAGGGATCGTTCGATGTGGCTAGTCAGAGAGTGCAAAGCCGTTTCCACCGACTTCCCTTTACAGTAGGCATGTTGAGCCGCAGACAGAAGTCTTGGATCAACTTTAGCTCGAATATGGATATCAATCAGTCGTTCTAAAGTTTTCAGAAGGAATGATGATAGACTTATAGGTCTGAGGTCCTTTGGGACCACATGAGAACATTTTCCAGCTTTGGGAATGAATACTACATTGACTTCTCTCCATAACAGTGGAATGTGGATAAGTTCTACACAGCTCCTCATAATATTTTCCAACACAGGTAGAATAATATCTGAGGATCTCTGTAGCTCGGCAGGTATAATACCGTCCGGACCAGCAGACTTGTATGGTTTGAAGCTATGCAGCGCCCAGAGCAGTTTGTCTCTCGTAATCAGACTATGAATTTTGGTCACGGTTGCAGTAGGCTTGTTTGGGCTGCTACTGGCCGCGAGATGGGAGCTACCTGGAAAGTGGGTGTCCAGAAGCAGGTTGAGTGATTCATCACTTGAGGTTGTCCAAGAGCCATCGGTTTTTTTCAAACAGCTGGGCATCATAGGATTTGTGGAGAGGATTTTTCTTAGCCGCGAAGCCTCAGAGGTTTCTGTGATTTTGTCGCAGAATGACCTCCAGGATTGTCGCTTTGCCTTCCTCAGTTCTTTTTTGTATAATTTGAGGGATTCTTTATATGAGTCCCAGTCGGTCACTTTTCTTGTGCTTTTTGCTGCGTTGAAAAGTTTTCTGCAGGTGTTTCTGAGCAGTCCTAGTGCCGATGACCACCAATGTGGCTTTTTCTTGCCTCTTGGTTGAATAAGAGGGCAGGAAGCGGCCATAGCCTTATTGAGAGTCAGAGTAAATTCCCTGACTTTCATGTCGAGCTCATTGGTGTCACGCGGGGGACTTGATAGTTTAGAGGATATCGTTTCCGACAGTATTCCTCTATATTTTGTCCAATCAGTTTTCCGGTAGTTCCGGAAAGCTGGTTGGCTGGGGGGAGCATCACTCAGACTGAATTGGATGTATCTATGGTCTGAAAAGGAGTGTTCAGACGATACCATCCAGTTTGTTAGCCTTTGGGTGATGCTGTCGGAGACAAGAGTAATATCTAATACTTCTTGTCGGTTTTTTGTTATGAAAGTGGGCTCATTGCCAATATTGCAAATTAAGAGGTTAGTACTTAAGATATAGTCTAAAAGTGACTCACCTCTATCATTGATGTCGGTACTGCCCCATACCGTATGATGTGCGTTAGCGTCACATCCGATTATGAGGCCAGTTTTTTGCCTTCCCGCTTCCAGTACCACCCTTTCTAGGTTATCACCAGGGAGAGGGCCCACTTGGTCGTGGCCAAGGTAAGCCGATGCCAGCCAGTAAGAGCCTTTGGCAGTCTCTAATCTGGCAACGGTTAGGTCGGGGTCACTGAGGTTGGGAAGTAGAAATACATTAAGGCTACGTTTCACTAATATACAAGTTCTAATCTTGCCTTTGTCTCTTGTATAGAGCGGAACGTATGAGGGTGTCCTAAGTCCACGAACCACGCCTTCTGCAATCCATGGTTCCTGGATTAGAATTATGTCTTCTGCGCTTTTGGAAAGACGCAGAATGAGTGCGGCCGAAGCCTTTTTTGAGTGGTGGAGATTAATCTGGAGAAACCGTATCATTGCTACAGTCTTCCAGAGTCGCCTCCACCACGGTGTTGTTGAGGTCCTCCGATTCTGAAGATGTGCCCAAGAGCTCATCTTCTATCTCTGATCGTGTAGAACCTCTAATTGTTTCGTCATCGGTTTCCATTTCCGACAATGTGTCAGAAGAGGAGACCGACGGCTTGGTAGTCACCTCGGACAGATTGGAGTCGTCGCTATCCAATTCTGGAAAGGATATCGACGCTCCAAGATCCAAGGTTGTGATATCGGGTGTTAAAGGAGGAGGAGGTTGCTTATCAGCATCCAGCTCATCCTTTTTGTACACCCTTAAGTGAATTGACTCGAATCCGAACCGAATCATGCCTTTCGTCTGCGCCAGAGGATTAAGGGATTCCTTATTGACCACAATTAACGCGCATCTATAAGAACCCCTTAGTTCCTCCAGTTTCGCGACTTTCCAGTCATGAGTCGGAAGAGTCGGGTTGCTGAGCCGGATGATTTCCAGGATACTTCCTGGAGAGGAGGGTTCGGCTGGAATCCAGGTACGAGTTCGAGGTCTACTAGGAATGTCTTCCTTAGATACGACCTCGAGTTTTGCACCTGGCCAAACCTCTCCTAAACCATCGATGGCCTTGGTGAAGAGATCGAGAGATCTCTGGTTGGAGCAAGCGATGAGCTTGACATGGCCTTGGTGCCAGCCAGCGTCGCTTGTGATAGGAGGTGGTCCTGGGTTCTCCCGCATGATGGCCAAGAAGTTGCTCGAGAGCTTCAACTTGACCAATTGCCACCGTTCCGGTGTAATGGAACCGTCGGTATCGCTTCTGTCGATCACCGCGATCACCAATGCGTCCTTTAGGACTTCATTATAAGACCTCAGAGATCTGCTGTTGGATGGCCCAGGGGTTGTGGAACTGAGTGTTTTGGGCCTCTTGGAAACCGGTACGGTTTCCTCCAACGATCTCTGACGCTTAGAGGAGTCTTTTGACGTTTTGTGAGCAGTGGAAGCAGTGGGAAATCCGTCTTTTAGGACGTTTTTAGCCCACTCAACCTTGCTCTTTATTTCCGCACTTCTCTCCACCTCCGGAATGGATCCGAAGGTTTTGATGATGCGTGAAGCATTTCGGCGTCTTCTGTAGAGCGCCTTAGATGGAGCTTGCCGATGCGGCTGAGCTCCAGATTCCTCTATGGGGGGAGGAGTTTTGGTAGCAGCAACAAGTCCGTGGCCTGCCACAAACTTGCTGCTGCTGGGGGCGGGGGAAGTGATAGGACCATGGCTTGCCACAGTCTTTACACTCCCCGAAGGAGTTTTAGTAGCAGCAACAAGTCCGTGGCCTGCCACAAACTTGCTGCTGCTAGGGGCGGAGGAAGTGATAGGACCATGGCTTGCCACAGTCTTAACACTCCCTGAAGGAGTTTTGGTAGCTGCGACAAGTCCGTGGCCTGCCACAAACTTGCTGCTGCTAGGGGTGTGCTGCTAGGGGTGGAGGAGGTGATAGGACCATGGCCTGCCACAGTCTTAACACTTCCTGAATTCTTATTATTAGGCTTATTCCTTTTGCCTTTAGAGGATGGCGCACCATGGCCTGCCACAGTTTTGCCTCCTCTCGGCAATGCAGGAGCCTTGCCGGTAGTCGGTGTAGTCACCGTTCCACCGCCCGGTAATAAAGGAGTACCGGCCTCGGTTTTTGTTTTATGGTTATTATCCATTGATAGTCCCACGAGTAGCGGAGAAAGGGTTGTCCATCTGTACAGAGATCCGCCATATACAGATAAGGCTAGCTAATCCGGAGGTCGCCAGGTATCCGGATACTCCGTTTGCGACTGAGCTATTTTTGGAGATACTGGGCCCTCAGCCAGGTTGATCTTCGGCACGGGTCGTATGACACCTTGATCCAGCCCAGGGGAATGATGGAGTAATTTGGGAGTTGGGGAGGGGGGGGGAGCATCCTTTGGTTTCAGGACTCGTCTGGAGAATTTCTTCTCGAGATTCATTGACCCTACTCAGCCTCTACAACTCGACAAGTTCGATGCTCGCGGTAGAAGAGTTCAATCCTAGCTCACAGAGATTCTACGAACTTAGCTAGACTCTCTAGACGAATAGGCATCGTTTTAGATTCCAAGATCGAAAAGCGTATTAAAAGAGCAAATGTACTCGTATCTTCTAAATCGGCTATCGGCTAAATCACGAGTACATTGAGTTTCCACAGTCGTTGTGAGATCCACCGTGACAAACGTTTCCTTATTCTAGTGAAAGGCCAAAGAGAAGCACATAATGCGGATCTATCCAAGAAATTCTACAAATGGGCCCTGTCACTTCATTATTTTTTTTTTTTTTTGGCATTTCCTCTAATTTGATTCGACGACGAGAATAACGTGTTTTTCTAACTTCAGGTTCTCCTCATCCTTTTATCGATTTTCGTCAAAGCAGAATGAAAGACCGTCTCACAATTATGGGAACTGATATGGAGCTGCTAAGGTTCTGCACTGTGAGAACCCTCTGATCAAAGATTATTATAGAAACCTACAGGAATATCACAGGCTTTACGAGAACTAACCAGTTGTTGAGTTGCATATAGCTCGGTGAAAATAGATTCGGACAAATATATGCAGAAACATTTGACGGACAACAAAAGCAAGAGATCACACACCGTCCACATGCAAAAACCATTCACCGCCGGCATTTAGTTGACCACAGAAAGCGATATTTGCTCGAATTATCTAGACTTCGATTAATATTGGGAAAAAGTATGAATACCATTATGCAGATGAGCTTCGTCCGAAAACAAGCCTTCTTTCAGCGTGTGGTTCTGATCAGATTTCAATTTCAATCGCCTAATCTACTGCATCACTCGAGAAATTAATTAAAAATCACCTGCTCTCCTCTCCTCTATCTAAATGTCATTTGAATATCTTGCGTCTGACAATCAACCGCAATCGATATCACGAAAAGCACCCCTCAAGGTCGTTCGTTTGAATTTCAAAATCGATCAACTTTTAGCCCAAGAAAGCGTGAAGGTTCACACATCACCAACACCATCGACTGGCCACAGCAGGTGAATTTGAAAATGCGCCGAATCTCGTCATAGACACGGATACGACGACTGCACAGTGAAACCTAACATTAAAGCCCTTCTAGCTTTCCACTGACCATGTGCTCGGTGCTCGTCGTGATTACTCGGTCATTCATCTTGTTGGTGTGGAACTTCCAAGCCTAGCCAAGCAAAGCCAAACCAAACCAATTACCACAATTGACAGTCTTGATGGTTTGTTTACAATCGACGTAGTTGTCGAACCAAATCGTAAGTCTAAACGTCTAAACAAGACCGGCTATGGCTTTAAGGTCACACCATCGTACGATCTTAACAAATGATTTGTCGAACTAGCAATCGCTGTGTTTGTCTGTTTGTTCAGATATTCGTACGCAGACGTAGTACGGATTTAGCAAGCGCATTGGTCGTCGAATTTTCGAGAAGACAACACTTTCGGATTTCTTTTGTGCGTTCGAGCTTTGATCTTCCCAAAAAGCCAACGGTTAGTGTAACATTACGTCATTTTGTGTAAAGCCTGAGAAATGTGAAAAAGTGCCAATGTAGCACAACGTACTTTGCACCATTCGCAACCATTAACCGTCCCACATGGTGGCCCACAGAGCGAGAAATCACTTTTTTGGGAAATCATCTTAGCTTGACTCTACCAATCAGATCTGCGTTGTTTGACTGTTGTCCGTTGTTGAGCTACGAATATTGCGAATTAATTAGTCGAGAAATAAATGAGCCGTTTGCTACGCAGTTTCAGTTCGGACACCGAGTAGATATAGGCGACATGGGTTAACAGATACTTAACATTTTAGTTTAGTTTAGCAATGAGGAAGTACGCTTGAAGCTTCAACTGCCTATTAGAGCTACCGACCGACGACGTCACAATAGACGTATCTACATACGAGTTAGTATGGCAATCCGGACATATATATCAAGACAGACAGCTATAATAGTCGTACTTGCACGTGCGCATCGGGAAAATGAATGTCACTATGCAAATGCCAAGTGCCATGAATTGTTGTAAAGGACACCCCAACGGATGACGAATTAAGTTTAGGCTTCTGAAGAAGTCTACGAGCTGTCAAAGTGGTCCTAAGTGGGCGGTGATGTGCGCACTAAAGGAATTCTCGCACGTGCCTAGAATAGGCCGGCTTTTGTCTTGGACAAGATGTGATTCAGTGACTGGGTATTCTGTCAGTACGGTATAGAGAGTGTACTTATCTGGGGATTCCGTGAGTTGATTTCAAATTTTTTTTTGTGGACCCACAATGACTACAGATGACGGATGAGTTACAATATTTGTTATTCAAATGCAAATTGGAGATTTTTCCATTCATCAGAGGCGTACTTGTAAGTCTTATGCTCGAAGTACTCGTATGCTAGAATACGAATAGGAATCGTCGCAGCCAGGTGAATAGAACAACAAGGCCGGACTTCTTAAGGTGTCAATAGGAAATGGAAATTGGAAATTTAAAACCAATTTAGTATTGTGCCTTTGAAATAGTCCTACACAGAGAGGGGTACAATCTTTAGGTTGGTTTTGTGGGACTCCTGAAGGACTACAGGCTAATGTTCAGGATATAATCTTTTCAATTGTTTCATTGGTAACTTCATCTGCTCTCATCTGCGTAACCTGATGTCATCTTTAAAAATTGTATCACGGTGGAGCACGGGGGTCGTTTCCATCTCAGTTTTCCTATTTCCTACATACGTCTAGCTATCAAGGTTTACAATTAACTATCTAATAGAAATAGGCGGGAAGGTTTTCATCACTTGGTCATACTAGCAGACCGATAAGATAGCCAAATGAGCAAATAAGCAAGTTTAGGCACACGTAGAACCCACTCATAACCTGCTCCTATCATTGAAGTTCCACTCGAGTTGAGGAACACAATCCGAAAGTGACTAAATAGATAGGAAAAGGAGGGCATTTTTAGTAGGACACCTCGTAAGCATAAGCTACACTATACCATGTCTGACAACAGACTTAACCATTTCTTGCTTTTTGAAGAAAGGCAAGTAAGCGTTTCAGTAATAGAGTATAAGCTGGGAGTTCACTTAGGTAATGTCGTCATCAATTTCACAGCAAGCATCGCAGGATCACTGATGTCATGCATATTTAAGTGCTTAACAGAGGTGTGATGCCCCGTCACGACAACGCCAATAACCACACTGTAGTCTTTCCTACCGAGGAACAGCAGGAAGGCCGCTGACCTCTTAGAGATGTCGGCAAGAATTCGTTTGGTCTGCCAGAAACCTGACGAGTCATGTCGTCTGCAGTTGTGCTCATACGAGTATAAAATCCAACAGTTAATGGAAGCTCTAACCGCAGACGCAGGCAGACCTAACGTAAGTTCGGATTCTGGAAAACTCCCCTCTAAGCATTCCCTCTGCAATTTCATTTCGAATGATCCAATTGTGACCTGGGATCCAGGCAAGACTTAATGAATGTAGCCTTCTCAGTTCAGTGAAGTCATAAAGTCGTAAGACGGATTAGCAAAACTCTAAGAGTAGCTTGGCTGTTGCTACACATGCAAATTCTTCGCCCTCTCCACCGTTTCTTTACAATATACATACTCGTAGTTCGTTGTCATCAGAATTGCGTATATCTTTGCTTGGAAGACAGATGCAAGTTTTCGTAACGAGAAGTGAAATCTCCAGAAAGATACCAACACCCCATCCTATATCGGTTTTGGAGCCATCCGTGAAAACCCGACTGCTCAGATTCTAACCGAAACTAGTCCCAGGCACAGGGAAAGTCGGTTTCGTATTTTTTCCGCATCATGAGTTTTAGTGTCATTGCATCAGACGGCATGTCCATAAGACCAGAGTCATAAGGCATTCGGCGCACAACGTCATCAAAGCAACGATTATGAGAGGGTGACCCATCAAAGCGTCTGGAACAGAGCCAGACCTGCTAGGGAAGCCCCTTGTAGCCAAAAGAGACCGTTTTTTGGAGTCTGAAGAAAGTGGCAATAATTTATTTTCGTGAGAGCTTGTTCCACCAGACGACCGACAGCGACACATAGGATATAATTAGCCTTATTACAACCTTCACTGTGACAGCGCCTTAGAGGTTTTCGACGTAACAGGTTTTGTCAGTAGAAATTTGGTATCCAGGATGACACCCAAATACTGTTTCTTCGGAGAATTGGATGGTGATGCCTTTAAGCACTAAATAAGCTAGAGCCATAGTTCCCCCTTTTCGTAAAGACAACAACTTCAGTTTTGAGACGAATTACTGAAAGACCATTTCTAGTGCCCTAATTGTCGGTCACGTCTAGGGCTCCTGCGCTTTAGAGCAGACAGTCGCAAGACACAATCCAAAAGAGAGTACAGCTACATCATCCGCGTATGCTTATGCATCGATGTCAGAACTATTGAGTAGCGAGTCGACCAACATCCACATAGTAGTGGACACAGAACGCTAGCTTGCGGGAAACCCCTGTTTACACCCGCCATCACATATTTGCCGCAGTCAGCATCCAAGACCAGTGTCCTATTCACCAGCATTACTTTTATCCACAAAACTAGTGATTCGGTCGTCGATTAAAATGCCCAACGCGTATTTCTTCTCGTCAAGTCTGCCTTCAATTCTGCCTACCTTATACTGAAGCGCACTCTCGCGAGATCTTACATCGCAGACAGGGGAATGCATTCGCAAGGCAGTTTCGACCATTCTCTCAATGCTCTTCAACATGAAGGAAGTAAGACTTATAAGTCTGAGGCTCTTGAGGAGCGGTTTTCTGCCGATTATCAGTTAAAAGTCTACTCCCACTGTTCGCCAGGGTTTTCCGTATGCATGTCAGTGTCAGACTAGCAGTGAAGATTCTCTTCAGAGTTACCAGCAGCTGATCTATACCTGGACATAACTGGATATAAGCCATGGGTCCTAGACGACTTCAAGCCTTCAAAGGAAGCAACAGCATAACTAATGGAATCATCCGTCACCACAACCAATGAGATATATCAACTAAAACGTGTTGTGTTATTCACCTCACGAGCGGCTTCATTAACAGCAACTCGTTCTGATTAGATTACCTGAGAAGTAAGCCTCAAGCATGATATGAATGGTCTTTCCTTTCGGCTCAGTATAGGTGTCATTCGATTTTCTGTGTGGTTCCAGCACGGTTGACCTTCCCCTTTTGAGGAATTTGGCCAGCCTTACTGGATTCACTGACAGTTTCGATCTACTCGCAAAAGAGGCACTCTTCGAAGTCCGAATTAGCTTCTTCCAGTCATTGCTTCAAATTAGTCTTAAATGACCTGTTTAGAAGTTTCCTGGTTCCTTTACGAAGACATTACAGAACTGCATTCCACCAAAGAACGGGCGATCTGGAGGGTTGCTTTCTAGCTGGACATGCCAATTCAAAACACTTGGTGAGATTACCGTTCAGGTTCTGAACAACTTCCTCTAGCCTTTATTTTGTCCTAAGCATAAGTGGGAGCACTGTTGGACCTATCGAGCTCCTTCTTAAATCGTGTTTAGTTGGTTTTCTGCGGATTCCTCCTCTTCAACAAGGTCGAGTTCTCGCCTCAGCTTCTGGTCTGACATGAAGACCTATTGAATAAAGTTCAGCCGAATACTTGCTGTCTTACTCTCGTAACAAAGGTTGGCTAAAAGCCAACATTGTTGACAACCGGGTCAGACGATAGTATGAAATCCAGGATATGATTGTTTCTCACTGCTACTGCCCCAAAAAGTATTCTGATCATAAGCATTGCAGCATATGATGTCCCATCTTCCTCGCTTCACAGTATTCACTGAACTCGGCTACTGCCTTCGGTGGTGATGGTAATAACGAATCATAGGAAAAGTGCGTAGACACAACGACGATTTTGTGCCATTTTCCGTTCGTTTCGTAGCTCATGTCTGCAAAATTGCCCAATTTGAGATGGTGAGAGGCAGTTCGACACACAAAGTTCTCGAATTTTCCGATCGCTTGTCATATAGTGGTGTGAAATCCCTTAGACATCAGAAACCACAGATGCATCTATTCCCCACCCATGGTTCCTGTGAGGATATGCTTGAGGTTTTACATTGAACAGAGAAAGCCTCCTAGATAGGAGCCTACTGCGACTTGGAATGTTGAAGATTCATCGGAGTAAATAAAATAGAGAAGCATTGGGGGTCACGGAATTAGTAACTTCCTAAAATTCCATCTCCCAAATTACTGAGGTTGGGGCCGTTGAGGAGAAAGTGGAAAGTATCCTCCAGTGAATCCACGTCCCCACAGCCTCTGCAGAGGTTGTCGTCGTTTGGTCCACCTGCATTCTCAGAGTGTAGAGTGGAGGGTTAATACTTTGTTCTGCTAGTTGTTTATCAATGGAGGATACTCTTCGACCTAACTCGACTGCATGTTTGTTCCCTAATACTCCTTTGTGACCAGGGACCCAACCGAGCTTAACCTTAAGAGCCTTCAGCTCTTCACAACGGAAGTTGAGCTCCCTATCACACAAAATACCGAGTTCGCGAAGAGATTGTACGGAGGAGATAGGTTGGTAATGGAGAAGATAGAGTCGGGGAGGAGATTGGTTCCGTTTATGTGAGAAGGTGATGGATTGGCATTTGACGATATGAAGTTCCAAAGAATTCTTGAGGCACCCGATCGAAAAACTATCAAGATCTTATTGAAGGAGGAAAGAGTCATGGGGAGAGAAAATGGTTTTGAAAAATTTGGTATCGTCGGCGTAAAGGGAGACAGACGAGTGTTTGATGATCATATCGAGATCATTTATGGTTAATATGAAAAGAAGTGGACCGAGATGGCTGCCTTGTGGAACTCCAGAGGTGGCCAAAAATGGAGCGGAGTGGGCTGACCTAAAACGAACACTGTAAAAACGGTTTTCGAGGTAAGAGGATATCCATTTCAACAGTATGGGTTCAAAGCCGAGGGCAGACAATTTAAAGATGATTAATCGATGAGAGATTTTATCGAAGGCTTTGCTAAAATCGGTTGCAACTACATCGACTTCGTTGCCATTATCTAGGGCAGAGAGGGCAAAGGATACGAATTCAACGAGACTTGTGGTGGTTGGCCTACCCTTTAGCAAACCATGTTGTCTAGGTGAAATAAGTGATTTGCATTGGAAGCTTAGAGCTTCATACAAAATACTTTCAAAGAGTTTGGGTATATGGGAGAGTTTAGCTATGGGACGATAGTTGGTCATTTCATTCTTTGATCCTTTCTTGTGGATCGGGGTTATGAAGGAGGATTTCCAAGCCTGAGGAAATTCTCCTTGTGAAAGGGATAGACGGAAGAGATTAGAAAGGGCAAGGGAAAGAGAGGAAGGACATTTTTTAAGAAATATGGCAGGGAGGACATCTGAGCCGGGTGTGAATTCGTCATTGAGTGGTGTAATTTATGTTCGATATAAGATGCGTCCAAGATGTGAGAGAGAAGTGGGCCATTAGAGAAGTTCAGTGGGTAACTAAATTAGGATGGATCTGGTACAAAGGAATCGTTGGTGAAGGATTGTTTAAAAAAGGTGGCAAATATGTTGGCAATGATGAGTGGATGGGTTGACGACCTGTTGGTGAAAGAGAGGGAAGGAGGGTAACCATCGGACTTTCTTTTGTGGTTAACAAATTAGAAAAAGGACTTAGTGTCGTTTATAAGGTTGACTTGCGCATTGTTAAGGTAGCGCTGGTAAAGGGAATCGTAAAGTTCGGTGAAATGAAGATAAGCACCAAGATAGTTGGAATAGTCGGAAAGGGATCTGGTACGCAGGAAAACAGCCCATAACTTGTTTCTCTTATTTCGTAAGGAACGAAGCTTGCGATTATACCAAGGAGGACTAGTAGATGATGTCTTAAGGCGGGAAAACGGAACGTAAAGGGAAAAAGAATTAAATATTTCTTTATAAAAAATGGATATGGCATCATTTATACTTAGGTTGTGAAAGTTAAAGGGGGATCTGCTGAGATAGTCACTGACTTTGTGAAAGTTTGCTTTTTGAAAGTCGTGGGATGAGAGAGTTGATATAGTTATCGATTGCTGAGAGAGATAGGGGAAAAAGTGAGACTGAAGAGTTAATTGGATCTGTTGCGTGAAAATAAGGTCTAATTGCCTGCCCATATAATTGGATATAACACTGACTTGGCATAGACTTGAGTCTGTTAAGCGATCTAAGAAGAGACATTCCTTACCTGAGTAGCCATTTGAAGCGCTGAAAAACAATTGATCATCTGATGGAGTCCACTGTAGCTGAGGAAGTTTAAAGTCGCCAAAAATAAGGATATCATCAATAGAGTCTAACAGGTCGATCGCATCGATAACAAGTTGGTAAAATTCGATAGGTTGAGCTGGTAAGATGCAGGATGCATATAATATACAACTGCAGATGCAAAAAGTGGTCATTGCTTTCTTAGTACGTTCTTCAACATTGATCGTCCAGCTCAATTTACTATCTAGTATGATACGTAGGTATTTAGCCCTGTTGGATAGTTAGATGACTATGGGGCGTAGGTCAAATTGTGGGCTTATCCATTCATGCGTGAAGACAACTTCTATTTTTAGCATGTTGATTCGCAACCCATAGAGCTTGACATATTCATCGAGAGTTCTAGGAGAAAAAATTAAGGATTTTACTGATTGTGAGGAGAAACTAGCCGGGGCCGTAAGTACCACATCATTGATGTACGCAGTGGCTTTTATTCTCTCCCTTTTTAGGTCCAGAAGTATGTATTTCGTTGACAACTACGGTCCACAAAAGAGGTGATATCATCCCTCCTTGTAGGGAGCCTCTTAAGGTAGCATTGATGTTCTTGTTACGTAACATACAATGCCGGATTAACTCCGACATTTTCTAAGTTTCTACGTATAGCGACAACATAAATATTATTAAAGGCTCCATCAATGTCAAGGAAGAGAAGACCTTTTACAATCGTGGTAACTTCGTGCAGGGCAGTTACGTTTTGAGAAGGCATGCTGGTTTGAGGTTAGATCTCTTGGCTGCAGTTTACCACAAATATGAGTGTCATGATGTTTTAAAAAGTTTTTAGGATAAACTATGGACTTGAAGTGTTTTGGATAGGTATGGCTGGGCTTACCTGTCTTGGGAATGAAAACCACCACCACTTCCATCCAACACTTTGGTACATCTCCATATTTAATGCTACAGCCGAAGAGTTTTTGCAGAAACGGGATCACATGAGGCATGATTGATATGATTCCGCCCAGTCAAGAGCATTTATAAGCGGTTTTCTTCTAATATCTCTGGGATTTTAGGTTGGCTAGAGAGATGTGTGCCACTAGCTACAGATAGTTTTAGATCTCTGGCCACTGAAGATTCCTTAGATAGGACTGTCTTTAGTTGGGAATAGAACTCTGCATGATGATTTGCAAGACAAAACTGAATAAAAAGATGGTGTCAGCTGTCAGATGAACAATTAGCTGTCTGAGTGTTGCCATATTCAAAGAAAAACCTCCCAAAAGATACCCTTTGCCTACCTGACCCGATCTGAAATTCAAAATTATCACAGTCGTGACTTTAACCGACAATTCGTTACGAGTATATTGGCGTCCTTCAAACCTGCTATCACTTCTTCTGCTCAAAAATTCGTTTCATCGGAAGATAATCGTCTCCACTTTTCTGAAGATTCATAAAAAGTATTTCACAGGCCCTTCTGTACTCGTATTAGGTTGCATGATAACATTTCTTTTTATAATTAGTCCAAGGCGCATTTTATTTTGATCACACTTAAAACACCACCCCTCATAAATAACCGGAAAAATAAATGTTACGTCTTTACAACGACAGAACAAATGTTTTTCGATCACAAAATGCCTCTGAAAAACTGGCTTTCCACCAGAAGATGGCACTAATACTGCTATCAGAAAACATGGCCACGAATACAAATATCCACCGCCACCGCCGTTGGTCGCAAACGTAAGTGTTCACCCTGACGGTAATTTTATAGCTTCAAAATCTTTATATACTCGTACATCATAAGGTTGCATAATTTTACACCGTTAAATTGCGGGGGATTATTTGTCGGTATTTGTATTGAGCATTTTATTTAAGTCGTCTCTTTGTTTCTGTTGTTTTGAGTTTTAACTCAACCAAACTACAATATGTATCTTGAAGGTTAATTAATTAATTTATTTTTTATTTTTCTTGTTAATTGAATTGAGAACCAATTCCAAATGTAAACGCGAGGCAACCGGTAATGAGTGAGGTCTGTGTGGTGGAAATTTTGCATTAACGTCAAATGAATTTGATTTTCTCCAAAACGGGATCGTATTCGTAGGTACAACGTTTAGGTTCTTTTGTTTGGAATTAAGGAACAGACGACACGTTGATTTTAATATTCACAGACGGTTGCGTAAGTCAGTTCAAACATAGTCGAGCGTTCTAAATTGATTTGGCGGTAATTACCGATGTTAATGTGTTTTAAATGAACTGGGGAACAACGTTAAGCGGCTTACGAAATGTACTTCAAATTTATGTAGAATTTTTAATTTGAAACCAAAGGGCTGCTGATATAAAGGTATAAAGGTAAAGGTAGTTGTGAGTGATATCAAGAGTCGCTTCAAAATATGGCGGTGCCTACATTTGCGCTGATTTTCCTGAAATGATATCGTTGAAAATGGACGAACCTTAAACAATTTCTCTCCCTTCAGGACCTGCTAACAAAATACGCTTATCATCCTCAAAAAACTGCTACACAGTCCGGTTTGACTTGGGCTTCAATCAATAATTCTTTCCAGTAAAGGTTGATGGTTGAGGTACGCTTTCACTTGTGCGCACTGCATAAGTTGAGGTATTCCTTTACAGCATTTTTCTGGGTACGAATCGAAGACTCTTCAGGCCGAAGCACTAATATGCATTTTTGATCTACTTGTCCTAGCCATCTTAAGCAACTGATATGCGACTGACGAAATAGATGCTGTACATCGTGTAAAGCTCCCTGTTGTATCTCCTTCTCTAAATATCGATATCCTCCGCAAAGGCTTTTATCTTCAGGTTTGAGGGCTCTGAGGATACCGTCATACATAATATTGCACAGCAAGGGGCCTACAACGAATCCTTGTGGCACACTTGTCACAACGTTGTAGTGTTTGGTACGCTCGTCTTAGCTTTCTATTTCTGAAGTAACTAGATATAATTCTCAGGGTGGAGTTTGGTACGTCCATTCTAGCAGGAGTATTGTCTAGTTTGCCGAATTGAAGGCATTTCTGATGTCTAACGTGACCACTGCACAGTACTCTTTTATTCTGAATTGCCATCTGTGGAGCGGAATTTTCGGAACTCAAACTGGTATTCTGACAGTGCATGCTTTCTTCTACTATTGTCATCAGTCCGTTATAAATGACATTTTCTATAATTTTCCTATGGCATCCAGAAGGCTAATGGGGCGATAAGATGAGGGAACTTCTGGAGGTTTATTTCCTTTAGACAGAAGGACTAAACGATGTATTTTCCAGTGATCTGAGAATGTCCCCTCTTTAAGACAGCTATTGTAAAGATGTCCGGTGTTGATGTAATTGCTACTTTAAAGGAGCGCTGTTTGATATTCCGTTCGGGACTGGTGTTTTCCGTCTATGCCAGCAGCAATTCCTCTTTTTTAACAGGTGGGCCCTCTTCATCTGCAATCTCTATGACTTCGCGAAAATGGTGCGGTAATTGTTCTGGAAACAGTGTCTTAATAATATTTACCAGGATTTTCGGGCATGTTGTCAAAATGCAAATACTTATCGAGCCAGACAAAAAGACCGAGAAGACTACGCTTCTCACTGCTAATGACAAGCCGTGCTGTCCAATGATGGCCAAATTTCGCCAGTTATGTCTGGTATCCCTTGAAGCCCATCTCAATGGAGTCCTGAACAAGATTGCTTCCGACTTTTGAAAATTGATTTTCAATTTCCCATCATCGCAATACGCCTTAATATGATCGAAATCACGCTGTAGAAGAGTATTGATAACTTCGATTTTTGGACCTGATCTGTACGCCATTAAATCGTCTGCGTACGCTATGGCATGATTGAGGGAACCTACTATATCACTTGTGTAAATGTTAAACAGTATCGGAGAAATCACAGCCCCCTGTTGTGAGCCGTGTTTAATGTCAAAGATCTTGCTCGAAATAACGTTGTTACATTTAAGAACGAACTTCTGTCCCATAAGCATGTAGTAAATCATATATAGCAGTGGTTTTGACATGCTCAACCTGGTCAACTTATAGAACAGACCTTCTAGCCATAAGGTATGGAAGGCCTTCCCAAAACCAACGAGGCAGGCAGCCCTACACTGGTTCTTGCATTTATTCCATTGCATGTCGGAGACCAGCTTTGACGCAGCGTGAATAGTGTCAAGCTTCGCCCTAAAACCAAACTGATTTTCCGGAATTATATTAACTTCCTCAAACCAGCTTAACAGCGCTCTATTAACCACTCTCTCGAATACCTTTTTAAAATTCGGAATTAAACTAATTGACCGAAGATTAGCAGGGCTAGTTCTAACTTCATCCTTTTTGGGATTGGATATACCACTGCCGTTTTCCAATGCGTCGGATAATATGCATTATTCAGCGCATTGTTAAACAGCGTAGTAACTATATCCACTGCTTCCAAGGGCAGGTGTCTTCATACGACGTTTGGAATATCCTCTACTACAACAACCTAAGTATAATTTAATTTTCGTGGGGGCTAACGCCCCCATTTATTATGCTTAATACAAGCTTAAAAACTAAGACTTAAACTAATACTAGGGCTTAAAGCTAAGGATGGTGAAGGAGATCGAATTTGAGGGAAAGTGTGCTGCGATTAAAATCGAAAACGGAAAGGTTGGAGTTTACCTTACGCAGCATACGGGAGATTGGTTCGTTAGAGCCATATGTGGTGCGGTGGATAGGTAGATAAAAGAGACGGGTGGAACGTAAATTACGAGGGTTAGTGTTAAAGAAAATGGAGTTGCAAAGAGGCATGCAATCGACGGAGCCTGAGAGGAGTCGGTGAATGAACAAAATGTCTGCTGCGTCCCTTTGTTCCTCAAGGGTATTCAGGTTAATGAGTTTGAGACGGTCTCGATAGGGAGGTAAGATTAGAGGATCGTTCCAAGGTAGACCTCGAAGAGCAAAGCGAAGAAAACGACGCTGGATCCTCTCAATACGAGATACATGAACTCGTTGAAAGGGACACCACGCTTGGCTAGCGTACTCGAGAAGGGGGGCGACCGTAAGTGATGTATAGTGCTCTGGTCGCGTACGGGTTTCGGAATTCTTTGGACCATCTTTTAACGAAGCCGAGTGATGAGTTTGTTTTAGAAATTATCTCATCAATATGCGAGCGGAAATTAAGCTGCCTGTCGCATAATATACCAAGGTCGCGGATAGATTCAACAAGGGGTATAGGTTGGCCGTCGAAATGGTAAATTCGTTGAGGAGACTTCTTGCACTTACGTGAGAAAGTAATCGATTGACATTTGGAGACATTGAGTTCTAAGCAGTTCTTGATGCACCAGGTGGAAAAACTATTTAGATCTATTTGAAGGAGGGTGGGGTCTTGTTGTGAGGAAATGGGTTTAAAAAATTTGGTATCGTCAGCATAGAGAGAAAGTGTTGAGTGTTGAATGAGCCTTTGAAGGTCGTTAATAGTTAGGATGAAGAGGAGTGGACCTAGGTGACTACCTTGAGGAACACCTGAAGTGGCCAAGAAAGGGGCCGATAGGACAGATCTGAAACGAACATTATAAAAACGATTATCCAGGTAAGAAGATATCCATTTAAGCAAAATGGGTTCAAAGCCCCTGACGGACAATTTGAACAGAATTAGTTTATGAGATATCTTGTCAAAGCTTTACTGAAATCAGTTGTTATAACGTCAACTTCTTTACCATTTTCTAAGGCTGAGAGAACAGAGGACACGAATTCTACGAGGTTAGTGGTAGTTGATCTACCCTTCAGAAAGCCGTGTTGATTGGGGGAAATAAAAGATTTACACTGAAAGCTTAAGGCTTCATGCAAAATACTTTCGAGGAGTTTGGGTATATGGGAAAGTTTAGCTATAGGGCGGTAATTAGTGACTTCGCTCTTTAATCCCTTTTTGTGTAAGGGTGTTATGAAGAGGACTTCCATATCTGTGGAAATTCACCTTGAGAGCAAGGGGACGTGAAAGAGTTGAGGAACACTTTTTAAGAAATATGGATGGAAGGCCATCTGGGCCGGGTAAGTATTCATCATTAAGTTGTTGTAATTTGTTTTCTATTACTGTATGATCAAAGCTATGAGAAATAGTAGGGCCAATAGGGAAGTTAAGTAGGTATTTGAAATAAGAGGGATCCGGTACGAAGGAATTATCGGCAAAAGATTGCTTAAAAAAAGTAGCAAAAAAGTTAGCTATGGAATGCGAATCAGTTGATGATATATTTTCGTATGAGAGGGATGGAGGAAAACCGTCGGATTTTTTTTTGTAATTAACGAATTGATAGAAAGACTTAGGATCATTTATAAGCCTTGATTGCGCATTATCAAGGTATCGCTGATAGAGAAACTTATAGAGCTGGGCGAATTGAAGGTATGACCCGAGATAGTTTGAATAGTCAACAAAAGAGTTGGACCGGAGGAAAACTGTCCATAATTTGTTTCTTTTGTTACGTAAAGAGCAAAGTTTACGATTATACCACGGGGGGCTCGTAGAAGAGGTCCTATTACGCGAAAAGGGGACATAGAGAGAAATAGAATTAAGTAATTCTCTGTAGAAAATAGAGAGAGCACTTTTTAGGGGCATATTGGCGAAATCAAAAGAACACTTACTAAGATATGCGTTAATTTTGCGGAAATTCGCTTTATGAAAGTCGTAAGAAGTGGTAGCTGCAGATGGGTTGGGGCGGAAAGTAGAGTGGTGGAAAAGAGAAAGAAGAAGTGGTGGGTGAAAGTTATCAATGGTCGATAGTGAAAGGGGACAGAGCGAGACAGAGGAGTTTATGGGGTCAGTGGTGAAAATGAGGTCTAATTGCCTTCCCATATAGTTGGAGACTCCACTAACTTGGCATAAGCTAGAGTCTGTGAGCTCATCCAAGAAGAGACATTCTTTACTCGAGACAGGGTAAGCGATAAAAAAAGATTTATCATCTGATTGAGTCCAGTGCAGCTGAGGTAGATTGAAATCGCCAAATACGATGATATCATCGAGAGGATCAGATAAGTTAATTATTTGATCAATTGCATCGATAGCGAGTTGGTAGCATTCGATTGATTGGGCCGGTAGGATGTAAAAACACATAATGTACAGGGACCTGCAGGGGAGTGTTATCTTTATTGAAACGTAGTCAAGTTTAGAGGAAGAAGAAACAGCGATTGGTGAAGAGTTTAGGTCAGTAGGACACCTCGACACGGAGCATCATCATTTGGGCGGGTAAGATCGTCGTCTCGGAAAACATTGAAACTAGGGGGGAATAATTCCTGATTCTTTATATCGGGAATTAGATTAGTTTCGGTCAGAGCGTAAACCGCAAATGGGAGAGCGTGAGATTGGCGCAAGACGGCACGGGTCTTAGATCGCAGTCCTCTTACGTTTTGATAGTAAAAGGTAAGAGGAAGGTTATTACGAGAGGGCGTAGGAGTGGATAGTCGAAACACTGGCAATGGTAGCACGTTAGGGACGAACAAATTTGTCGTTGTCAGCTCTGCTTCGTTGGAGGTATGAGATCCTTTTTGAGTGCACATAGTTACCGAAAGCAGCAAGGTCGTCTGAGACTTTTTGCGGAGACATATTAAAAATCTCGTGGAACTTGATGTATAAGTTCCTTAGACTTGTAAGGTCAGTAGGGAGACCTTCCTGCTGTATTGAGACCATGACGCTTGTTTTAGTTTTCCCCTCATAACAAACTGAGTCTGATTTGTCATGCAGATATGCTAGAAGGAGACGTATATTCTCGTACGTCTTTTTTTCTCTAAGCCTAGAAAGTGCATAACGACATTCTGTTGAGCCAAAAGTTTGTTGGGTTATTTTAACTGTGGGAGGCAGAAGGGGGTCAAAAATGGGGCAGGTGGACGAAGATTTTGAAGGCGATGCAGGAGTGATTGAAGGGGCATTAGACACATGTTCATGTGAGGGATTTATAACATGGGACCTAACGAAATTGGGATATTTAGCTCCGGTTTTAAGGTTAAAATTAGGGAAAGAAGTGCTAGTGGGGGCACGTGCAGAGGGGTTAGGTATTTCCGAGGGGTTATTGTGAGCGGTTGGTGCTAATTTGAAAGAGACGCGTTGATGCGGTGGCTTGGGTGGAACGGAGGCTGCAGGTGCAATATAATTAGAGGACCGATGAAGTCGGTTCGGGATGTGATTGGGAGGGGCGAAATTGGGGAATATATTAGTTTTAAATCTCCAATTAGAGTCAGAATTGGAACGGGAGTTGGAAACGGTTTTCGGTACAGAGTCAGGTTTGCTACGGTTTGGGACGGATTTCGGTATTTTATTAGAGTCCGGTTTGGGATGGGAGTTGGAATCGGAATTAGGTAACTTAGATTTAAGCTTCTTTTTATCCTGTTTCTTGGTAGGTGTTTCGATCCATTTACAGATGCGCATCTTTCCAACGTTGAAAATAGTACCAGCAGGGTTTTTAAATAACCATTCGTATCTAGCAGGGAGGTCGAATTTAAAGCTTCGATTACCTTTGTGGTGAGATGGCAGGAACATTTCACATTTGCTGATGGTGATGCCGTATTTGTCTGCGAAGAATTTCGTGATCCAAGAAATATCAGCGTTTACGGGGGTGCCTTTGATGAAGAATGTACTCATATCGGTTTCAATTTTTTCCAGTCTACGCCTCCATTCGGAAGGTGTCCATGTAGTACCAAAATGTTTGATTAGCTTGCGTGGGGCGGCGATGGGAGGAGTTGACAGTGAAACAGTTTCGGTCTCCTGGATTGAAGTGGCAGCGGGAGAAGTTGTAGATTTAATTAACCGTGGTGGACGAGGAGGTGGTGGTAAAAGTGGGTCGACTTCGGTTTCCAGTAATTCAGCCAAAATTGATGTATTGTAGTGGACATTCTGATGGTGTTGTGTGTGGAATGGTAAATCGTCAATTTTGCTGCTTACCGTTTCGATATGATTCTCAATATCGAAAATGGTTGATTGTGCGGCAGCTAGATCGTCACCAACACCGTTGATTCTGTCAAAGATTACTTCGAGCATTGGATCAGGCTGTATTAGAGATGGATGGTTCTTTGAGGTAGATTGAAATTGAGTCTCAAGATCTTCACGCAGGTTATTTATCGATTCGCACAATTTAAGGTTAGAGATGTTTTGGGCGGAACAAACTGCTTTGAGATCATTGATCGCAGTTTTCATCTCGACCAGACTTGCAGATTGTTTGTCGATGTTGGTGAGCTTGGACTTAATTATATCGGTTGAGGACAGAATCGAGTTGCCTAATTCATCAGCATAACTGACACTACTTTCTAAGTTGGACTGATTCGTCGTTATCATTTTTGTGAGATTTTTTTGGAATGAGTCATTAGAGTCACTGAGGCACTTTATAGCAAGCAACACGTGCGAAAGCGAGATTATCTTGCACTCATCACAAAAGAATAGGAGGTTGTCAGAGAAGTCTTTGATGTATACACTATTCCTTTTATTTAATCCGACACAAATTGCATGGAATGATTTTCCACAGATGCCCTTGCAAGTGACAAAGTCAGCATTGACATCAAAGATTGGACAGTTAGTAATTCCGCAAGACATGACAAATTTATCAAATGAAAACAAAAAGGTAAACAAAGAACTTTACGCACTGTTATGCACTGCAAGTGAAATTCAGCAAAATCGGAAAATTGGTCAACACTTGGGGGGGTAATGCACTAAATATATGCGGAACCGATATCAGAAGCGGCAGTTATTGAGCGCGAAAGATTGAGGTCAGCCAAAAAAACAAAACAAACCAAAAAGACAGTCAGCACTTGGGGTAATGTAATAATGTCGCGGAACTGATATCAGAAGTAGCGATATGGAAGGGGAAGAAATAAATAATATTTAAAAGTTTGATGTGGAGCGAAACCAAAACACGTCCGAACACGACGAGAATTTTGTAGAATAAATGATGCCTTATCCATTTTTTATAAAGAAATATTTAATTCTTTTTCCCTTTACGTTCCGCTTTCCCGCCTTAAAACATTATCTACTAGTCCTCCCTAGTATAATCGCAAGCTTCGTTCCTTACGAAATAAGTGAAACAAGTTATGGGCTATTTTCCTGCGTACCAGATCCCTTTCCGACTATTCCAACTATCTTGGTGCTTATCTTCATTTCACCGAACTTTACGATTCCCTTTACCAGCGCTATATTAACAATGCGCAAGTCAACCTTATAAACGACCCTAAGTCCTTTTCCAATTTGTTAACAACAAAAGAAAGTCCGATGATTACCCTCCTTCCCTCTCTTTCAACAACAGGTCATCAACCGATCCACGCACCATTGCCAACCTATTTGCCACCTTTTTTAAACAATCCTTCACCAACGACTCCTTTGTACCAGATCCATCCTATTTTAGTTACCTACTGAACTTCTCCAATGGCCCACTTTTCTCTCATATTTTTGAACCGTCTTATATCGAATATAAATTACACCAACTCAAAGACGAATTGACACCCGGCTCAGATGGCCTCCCTGCCATATTTCTTAAAAAATGTTCTTCCTCTCTTTCCCTTGCCCTTTCTAATCTCTTCCGTCTATCCCTTTCACAAGGAGAATTTCCTCAGGCTTGGAAAACGTCCTTCATAACCCCGACCCACAAGAAAGGATCAAAGAATGAAATGACCAACTATCGTCCCATAGCTAAACTCTCCCATATACCCAAACTCTTCGAAAGAATTTTGTATGAAGCTCTAAGCTTCCAATGCAAATCACTTATTTCCCCTAGACAACATGGCTTCCTAAAGGGTAGGTCAACCACCACAAGTCTCGTTGAATTCGTATCATTTGCCCTCTCTGCCCTAGAGAATGGCAATGAAGTCGATGTAGTTGCAACCGATTTTAGCAAAGTCTTCGATAAAATCTCTCATCGATTAATAATCTTCAAATTGTCTGCCCTCGTCTTTGAACCCATACTGTTGAAATGGATATCCTCTTACCTCGAAAACCCTTTTTACAGTGTTCGTTTTAGGTCAGCCCACTCCGCTTCATTTTTGGCCACCTCTGGAGTTCCACAAGGCAGCCATCTCGGTCCCCTTCTCGATATGATCATCAAACACTCGTCAGTCTCCCTTTATGCCGACGATACCAAATTTTTCAAAACCATTTCCTCTCCCCATGACTCTTTCCTCCTTCAATAAGATCTTGATAGTTTTTCGATCTGGTGCCTCAAAAATTCTTTGGAACCTAACATCGCCAAATGCCAATCCATCACCTTCTCACATAAGCGGAACCAATCTCCTCCCCGACTCTATCTTCTCCATAACCAACCTATCTCCTCCGTACAATCTCTTCGTGACCTCGGCATTTTGTGTGATAGCGAGCTCAACTTCCGTTTACATATGGATGAGATAATCCTCAAAGCCAACTCTGCACTAGGTTTTGTAAAACGGTGGTGTAAAGAATTCACCAACCCATACGTGACCAGGTCCCTCTATATTACCTTTGTTCGCCCCCTCCTAGAGTACGCCAGTTAAGTATGGTCCCAATATCATCGTGTTCATATCTCGAGAATTGAAAGCATTCAGCGCCGTTTTCTTCGATTTGCTCTCCGAGGTATGCCCTGGGACGATCCTTTTAATCTGCCCCCCTATCAAAACCATCTCAACCTTATCAACTTAAACACCCTTGAAGATCACAGAGATTCAGTAGACTTTCTCTTCAATCATCGACTGCTTTCAGGTCACGTTGAATGCGCGTCCCTTCACAAGTCCATTTTCCTCAACACTAACCCTCGTAATCTACGTACCCCTCGACTCTTCTATCTACCAACCCACCACACCTCCTATGGCGCGAACGAACCAATCTCCCATATGCTACGTCAAATCAACTCAAACCCTACCGTCTTTGACTTCCACTGTACCACTCCCTACTTCAAATCCGTTCTCCTTCACCACTCCAACCAACCTTAGTTTTAAGTTTTAGTTTAAGTTTAATTTGTAAGTTATAGCTTGTATTATGCCCCCACCAAAGTTAAAATTAAATTACTCCCGATGACTTTTTGTTTTTCAGAGACTCAAAGATGCAAAGGAGTACATCTTTTCATACGAACAAATGCGAGGAAGCTCGTTCATCGGTGATGATGAAGTTTGCCGGGTTTTCTTCACTTAATATGGTAAAACCGTGATTCTCGGATTATTGATTTACGTAGGCCCTGTTGTCAATGTCGTGACTACGGTGAACCGGATTGTCTGTACAACTGCTGAAGCCTCGAGCGCAGTCTTCTTTTGTATGCGTACAGTGCGTTAATTGTTGCAGTTCTGTACTTTTCGACCGTGCTTTCATCAGAGTATTCTACGCGAGGAATAGTCTGCTGCATTGTTTGTTTGACAACGTCCTGCATTGCCAGTAAATTACGGTCGATTTCTTCATTTTTCAAGTTTCTGTTAGTTGGGGGATCAATTCCACTCAAAAGTAAAATAGATTCTGGAGAAGGATGACCACCGTGCTCTACGGTAGTCCTATGAGTGCACTTGATCATACTGCTCCAGCAGTCCGTAGTGATTCCTATCGTATTCGAACGCTCGCAAACAGTTCCGTGTGTTTCAATCTGTGTTAGTCAGTTCTAGTCTAAGGTCTATTAAAGTTCAATTCGGTCCTTAATCAAATTGGGGTCCTCTTCAAGACAAGCTTCCGCAGCCGGAATATTTTCTTCCTATATCGTGAATTGGGTGCGAAATTTTTCAATAATCCGACAAATACCCCCTTCAGATGACCGATGATGTCTACCGTAGACTTCACGAAGTGCTCTATAAGATTCGCAAACAGAGCCCCGATTTTGGAAATATATTTCAACGATGGCATCCATCTGTACTGAAAACAAATGAAGCTTGACAGCTTAATGTGACACCTATTTGACATTTAATCCCTATTGAAAAGTCTGGCTCTGCAAAACAAAACAAAAAAACTCTTATCATGCTTGTTGCGTTCCACTCATAAAATCAACGCTTTACTTCAACAAACAATGTCAGTCTTGACCTTTTCGCCAAAAATTCATTTGGGTTTTTGTTTGCGGTGGAATATTGATCGAACGCTGATCACGTTCAAAGTATAAGTTACGGGTGTGTGTTGTCTTTTAAAAAGCTCAGTCATTGCTCACAAATCGCATCCATCTTCGGTTTATTGAACTCAAAGTTGATTACTGTCTGACTAAGACAGTCCAAGGCACAAATCATGGATTTGTGGCACAAACGCGGCCCTTTGCACTGTCGTTCGATGAATCTCGATCTGTCTTTGCAACAATGGCAGCCAATTTCATCATAATTCCATTTAATTTGACGAATTTCCACGAAAAAAAAAAACAAAATTCCCCAAAAATCACTAAAATACTCGTACCATACTCGTATCTTTAAAAAATGGAAAACGAAAATAAAAATAAAAAAAAACTTGTAAAAACTTTCGATTTCTTTTGGTAAGGCGCGAAAGCAGCAGTTGGTGGAGTGGACAGTGATTAAGAGACGCATGATACGGTCATGGTGCCCATGCATGCTCGTACGTCACACGAGCGCGCGCATTCCTTATCGATTACATGCGCGCCTCTGTAGTATGGTCCAAGATCGCAGTGACGGTACGCACGTCTCCATATCAAAAACATAAAACCCAGCACCGTTGTTTTGTATACGATTATTGCAGAGATGATGAAGGTCATTTCGGGCCTCGAAAGTAGTCCAATGACTCTCACTTGGGCCTTCGTTGTTCGTTGAAGACTTTACTTGTATCTGTCACCCCACCATGACGGCAGCCATGGTGGGTGTGTCAAAGCAAATCAATTCGGTGGGAACTTACAGATATTCGTACCTACAATAACTGTCAGATAGATGTCGAAATGCGCCTTAAGACCTGCACGTCTTTATTCTTCGATTTACAAGTATGATAGATAGATACTCGTAGATACGAGTATGGTACGAAGAAGAAGTAATTAGCTTGATGATGGCTCACGCGTATTTAGCTCAAAGGCACTGCCAAAGGACAGCGCTTCAATGTTGACCGGGCCTCAATTGGCCAACACAATGAATGAGCGCGCGTCTAGTGTGCGGTTCCCTTCAAATGCGCATTTGGCTACTACTGGCCTTCTGTAACCAATGTGGGTGATGATTTTGCAACTATCAAACGGTTATAGCTGGTACGAGCATGCCTCCGGCTCCAAGCTAATTGGCATGCAAATCACATGAGGAAGTCTGACGTCGAGGCTTGCATCTTTAAGTATGTTCACAAACTGTTAGCACCTTGACTGTGATTTGGTTCAATCAAATTGGATGCAGAGGTGGATGGACGATGGACGATGGGCGACGGAAATTTTCTTTTTTTTTTATATTCCGGCAGCGTTTCTCAAGGTTTTCCTCAAAAACATACTCGTACACTTCCGATGGTGATGGAAAGTTGTTTCCATCTTCCTGCATCAAAACTAGGCTACGGATAAATTTGAGGTGATTAAATCGCTGATTGACTCTCATCCGGCCAAAGTTCAGTGTGCGCAATTTGTTATTTACTTGCGATGGAGCCAGAGCGCTGATTGTTGAGTTGAGCAATGTTGGACTTATTTTCGTCTTGAGCTCATTCCGAAACTTAAGTGCAAACATCAAAACAGATTTCACCTCGATTTTGGTTTCGATTGTATGGATGTACGAGTACAAGTATGAGTAGTAGATGTTGATGACTCTGTCAACGTTGTCACCGCAAATGGCATTGACTGACTTTCTTGTCAAGCCACGAATAGTAACAAAAAAAAACAAAAAAAAACACTAAGCCAGAATATGTACTCATATCATAGATACGAGTAATGGAGCTTAACAATGACAGCGCGAACAAGTGTGAGCACAAGTTCGTATTTGAGTACTCGAATGCGTATCTTCGGTCAAGTTAGGTTGCCGACGGTGGCAGAAAATTAATTCAAATTAAGATTTCGTACCATATGGAATGCACTTAAATTATTTTTATTTTTATTTTTGTCACAAGTTTCAAGTCACTTGCTGTAGATACTCGTATTATACTTTTGCTGTGGATTCTTTGGGCTTGAAGCCAATTGTCTTGTGAACAGGTTTTCAGTTGCTGTCACTGGTGTTGTTGTTGATTATCTATTGTTTTTTTGGCGCACACAACAACATAATTCGAGTGACAGTAATTAAAGAAGTCGTTATCGAATGCGTTCACAGGACTGTTAAACAAACAGCAACCTTGAGTTGTAATTATTCTAGGCTTTACCCATTTTAATGATGTCATTGTTTTAGGGGGATTTTCTAACAAAACTCTCATGATCACTACATCACTACTAGAACCGGAACAATTTAAACGCCCCGAGTCGAGATTAGTTCAATGTGCTCTCATGACCGGTTACAAATCATAGTACGCACTACGTTCTTGCCTTGGGACGATGACTTAATTTGGGGAAAAAACCAATGCTATATGTATCTTGTGTTGCAAAAAGCAAAAGGGCCTACATTTCGGATCTGATGTACATCGATGTAATTTGACATACACTTGCTTCTGGATAGCAGCAACATTGTCATTTTTTTTTTAAGTCAACATTCGGGGCAGCATTCAAATTATTTAAATCTGCTCGATGTTGTTCTTTCGGCTTTCTATTAGTCTGTTAGTGTCAAATTCAAGTTTCGGGACCGATTTTCTATTTGAAAGCGTATATACTAGAAATGATCGGCCATGACACACAAATGAGACCTGCCGAGTGAGGTAAACATGTTTTTAGGGACCTTCTGCAATTGATATTAGAAACCCCAGTTGATGGTAGTTAAAAGAGGGTAGAATGCAGCTTGATTATCGTTTGAGGCCTTAACAATTGTTAGTTGTAATGAAAGTTAAAACCCAGGGTGGTCTAAGTGCTACTAGGAACGCAACCAATATTCTAACGTTCACACATTCAGAAGGTTAAACATCGGCTTGTAGCATCCAAATACAGAACCGCGGCTTAAAATTCACAAATACTGTCATATTTACCTAGAAATCCATCATTAGATGGTAACTTAGCTCACTACCAACTCATCATTGCAGCCCACTATTGTTGAGTTTTGGGTGTCTAAAATCATTTTGAATCCAAGGACCAACAGGTCGTTGCAAAAAACCGGAAAAGATAAGACACACATCTCACTTAGGGGCAACATTTTAACCGCATGACCACAGAGGACAAAAGAAGACAATGATCTGTACATTTCCCATCAAAATGAAAGGCATTATTACCTTCCCGGTGTTTCCCTGGTAAATTGGGTAAGGAATAGAATTTTGTTTTATAATTGGCGCGCGCTTAAGGGATTGCGTACCCTTACAAGTGTGGAACTCAATACCGGCGAAGGAATGTTGGGGAGAAAAGAAAGAGAGATACCGATGCACGGTTGGTTTTAAATGTTTGCAAGTTACAATGAATAGGAAAGAAAGACCTCTGCGGAGTATTCCATAAGTATGTTGTATGGCTTATAAACGAATCACGATATTTCAGAGTATGTCTGAAAGTGAACTTGCAGGTACAAAGATGTGGGCATTGGACTCCAATTTTGAGCAGATGAACGCCTTATGGATTGGCGTCAGATCAGAGGGGTGAAATATTTCTTACTGCACTTGAAGAATCCTAAACATTTCGCAACATCTTTGACGACACCGAATATGGTAGGGGCCTCAAAATTTCACTTTAACAACAGCAGACAGCATTGTGTTTAAGAAGCATTACACTTCTTTGTTGATAGTTCCCCAATTGGTTATGCTGTTAATACCGAAACTTAATGAGCTTAACATACGCTGCCGTTCCCGTTCTACAACCGAAGAGCAGGGTCGTGAGTCTGGGAACGAATATGAAAAGCATCAGCAAAGGAATATATTGGACTAGAAGTAGCAGACAAGAGATTATTAATGAAAATTAAAAAAACGTGCCAGAGACAGAATGGAGCCCTGGGTCACACCAACATTTATTTTGTGAATATCAGACTTGAAACCATCCAAGAGAACTTGAATTGAACGTTCCGAAAGGTAGTTTCTAATACAATGAATGAGAGATTCATCGATCCCATAAGCACGCACTTTCGACAAGAAGCCTAATGCCAAACTCTGTCAAATGCTTTAGAAATAGCAAGTGCAACTATCTTGCTTTGGTTCCACTTTTCGGTGAGACATGCCATCAAATCACCAGTGGACCGACCAGCTACTACGTAGCTGTACTGCCGGTCATTGAGAAGTTTTCGTGTTTCGAGATATTTCATGAGCCGACGGTTTATCAGCGTTTCCATGACCCTTGGAAAGAAGGGACGTACGTGCAATGGGTCTGCAGAAAGACAGAGAAGGAGTTTCGATTTTTTAGGGACGATCTATACAAATGCTGTTTTACATCTGCTCGGAAAGAGTCCTAGAATGTTGGATTGATGAAAAACGTTACGCAGTGGGTTTGCCAGCGAGGACGAACACCTCTTCAGAAGAAGGCGGGATATACCATCTGGATCAACGGATTTGAGTACATTTAGATCTTTGAGTACTCTACACGAGTGTGAAAGTGGGTTCGAAGGTTCGACGCAATCAAGTGTGGGCGGAGACAAAGCACAATGTGGAGGTGTTAAGCTGTCCGCAAAGTGTTAGCAAGCAGATTGGCTTTGTCATTGTAAATTAGCGTTGGGATGGAGGATGAGGCAGAATTTCTAATATTTTTGAAGAACGACCAAAAATTGTTACTACCTTTGGAAAATTGTAGTATTGTTTGCATCAGTCTTTGGTCGTATTGAAATTTCACATGCTTAGGAAAGACGATGCAGTCATTCCGGCCTTGTTTCAACTTTTTTCGGTTTTCCTCTGTCAGGCTGGTCTGGGAGGAACGAAACAATATTTCTCTAAGTGTGACAGCCTCTTTACAGGTCGATGCCTTTTCTTTTGGTTTGATACTCTTCATCCGATGAGGGATAAATCATCTCATTCTTAAATAGTGTCTGTGGTCATATCAGCAGCGGCATCCACGACGTTATCGACGAAACATAACGACCTGTTAACAGTGCAACAATGATTGCAAATTGATAAGGGTGAACTGTGCCTCTGATTTACAAAACCAAAGTCGTGCGTTTCCTCGCCGGACCGGTGGTGGTTTCACTGCTGTTTGATTTGCTACCACTTTGGGACCTTGGATAGTTTTGAATTTGTTGCATCAATTAGAGTTGCAATTGCTGAAGACGCGTTATCCGTTCTGGATCATACTAGTGATTTGCTCTCTGTGCAGGGTTGACTTCAGCTTGAACGTTATTCCCACGTGCAGATGTAGCCGAGGAAATCCCACTTGCATTGCCTTGCACGTTTTCACCCAAACTCATAATGTGAATGTACCATAATACGACGACTACTTCTTACATCACAGGATTTAACAAGCAGGCACTAATTATCGCTACTGTATTCTTTTTTTTAATAAATTATATAGTTCGAAGCATACGAACAGATTTAATAAATTGTGGTAATAATAAGCAAAAAGTTAGCTTGTCCTAAGTTCAACGATTTTTTTGTGATTCCATTCGATGTTAATATCAGAAAGATTTGTTGAACATTTTTTACATACTCGGCGATGCCCAGTGAGGCAACTAAGTATTGTTTAATAATATGCAGAGCAGTTGTACCTTTTTTATTTCTTCATGCTAGCTACAAGGTAATGGCCTCGTTCTTACTTAAAAGCTGGGGAAAAGGCGAAAATAGCAACCTATCAAAAAATTATCATCCTGAGAAGGACGATGTACAGCTGATGAATTCTCGTGGCGAAATTAACTGTGCCATCAACAGTCAGCATGACAGATTCGTTAAACGAGCTACTTTAACGTACTTAAAGTTAAGCTCAATAAGAGGCCTTTTGATGACTAGTCAGGGCCTTACATTACCGAAGTGGATTACTGTCTTCAGAATATCCGGTCCCTTTGACCCGAAAGTGTCAAAAATTGCTTGGCGCTCCTAGTTTTTTTTTAATGCATTTTATTTTATAATTCTTAAATATACTATACTTATATGCTAACAGAAAATTAGCGTCACCGCAAATCTATCCTGGATCAGCCCTTTCATGTCATGGTAGAGGGACGCTTCAGGGGGGACGAAGCCTTTCCAGCGCATACTCTCATGATATAAATAGTTAGGGTAGTAGGCCCCAGATATCAGGTTGTTGGATGAGGTCATTGCTCTTGCAATATGCCTTCGAGTCAACTTAATAGCGAAGATGTCCACTCTTATAAGATTCGCCCTGTTGTATAGAACCTCATTGGGATAGAATTTTATGTACTCCGATTCTGGTGTTCTGTAAAGGTGAAGACAAACCCTAAGGCAAGCCCTCTCAACCACCCGAATCTTTTCCATTAAACTTGCTCTCACTTTGAACCACTCGGGACACCCATATACCAGCATGAGCAAGATGAGGGCCATGTAGCTGAAAACTTTCACCCTTGCATCGAGTTGGCTGCTATAAAACAGTCTCTTTGTGAGGGCAAAAGAACCTTTGGCCCTGGCCAGAGCAGCATCTACATTTTTGTTGAAATATAGATAATGGTCTAGCCAAGGTACGAGGGGCGTTCAATATATTCTCGGTATCGATATGAAGGAAAATGCGAATTCAATTTAAATTGTTTTTATTTTTCAATATAATCTCCCCTAACATCAATGCATGTTACGTCTTGAGATAAGCTTTTTTAAACCCTCAAAAAAATAAATTTCCTCTTTCTCTGCAAAATACCCATTTATTGCCGACTTGAGTTCTTCATCATCCGAAAATCTTTTTCCACGAAGACATGTTTTCAAATCCGGATACAGGAAATAATCACTAGGGGCAAGGTCTGGACTATAGGGTGGGTGTTTGATTTCTTCGAAACCACAATCTCGCGCAGCAGCCTTGGAAACTCGCGCCGTGTGAACAGGAGCGTTGTCATGAAGAAGCAACACACCCGCTGCGAGTTTACCCCGTCTTTTCTTTTTAATTTCCTCCCGCAAATTATGCAAAGTGGAAGCGTAGGATGTGGCGTTGATGGTTTCACCTTTTTTTTGTACTCAATGAGCAAGATTCCCTTTGAGTCCCAAAAAACTGTGGCCATGAGCTTCGCGGCAGACGGGGTGACTTTGAACTTCTTCGGGGGGTCTGTTCCTTTTCTATGCCACTGCATGGACTCTTGTTTGCTTTCAGGGTCATAGTGGTGGACCCATGTTTCGTCCCCAGTAATAATTCGATCCATAACACAGTCCGCGTTCTCACTACACATCTCCAAAAGCTCTCTACAGCATGCGATTCTCTCTTTTTTCTGTGGCGCTGTGAGCATTCGTGGCACCCACCTTGCACTGACCTTTGAAAGGTTAAGATGGTCATGAAGAATGGTGTGAATGGTACCAATTGAAGCTTGGTGATCTCTGCCATCATTTTCACCTTTATTCGGGCATCCTCAAGAACAAGTTATTCGACTTCTTTGATGCTTTCTCCCGTACAAGCAGTAGCCGGGGCGCCGGAGCGGGGGTCGTCTTCAATGCTCTCTCTGCCTCTCTTGAACTCACTTGACCACTTTTGCACAGTTGATAATGAAGGTGCGGAACCCTCTTCATGAATAGTTTTTTGACTTTTCCCTTGCTTAGTGAGAAATTTAATTACAGCGCGATGCTCAATTTCACCATCATCGTCTCAGTGGCCATTATGATTCTGTTTAACTAGAGATAAAACGCGAATTTACATGAATGCCGATACCGAGTATATGTTGAACGCCCCTCGTATCTGACTACATTTCGACAAGCAAATGGCTAGTCGTGTTGTCCAATTATAGAGAATTTTCGTCAATTCTTTCTGGTGTCTCTAGAGGCACCAGACAAAGGCGTTCTAAACAGAATGGTTTCAGACTTCTCAAAGTTGAGATTCAACTTCCAGTCATCGCAAAATCGCCTAATTTGCTCGAAGTCGCGTTCCAAAAGCATGTTAATGACCTCGACTCCTGGACCTGTTCTGTACGCTATCAAGTCATTTGTGTACGCTATACTATGGTGAAGTGAACCTATCGCTTGTGTAAATGTTGAATGAGATCGGCGAATTAACCGCACCTTGTTGCAGACCGTTTTTAATGTGAAATGTTCCAACAGAAGTCGTATCACCATTTTTCACGTGAACTGTCTGTTGGTGAGCATATTATGAAGAATATACAAAAGTGGTTTACTGATGCCCAGACTGGCCAGCCTGTAGAAAAGACCCTCTAACCATAAGTCAACCACGCAGGTCCCAGTACACTGGTTTTTGCTTTTATTCTATTGGATATCTGACACCAGTTTGAATTGATTATCCGGAACTCTATTCTTGTCCTCAACCCACTGAGTTAAGACCCTATTGTTTACCTTTTCGAACACCTTACTGATATTCGGGAGGAGACTTATCGACCGGAGATTCGCCGGATCGGATGTATCTTTACCTCTTTTATGGATGTGATAAACCACAGCAGTTTTCCAAGGCTCTGGATAAGTCCGCTTTTACACGGCGCATGTTTTGAAAGATTCAAATGAGTGCAAAAGAGAGGGATAACGAAACAAAAAATACCCAATTAACCAAATTCCCACTGCATGTGGATAAAATTTTCATTGCATCTTTTTGACATTTCTTTTTCTTCTTCTTCTTGCTTTTACGCATTTGCTTCATTACTTTTTGGCTGTTATTACGAGCACAACATTTCAGTATGGCGGATGAATTTAAATGGACCAAAGAATTAACAAGCGGGCTCATTTTCAATTATGAGACACTGAGCGCCAAAGATGAAATGAAAGAGAGCTGTCAAATAACATGAAAAACCAAAGAATGGGAAAAAGGCTTCGTGTAAAAATGTGCACATTACAGAAGGACAGTTCTAAAGAAAATAACCAAAAGTGGACATAATGTGCACTATTCATTGCATTGTTAAACAGGGTGTTGTAAATGTTCACCGTTTCTAGAGGGAGATGTCGAAGCACAATATTCGGTATTCTATCGATTCCCACTGATTTTTATTGTGTCGAAGATCTCATGGAGTTCTTCCTTTGAGATGAACGGTGGTAGGTCCCCTTCATTGGCGATGACGTTATTTGCCATATTCTCGTCACTGAACTGGGTGAAACCCGAGTTCTCAAATCTCCAGTTCTGTATGTCATTATGTAGAAATTGTGCACAATGACTCTATTCTCCAGATCTTGATTTGAATCAATGACATCATTAGTTTTATACACTTCCTGAAAAGTCGCTCCCATGGCCTCAGCTTTCTCCTGAGGATCTTCGATCACAAAGAAATTATCATCATCTGCGACTTCTCTTGGATCTAAGCCTGCAGTAGTCAGTATTTGTTTGTTGTCCATCATTCGAGGAATCTTAAGACACTGTAAGTCATTTAGATTTTTTCTCCGAAATATTTTATTTATTTTCGGGAACCCGAATGCTGGAGTTTACACCCCGAATCCTATTGTTCCAGTACAAACTTACAGATGCTCTGTAATCTTATCAAACTGCTTTGAGTCTTGATAGCAGTCTATCTATTGTGTTGGTGCAGTGCGTCGATGGTAGCATTGCGGAATAAGTCTTCGTTGGGTGTGTATTCATACCGAGGTATTGTAATGTCCATCGTCTGTTTAATTGTTTGGTCCAATTGTTTTAGGTACCTGTCAAGCTCCTCGTTAGACAGATTCCTATTAGACGGTGGGTAGAGCGAATTTTTGTCAAGGTTCTGGAGAAGCGTGCCCAGCGAGTCTTATTGTAATTGTAAGAATACTTAGAAACAAACTCCCACAACTCCGTAATTTCTTTAGGAATTGTTATTTCGGTACTAACACCGCAATGGTAACTGTCGTACACGAATGTATGCAGACAACTTAACGTTTGTAGATTATTCCCAGTCAGTAGTATCCGTACGTCGTACAGCAATAGGTCCAAATAAGAACGACGGACTGTCCGTCGCCTTCAAACCAACTCTATACATGACACTGTGCTGGACACATAAATTGAGTAGCAGGTTTTCTCTACTATTTGGTACATTATTTCCCCAATCTCTATGTTTGGCATTAAAATCCACGCCGATTATATAATAATTCCCCTCCGATTCCAGTCTAAGGAGTCGAAAGAGTCTATCGAGCTCTGAAATAAATAGCGTGGATTGTGAAGCATTAGGCGCGTAGACAGAGACCGTGAACAGCCACTTTCCGCTACGGAGAGGGATGCGCACGACACGTGCCTCTAGCACCCGGAACCCATGCAAAACACCCTTGTACATTCTTCTGAATTAAAATTTTTTTCTAATAAAGATCGCGACACCACCTCCTTGTGTGGAGTTGGATCGGTTTCTTCTTCTACTATTATATTTACTGTGTTCCAGATTGTGCTTATCGGTAAGCTTAGATTGATCTTCCAGCAACTTAAATAGCGCTGCTCTTTGCTCGAACCTAATCAGTGAATTGACATTCACTGAAAGGACCTTCAGGGTTTGCTCCACCATGTGCGTACCCATTACGACATGAGGTGCATTAGACCCGGCAACAGCGCGTAGATTTAATTCACCCGCTTAGCCTGTTCCTGTACTTGACGTTGAAGCTGAGCCATCTGCCCTTGAATAGAAAACAAGATAGCTAGCATGTCTGGTAGAGCTTCCGGTGCTCTTGACGCTGGGGCGGAGGAAGCAACCGTGGATTTTTGTACCATTGTACCCCTACCTGCCTCCATTTGGGCGAAAGTAATTCGGGGCGTGACGGCTGGAGTTTGAAGCTGAGCGGGTGGACGCTTAATCTCCGCTTTCTGCTGACGAGCCATGTTTGCTTTTTTTATGTATGTCTTGGAGCTTGGGACAACCCCGATAGTTAGCGGTGTATCCCGAGTTCTTGCATAAAGCAAATGAGAGTTAGCTTTTGTCTGACTCTCTCAAAGTACATTCCTGTGAATTGTGGTTCTTTTCACACTTAACGCATCGAGGCTGCATTTGGCAGTTCGATGCGGCATGGCCGAACCTTTGGCAGCGAACATGATGTTATCGCTCCTTTTTAATTTCTCCCAGTGAACAACCTAGTAGTCCAGGACTTTGATACCCCTTAGACAATCCATCCTTTTTGCTCTTAAAGTGGTAAAAGGCTTAACCCCCACAAATTTGAAATCTTCGCATTCTTTCTCTTGAAGCAGTTTTAAGAGCTCCTCGGGATCAGTGGACGGTTGAACTAGGGCATGTATACGGATATCTATGTATAGCCGAGAAATATTGAGGGAACCTTTGCCTTTCAACAAGTTCTGTGCAACTTAAATCAAGGACCGATGCTTGAATGCTCACAGTTATCAGTCTATTCATACAGAACCACGTTGACCATTGTTGTAACGTGAGTAATTTTCGAAAACATAGTGAACTTAATGCCTTTGAAGGTGGTTACGATTTGACCAGTTACAAACTACACGGTCATAGGTTCTGTTGGTGGCAGGATACCAGGACTTAAATCACTATACCGTGGGAGTCAGGAGACATATGTGCTTTTGTGTGTGTAATGGGGTCTCCAAAACTACAAGAACGACAATTTTGCTTGTTCAGAAACCCACTGAGCCAAAAGTGAGCCTTGTCGCTAAACACGAGTTTCCGATCGACTTCAAGCTGCTCAAGAGCCTACTCTGTGAACTCTATTCGCAAGATATGTTCTCGTAGATTTTACATGGATGGAGGCCGAATTAATAATTTCGGAACTTCCGCCACACTTTCACTTATAGTGGCTACAGTTTCATCTGTACGCACATTAAGTTAACGAGTTTTTGGCCTTGCGCCGTGTAGAGTGAATGTGTGCGAATTTATTCACAACCTGACGAGAAGGCCGATTTTCAGGAAAAAATTTAATGGCAGGGTTTTGGATTACGATTGTTCTGGTTTTAGTCTGTTCATGATGAATAGTTAAAAATGATAGCACGACTTGAAAGTTGTCTTTATTGGATGATGTATCAGTAGAAATCTATTATACGAGTATTTCAATATCTTTTGCTTATACAAGTAGGTATATATACGTAAGAGTATGTATGGAAAAATGTTTGTTGCTTTTCAAGAACTAAGTAACTACGTCACATTACTGCGTACCATCTTGTCACAGTTAAAAGTGTATGTGTAGTTGTTCTATGTAGTTGAGTCTTGCGACCAAGCTTTAAACGGTATCCCAAAATTCACGCAAGATTTGCATTTTGCGCCATTTGTGCGGTAAAGTGTTGCCAACGACAAAAAAAGACACCGTGACAGCTGACAGTTCAGGGTTATTGAAAATGGAGCGCTATATGAAAGAACGACGCGTTTTCATTGTTGAGCAATATGCACTTTAAAAATAATGAGCGCTTGGCAGGTGCGGCTCGCAATTTTCGTACAAAATATGGTCGTAATACTGATTTGACTTTATCAACTGTGAGGACATTAATCCAAAAATTCAGGGAGACTAGATCAATTAGTGATCTTCAACAAGTCGTTCAACACCAAACATCGAAGCAGTTCGTGAGAGTCCAGAAACATCAATTCGGCACCTTTGTCCAGAATTGTACATTCCGAGAAGCTGTCTACAGCGTATTCTGACGAAAGATTTGCATCTTCATGCATATAAAGTACAATTGATTCAAGAACTGAAGAGAGTTTGTTGAACAGATTATGGACAAACAGCAAGCGGATGCTGATACAAAATCATCTTCAGCGATGAGGCTCATTTCCATCGATGGCTTTGTTAATCGTTCAGAAAATCTGAGAGTGATTGTGGAGAAACAAATATATCCACAACGTGTCATTGACAGACCATTCTGATAGCTATGATTGGTTCCGCAATAACCATTAAAGGTGCTAAATGCCTAGATGTGAATGTGGACGACATGTGATTTCAACAAGACGATGCTACAAGTATATGCCATACAGCCCAAGAAACAATTCAATTACTGTATGAGGCATTTCCTGGTCGTGTAATTTCCAGTTTAGGTATTCAGAATTGGCCGCCCGCATCATGTGATTTAACGCCGTTGGAGATTTTTCTTTGGGGTTTTTGAAGTCTAAGGTTTTCTCCACTACCCATGCTTTGAAGGAGTAAAGTTCAATGAAATTTAGCCCCATTTATGCAAAACTGTGATGGAAAAAGAGGTAGAGGCCATTTACCTGATATGCTACTCCATACATAACTCTGCACTGTATACTTTATGAATCAATAGCAAATTTACAATCTACCGCTGTTGATATGGCTATCCTGAGATTCCTAAAACAGATGTATGGCAATACGAGAAAGCCAATTGGAGTGGGCTTAACAGCTTCTTTAGGAATTTTAACTGGTCGTTATGTTTCGTCGTGGATGCCGCTGCTGATATGACCACAGACACTATTCTCTTTGGAATGAGATCCTTTATCATTCATCGGACGAAGACTATCAAACCAAAAGAAAAGGCATGGTGCAACTCGACCTGTAAAGAGGCTGTCACACTTAGAGAAATGTTTTTTTCGGTCCTCCAAGACCAGCCCGACAGATGAAAACAGAAAAAAGTTGAAACAAGGTCGGAGTGCCTGCACCAGCGTGTGAAATTTCAATACGACCAAACACTGATGCAAACAATACTACAATGTCCCAAAGGTAGTAACAATTTTTGGTCGTTCTTCAAAAATATTAGAAATTCTGCCTCATCCTCCATCCCAACGCTCATTTACAATGACAAGGCCAATCTGCTTGCTAACACTTTGCGGACAGCTTAACACCTCCACATTGTGCTTTGTCTCCGCCCACACTTGATTGCGGCGAATCTTCAATGGGACGAATTCACTTTCACACCCGTGTAGAGTACTCAAAGATCTAAATGTACACGAATCCGTTGATCCAGATGGTATATTGATCAGTCGTTCATAGACCTCGACAGTGGATAGACGTGTTGACGTGTTCGGCTTTTACATAAGTAAATAAATAAATAGTGATCTAGTGCCATTTAAAGACAATCAGTTACAAAATAATCAATCCACTCGGTAGCCCAGCGGCTAGCGGCGTCGGTCATCAAAGCGTTGGTACGGGTTCGATCCCAGGTCAAACTCGGAACTTTTTTTTTGTCTGTTTTTTTTTTTTTTTGTAATCAAAACAAAACCAAAAATAATAATTCAAATTAATAAAGTCACGTGATGGATGGTGGAGAGCGCTCCGCTCTTCCCATAACGGGAGTTGGAAAAGGCAACAATGGTGTTGCCGGTGACGTTGCGAAGGCAATTAAAAGGAGGAGGAGTTTGAGAACCCCTCCTAATCTAACGAAAAAAAGAGTGAATGTGCTAACAGAAGATGATGATCATTATGAAGAGGGCAATAATAACTTTGCTTCCCTAGCGTCATCCGAATCGGAAGATGAGGATGAAATGATTAAAGACATTAGCCGCAGCATTGAAAAGCTGCAAGAAAAAATGCTGGCTGTTAAGCTAATGCAAACTGCACGCAGGCAGAGGGAGCAAGCAGAGGTAGAAAGCGCCCAACAAAAAAAGCAACAAAAGCAGCAACAAAAGCAGCAGCAACAACTGCATCAACAACAAAAACAGCAGCAGCAGATAAAACTGCAGCAGCAGAAACAACAAAAGCAGCAGCAGCAGCAGCAGAAGAAGAAGAAGGAGAAGGTGCCTCCGATCAACACCTATAAACTCGAGGTAAATGCAACCAAGGACCTGTGTAAGTTGGTCATTGGTAATAATTTTAACATAAAGATATTGGGGAACGATCGCCATGCCATCCACTGTAACACAGTGGAGGGCTACGCGAAAGTTAAAGAGCTCCTAAAAGAAACGACGACGGAGCACTACTCATACAAACCGAAGTGTGAAAAGCGGCAATCGATGCTGCTGAAGGGGTTGGAACCGTCTTCTGATCCTGAGGAGATCCTGGCACTGCTCAAAGAGAAGGAGTGCGAAGGACTCAAGTTTGTGGGGGTAAAGCTTTTTACCACAGCTAGAGCCAGGCGGGAGAAACGGAGTCTGCCGTTCTTCCTGGTGCAGCTCAGTCCCGAAAGTCGTCTGGATAGTCTAAGGAGAATCAATGTCCTAGATTACCAGGTGATTCACTGGGAAAAATTAAAAAGGAGCGAAGGCGTTATACAATGCGTTCGCTGCCAGAGGTTCGGGCACGCCGCGTCGAACTGCCAAATGCAGCCTCGATGCGTGAAGTACGCAAAGAACCACAGTTCCGAGGAGTGTGCTCTGGGTAGGGACGGAGCATCCGATAGGACGCAGCTCTCGTGCGTGTTATGTGGGAACGTGGGACACACCGCAAACTATCGGGGTTGTCCTAAGTTCACCGACATTAAAAAAGCAAAATTGGCGCGGCAGCAGAAGGTGGAGGTCAAACATTCACCTGTGAGGTTTCAAACACCAGCCGTCACGCCCCAAATTTCCTACGCCCAAATGGCGTCAGGCAGGGGGGCTACGGTACAGCAAGCGACTGTTGCTTCTCCGGCGCCGATGCCGAGAACAACGGAAGCTGCACCCAACATGCTAGCTATCTTGCTCGCAATCCAAGGGCAGATGGCTCAGCTGCAAAAGCAGGTTCAAGAACAGGCCAAGCGGGTGGACCAGATCTACGCGTTGCTGCCGGGCCTAACGCAACACATGTCGTAATGGGTACGCGCATTGTGGAGCAAACTTTGAAGGTCCTTGCGGTGAATGTTAATTCACTGATTAGGATCGAACGAAGAGCCGCGATGTTTAAATTGCTACAAGACCAAACTCCGGATGTGCTTTTCGCTAGCGAAACCAAGCTAACCGATAAGCACAAACTGGAGTACAATAATTATATTGTTAGAAGAAGAAACCGGCCCAGATCCAAACGTGGAGGCGGTGTCGCGATCTTCATTAAAGAAGGCGTAAAATTTCACAGAGTGTACAAGGGCGTGTTGCGCAGGTTCCGGGTGTTGGAGGCAGTCGTCGTTTACATCCCGCTCCGCAGTGGAAAGCGGCTGTACTTGGCCTCTGTTTATGCACCTGAGGCTTCACAATCCACTCTATTCATTGCAGAGCTCGACACGCTTTTTCGACTTCTGAGGCTGGAATCGGGGTAGAATTATTTTATAATCGGCGTGGATTTCAACGCTAGACACAGAGATTGTTGAAATAATTTGCCAAATACTAGAGGGAACCTACTACTCGATTGGTGGGGTCAGCACGAAGTCATGTACAGACTCGGTCTTAAAGCTACGGATAATCCGTCGTTTCCCAGAGGCTCTTGGGATCTTATTTGGATCTACTGCTGCACGACGAACGCATACGACTGACAGGTACGAATTTACAAACGCTAAACTGTCTGCACACATTCGTGTATGACAGCGACCATTGCGGTTTTAGCACCGAAATTACGGTTCCCAACGAAATTGCGGAATTGGAGGAGTTTGTCCAAAGATATACTTACAACTACAGTAAGACTCGATGGACACGCTTCTCCGCAACCTTGACTAGAGCGCTCTCCTCGAACACGCGCAACCCACCGTCCAATAGGAATTTGTCAAACGAGGAGATCGACAATTACCTAAAACAAATGGACGAGACAATTAAACAAACTATGTACACTACAATACCGCGGTATCGACGTACAACTAACGAAGACCTGTTCCGCAATCCTACTATTGACGCACTGCACCGACAGTAGACTTCTGACAAGACTTAAAAACTTGTACAGAAAGTTAACTGACCGACAAGACCCGGAGATTAGGACACTGAAGTCGTCGATTAAAAATATTCAAACGCTAATAAAAGAGAATTACAGAATTTCTGTAAGTTTGCACTGGAACAACAAGGTTCGGGCTGTAAACACCAGCAACCCGAATATGTTTACGCAAATAAATAAACTATTTCGGAGAAAAAATCAAAACGACCTTCAGTGTCTTAAAAGCCCGGACAACAGACAACGAACGGTTACTGACAATAGCAGGTATTGATCCAAATGAGGCCGCTGATTGTGACGACTTTTTTGTGATCGAGGATCCACAGGAGAAGGTTGAGGCCATAGGGGCGACTTTCCAGGAAGTATACAAGGCCATTGATATCATTGGCCCTAATTACGACCTGGACAGTCGCGCTTGGTGCACGACTTCTGCATTCGAAATGAAATAGAAACTGGCGATCCGAGGGTTCTGGTTTCACCCGGTTCAGCGACGAAAATATGGCCAATAATGTCATTGCCAGAGAGGGTGACCTACCCCCGTTCATTTCGAAGGAAGAACTCCATGAGATCTTCCACACAATCAGGGCTAAGAAATCAGTGGGGACCGATGGTATTCCGAACATCGTGCTTCGACATCTTCCTCTAGAAGCGGTGGACATTTACACCACCCTGTTTAATAATGCAATGAATAATGCACATTATCCAGCGCATTGGAAAACGGCGGTGGTTCAACCTATTCCCAAAAAGGGGAAGGATATATCCAATCCGGCGAATCTCCGGCCGATAAGTCTCCTTCCGAATATCAGTAAGGTTTTTGAAAAGGTAATCAATAGAGCTCTGTCTAGGTGGGTTGAGGACAAACATATAGTTCCGGATAATCAATTCGGTTTTAAGGCGGGACATGATATCTCACATGCCGCGTCTAAACTGGTGTCCGATATCCAATGGAATAAAGGCAAAAAACAATGCACTGGTGCCTGCCTTGTTGACTTGGAGAAGGCCTTCGACACCGTATGGTTAGAGGGTCTTTTCTATAAGCTGACTCGGTTGGGGATCAGTAAACCACTCTTGTACATTCTTTATAATATGCTAACCAACAGACAGTTCATCGTGAAAAATGGTGATGTGACTTCTGTTGGAATATTTCAAATTAAAAATGGTCTTCAGCAAGGCGCGGTCAATTCGCCGATCCTATTTAACATTTATACAAGCGACTTAATAGGTTCACTTCCCCATACTATTACGTACGCAGACGATTTGGTAGCGTACAGAACAGGTCCAAAAATCGAGGTCATTAATACTCTCTTGCAGCATGACTTCGATAAGATAAGACGATTTTGCGATGACTGGAAGTTGAAAATCAACTTTCAGAAGTCGGAAACCATTCTCTTTAGGACGCCTCTAGGGATACCAGAAAAAATTGGCGAAAGTTCTCTATCATTGGACAACGCGGACAACCTCTTGCCTGTCGAAATGTAGTCAGATACCTTGGAATCTGGCTAGATCAGTTTCTGTATTTTGGCAAAAATGTAGATGCTGCTCTGGCCAGAGCTAAAGGTGCTTTTGCTCTTACAAAGAGACTGTTTTATAGCAGCCAACTCGATGCGAGGGTAAAGGTAATCTGCTACATGGCCCTTATCAGGCCCATGCTGGTATTTGGTTGTCCCGTGTGGTTTAATGTACGAGCAAGCTTAATGGAAAAGATTCGGGTGTTTGAGAGGGCTTGCCTTAGGGCTTGTCTTCGCTTGTACAGAACACCAGAGTCGGAGTACAAAAAATTTTATCCTAATGAGGTCCTTTACAACAGGGCGAAACTAATACGAGTGGACAACTTCGTAATTAAGCTGACTCGAAGGCACATTGCAAGAGCAATGACGTCGACGAATAACCTGATATCTGGGGCTTACTACCCCAATTACCTTTACCACGAGAGTGTGCGCTCTGACGGCTTCGCTCCACCGGAAGCATTCCTCTACCTGGATCAGATAGGGTTGATCCAGGATAGATCAGCGGTGCCGTTAATCTTCCATGTCGCTCGGACAGCTGGGGACAGGCGACTCAACTACAACAGAGACATCGCACACGGCAGTGTGGATCGTCTCAGGTTCAGTAGGGCGGTGGGGAATCGCGATAAGAGGGATGTCGTTCGGCAGCACCAGCATTTCTGGTGGTTGAATGACGAAGATGTTTCGTCGTCGTTTCCGTCAATTACGACCAGCCTCACTAATGAGGCAGAGCTGACCAATTTATTTGCTCAGTAAATAGCGATGGCCAGCTTACATAGGTTTAGGTTAGCATTTAAGAAACATATACATATATCAGTGTATACAAAGGTATATACTGATATATGTATATGATCGTGTATAATGTCTATGTGTGTTTATGTGTGTATTTTGCATTTAGTTTAGGTAGGCTAAGGTATATTTTAAGTTAGATATTAAGTTTTTATAAAAAATAAAAAATTTCATCCATAGGCTAAGTTTTTTGTTATCAATTTTTTCTTAGCCCTAAGTACACAAAATAAACATTTATAAATAAAATGTAAATGAAGTCGAAAGACATAGATATAAGAATTTAGAGTAGCTTAGAGTGCCTGTGTGGGGCCAGTAAGTTAGTATAAGATTGTTAAGTAATTGTAAGCTAGCATTTAAGCATTTTTTGTTAGAATGTAAGAGTTAGTGTTAAGAAAATAAAATGCATTGAAAACTAACTAAAACTAAACCAGATGGTATATTCCGCCTTCTTCTGAAGAGGTGTTCTTCCTCGCTGGCAAACACACTGCGTAAGGTTTTTCATCGATCCAACATTTTAGGACTCTTTACGAGCGGATGGAAAACGTCCAGCCCGTCCCTAAAAAATCGAATCCTCTTCTCTCTCCTTCGGCAGGCCCATTGCATGTACGTCCCTTCTTTGCAAGGGTCATGGAAACGCTGATAAACCGTCAGCTCATGAAATATCTCGAAATCAATGACCGGCAGTACGGAATTCGTAGCGCAAGTCCACCGGTGATTTGATGGCGTGTCTCACCGAAAAGTGGAACCAAAAAGTACACTAATCTGGTGAAAGCAAGATAGTTGCACTTGATATTCCTAAGGCATTTGACAGAGTTTGGCATTAGGCTCTTTTGTCAAAAATGCGTGCTTATGGGATCGATGAGTCTCTCATTCAATGTATTAGGAACTACCTTTCGGAACGTTCAATTCAAGTTGTCTTGGATAGTGGAACTGCTGTAGAACGGGAACCACAGCGTATGTTAAGCTCATTAAATTTCAGTATTAACAGCATAACCAATTGGGAAACTATCAATAGGGTGGAATTTAATGCTTCCAAAACACAATGCTGTATGCTGTTGTTAAAGCGAAATTTAAATATCCAGCCATTATACATTAATGGCACTTGCACGGCCGAAATCGTAAAACTTTCCAATGTCGGTATGTGTGTCAATGATAACCGACAATGTAAAGGTTTCCTCAAGCGATAGCTTGAGCCAGCGTTCATCAATTGACCCCCATGATCATGTGATTTGACACCACTCGATTATTTTCTTTGGGTCTACGTTAAGTCCTTAGTCTACGCTAACAAGCCAACTACTTTGAAGGAGCTCGAGGCCATCATTCGTCACGCTATTGCCGGAATAACGCCGCAGATATTCGTCCGAGTCATTAAAAATTGGACTGACCGCTTGAAGCACTGCCAGCGAAGCCAAGGCGACCATTTTAATGATCTGCTGTTCCACACATAATTGCATGAACGTAGCTTCAAAATAAAGCCAGAATTAATTTTATGTCTCACACCGTTGTTGTTTTATTTAAAAATTTTTTCCTTTCATTCTTTTCTAGTCAGCATCTACCGCCCTTTAACTACCATCAAGTGGGGTTTCTAATATCAGATTACCTCATTCGGCAGGTTTCATTTAGGTCTCATGGCAAATCGTTTCTGGTATATGCTTTCAAATAGAAAAGCGGACCCGAAACTTGAATCCGACACTAACAGGTAGACAGCCGAAAGAACAACATCGAGCAGATTTAAATAATTTTAAGGCTGCCCCGGATATTGACGTCAAAAGAAATGACGATGTTACTGCTGTCCAGACGCAAATGTATGTCAAATTACATCGTTGTAAATCAGATCCGAAATGCCGAATCTTGTTTTTGCAAGACAAGATGTGGCATTCGTTTTTTACACAAATTAAGTCATCGTCCCAAGGCATGAATGTAGTGCGTACTATGATTTGTAACCGGTCGTGAGAGTACATTGAACTTGGCTCGGGGCGTTTAAAGTGTTCCGGTTCTAGTGATCTAGTGATCATGAGAGTTTGGTTAGAAAATTCCCCTAAAACAAAAACATCATTAAAATGAGTAAAGTCTAGTTGCTATTCATTTAGCAGTTCTGTCAACGCCTTAAATAACGACTTTTTAATAACAGTCAGATCAACATCTAGTCAGTAGCCCTTAAGACATCTTTGCACTTGCTAGATAGGATCCACAATCATGCGATAAAACTCATAGGTGATGCCAATATTACACAGTCGAGACAGTGGCGTAAGGTTTCCTGTCTCACCTCTTTATATCCCTTTTTTCACCACCAGTGGTCTACCGAAATCGCCAGTAGAATTCCGCTTTCAAACTTTTAACCCTAACACCCGTCTCGCTTTAAATGCTCATCAGTACATTCTCAAGCTCACTTTCGGACATAGTCTGAAATATCGTGATTCGTTCCTAAGCCGTACAACTCGCTTATGGAATGCCCTCTCGAGCTCTTTATTTCCTAATCACTATAACTTGCACAAACATTTAAAACTAACGCCCTTCGGTATCTCTCTTTTTTCCCTTCCTAACTTCTTAAGGTACATTGTGGAAATTTTGGAGGATGGTAAGTGGCGCAGTATCCACCAACCGATGATCCCAGACTCGAAGCGGAGGCAAAATCCACCTCCTCGCAACAAGTTGGGTAGGCAGATCGAGGGAAAAATTGCGAAAGATCATAAAACCGACCGGACAAGGGCCGACAAACAGGCCGTCAAGAAGAAAAAGCAAAGGTCCACTAAGGAGAAAACTCGACCCGACGCAATTGTGATGACAGGGGAGCTTTCCTATGCAGAAATACTCCGGGAAGTGCAGCGTTCTCAGTGCATTGGTTACGAATATCAGACGAACCCAGAAAAGGAACCTGCTGATGTAACTGAATTGGACAGGAGAAAAAAAACAGAAAACAACCCTTGGCAACAATGTGGACATACGGGCTCTGACACACCGCATTACCCTGGAAGTATAGGATATCGACAAGGCCACGACGAGGGAGGAGATCTGTGAATGACATAGACAATGCAGACATAATTAGCCAGAGAAACGCTTATGGACACATCCAAATTGCGACGATTATCTTGCCTGCAAGCAGTGCACACAAAATGCTAATGTCAGGCAGAATCAAATTTGGATGGATAAACTCTCCAGGAACTAAAACCCCTAACTACATGTTTCAGTTGTCTGAATTCGGCCACACTGCACGTCAATGCAAAAATGAAATGGACCGCTCCAAGCAATGTAGAAGATGTCTTTGGCTATAGACTGCAAGAAAGACAACTCGGAGAATACTGGGCATGTAGACCGATTACCAGCAAACAACCATGAAGATAATACAGATTTACTTTCACTACTGTAGGACAGCCCAGAATATCTAGCCACACGGCTGAGACGAGAGAGCTCAGATTATTTTGATCATTAACTCTCGGCAGAAACATCTGGATCTGCGATAAATTAAGACATGCTACAACTTGGACATGCGGAAAACATGCCTTCCAAGATGCCAGTTATCAGGCGGATGGGTATGTTAACATAAACATGGTTAACTTCTACAGATGTTACGCGCGCCCAAATTCGATCACAAGTGGGTTCCAGGCAATGTTAAGAGGCTCAAGTGCAGATGCCTGTGAAAGATCTCAAGTGGTTATAGACGGAGACTTTAATGCGTGGACAACAGAAGAAGACAACAGAACCAATGCCAGAAGACGTGTTCTACTAGAAACATTCCAAACAAATACTTTTAGGAGAGTGGGAATGGGATCAATCATTGATATTACCATCATGAGTAACTCACTACTGCGCAACACATACCGGTGCGTCAGCGAAGTATATCCCCACAGTGGCCATTAACTGATATTAAAGGGAAAAAGGCCATTCCACGCCCTAAGTTAGCGAGCGCAAAACTGAAAGATAAACTCTTCAACAAGGACATGTTTGACGAAATGATGAATATCAAAGGAGATTTGAGTTGGACGAGGGTCGACTGAAATAGTTTTCGGCTTTTTAAACCAACCACAAAACACTTTCTAATTTTTCTACACACAAAAAGTCCTATCCCACTTCTGACACCAATATAAAATGTTTGTTTGGGTCCAAATGACAGAATTTATTCCTTTCGATACAAATGCTTTATGCAATACAATTACACTTTGCAATTTAATTGCTTTTCTCAGCCACTTTTACGGTTTATTTAAACCACTACGCGTAATTCACATTTCAAGTTGCACTTCTTGTGGCATGCACTGATGTTTATACTCCCCTGACATCTTTCGAGAAAGCCCTGTACTATCCAGCGCTCCATACATCTTTCCATTTTACCAGAATATTCGCTAAACGTTGTGACTTTTGTCTGAAACATTTTTCGCGATATCGCGTATTTTTCGAGTAATTTGGATGTCTCAAGTTAAAAAACTCACCCTGTATATTGCTCGGAAGCACGTATCCCGGTTATAATCAGACGAATGCTCATGATTCTGATGTCTAACAACTATTCCCTAAATCCTCCCCTGGTCACAAATTTGCATCCAGTAGACGATATTTCTGCTCTGAATAGCAATTATAATACCGGCTCTGTAGATATCAAAAACGGAGACATTCGTTGGATTCACATTGCGATAAACGGGTCGAAATTAACTGAATTTGCATTAATTGCAACAACACAGTAAAAAATTTCAATTTAACGACACTATTTGGCAAGGTACTCGTAAATCTCCACAGATAATTTGTTAAGATAATGTATCATCCTATCACGCGAGTATAATTAGCAGTTGAAAGGTGTTTTTTTTTTTTCTTTTTTATTCGTTTAAATACAGGGTAATACTTGTACCCTTAAATAATACTAGTTATAAACTCCAATATCATGTAGAGACAGGCTATCGGAAACGGAGATCTTTTTTGTCGAATCTCTAGAGTCTGTTCGGAGGTCTGGACGGCGATTAAGTTTCGTTTTTATATCACCACTCACGTGACGCAGATGTTGAAGGGTGTTGTTAAGGGTGTAGTTTTTAAATCCATCCAGTGGAGTTCAGAAAATAAACAATTCCTTTGAGAGTTCCCCAAGTGTGAGATGCCTGGTTCTAACTAGTGCCGGGCAGTCAGAGTGAAAGTTGAATAGGGGTCCTCCTTCATTTTAAAAGAAATGCCTAACTTGGCAGCTTGGAAATGGTACAGGTTTCTATAATTGACTGTTCTATCTAGTCTTAGCAATAGAGAGAAAGTGTTACCCTTGATGCGTCCCATCAGGGAGCGGACTGACTCCGCAAGAGAGACATAGAAGGTTGAGCCACATCTGGCTAGAGCGTCGGTTCTCTCATTCCCGTCTACGTTACTGTGGCCGGGAACCAAAATTGTTTTATTTATTTTATTTATTATTCTGTAAATTCCTTAAACAATATAATTCAAAATAAATTCATTTAAATTAATCTATATAATAATAAGATTAGATATAAAATTTAAGAACTTCATTTGACATTCTGTATTTTCTATACTACAGTAATGAAAATAGTGTTGAATGCCATCACCCTGACAACATGAGAAATCAAATAAATTATGTATGTATGGGTGGGGTGACCCTCAAATAAAAAAACTGATACAAATAATTACTCAAATATTATAAAGCAAACTTCAGCAAACACATAATAGAACAAATTTGCTATAGAGCATCAAATAGATGATTAGTATAAAAACTTGTTTCATTGGTTATACCAGAGAGTCAAAGAGAACAGATTCTAAGCTAGTGAAGTTGAAATTGAGAAGCCAGGATTTTACGAGTTTGAGAAACAATCCAGGCAAGGTAATCGATCTGAGCGATATAGGAAGTCTATTAAATAAACAAAAAGACAAAATATAATAAAAATTACGATAAGCAATGGTATGGAAGGGTGGAAAAGAGAGTATGAAAAGTTTCCACGCAGGTTAAAGTTAGAAATCAGTCGGAAGTTCCGATTACCAGACTTCATAAAAAAGGTCTTCAGCACCTTAAAGCAGTATAAATGTCGGACGGGAAGAATTTTTAAGTTACAGAACAGAGGGTACGTAGAATATCTCCTAGGTTTGCGGCATAATTTTCTTAGGATATATTTCTGTATTATCAAAAGGGGTTGTATTTTATTCATATAAGCACCTCCCCAGCAAGTAATACCGTATTGTAATTTTGAATGAAAAATACCATAATAAATAATTTTTAGCAATTTAGTAGAACAGATATTTCGCAAATAGAAGAAGTACCTAAGCGTGCATCGGAAATAGTTCCTCAAAGCTTCTACATGACTAGAAAAGCTCATTCTAGAGTCTATAGTAAGTCCCAGGTATTTGTACTCACTAACAATATCGATAGGGAAACATTTATCACTGCAATTTAGGCTGCCATCAAAAGAAGGAGAAGATAATCCAGATCCACAGTTACAATTCGCAAACAGGAATCTTTTACACTCAGGTGAGTGAAAATAAACATTCAGATCCAGATCAAGGTTAAACGACAAATTAAAAATCATAATCTTAGTCTTACGACTTATAAGCAAGTTGTGTTTATAACACCGTGTTCTTACAAGACTAAGGTCCCAATTTAAGTCGGAAACCAGGTCTAGGCGACTATTTGAACCATAGGAGAAACCGTTGGAGCACCTTTAAAATTAAGAGTAAAACGTGAGTTTATGTAGATTAGAAAGAGAATCGGACCTAGGACAGAACCTTGGGGTACCCCTAAGTTGAGAATCATAAGATCACTCCTGATTTCATCAATTTTTACTCTTTGTGTTCTATTTTTTAGGTAAGATCTAAACCACTCTAACATAAGGCCACGAAAATCTGCTTTTTCAAGTTTATCCAGTAGAATAAGATGATCAACCATATCAAACGCTTTGCTAATATCAATATATAGACCAGCAGTACACTTTTTACCATCTAAGTTTGACATTATTTGTCCACAAAACTGTAGGAGTGCATCCTCGGTTGATTTTCCCTTTTGAAAGCCAAATTGTGTAGCATTAAAAAACTTAGCTTTTGTGAGATAACTCACTATCCTATTTTTCACAAGCTTTTCAAAGATCTTACTCATAACTGGGAGGAGTGAGATGGGCCTATAATTACACATTTCAACAGTAGAACCCTTTTTGAATAATGGGATAACATCAGCACACTTGAGGTCTTCAGGATAAACTCCCTCAAATTTCCTTGAACTGTTTTACTAGTTTGGAGGATTGAGTTTGAAGTGGGTGAGGATAAGTATCTTGTAGGCCTGTCTAATGGGTAGTACCTCTACCCGGAAGACACCGCAAGAACCTGGAAGGCGATATAATTTGGCTACGTTGAGAAGGCACCTGCTCCAACACTGCGTTCCACTTTGAAGCTGTGGTTGGTGAAGATCGATACTTTATATTTCAATAGGGGTCAATTATTGTTCCATTCCGTCCTGTCCGGAATGTAAACTTGCGTATTATTATTAAAATTGAGTTTAGGTATCGTGTTATGTTTGAAGCCGGATTCCTAGGCAACGGATCAAGAACTTTACTATGACCATAGTGTTTCGGGGACCAGGACCAGAATCTATCTCGGAGTCTGATAGCACTACACGAAACAAAGTATATGATGTGCAAGTTCAGCGGCTTCTGTTGAGATCGACCGTAGCGCTCTTGTGGTCTCAATACCTGCTAAATTTTGGGATGTTATAGGCTTCCATAAGCGATCCATAAGTAAGAATAGGACGAACTACGACAGTGTACGACGACGTCCAGTCCCCATCTTATATCAAAAGTTTTACTGCCGGCGTAGAAAGCGACATTAACCTGTGTTCTATATTTAACTTTTGAGCTTGGGGTCAAGGATAACGCCATGTACATTGCACTGGAGGATGGAGTAAGTGTTTGGTTGATAAGACGTGGAAGCTTGTACTTGGTGGTAAATAGCATTAGTTCAGTCTTACTCGGATTAACGCCATGTCCACAACTTGTGGTCGAAGCCCTTAGCCCTCTTTGTGAGTTCACTGAGTGAGACATACTTGATACTAAAATAACCTCGTCGTCCACGTAAGAGACTACCTTGGTTGCAATGCTATCGCCATAGAAGAGGCGAGATAACTCCAACCTGTGGGGTACCTCTATCTACGGAATTTGGTTATGAAGCTGTTCCCCAATTGGGACTGAATGATTTTGAGGGAATCCCGGATACGTTCTAGGGTTTTGAGCTTTGAGGATGTAAGGCTGATGGGTCTAAAATCCGTAGCCAACTCATGGCTTCTTTTGTCGATTTTAGGAACGAAGTCGTCTGCAGGTCAAGGGGATATAGTATAGTCGAAGGTAGCCACAATAAATGTCCGTTAATTAATTCTTGGTTACTTATAGGTGGAGAAACTGTTGATGGCCCAGGAAATCTTTTCCTCACTTATTCATTGATTTCATTTCAGGATGCACATCAGAGCGGCTATTTTTTCATCCCGGGAAATGGGTGTTCATTAGGAGTTCTAGTGATTCTACAGTGGAATCTGTCCATGTTCCATAAAATCGTTTGATAAATGTCAGATTAGAGTGTTCCTTGGGTAGGATTTTGCTTTGTCTGGATGAATCCTTGATTTAGACTTGCTTATTGTTTTTTTGTAAGGCAGTCTTTGTAAGCTTTCCAGAATTGGTGTTTGTAGCAGATACTGAAGATGTCCCCAGTTAGCCTTCTTAGATCGGAGAGATCTTCATGCCTCCACTGTTGGAGAGTTGTCTTGTTAAATTTGATTGGACACGTGGTCTTGAAGGCTATTTCCAAGCTTTTTCTGGCGTCCTCACTTTTGCTTCTAGTGCTTCCACCAATTTCAATACTAGGATCGGGGATGCTCCCACGTTTGGGGTTTAAGGCCTGACTGAATTTCTTCAAGTCAGTTCGATTGAGGTTTCTAAAATGGGCCAGGATTTCTACCGAGAGCCTCACACTGAAGTGTATCCATCTATGGTCTGCAGAGGATTTAAGATGGATACTCCCCATTTACTTACTCTATATTCGGAATTATTGGTTGTTAGTGCAATGTCGAGTACTTCCCCCCACCCACAAAAAGTTTCCGAGGTTGGAAACACGATGATTGTAGTGTTGTCCACGTTGCACACATTGTGTTTAGATGTCATAAGGAAATCAAATAAAGGCTCACCTCGTTCGTGTCGTCCCAAAAGCAGGAACTCCTTCGCATGAATGTGCAACATCATGTGCTGAGCTTCGTCTAGTGGCGATGGTTTGTCGTGAACGACTGTTAAGACATGTGGGCAGCACAAATGACCAGATTTTCTAGATTTACCGGTATCCTTTTTGTAGAAAAGATTATAAGATTGTATTTGTTGTAGCGGAGTCCTCGAATTGTCGATTCACTGATCCAGTCCTCCTAAATGATACCAATGTCGTAATTTTCCTCCTTAAGGAAGACTACCAAATTCTCTGATGGACACTTCGAATGCTGGAGATTGAATTGTATGACGCTGAGCATACTATTGTTGTTGCCTTTTCGGAATTGGATCAACCGGATCCCCTTACATCTCGAGATTGTCGTCCTCAGGGGTCGTTGGTCTGAAAATCTTTAGCTTGGCGAACCGTACGCCGAATGTGAGCCTAAAATCTGTCTTCTATAGCTGAGATAAGGAAATCCTTGGAAAACTGATCCACTCACTTGATTATCCGGTAGAATTTGAAGACTCATCAGAGTCATAGCATAGGTCCCATCTATTGGTTCAGAATATGGTTCACTGCTTTGCCGTCAGATGAAAGTTCGTCCATCTGCGAAGGACGAGGGTTTGCTGTAGTTTTTGGACTTTGGGGCAACGGAGTGACAAGTAGCTCCATCCCACTTAGGGTGTTTTTTGATGTCTGGTGTATTCATCAACCACGGCTTGGTTTTTAGCTTGTAATCAGAATCCTTCTCATCCACAGTATCCCCCGGTTCATACTTAGCAATCTTTCTGAGGATGAAGACAGCCCTACTGTACCTGCTGTTCCAGATGGTACTAGAGGACTAGGGATGGCTTGCGGTCTAGTTGATGCCTAGACTGATGACACCGGAAAAGGTCCATTGTATGGTGCTCTGAGAGGACTTCAGATTCTGTTGCATCTGACGAAAACATAGTCGGATTGTTTCAAATCTGGATGAACGAAGATTTTATGAGATTGGTAGGGGTGTAAGCTTAGCCATCGACTGCTTCAAGTCTTTTAGAAACTCGGCATCTGTAATGTTAACTTTTTGAGAGCAAAAACCTCACCAGGTACTTTCAATGTGCTTCCGTAAATCAGTTGAAGGCCGAGGAGCACCAGTGGAAGAACATTGCAACAGTTGTCATCTGCGTAGCATTTTATTGCTGCTTTGAGGGTCCTATGGTACCTCTCGATCATCCCGTTCGCCTGGGTATGGTAGGGCGTAGTCTTCAAGTGGTTAATACCGAGGTATCTTGTCGTCCCAAGTCACTGGAAATCTGCTGTGGAACACCGAATTGAGACACCTAATTGAGAACGAAATCGCGTGCAACTGCCTATGTTGTTATGTTCTTTGATTTTTGGCACGAACGCAATGTTTGACAAACTGTGTGGTTGTTTGCTACATCCTTTGCCAGACGTATCTTTCTTTGATCAACTTTATCGTCACCCTTATGTGCAGATGGGAAATGCTATGAGGTTTTTCAAGGACCATCTTATGGAAAGAAATCAGGACGAAAGGGCGGATGTTTTGTTATGAAGCGTCACAGTAGAGAAATGTCTTCGAGCCCTGCAGAGGAAATGTTACTACCTCCATCAATGTATTCCTTGAGATCCGAGTCAAAAATTGTCTTCTTTCCAATAACTTCTTTAAAAATGTAATCGCTTGGTATACTTCTGTCAGCTCACGGCATAGTGCTGTAGTGGATTTGCGGCTTAGTTAGCTTTTGGAATAGAATCCCAAAGATTTCAATTTGTTGATGACTTAATGAAGCACGGCACTTATTGCATAGCTTGACGCATCAGTCTGAAGAACTACATAAGTTGGCATTAGGAGCAAAATGATGCAAAAGAATGGTATTACCTAGGACTTGGTAGCTATCTAGCACTCGAATGCCCTTCTAGACTCGTCGTCTCAGCTTCTGTATCACCATCTAGTTCTTCACGGCGTTTCTGGATGAATGTCCTATAAAAGTTGATGATACCCAAGAAGCGATATAAATCCTTTACAACGTTTGCTTTTGGGAATTTTTGTCACCGCAACAACGCCATTAACGCTGCTTTTATGACCATATGAAATGGTCAATCTTCTACGGGCGTCAAATACCGAATTCCATGTGATGTTGAAATTCAGCCTGAGCTCGCTTGAGCTCCTCAGGCGAAAGTCTGCGCGAGCGAACAAAGGTGGGAGAGCCCGTAGTAACATCGTGATGCTCTATGTCATCATAAAGTCATCGAGAACTCATCATCAACTTTAAAGATAAGAATTTTAGATGTACCTGACTGCGTTTTGAAAAATGTTTCACTGTCGATGGGCTTGTCTCGTCTTACGTCATTCAGAAGGCCGAAGTGTTTGAGGAAGTCGACGCCGATTACTGAAGTTTTTACTTGTGCCACGACGGACTTCCAAATACTATAAATCGTCTGCGCAAATCAAAGTCGATGATGAGTTTCTTATCGCCGTATCTTGCTATTTCGCTGCAATTTACGGCATACAGTTTTCAAGAATTAGCCGGTCTATATATATGGTTTTCCAATTAGGACTTGACAATTTTTTTTTTTAAATAAAACGCAAACCAATTGAGATATTTCAACAACTTTATTATCGGCTTGAAGTACAATCAAAACATTTATGAATGGAACTCGACTTCGTTCATATGGCCACCGCGGGCACGTTTGCAGCGGTCGATTCGTTGGACAGAATTTTCAACGACTCGGCCACACATTTCGGCCGAAACGGCCGCTATTTCGCGTTCAATGTTGGCTCTGAACTCTTCTAACGTCGGCGTGTTGGCATAAACCAATTACTTAACGTAGCCCCACAGAAAATAGTCAAGCGGCGTTAAATCGCACGAACGAGGCGGCCACTCGACTGGCCCATTTCTTGAGATAACACGCTCACCATACTTACTCTTCAATAAATCGATTGTAGAGTGTGCTGTGTGGCTTGTGGCATCATCCTGTTGAAACCACATGTCGTTCAGTCGTTCATTGATCTCCGTTCAATATAGACGTGTTTCGGCTTGTGTTTTGACATAGTGATTCCAACAAAAGAGACATTTGACGAACTTTATAGAGGGCTCCGATTAGCCCAGTGGTAGTGCGTCCGGTTAAGAAGTAAGAGGTCGTGGGTTCGACTCCAGGTCGATTAGATCTGTTTTTTTTTTTCATTATTTTTTTGTTTTTTTTAAATAAATAAAATAAAGTGTAAGCAACAACACGTGATGAATTCTGGAGAGCGGACCGCTATGCCAATAGCGGGACCAGCTGACAAATCAGGCGATGCATTGGCGGGTACATCAAGCCAAACAGCAATAGTTGGCGAACCAATGATGAAGAGAAGGAGGAAGCTAAGGCCGACTCTTAACTTAGTAAAGCGTCCCTCCCTTTCAACTTCCACTGAAAAGCTGCCAGCTGGGGTGGGGGAAGGGGCGTACTCAACGGCATCAACAGCAGCAGCTATGAAACGTCCGGGTCTAGATGGTGACGACTACCCATACGTCTCAGACGATGGTGAAGGTCGCTACATGGGAGCAGAAAATAGCTTCGCTACCCTAGCTGCCTCTGAGTCAGATGACGAAGAGAACGAGGTCGAAGCTATTAAAAACAGCATCAAGCAGCTACAGAAAAAAATGCTTGCTTTAAAAGCAAAGCAAGCGGCAAGAAGGGAGATGGAGAAACAGCAACAACTCCTGAACCCTCAGCAACAACAACAAATGCAAAAACAGGCACAGGAACTAACAAAAAAAGACACACAGCCACAGCAAAAGCATAAACAGCAACAACAACAGCTACAAAAATCGCGGAAGCATAAGCAGCAACTACCGCAGAACCAGCAGCAGCAACAGCAGCAACAAAATCATCATCAGCAGCAAAAGCAACAGCAACAACAACAGCAGAAAACAACTAAGATACGAGTACCTCCAATCAACACATTTAAGATGGAGTTGAAAGATACTATAGAATTATGTAAGTTGGCCATAGGCAACAATTTTTTTATTAAAAGACTTAATGTAGATAGGCACGCGATTCACTGCAATACAGTGGAGCGCTATCACAAAATTAAAAGTTTATTGAAGGATTCGACGACGGAGTTCTTCTCCTACACCCCGAAGGGGGAGAAGCTGCAAACAATGCTGCTGAGGGGGTTAGAACCGTCGTCTGATCCGGAGGAGCTCCTTGTACTGCTGAAAGAGAAAGAGTGCGAAGGGCTCAAATTCGTGGGGGTCAAGCCGTTTGTCACGCCTAGAGCCAAACGGGAGAAGCGGCAACTGCCGATTTTCCTGGTCCAACTAAGTCCCACCAGCAATCTGGATGGTCTAAGGAGTATTAAAGTCCTAGACTACCAGGTTGTACATTGGGAGAAATTAAAGAGGAGCGAAAACATTCTACAATGTGTTCGCTGCCAAAGGTTCGGGCACGCCGCGTCGAACTGCGAAATGCAGCCTCGATGCGTGAAGTGCGGAAAGAACCACAAGTCCGAGGAATGCCCTCTGGGTAAGGACGGAGCGTCTGAAAAAAGCCAACTCTCTTGTGCTTTATGTAGGAACACGGGACACACCGCAAATTATCGGGGTTGTCCCAAATCCCAGTACATCAAAAGAATAAATCTGGCCCGGCAGCAGAAAGTGGAAGTTAAACGTCCACCCGTGCATTTGCAAACTCCAGCCGTTACTCCCCATATTACCTACGCCCAAATGGCGGCAGGTAGGGGAAATACGGTACAGCAAGCGAAGGTTGCTTCTCAGGCCCCAGCGCCCAGAGCACCTGAACCAGTACCTGACATGCTAGCTATTTTGCTCTCTATCCAAGGGCAGATGGCTCAGCTACAACGTCATTTAACTGAACAGACCGCGCGGGTGGATCAAGTATACGCACTGCTGCCTGGCCTAACGCACCTTTTGCCGTAATGGGTACGTACGTGGCGGAGCAAACCCTGAAGATCCTTGCTGTGAATGTGAATTCACTGATTAGGCTCGAAAGACGAGCCGCACTATTTAAGTTGCTTAAAGACCAAGCCCCTGATGTGCTTTTGGTTAGCGAAACTAAGCTTACCAAAAGACACAAAATGAGGCACAAAAGATACAAAATAGTACGGAGAAACCGACCCAACTCCATTCAGGGAGGTGGCGTTGCGATTTTCGTACGAAAAGGTATACGTTTTAAAAGAGTATACAGTGGTGTAGTACGTGGGTTCCAGGTGCTGGAAGCATGCATCGTGTATATCCCCCTCCGTAGTGGAAAGCGGTTGTACATGGTGTCTGTCTATGCACCTAAGGCTACTCAATCCACTTTATTCACCTCAGAGCTCGAGACGCTTTTTCGATTCCTGAGGCTGGAATTGGAAGACAACTATTTTATTATCGGCGGAGATTTCAACGCCAAACATAGTGATTGGGGAAATAATACACCAAATACTAGAGGGAACCTACTATTTAATTGGTGGGGTCAGCACAGTGTGATGTATCGTCTCGGGCTTAAGGCGACGGATAGTCCGTCGTTTCCCAGACACGGGTCTTATTTGGATCTTCTGCTGTTCGACTCACGAATACAACTGACATGCACTAACCAACAAACTACAAACTGTCTACGCACTTTCGTGTATGACAGTGACCATTGCGGTCTCAGCACCGAAATAACTGTTCCCAACGAAATTGCGGAATTGGATGAGTTTGTTCAAAGGCATTCCTACAATTATAGTAGGGTGCGTTGGACACACTTCACCAGAACACTGACGAGAGCACTCTCCTCAAATTCGCTCTACCCACCGTCCAACAGAAATCTGTCAAACGAGGAGATTGACAGGTATCTAAGACTAATGGACGAGACAATCAAACGAACAATGGACAAAACGATACCTCGGTACCAACACATTGACGAAGAAGACTTATTCCGCAACGCAACTATTGACGCACTGCACCGACATAAAAGTAGACTGCTGTCAAGACTAAAAACCTTGTACAGACAGTTTACTGACAGACATAACCCGGAAATCATGACACTGAAGTCGTCGATTAAAAACCTCCAAACATTAATAAAGGAAAATTACAGAGCATCTGTAAGTTTGTATTGGAACAATAAAATTCGGGCTGTAAACACCAGCAACCCGAATATGTTCCCGCAAATAAATAAAATATTTCGGAGAAATAATCAGAACGACCTTCCATGTCTTAAAATCGCCCGAACGACGAACAACGAACAATTACTGGTAGCAGCGGGCATAGATCCGAATGAGGCTGTTGATGATGACAACTTCTTTGTGATCGAGGATCCGCAGGAGCAGGTAGAGGCTATAGGAGCGACTTTCCAGGAAGTGTACAAGGCGAATGTTATCATTGGCCCGAACCACGATCTGGAGAATCGAGTCCTTGTGCACAATTTCTACCTTCGAAATGAAATTGTGAATTGGCGATTCGAGAGCTCGGGTTTCATCCAGTTCAGTGACGAGAATATGGCAAATAATGTCATCACCAACGATAGGGTACTACCCCCGTTCATTTCGAAGGAAGAGCTCCAAACGATCTTCGAATCACTTAGAAGTAAGAAATCAGTGGGAACCGATGAAATACCGAACATTGTGCTTCGACATCTCCCTCTAGAAGCGGTGAACATTTATACCACCCTGTTTAATAATGCAATGAATAATGCACATTATCCAGCGCATTGGAAAACTGCGGTGGTACATCCCATCCCCAAAAGGGATAAAGACACTTCCAATCCGGCGAATCTCCGCTCGATCAGTCTTCTTCCAAACATCAGTAAGGTGTTCGAAAAGGTTATCAATAGAGTCCTGACTAAGTGGGTCGAGGACAAACATATAGTTCCGGATAATCAATTCGGTTTCAAGGCGGGGCATGATATCATTCATGCTGCGTCGAAACTGGTTTCTGATATCCAATGGAACAAAAGCAAGAACCAGTGCACTGGTGCCTGCCTGATTGACTTGGAGAAGGCATTCGATACCGTATGGTTAGAAGGACTCTTTTTCAAGCTGGACAGGTTGGGCATTAGTAAACCACTGCTGTACATTCTTTTTGATATGCTCTCCAGTAGACAGTTCATCGTGAAGAATGGCGATGTGACTTCTGCTGGAACATTTAACATTAAAAACGGTCTGCAACAAGGTGCGGTAAATTCGCCGATCCTATTCAACGTTTACACGAGTGATCTGATAGGTTCATAGCGTACGCAGACGACATAATCGCGTACAGATCGGGTCCAAAGATTGAGGTCATTAATACACTTTTGCAGCGTGACTTCGACAAAATTAAGCGATATTGCGATGACTGGAAGTTGAAAATCAACTTTCAGAAGTCGGAAACCATTTTGTTTAGGACGCCTTTGTCTGGGGCCTCTAGGGACACCAGAAAGAATTGGCGAAAGTTCTCGATCGTGGGACAGCACGGGCAGCCCCTTGTTTGTCGAAATGTAGTCAGATACCTTGGGATCTGGCTAGATCAATTTCTGTATTTTAACAAACATATAGAGGTTGCTCTGTCCAGAGCCAAAGGTGCTTTTGCCCTTACAAAGAGACTGTTTTATAACAGCCAACTCGATGCGAGGGTGAAGGTAATCTGCTACATGGCCCTTATCAGGCCCATGCTTGTATTTGGATGTCCCGTGTGGTTCAACGTGAGAGCAAGTTTATTGGAAAAGATTCGGGTGTTTGAGAGGGCTTGTCTTCGCCTATACAGAACACCAGAGTCTCAGTACATAAAATTCTATCCTAATGAGGTCTTATACAATAGGGCGAACCTAATAAGAGTGGACAATTTCGTCATTAAGTTGACTCGAAGGCACGTTGCAAGAGCAATGACCTCATCGAACAACCTGATCTCCGGGGCTTACTACCCCAATTATATGTATCACGAGAGAGTTCGCTTTGACGGCTTTATTCCTCCAGAAGCGTTCCTCTATCTAGATAGCAAAGGTCTGATCCAGGACAGATTGGCGGTGCCGCTAATCTTCCACGTTGCTCGAACAGCTGCGGACAGGCGACTCAACTACGACAGAGACGTCGCACATGGCAGTGTGGAGCGTCTCCGGTTCAGTAGGGCGGTAGGGAGTCGCGACATGAGGGATGTTGCTCAGCAGCACCAAAACTTTTGGTGGCTTGTTGAAGGGGAGGATGCTTAGTCATCGAACTCCTTCAGTGATATGTAGCTTCATGTGAAGCAAAGTGGGCCAGCCTAATTTTTTTTTTTTTGTTTTAGCCATGGCCGGCTTACATAGTTTTAGGTAGGATTAAGTTAGTTTTTAAGAAAAAAAAAATATAAAAACCAAAAAAAAAATATGAAAAACAAATATATATATATACATGTATTTATATATTATGTATATCCATATTATGTATATATATATTTATGTATGTCTGTGTTTGTGTTAGATGTAAGTAGGTTAAGTAGATTAAGATTTATTTTTAGGTAGTTTGTAGGCTTTAGATTTAAATTTTATACAAAATTAAAAAATGTCCATATACTAAGTTTTTGATTAAAATTTATTTTCTTAGTTTTAGTATTAATTAATGTTAAAATAGAAATAAAAGTAGACTGTAAGATTCGTCGAAAGACATAGTTTAAGTGTTAGGTTTAACTTAGAGTGCCCGCATGGGGCCAGTAAGTTAGAATAAGATTATTTGTAAGTAATTTAAGCTAATTTTTAAGAGTTTTTTGTTTAGCATATAAGAGTAATTTAAGGTAAAAAATAAAAATGCATAAAAACTGAAACTGAACTGAACCACATGTCGTCCAAGTTCATATCTTCCAATTCGGGCCAAAAATAATCGGTGATCATGGCGCGATAACGCTGACCATTCACAGTAACGTGACGATCGTTATCGTCGACGAAAAAATATGGCCCAATAACGCCGCCGGCATGCAAACCGCACCAAACAGTTATTTTTTGTGGATGAAGTGGTGATTCATGAAGCACATGTGGATTTTCACCCGACCAATAACGCATATTTTGCTTATTGACGAACCCATTGAGCCACAAATGAGCTTCGTCACTGAAGATGAGTTTGCGATGAAATTCATCATCTTGGCGCATCTTCTCCAGAACCCAATCGGAGAACGTACGCCGCTTCAAATGGTCCATCGGCTTCAAGTCTTGCAAAATACGCCTTAATGTGGTCTGAGCGGTGCCCAATTCTTGAGAACGCCGTGGAATTTACTGATTTGGATCGTTTGCTACGGATGCCTGAACAGCAGCAATATTTTCGACACTTCGACCAACCCGTTGTCTCACTGACACGGCAACATCACACAACGAATATGTAGACTCAAATTGTTGCACTAAACTTGTTATTGCCTGTCTACTAGGGTGACAATTACGACCGAAAATTGGAGTTAACGCTCTTAAAGTTGCAGTCACCGACTCCGAATTTCGTTAGAAAATTTTTATAATTTGCAGACGTTGCTCGTTCGTGTACTTTACGAGTACCATGATGAAAATGTTGAGTTTACTGACAGTGACAGTTTGATGATTAGTAAAAGAGTGCGTTCACAAATTAAATTCAAAGTTGTTAAGTCCCTATTGGAAAACCCTTTACATACGTCATTCCGTCGTAGTAGAATAACGGCACGTCTCTGCCCGAGTCAATCAAAAAATGTTCGTGCGATTTGTGATCGGTGAGCTGCATTAGAACTTTCGCTTCTATTACTCCTACTACGGTGTTGAACTTTAAGACATCTGAGGTGACACTAGCGATGGAAAATTACGCTCCCACCAGCGCGGATAATATTTCAGTTGAAAGTTATTGGTTGCTTCGCAATAGTTGAATTTTTATTTGGCCACGTAGTTTGTACAACGCATGTTCTCCAACTTGGAAATCAGGTGCTTTCTGGTATCTATTGGGCAAAAAGTGCCCGATATTTTGAACTGCGGTTCATCTGCCTTTATCCTTATTTAAGCATTCAGCTGACCTCAGTTTTAAATACGTTGATGTACGAGTAGCATATAAGGAATCGAATGCTGTCATCCCTGTTGTTGTAGACACATGAATTCATTTGCCGTACGTTCTCTAACATATTCAATCTTTTCTGACAGTTTAGTTATGTTCTCCTGTTCAAATCTTGCGCTACTGCTGACTTCCACGAGAAGGTAGGATGACACAATTAATGTCTAATCATAGTGACCGAAATGTCATTCAACACATCACTGCTCTTGCTTCTGTTATTTGACATTAATTCTCCTCACAGTCAATCTTCTAGCACTGCCTCATCCCACTGTCATCAGGATAATAGCCCTCTTCAGTCGTGTCATTTACTTTAGTCACAAAAATTCGAACGCCGGCATTCTGACAAATGATGGTAATAAGTGCGTTTAATTTTCCTAATAAAGTTGCCAATTCAACTCAAAATAAGCTAATCGGCCACTTCAAGCACTACGCCGGACAGTCAATAGTTCTCGTTTCAAGCACGACGCTGTGCAGACTCGTGAAGTATTACAATAGTAGCTAACACGATGGTCGCTAATACGGGTTGCATTTCAACTAAATTTAACTTCGTCAACAATGTTTTCCTGTTTCAAGTGAAGTTCACAAACTTAATGCTGCACATAGTTGGATACCCTGCCGTTATTTGGGATTCACATAACCGTCAGGTGAAGTCCGTAACTGTTTTCAACAGCATCAGCCTACATTTCGTTGTAATGCTGATTCACTTTCTTATATACTTCTTCCTAATTACATGCGGTCGAAGTTTGTTGGCGAATACTATAATAGGCCTGATCTTAATCCTTCCAAGATTCTTCTTCGATCCTGAAGCCTTGCAAATCATCGTCAACGAGTTTATTAAAATTTTCAAAGACGAGCCCGTTTTCAGAGTCAACCCCTATCAATGGAAGCATACAGCTAGTCTCTCCATAAACCTTACTATTTGTACCCTTTCGTTATTACCCATAATCTTCAATTCAATACAGGACTTCGCAATCCTGTTCAATCTCACCCTGCTGCCGCATGTCATTTTGTCGATGTCGTTTACAGGATTTCTGACAGCACAGGCTTTCTATGAACGGATCGGGCAGCAGCTATTAGATGTCACTAGCCAATATGAGTACCTGAGATACATGCCGCTGGATGTCAAAATACGAAATTTGAGAAGAGTTTCGAAAAAAATTAAGACTTTAACCGCCCTGTACTCAAGGGTCCAACAAGTGACGGAAAAGCTGCGACAGTACTGTGAATCAGCGATTGTCTGGCATTTGTTCACACTTTTCACTTTTTATTTGTCAAATAGATTGTTGATGTTCGAATTATATGAAATGTCTATGCCTTTTGTGATGATTTTCCAATTCGGATTTGCAGCGGATAGCATGGAAGTTCAGTCCAGAAGACCCTTGGAAATCATCAATGTCGAGCATCTGAATATTTGTAGTTCATACGATGAAAGTGTGAGTAGAGCTGCGATTGCAAAAGTTGCTACTAATGAGTGATTCTTAATTTTTTTTCTTTTCCTTTAAAACAGATTGAAATGATAACCCTGTGGACTTTGAGAGGTGATCAACGTATGACGATAATGAAGCTCTTCACTTTGAGTAAAAATTTCGTTTTGAAGTTCTTTCTAATTTTAGGATCTTTCTTTGTGATTCGAAGGCACAGATTGACAAATGTAGACTTTATTTAAGAGAGATATTTTCGGTTTTTGTTTGTTAATTTAAAACTTGAAGGCATACCACAGGAGTTCCTGCTGGGACCACAATTGGTGTGTAACAGTGGCCAATATATTTCAACTACCGGTGAGTCAAAAATTCTCGGTTTTAAGAGTGAAGTGGCGAATGATTGGGAAACTTTTAAGTGACCTGTAACTTGGATATCAATCCAAGCAACGTAACCATCGGGTTTGTATCATAGTGCTGGAATTATCTCCCAATGCTGGTCTTCGGTAAATCCTTACTCATGTACGCTAAAACTGCAAGAATCGAACAGCTTATAGCTCGGAAAACGATTAAAGGATAACAATTTTCGTGAAGTGTTCCGACCCTTAACAGATCGCGTGCAGACGAACAACTAGCGGAGATCGTCGACCGCTACAAAGCGAACATACCTAATCACCAAAAATTGCTTCTACGAGCTCAACAAAACCTAGAAGCAATGCCTAAATATGAAGTTACAATCGTCCTTAACGTGTTTAATGCAGATTAATTGCATATAAAATCCTGCTTTCCGTGTTATGTGAACGCCTAAGACCCTTCGGCAACAGCCTTACCAGTCATCGGTCACAGTGATCAATAGATCACCATAGATCAAACCTTTATGCTGCGGCAGATTTTGGAAAAACCCTAGGCGATCCAAATCGATACACACCACCCTTCATGGATTTCAAATCCGCATATGAAAAGCATCTCTGAAGACGGACTATGCAGAGCCATGTCTAGATTTGGCATCCCAGCCAAGTTCATTCGACTATGCAGGATGATGATGAAGAATACACGCCCCTCTGTAAAGATCGTAAAAATGACAAAGCTGAGACCTTCTATATCAAAACAGGACTTCAACAAGGTGAGGCTTTGTCATTTGGTATTTGAACATCGTTGTTGAAAGAATTGTGGGTAACTCACAAGAAACTCCAGCGGCAAAATCTTTCGAAAGTCTTTTCAGTTGAAATAATGTGAAGAACACAGCAAGCTATCAATGGAACTTTTACGACTATTGGAGCAAAGCGGTACAATATTCAACACGCATACGTTCATTCCTGCTTATAAAACGCATTGAAAATATGTAACCGCTTTGAAATATCGTATAAACCTTTTCAAATCGCATTGAAACATTTACCTTGATAGAGTAGAGCGCATTCTCCATCATCATCCTGCACAAACGAACGAGTTGGGCAGGGATATATAGCTCATCTCCATAGACGTTGTCATACGCGGGTTCAAAATCGATGAATAGGTGGTGTGTATCGTCTTGGAGCTCATGGATTTTTTTCCAAGATCTGCCGTAGTGTGAATATTTGGACTTTCGTGGCCTAAATTCACACTGATATGGGCCACTCAGGTTGTTGACGGACGACTTCAGGCATTCATACAACAACGCAGATAGGATCTTGCAGGCGATGTTAAGAAGATAGATGTCTCTGTAGTTGGCGCAGTTCAAAGGGTCTACTTTCTTGAGAATCGACCAAACAATGCCGACGACGTTCCATTCATAGGGCATACACTCGTCTAAACATATTTTACAGATGAGTTGGAGTATGCTCCTTACCAAGTCATCGTCTGCCGCTTTAAAGAGCTCTGCAGTCAACCTATCGGCTCCAGCAGTTAGGTTGGACTTACGAGTAAGCTTAGATATGGCTATCTTCACTTCATCCAAGTCGGGTGGGCGGAATTGCTGGTCCAAGTTGAAAGGTGCTATTTGGTTCGCCGTCTCTGTTACACAGCCTACAGAATGTAGTTGCAGTCAGAATCGACTGCAACTCTAATACTATGTTCCTTTACTCGTCCCTACAGGCTTCGGTTCGTGATTAGTGTCTATGGAATGATTTTTTTTAACCTTTTGGTGAAACTTCCGAATCTCAATCCTCGAATGGCATCTCTCAATTTCCTCGACCGCGCGCTTCTTATACTCCTTCTTTTTCCTCGCAAGAAGCCGGAGTTCATCTCTCCTCTTCTGCTCGTAGAGCTCGTGAACAGCTTCTCATTATTTTCTTTAAATTCAACTCAGCTTTATACGCCTCTCGCTTAGCTGCATGTGTTTGCCGGAACTCATCGTCAAACCAGGGTTTTCATCGTGGTGGCCGACTGAAACCCAACACATCAGAGGCTTCATCTCTAATGGCTTTTTGGCAATATTGCCACTGGTCTTCAACACTTGATGCTGGCGGTATAGGAGCTCTTAAGGGATTATAGGATACTCGATAGGAAAATAATTTGCCGATCTCCTATGATTGTAGCCGTTCGACGACAAACTTCCTCACAGTATTAGCTTGCCTTTTCGATATTTGGGATATCCTCAACCGTACCTTGGATATGGTCTGAATCAGTGTCCCCTCGGAACGTTCGGAGTGCACTGGGGGAGTGCCTTGCGTCGATCAGAATGTGCTCAATCTGGTGGATTTCAATCTCTGCGTTCTTGAAGGGTATTCAGGTCAAGAAGTTTGAGGCGGTCACGATAGGGAGGTAATATAAATGTCATCCCAGGGTAGTCCACGAAAGGGCAAATCGAAGAAAACGACGTTGAAAGCTCTCGATTCGGGATATATGAATTCGCTCAAAAGGGGACCACACTTGACTGACATATTCGAGAAGGGGCCGGACAAGGGTAAAGTAAAGTGACCTTGTCACATATTCTTTAGACAATCGTTTGATAAAACAGAGCGATGAGTTGGCTTTAAGGATTATCTCATCAATAGGGCGAACGAAAGTTTAACTGTCTATCGTATAAAATTCGCAGATTAATTAGACTTGCAAGACAAAGTCATAGATTGGCATTTGGAGACATTAAGCTCAAAGCAATTTCTTAGACACCAAGTGGAAAACCTATCGAAGTCTCCTTGAAGAAGAATAGAGCCTTGGGGTGAAGAAATAGTTTTGGAGAACTTAATGTCATCGGCGTAAATGGATACGGAGTAGTGTTTAATAATCCTCTCAAGATCGTTTATAGTTTGAAAAATAGGGGACCTAGATGGCTGCCTTGTGGGAAACAAGAAGTGGCCAAAAACGGGGTAGAGAAGGCTGACCTAAAGCGAACGCTATAATAACGGTTCTCCAGATAAGAAAATACCCATTTTAACACTATGAGGTCAAAATTTGAAAAGGATCAGTTGATGTGATATTTTATCGAATTCCTTAGCGAAGTCTATAGCAATAACATCGATTTCGTTGCCATTTTCCAGGGCTGAAAGCGGAAAGGATACGAATTTAACTAAGTTTGTGGTAGTTGATCTATCTTCTAGAAATCCATGCTGACTGGGTGATATAAGTGACTTGCACTGAAAGCTTAGAACTTCATATAAAAAACTTTCGAACACTTTAGGTACTCGTATGTGACAAAGCTTAGCAACGGGACGGTATTTGGCTCTTTTTGTGAACCTGTGTTATGAAAGAGGTCTTCCAAAGCCTTTTTCGAGGCCGTGTATACGGTGAACAATCCGGTTCGCCGTAATCACGACATTGACAACAGGGCCTTCGTAAATCACTATTATCTGCGCAACGAACTCCAACATAGGCGGTCTGAGAATCACGGTTTCACCGTATTCAGTGAAGAAAACGCGGCAAACGTTATCATCGCTAATGAACGAGTTTCCTCGCATTTGTTCGTGTGAAAGGATGAACTCCTGTGCATCTTTGAGTCTCTGAAAAACAAAAAGTCGTCGGGAGTAGACGGTATTCCAAACGTCGTATTAAGACACCTGCCCTTGGAAGCAGTGGATATATTTACTACGCTGTTTAACAATGCGCTGAATAATGCATATTATCCGACGCATTGGAAAACAGCAGTGGTACATCCAATCCCGAAAAAGGATAAAGCTAGAACTAACCCTGCAAATCTCCGGTTGATTAGTTTGCTTCCGAATATTAGCAAGGTATTCGAGAAGGTGGTTAATAGAGCGCTGTTATGGTGGGTTGAGGAAAATAATATAATTCCGGAAAATCAGTTTGGTTTTAGGGCGAGGCATGACACTATTCATGCTGCGTCAAAGCTGGTCTCCGATATACAATGGAATAAATGCAAGAACCAGTGTACAGGTGCCTGCCTCGTTGACTTTAAGAAGGCCTTCGACACCGTATGGTTAGAGGGACTTTTCTATAAGTTGACGAGAATGGGTATGCCGAAACCTCTGCTATATATGATTTACGACATGCTTATGGGAAAGAAATTCGTTGTTAAATGTAACAATGTTATTTCGAGCAAGATCTTTGACATTAAAAACGGCTTACAACAGGGGGCTGTGATTTCTTCGATACTGTTTAACATTTACACAAGTGATCTAGTAGGTTCTCTCAATCATGCCATAGCGTACGCAGACGATTTAGTGGCGTACAGATCAGGTCCAAAAATCGAAGTCATCAATACTCTTCTGCAGCGTGATTTCGATCATATTAAGGCGTATTGCGATGATTGGAAATTGAAAATGAATTTTCGAAAGTCGGAAACAATCTTGTTCAGGACTCCATTGAGATGGGCTTCTAGGGATACCAGACATAACTGGCGAAATTTGGCCATCATTGGACAGCACGGACTGCCATTAGCGGTGAGAAGCGTACCTTGGTATTTGGCTCGATAAGTATTTGTATTTTGACAAACATATAGATGCTTGTCTTGCTGGAGCCAAGAAGGCCGTTTCACAGCAGTCAACTTGTCTCCAGGGTGAAAGTCATGTGCTATGTCGCCCTAATCAGGCCAGTCATCGCGTATGGTTGTCCCGTGTAGTTCAATGTAGCGCCGTATCAGATGGAAAGGATTCGGGTGTTTGAAAGGCAGTGTCTTAGGACTTGTCTTGGCTTGTACAGAACACCAGAATCAGAATACACAAAATATTATCCCAACAAAGTCCTTTATGATGGGGCTAATCTGAATAGGATTGACAATTTCCTGATTAAGGTGATTCGAAGACACGTTGCAAGGTCAATGACCAACGATAATAGTCTGATCTTTGGGGCTTATTACCCCAATGAAATGTACCACGAGAGCTCACTTCTATCGGGCTTTATCCCGCCAGAGGCTTTTCTCCATATTGATGCTAAAGGGTTAATACAAAGTAGAGATGGTATCCCGGTAATATACCACCGCCACCGCGGTGCGAGGGACAAGCGGCTCACCTACGACGGGTATGTTGCCAATGCTCAGGAGCTCCTCCGTTTTAGTCCCGCGATTGCGAACAGGGATCGGATCGATGCCGAGAAACAATACACCGAATTCTGGTGGCTTCAAGAAGAAGAAAGGGTTGGCTCGCTCTCCTAGGTCGGTACGTTACTAAGGTAACATATTCCTCTTAGTTGTAAGTTAGATTAGGGATAGTTAGGGGGATCTCGTGGAGAGGCCGCGTTCGTTAACATGAGGCCGCACCTCTGAGAAATGACCAGTGGTTTATCGCATTGGTTAAGTCTTGGTGGTGCGTGTGCACGGTGTTGACGAATGACGGGCACCCGAAATCGCAATTGGGATGGTGACCACCCGGTGCGAGAAGCTACGAGTGCTCACCACCCCGATTATAGTTAAATTTGGTTAAGTAGCTTAGGTAGGTTTAGTAGAATAGGGCCATAGTTTTAAGTTTTATACAAAACTACAAAAAGATACGGAATCTAAGTTTTTTTCTAAAATTATTTTCTAGAAATTTTATATATAAAGGGTCCACCATCTAACATTTTTTTTTCAACTAGTTCTTATTTCGTGAATGGTAACACGTACGAGTAGCTCATGTCTGATTTGACAGATAATTAGTTTTATCCTTCCGCTGAACGAATATGGTTGTGTATACGCTTGAACAATGCTGGGAAATATTGCCTGCGATCGCATATTGTCGCATTTGGGGCACAGAAAACCCGCACGCATACATTGAAAAGCCGATACACCCAAAACGAGTCACTGTTTGGTGCGGATTTTGGTCCAGAGGTATAATTGGGCCATTTTTCTTCGAAAATTAAGGAGTGGCCGTTACAGTCGTTATCGGGCCATGTTGAACGAATTTTTGTTCACAAAAATTGAAGACGAGGATATTGGCAACATTTGGTTTCAACAGGATGGCGCTACGTGGCACACAGCCGAAGCTACACTCGATGTTTTGCGCCCTGTTTTTGAAGATCGCATTATCAGCCGCAGAGCTGATGTCGTTTGGCCACCTCGGAGCTGCGATTTGACACCGTTGGACTATTATTTGTGGGGTGCCGTAAAAGATAAGTGTTACGCCGACAAGCCAGAAACAATTGACGATTTAAAGGACAATATTCGTGAAGCCATTAGTGAAATACAGCTGCACACAATCGATAATGTGCTTAAAAATTGGACCGATCGTGTAGGCTACTGCATGGCCAGCCGAGGCAGCCATTTGAATGAAATTATTTTCCATTATTAACCGGAAGGATAAAACTGTCAAATCAGACATTAGCTAAGTGTTACCATTCACGAAATAAGCACTAGTTGAAAAAAAAACGTTAGATGGCGGACCCTTTAGATAAGATTAATCGTAAGATAGTTTTAAGGTCGAAAGGTAAACTTGAATTGAAATTGTTAAGTTAAGAACGCTCGGTAAGAGCCAGTAAGCTAGATTATTGCCAAATTAGATTTAAACATTTTTGACTAGAATTTAAGTAATACTGAAAAAAACAATAAAAATGAATTTAAAAGTAAAAAAAAGAGGTCTTCCAAACTTTGGGGAATTCCCCTTGTGTGAGGGACAGATGAAATAGGGAGGAAAGTGGGTGCAAAACATTGGAGCCCATCTGGCCCGGGTAAAAATTCATCATTGAGATTTTGTAACTTTTATTCGATAAGGGTGGGATCAAAAGATTGAGAGAGTGAGGGGCCAATGGAGAAATTGGAAATTGTTTAAAAAAGTTCGTAAAATAGTTGGCAATAGTATGTGGGTCGGTCGATGATATTTTATCGAACGAGAGAGAGGGGGGATAACCGTCAGTTTTTCTTTTGCGGTTGACGAAGGTTGGTCTGCGCTGTGTCGAGAAAGCGCTGATTGAGGCAGTTAGAGAGCTGGGTGAATTGGAGGTAGGTTCCAAGATAGTTAGGGTAGTCAGAATAAAAATTGGTGCAAAGAAAAACTACCCATAGTTTGTTTCTTTTGTTTCGTAAAGAACTAAGTCTTCTGTTGTACGATGGAGGGGAAATACATGAAGTTTTATGCCGTGAAAAGGACATTACACTGTAGGAAATGGATATAGCATCAGATAGGGATAGGTTGGCAAAATCAAAAGAAGATTTACTAAGATAGATATTGATTTTGCGAAAATTAGCTTTGTGGAAGTTTTAAAAAGAGATGCAGTGGTGTAGCTCAGAGGGCCCCAAACTCGAGGGTAGTTTAATTCCCAAATCGGCAATAAATCAATCTTGTTTTAAAATTAATTCAAAATTCAAGTGAAGGGTTGATTCTTGTCACAGCTGCTTCTCTTTGTGCATTCTTTCTTTGTGCCGTGTGAAGCGGTTTTTCTTTGTTGCAGTTGCTACGAAGGATATCTTTCCTGCAAAAGGCCATAGAGGGTTGCTCTGATGTGTGGCTTCAAATTGAAATTTGAAACTTAGGCTATTATTTCATTTCATGTGCAGTGTGTGGTGAGTGATCAACATTTTATCTTCTGCATCTCAGGGTATTAAAATATGCTATCTGAACGCTCAAAGTTTAAGCCTATCTAGATTAGATTACTTAAGATATATTTTTAATGACTCAGCGGTTGATATTATTTGTGTTACTGAGACTTGGCTGAGTCCAGATCCAAATGATAAAGATAAAGTTACCGATTCATATCTATGACATTCCGGGTTATAAACTCATTCGTAATGATAGGGTGACCGACACCACGGATGGAGGAGTTGCGGTGTACTGCAGTTCCTCACTTAATTAACTGAAGGTAGCGTTATTGAATATCTCCTACTTGAAGTGAGTGACAGCAACTCAAAATGTCTGATTGGTCTTGGGTATAATCCAAACCACTGTCACTCTCCAGAGCCACTGTTTTCGGCAATCATTGAGTTCACTGCTTTATATGGCGAGATTATTATCTGTGGCGATCTCAACATTGATCTTCTTAAAAACGAGAGCAGAGCACGTCGACTATTAAATTTTGTGGCTTCAACCGGGCTGACTATTGTTAATTCCCATGCTACCCGATTTGCTCCAGGGGTTCCTTCTAGTCTACTTGATGTTATCATGGTTTCAGATCGGTCAAACTTACTACTCCAGGATCAGCTATCTCTAGCCGGCATTTCTGACCATGATTTAATATATTATACGTACAATGTTGACTTATCTCGTTCCTCTAAACCGTCATCTGTTTAATTTAGAGGCTTTTCCTCTATCGACAACAGTGTGTTACAACTAAATGCTAGCCTTCTCCCTTGGAATGATTGCTATTAGGCCTCGAATGTCAATGAAAATGTAGACCAGTACAAAATGCCAGTGGTTCACAACTGAGGTTCACAATGCCAAGACAGTTCGTAACAAGTTGCACGCTAGATGGAAGCTTAGGCCATCAAGTCTTAATTGGGAGTTTTTTTGCAACCACTCCACTTTTGTGACCCGAAGAGCGAAATAAGATATTTTCTATCGAAACTGAGCACCGACCAAACCTCTAAGAAGCTGTGGAGCAATCTACGATCCATTGGTGTAGGAGAAAAGGCTGTTGTCGATAGCGTTCCGAATGCAAGCGTTCAAGTTCTCCGAATAGGCCGGGCTTTACTCCAGATAGCCAACTGTTTTTTAGCTCTGAATTTGATGTTGAAGTCGTCTCAGAAGTTGATGTAATAAATACCATTCGTTCTCTTAAGTCCAATGCTATAGCCGAGGATGGTGTACCCATTCGCTTTGTGAATTCTGACCTAGATAGTTAAAATTCTTCCTATTCTTGCAGCGTAGTTCCTGGAGATTCATGGTTCACTATTGCGGATTATTGAGTTTACAAAGCTCTATATGCGATTTCCACATAGTCACTAAGCGAAAGGGGCCTTCTGAAATGTTTCAATAGAACTTCCTGTACGAAATCCATCCCAACTTTGTCGCCTACAAGATAAATGTATCATAAATCAACGATCTGCCTTGACGTAAGGAATCGTAAACAGAAATTACACCCACCTTGTGTAATTGTTGAAATATTGTAGTTTTGTAGATCTTCATTATCCAACTGCGCACTATGACTATGACAACTTTCGATTCTGATCATTTTTCAACATCATCTACGACAATAATGACTCAGCACATGTCCTCACTAATTGATACTCGAGCCAATGTACTCGTTCTCGTAATCTCATCTAGTACGAGTAGCAGTTAGTCAATTGCCGTAATTAGCATTCGAATGCTGAATTAAAACAAAAAAAATTCACCACAAACTGAGTACTTGCACTGCACATCAACTAAAAACGTGAATCTCTAGAAATTCATAGAACCAGAATCGGAAATTTCAACGATTTCGAACCACATTACTCAATACTGTCATCTGTCAGAGCCACTTAATCCAAGTCGGTCAACCCTCAACTATTTTATACGACTCCAAATGCTCGACGGCACCTCGGCACTTATTCAATTTGCAATCGGATCGGCCACGATCATCCCCTAGCCCGCGTGCATACGACTACATGCGAGTATGGGTATTCGTAGGCTGTTACGAGGAAGTTGCACAGAACGTTGACAATTGAAATGGTGCCACAGAGCCACAGAGCTACAGAGGCACTATGTACTCGTATGCATTTGTAGTGATCCCCTATCTACCCCGGGATACTCGTTTTTTTCTAAATTGATCTTAATGAGGGTCCATTAAGATCGGCTACATTCTTTGTACAATAGTATCTAGAAGAAGAGATGGCGTGATTTATAAACCGGGGATCTGTGTGATCGGCTTCCATTGTCATCATCACCGTTAAGCCTCCGCTTTTGACGTTGTACAAATCGTAAGATGATCGCATGAGTGGCAAGAGACACCGGTGATTGAAGCACTCGTGTGTATCTAAAGATAGCAATGGTCCTCTTCTCAAACTCGATTTGTAACCAACGTATTGTTAAAGTGAAAACGTACGATAGAATCTACCCAATCGCAACAACCCAGCACAACAGACATGATTCAAGTTATAATCATCGGTTGTGGTATTGCCTGGTAATGCCTCCATCCTCCATTAGTCTTCGCATTCGCATTGTTGATCAATTCCCTTTTATTCGCGTATTCGTTTAATTTTTTTGTGCTCGCAGATCATCACAGTTGTGCTGTGTGCACTATACTTGCGTATAAACATCATTGCTGCGCACATAGTATATGTATTTACGACCAACCGTACAACGACGATCTTATTAAAGTCGGACCAGCTCAAGACGAAGCTTAAAGCTGGTTATGCAAATTGGCCGACTATTGTAATGCACTTAAGGCCCATTACATACGAGTATGTGGTGTCGACATACATGCAATCTGAGTCGTAGACTCTCTGGAGCACTAGTATCTGTAGCGAAGCTTCTGGAACGATACTGTTCATACAAATCGAGATTTATGAATGATTTGCTCGTACATCACAAGTGCGCAGCATGCCCAATGGATTTCCTAAAATCACGACTGATCGAGCAGGTCGATCTGGTAGGAATTTAAATGTGACAAACGTACTATGAGTCTACTCGTATGTTGGTGTTCTGATAACAAATACATACTCGCATCTGCCACGCGTACCGATCGAGAATGAAAGTGATTCATGATCGTCGGGTTCATGATCATTAGGTCCATCATCGGCTGGGCAGAAACCAAATTGTTATCGTGGAACGGTTTTATCAATCAAAGCTGAGATGGGTCAGCCCATAACCTATTCGCACACTTATGGAGTCTGTCGGTGTTTTATTTTTATTGTTATTTATAAGAATGCTGATTCAGTGGTACTCCTATTCAATGGTACGAGTATGTATCTTCTTGTTGGATTAGAATTTTAATTTCTTAATTGATGCGAACTCGTGTCCACGTGACATGGTGATTAACAATGGCACGAGAGGGAATCGCTGTTTGTTCTCAATTAACACTATGAGAGGAGGATTTGCTCATAGTCAGTAGAATTCTTTCAGAGGGTTCTTGGTAAAGATTTTAGGAACTGGTTTTCCGTTTCTAACTACAATTAATACCTCAACTGGCTGATAAGGAAATCGTGATCTTATTTACCACATCACGCTATAAAAATTGGAATTTTTTCGAATGAGTCGAGTGCCGCTTCTAGCGAAGCGAAAACATCAGACGACACAGATTTCACAACCATATGACGTGACCTATTTGGAAAGCTTTATTTTGCGTCATTTGGATTGGTTTTCGTTGCTGGTGGCCAATTTGGTTTTTGCTTGTGATGTTGCCAAAGCAATGTTTTGTTCGAGGGAAGAGAAGATTCCAATTATGACCTACTTTTGTTCCAAATCGGTCGTTTATCCGACAAGGCTCAGAAAAATAAGGAACTTACTGGTCTGGTTTGGACAACTATTCAACGTGGTTTTGCACTAATCGCCTTTAGTTGCACACAAGAAACTGGCTGCTGTCTCTTTCCACTTAATTGCGTCACCTAATATGAGATATTCCTTTACCTCGTTGCCCTCTAATATGGATTCAAATATTCTCCCAGCCGGAACGTTGGCGTGCAATCGCTCAAAGTTTTTTGGTCGGTGAAGCTGCTGAATTCTAGTCCATCTGGAGAGGTCAATGTTCCGTTTTTATATCTTCTTCTCCAAATTCCGTTTATGTAGATAACACCATATATCTTTAGATTATGTCTGTGTCTCCGTGCCATTCCGTAGGAACGTCTTATTTAGTGCTTTCGCCGTTGTTCATGGGAAGAACATACGGCTCATTTGCCTTCTTAGTCCAAAGAAACAGCGATTGGTAAGAGTGAATATTCGCTTTATTTCTACAGATGTGTCGTTGCGTGGACTCAAATTCTTTTACCAAAAGTTGTAGTCGGGCGTTGTAGTGTTCTATTCGAATCATTGGTGTTGGGTGTGCTTTCTCGTCGACAGAATGTACTTTGTTTTATCTTCATTTATCACTTGGACCATCTTCGAAGCTTCTATTTTAATGGGCACAGTAACTGGGGCGCTTACACCCCTACAAATTTCTACGCGCCATTTAGGGCAGGACATTTTTAGTTGCACAGTCGGGAAGCATAGCCTGCAGTAGACAACGTCTAGAGATCGAATATAGCTAATTATCTTTCGAGACATCACTTTAGCTAGCACACGGTTTCCCCACATTAATATTCATAACGGAACATTGCGGTCACCTGACCATCAAACCGTCAGCCAGTATGATAATGTTGCATTTAGTGCAATATATTCCTCCATCATTATACTAGGTGGCGCAAAGTCATCACCCTATCGGAAGATGCTATGCGAGGATAAACCAAACTCCAGTGTCAAGCAGAATGAACCATATAACCTGGACGTGAAGAAACAGAACCGTCCATTTCACCAAAAGTGAAGTAAGCCTAATAATATGCGCAAAAAGGCTGCTAGATGGGCTAGATGGCCTATTTTCCGAGCTATTTAATGCAGCGGGAGATAGCTTGGTAGAGAGCATGCACTAACTCATACCTGAAAAATGAAGCCTTAGCATGGATTATGCAAATTTTGTGGTGAATACGGCTCAAATCGTCGACGATTTTTGGCAAACATTTATCATAAGCGATGAGGCTCATTTTTTTGAATGAGACTGTAAATAAACAAAATTGTCGGTTCTACGCGAATGAAACCCCTCAATTGGTTCACGTACTCCACAACTAAAGCGTGACTGTTTGGGCTGGAATTTGTGCAGAAAGAATCATTGGACCGTTCTTCTTCGAAAACGATCCTGGAGCAGCCGTAGCCGTCAATGGAGAGCGTTATTGGGTCCTAATAACGCATTTTTGATGCCAATTCTGACTGAAAACGTCATGGGCAACTTTTGGTTCCAACAGGACTGCGCCACAGTTCATACAACCCGAGTCACGATCGCTTTATTGCATTCTTAGTTCCTCGGATGATTAATTTCGAAAAATAGTGATTTTGACTGTCCTTCGCGAGTTAATGTCTCAAGACCTTTTCCTGTAAGGTTATTTGTTCTAAGTCCATTATCAACAAGCCGCGGACCCTAGAAGCCCTGTGAGATAAAGCACGAAAGCAAATGGCCGCTATTAAGTCCGAAACACTTCGCAAAGCCATGGAAAATTCCGAAAAACGTCGCTCTGGCGGCGACCATTTACGCGATATCATATTCAAAAAGTCATCGGAACGAATTTACAAGGGCTGGCCGATGATCTGCATAAAACTGGTGATTTCGCTATGAGATTGCTTGGCAATGCTCAGAGGACAGTTTCTCAGAACCCAAACAGCATTAAAATCGCCTGCGTTTTCGGATAGGGCTTCCATGATAGTTGGGTTTCATATGAACATAACTGCAGATGGCCTGGATCACCAGGATGCCGGCAGACCAAACAAATGCTTCTCGAAGTCTCTAAATTCTCAGATTAAAGCCAACCATTCTTGGGTTTGTTCAGTTCGGCCGTCCGGAATTGTTTGGCGTCCCAGACAATTCTAAAGACAGTCCAGTGGCTTGCGTGGGGATTAAACCCAAAACTGTTGGGTGTCCTATAACTTGGACTGGGCCAGCAGTGCAACAATCAAGTTCGGATCGAAGTGCTTGCCTTACCGCCATGGGTAAACCCTTACCCATGCAGACTAAAATGACATTATACTAGCCTACATCGTCATAGTGGTCACATTTCTATACGAATGTTCGGACCCTTAAAAAGCCCAGTGCAGCCTCTTGCAGGCTTGACTCCTATCACGCAGATATTACCACCATCCAGGAAGTGCGACGGGATGGGCCGGACATAAGGGAAATAAACAACTATGATATACACTATGTTGATTGCTATAAGGAAAAGAAACAACGCTTGTTCGTATGCGGATTTGACACATGAGGCAGACTTCGGCAAGAAGTCTTGAGCTTGAGCCCATACGCGAGCGGGAGTTTTTATGACAATCCGCGCCCACTCCCCACAGTGTTTCGATTATATGGGATTAGGTGGAATAAAGTCAAAACCAACTAAAAGTGTTTCAAATTCAACTCTTGTTGCGAGTGCTCGAAAAAAATGGGCTATGGAGGAAATGAAAACCATTTTAGCGCATAATGAGTGTTTTTATTGACAAGTTTTGTGATGAAATAAGATATTAACTAATATCAACTATGTAAATATTATTAGCTTAACGAATTCATTTTAATGATTTAATTTGGTATTTTATTATTTTTATTATAAGTTTGTATTTTGCACAGTATTATATCTTATTTATATTCACTTTATTTATATACATACGTATGTATGTAAGTGCATATGTGTATTGCTGACATATTTTCATGGCTGGATTCTTCATCCAGAAGAATGAAGCATTACACCACTTATCATAGCTGAATTCTCCGCCTCAGTGGATAAGGAAGTAGAGGCAGGCATAACCAATAACTTTCTAACTTCTTGTGGTAAAGGGCTGTTTTTCTTTTCCATTACATTTCTAAATTCATTGGTTTTTGGATCTGATGAGATTAGCACCATTGTAAGTAAGTCTCTATTGGTGGCATAACGAGAATACTTACGGGTATTAAATTCTCGAAAACTTCGGCAATCTTTATTCCGAGCTTCTTGAGCCTCTTCCGATAAGTTTCCAATCCGTAAAATCATGTGCTGGATTATATCAAGACTATGAAATAAAATTTTGTGACTTGTAACGGGCATGTAATACCACGGATACAGACTGAGATACGATGCTGCTATGTTCTCCAAAAACTTTTTAAATTCGTCTGTATTAATTTCATACGCAGACGTACGAGTAAGTGCAGTAAGTAAGATATGGAATTTATATATTAGCTCTCTATCAAAGTTAGTTATTTCGGCAGTTTTTTCATAATCTTCAAAAAATTTTCTGGCAGTGTTCCTATCATTAGTCGTACCAAACCCAGGTTTTACCAAGTCTATGTTCAAACCTAATTCAGATTTGAATCTTCGTTGGATAACATTTTCCCTTTCCTGGAAAACGGTTTGATTCTCTCTTCGGACTTGCCATACTTTTAGAGGCAATCTGTAAGAAATGTGTAATAAACATTCGAAAGTTTTTATAAGTGAGTCAAGTGGAGACAATCCATAAACATAATTTTGTGTCTTTACATTGCCACAAGTAATTGGCGAATTCATTTGACTGGGCTTAGCACCACAAATATAACAATTCTGATTCCCCTTTGTACCCGATAATATGTTGCATATTTTTCCATCAACCATTGTTGAGAGAAGGACATGTTTGACGAGAAGGTTTGAAGATTCAGTTGGGTTTAGTTTGTCGATTTGACTTTTTATATTTTCTGCTTCTTGATGCACTAAAGCCGAAGTCTCTTTTTTCTAAATAAATTTAATTGCACGGCACTAACGCGTAGATGACGGTTTGACGTTTACAAAAAGCATGGTATTAAAATTATCATCTAAAACTAATTTCAAAGGCACGAAACAAACTAAAAATAGGTATTCGCCGCTAGCAGTTTTGTCGTCGAATTTCTGCTTGTATTGGCTATGCCCTGAACTCCCATCAAATCCCCATTTACTTACCAACATTGCTGATTGTGTTTTTTCTGTCCCTGAAAAGTGCAATGCTTCTAAAATCCGCTGTTATATCTAGCAAGGACTGTAGAGTAAAACTAGCAGAAACCTCATCAACTTGAATACATTCTTCAGGTGGAAAGCATTTTTTCTTGGCTTTCGTCAAACAGTAAAATGAAGGAACCATTTTAATAGTTTGTAACTATTGGTTCCTCAATAGTTTGTAACTATTGGTGGTCAATTTTGCATCAAGATAAAAGCCTAGTGCCTCATAACCGGAAAGGCATTTCTCTTTTGAAGTTAACAACTGAGCATTTTTTATTTGTTTAGCGCCATCTAGGTTATCACTCAAGCCTTTTATTATGTTTGCAGCATCTTTATTTCTCGCGAGCTTTAGACAATGTTCAGCAGCAAACAAAATTTCCACAACCTAATACTGTTTTTTAGCCTCTGTTTTTCATTATTAGAAACAAGAAGATTGTGCTTAAAAACTTTGTAGCTGTAAATTTTTCCATTCCTCACTTTTTTGGGATATTTTATCCATTGCTCAAAACCATCTGTTCGCGAAATCACGCAAAGTGAATCTGAAAATTAAAAAATAAAAATATTTGCAAGGTCGTGCGCAAAATTCAGTTTGGATTTTCGGAAAGAAGATTAAATTTTCTAAAAGATGCATATAATTTTAAGTCCTGAGAAACTGGTACTCATGCATTTTTTTACTAATGATTTAAATTAAAACTGATAAATTTAAAACAATTGTTTTTCTATAGCATGTTTTTTTTATGAAAAAGAGAAAAATTACTAAGTAAACCATAAATACATTCAGAAGAAATGTCCATGATACAGGAACAATTGATTAGAATTGAAAAAAATTAGACTCAATATTACAACGCCAACTACAAATGCTACGTGTCAAATGAGGCATCGGTAAACAAAATGCTACTGCTTCATTGGAAATGTACCGTTAGTTTAAACAAAGAGCGAGAAAACCATGGAAATATTATAGATTTGAGATCTTTGCCTTCTTCTCTGGAAGCTCAATAACCGGTTTTTACTAGTCTGTGGCATGACTTTTTTCCACCTAAATCCATATAGTCGAAACACTGTGCGCCCCTACGGAAAACAAGGACAAATCGCTTTGTAGGATTTTAACGCCAGGATAGGAAAGGAGAACGTCTTTGGTAGGACAGCTGGTAAGCATAGCCTAGACGACACTACGTCTGGCAACGGACTTAAGCTGATGAACTCCCAAAAAACTAAGGAGACCTTGACCATCCCAGTCGTACTTTTTAGCGCAGGAAGATGGACCCTATCGAAAGCGAATGAATATATCCTCAGTCGTTTCGAGAGAAAAATTCTTCGAAAAATTTTCGGACCCGTTCGCTTTGATGGGCTCTGGAGGAGAAGATTCAACGACGAGCTGTAAAGTCACATCGACTTAGTCAGAAAACATAAACGTCTGAGATGCCAAGGACATGTAGGGCAAATGGACACCGATGATGCAGCCTGCAGAGTCTTCGAATCTAACCAGGAGGGGCAACGCAGTACACTAGTGTCTGATTTTTAACGTAAACTACCTGTCATGTAGACTTATGTTTACGGGATGCCCATACATCCATGGGGGCAAGGATACGTCTTGCCATCGCTCTACCGCCTTCCTGAGATACCAAATCGGAACTGTGTTGCCGGCACAAGTTCCACCCTTGGTATGAGTCGAGGCCGACCTAAAACCTCTTACTGATCTTAGGGTCGCAGTATCCAGTACTTATTGCAATTCTACTGTAGATCAACCAAAGGAAAACCATTCCCGTGACTTTGGGTTAAGACCACAGCCACCATGACGCTCCCACAAGGGGGCCTACCTACCGCGATTTAAGTCCTGGTAGGGACTACCGGTGGTCCAGCCGCCAACAAGACCTATGACCGGCAACTTGCGACTGATCAAATCATAGCAACCTTCGGTAGCGTCATCTGAAGATGTTTACGATAAGACCAGTACTTTGCTCTGCCCCCGTTTATTATTAGACAACGTCATTGATGGGCGAAGCCTTGATAATTGGGCGGGGGCCCGCAACGCAGTACAGGAAGACCTCACCTTGGGAGGCGCGCACAAGTGGAAGGGAACCTCAACCGACTTGGAGTGCGCAACTGGAGGCAGTTAGCTAAAGGCCGGACTCACTGGAGAGGCTGGTTCAAATTCATCTCGGATTGTAGCGCCACCTGAGTAAGTAAGTAAGTAAGTAACAGACAGTGCAGGATTCAAAAGTAGGAATTAATCGCCCTATGTTGTCATATATATTCGAACTTTTACAAAGAGTTTCTCGTCGGATACTTTCTAGGTGGTTCGAGTAATGCAGCCTGATGAAAGGTTTCCGTATGCAGAACTTCCATCCATAATAAATAATTTCCATAATAAACATTTATTCGCGCAATTATCAAGATATTTGCATATCGTCGATGCATATTTAGCGCCATCGATTGCAACAAGACCTTCCTGCAATGGTGTTGTAATTGGATTCCTCAAATCAATTCAAATGCTTTCCTTCCTGGTTCTCATATGAATTGAGATGCCATGTCTGGAAATTTCCTCAAGACAACCTGACCACTGTCCAGCTACGTAATACAAGGGGCTTACCAGTTCCAAAAGCCACAAATCACAACTGTGACTTCGTTCAGCTCACCTTTCTTCAACTGTGTCGTGTACAGAAAACATCGAATCTGACCTTTGGACTAAGCATACTCGTAGCTTGGCATAAAAAATGCAATCGTAGCGTCCTTCTGCACCCCACCGCAGCAAGCTTACATACTACCTTCATTGTCCAAGTACAGGGGGCCGCCAAAAGTAGGTCGCCACAATGAAAACAGAAAACAGAGAACAGAAAACTGAAAACTGAAAACAGAAAACAGACAACCAAAACACCAGTTTAGTCAGCAAATTTTTCTGTTTCAGCCTCTGAATGACACGACCGTCCGACGCGTGAAGTAGTCGAACCTTTGCTCAGGAGAGGGGGCAGCATCGGAGGCAACCAACAACGAAGAAGAAAAGCTTAAGCTGTTTAAACAAAAAGCGACACCGGCTATGTTTCCACTCATCAATGAACAGCAAATTTAGCGCGTACACACGATACCTCATAGAAGCTCATAGAGCGGATGGCCAGTTGCCAGTGGTAACCATTGGACGTGGACGTGGACGTGGCCGTTTCAATTTTCATTTACTTTCATTTGAAGGTGCAATGTGTCTGATTGATTACCTTCATTAGTCGTAAGTCTTGGATTTTTTAAGTCCCCACCACCCCTTTTGGAGGCCAGGGCATTGCCACTCAAGGAGACAAGAAAGACACCACATAGTGGCTAGCAATTATCATCTCGGGTACAACTAGAAGAGATGTCAAACTCTACCTGCTGCAGTTGACGTACTCATATCTGTTTGACGTAATTGGTGACAGGGCCATATATTTTTCGTGCGTCTCATGATGAAGATCGATGGATGAATCTCCGGCTTGTGGCAACGCCTTACTGGGAATTCCCGATTCCGATTGATTTATTCAGTGGTCACACGACGGGCCATTCGTCCGTGGCATGGGCGCAACCTAAAAGACCTGAATTCCTAACGAGAACATAATAAAATAAATCGTGCGTTGTGGAAGAAACTTAAGATTCTGATCAAGTGGCATATGTACGTCCCAAAAAAATTCCAAAATTTCTCTGCCGCCTTTTTTTGTTGCTGAATTTGCGTTCATTTTTCAGCGAATTTGTCGACCTTTATTCGCTGAGTTCAAAGTCATTGGGTTGAATCTAAAGAATCAGAGGTGGACCTTTGGGCTTATGAATCAGAAGTGACTATGGTGATGGACAAAATCAAACTCTATCTGTGGCCACATGTGTTGTAAGGTGGAACTTGATTTGTATCTATTGACTGGTTTTTCTACGAAAGCGATGTCTTTTTTCATTTTTTTTCCTCTTCTACGTCTCGATGTATCTATGTGTGAGCTTCTTCTTTTGTATCTAATTATCACTTCAGTGTATTCCATGCACGATGAGCTCATGCGAAATAGCAAACTTCGTCGAACATCAACCTTGAATTAGTGGATGTGGCAATATGTTTGAATGGCACTTGCTTTTCGGTTTGTAAGTCATACAAAACATTTACTATAGTAAAGAAAAAAAATAAGAAAAATACTCGTAGCACGAGTAGATACGTAATAAAATCTACACAAATCCACACAAACAATCTGAACATTCTTGATATGGTTTGGCAAACTAGAGAAACGTATCTTTTTATACTTTCGGACTTTTAATTGATCTGCATACGAGACGAGTATGTATCTAGTCTGACTCGAGTGACAGGTTTCTATCTATTTTTTGTTTTTTTTTTTCGAATATTTTCAGTTATGACAGGAGTTTATCAAACCATTAAGAGTTCTGGAATGCAAATTTAATTGGAGACCTTGAATTGATTGGGACGGTACCGCTTGAGCAGGTTTCAGCCGACACTATCAAATGAAGATAGTTGACATTCTTATTTGAGCAGGTCCTGTTAATGGTGATTTAGTTTGAAAAGGTTGTGTTAGCATATTCGCTCCAAACAAAGTGGGAGCTCACTGTTCATTGTTGACTGGTACTGTATTTCAATGAACGAGATTCAACATTTTGGGGAAATAACTCAAAAGATGCACTCGATCATTTGATTCAAATCAATTTAGATACACAAGCAACTCAGTGGGCAACTTATATTAGCCCCTAGCCTGTATTCGAGGTAAAAGTCGACCTATGTAAGGTAGTCTATGAAGATATTTAGAAGTAGCCTAATACAAATCCTTGCCGCCGAGGACAAACTTGCTGCAGCTCCGATAAGAATGGGGATATTTAAAGGCCAAGAACGATATATGACGAGAAAATGTAACTAATTCGTTGTCAGAGAAAATCTAAGTAACAAGTCTTGATCATCAGATTTATGAGCGATTGCATGAAGGCTAAATTTGCCTTTCCAACGATTGTACACGAATTGAGTGCCTGAGGCACTGCTTAAGCATCAAGAGCTTGCTTTGCCTTCACCTGGTGGCCTCTGCAAACTGCATGTGTAAACTCTGCAAGCGTGAGCTAGATAAAGGAACAGTGAAACATCCTGTTTCAAATCTACTCTGTCAAAGTCCAGATCTGAAAGGGACTATCAGATTGTCTGAAGTAGAGATTGTGGTGGAAGAACTCAAATTAGGCTAACGTCGGCATTTATAATCTCGTACGGGTGTCCCTTTTGCCTTGGTCCTCCAGGTTGGATGCTACTCGTCGGGTCAAAAAAAAATAAAAATAGTACAATCTGCGCCATCTAGAGTTTCGGTATAGAAATTGTAAATAACTTTAAGAAAGGAGCAATAGATTTCGTAATGTAGACCTTTTTCGCGCATTTGCGGACACACACAGTGCCCCAACATCCACCGATACCTATTGCCATCGACCGTCTTTCCAACTTTAAAGAAAAATGGCGCGATGATGATTTTGGAGCAAATACCGTCCCCAGCAGTCATTTTCTCATCGTGCAATGGTGTTAAATGAATTATGTGAGGATCGGCTCGCTAAAAGCGACAAGTTTGTTTGTTTACTCCTCCAGAAAAGGTGACATGAACCTCGACGGTCATTAGAATTCGCTCTTAAAAGTCAGTTTCAATTTCTCGAATGACGCTATTCGCGTAAGCCAACCGCACTTTAAATTGTACTAAATCGATATTTCCAAACCGCGTTTCCAAAAGGCGATCGGATGAGATTGTTATGAAACATTTATACACAGAAGCTCCAGATGGCAGATGAATATAAAACAATCAGAAGCGTCAGTTACGAATGATACTACTGTTTCCGACCCATGCTACTCGAAAAAGTAAAACGCTTTTCAGTACTGCAAGTGGAATATTAGGTCTCTTTGTATTACAAAGCGGACAGCCGAACAACTTCCGCAGACACTAGACTGATAGAAAGCAGTTTTAACCACCATCCAAAAAGTGCTATGCAGGATGAATGAAACACTGCCATATATGCTAAGCTGATGGCTTACGAAAAGACAAGCAGCGGCTTTGTCATTAGACGCAACGATGTCCTGAGTTCTAGGCATGTGAATCAGAGCTTATGGCTACCCACATCCAACTGGGAGAAAGACGATTGCAATAAGGACTCTTTTCGTGAGCAACTTGACAATTCTCAACGTCCTAAGCATAAAGTTAGAGTCATCCTAGTTGATTTTAACACAAAAATAGGGAACAAGAACATCTTTGGTAGCACAGTCAGTGTAAATAGCCCGCACCACTTTTCCTTTGACAACGGATTCTTATCTACTTCACATCGGGGCGAAATGCCATCTTCGGAAGCACATGGTTCCCGCATCTCGACATTCATAAGGAGACCTAAGCTGATCAATCTACCACTAACCAGATTAATCATATTGCTCGGCTCGGCTCTATTAGTCTAGATGTACGATCGTTCCGAGAGCCAACACTCACTCGGATAACTACCTTGTCGAAATTACGAAAGATTACAACGGCCACGGCAGCTCCTGATCAAGTGTTCCCTACCCTCGCTTGGCCTCCTGCGCATCTTAAACCCATTGGCAAAGCTAGCACACTTCGCCTCTTATGGTTCAACGATGAATGGCGCCTGTCGCATGCAGAGAAACAGAATACAAATCACTACTTTGGAAGAACACTGGCACAACTCAAAAATTTGAATATTTGCAATAAGGTACTGGAAACTTTTTAATAGTTTAACTATTCGCTTTAAGATCGCTCTTACTGATTGATGCAGAGCCTAAGGTGCAAAACAGAACCCACTCAAACTAAGCGCCAAAGATGTCCAGACTAGTATGCAGGTGACCCCAATAGACCAACTCCTTGCGGCCCCGGCAGCGGGAAATTCTTTTGGCCCCGACCAACATAGACCAAAAAAAAACCTGGCCTCTATGTCTCCTGTGACTCCTGCGGCTCTACTTCACCCTCGGTAAATCTGCCTGTAAATCTGTGAGGACGCTCAGCCTGTTATGGTATAACTCCATCAGAATAAATAGGTAGTTCGTGGAAGTGCTGTTTTTGACGGCTCGTCTAAGGAAACTGAAATGATCCAATGAGCTTTTAATGAGAAATGAGGAGAGGTGACAGGAGGCAAACGCCTAGCGCAGACCGCTGACAGAAAAGGGAAACAAATCGGCGAATGTAACACCCACTGAACGTGCTACAGGAGAAAGCTTCTATCACTACTCTGGCGATGGATATTCCCACGAACGACACCTGGATAAAACCTATGCTGCAACCAAAAAGAACTGCAGTTCCAGTGAACAAAAAACGAAGAGATGAAGCTCATTGACGTGAACAAAACTATCGGTGACCTTACCCACAAACGATATTCAGATAAAACTGGTATTACAACCAGCAAAGGACATAATTATGGTGGGCGTCAGTTGATGCGGTCAAACCCACTATAAGAAACAGACCTGGTGGTGGCTTTTGCCGAGCAGAAAATTCATGGCTAAGCAAGTCTACGTCGAAAATCCCTACTCTGGTTACTACATTTCAGATTTTCATGTGATGACGGAAGTAAACAGAGGTTGCCGCAGTGCAGCGGCGTGCTGTCTCCACTGATATGGTTTACGCTGGTCGACTCACTTAATTATCCCAATAGTTCTGACGTCTACACTCAGGCATATGTACATGATGTAACTGAACCATCCGTTGAATCATGCCAGCAGTCCTCGACTTGATGCACTAGAAATGGTCGTTCAGGCAATCTTCTCAAAACTGAAGTTGTTTTCTTTACGATAATGAGAAAGCTGACTGGGTTCAACTCATGATACCTGTCATCCTGAATAACAGGCTTCTGTGCACTAAAAGATTCACGTCGATAACAATTCAAGGCACTGTCGGCTCTTTGGCAGTCTATAGGAGGTTTCGGCAAGACATGCGGCTTCCCATCGAGGAGGGTCCTTTGGATCTACACGGGAGAAAAATCTGTGTTCGAAAAAGCCAAGCTGCTCTTAGGATCTTGTTGGTCCTTTTCGCGACTTCCAAGCTAGTTCAAGAATACAAAGATTGAACGTAGCCGGATGGTTGAATTCATGGCTTAAGCAGCAGGACACAATGGAATTGGGGAAATTGAGACCGTCGATGAACTATGTAGGCAGGACTTACAGTACCCACACTTTAGGATTACACACGCCATCCGTTATGGCTTCCTTTGATAAGCAGGTTTCTGGTGAACATAATTGCAGATGGCCAAAGCCCGAAAATACTGCCGAACGTCGCTACAATACTGCAGATTGATTATTGGCGTTGTCAACACTCACTACGCTTGAGTGCTAAATACCTACGTGTGCTAGGCATAGGTGACAAATCATCCTACGAAGCTTGCCGTCAAAGTGAAAACGATACTATAGAGCAATTCTTCTGTAGTCCACAGTTTACATTCGCATTAGGCTACAGGTACTAAGCCATTTAGTTGGGTGTTGGTACCGCAGGCTGTGTATCACTGAAGCGTCTACTCATCTTATACAAGGCGTAGAATAAACTATTGTAGTTCCGTGTTCCAATCGGAATAGAATGTAAACTCATGCTCAAACTAAAGATGAAGCAAATTGAAAGTGACCACAACCCACAACCTGGAATTTGATCAGACATATTTGGCCTTAGCTGGATGAAAGATGCCGGCAGAATCTTATTTATGAAACTATTACATGTGTACATCTTAGAGTGCAACATCACAAGTCACAGACGTGGCCTTCCTTTCAATGTTTTTTGTCGGAGGCGTGTAGATGAAGAGAAAAAGAGATCACCCTTTAACTGCTGTGCAGCTGCCCAGCTCGTTCCATCAGAAGAAGGCCAGTAGACTCTGTGGTTTTAGTAAAAGCACTGTGTAATTCTGATAGCTTGTCAGATGCGAGCATACTGAGATCCTGTGTTATTAAAAGAAACGTGCTCTGGCCGAAGTGAGCCTGACCCTAACCTCGTAGTCTTTCAATTATCAAACATCTCCAAAATTCTTCAAATAAACTCTCTGCCGCTGTCGCTAAAGAAACCTGAAATCAAATGAACAAATGAGATAAGAAAACATGTTTTTTTTTCTTGTTTTATTGAATTAAATTTCTTAATTTTATTGTATCTTTCTGTATGCACATATATATTATTATTATGTAACCTAATTTATACAATTTCTCTAGCAATTTGTGTTACTTTGTGTCTTGTGTTTTACTTTTATTTTGTTCTTTAGTTTTACTGTGACTTTTCTTCGTTTTCCTTTAACATATAAGACATCTCTCATGTTTTACAATTGCATTCCTTGTTTATCTCAGGCGTGTGTACTTAATTTTATATAAATTTACCATTGTCAAATGTTCTATGTAAAAAATATAATATTGTTTTAAAATGTAATTTTTTGAAAAAATAATTTATTTCTATTTTTGTAAATACTCGTATCATAATATATGTGTTACAAGCAACTCTTGATGTTGTCTTTCTCCAATTCTTATACAGCATCCCAACCATAATGGACACATACAGTGTTGAGCAAAACATACCGGATTTTTCTTGAACATTATTCATTGAAGAATTCTAAAAGGCCGTAGCTACACTTGTTTGGAAATTTAAGAAAACCAATTGAGTAAGTTTACAAATAGAAAAATAAAACAAGGCATTGCTATCATTATTTTTAGAGTTTTATCAAAAATTGTAGCTCAACTCAATGCCATGCCTGTGCAAAATATATCGAATTTTCACAAGTACCATATTTTCTTGGTCTTTAAAGGTGGCCCTAAACGACGAGCATGCTCGTGCTCGCTATATTTTTCTCGTGTAGGGGCTGGTTCGCGAGCCGCTCGCTGTTTGCGAAAAATTTCGATTTTTTCGTGTAGGGCCATGTTCGCGAGCAAACCTCATTTTTGCTGAGAACGCCGCCGAGTGAATATCGTGGATTAAACATAATGGCAGAAATAAATAAATAAATCACCATAGGCGCAAGCACTTGCGCTTCTTTATCGCACATGTTCACAGTATGAAGAATCAACACGAAATGAATGCTCGCCAAATGTGTTCGTCGTGTAGGAGATAACGCAAACGAGCATGCTCGTCGTTTAGGGCTACCTTAAATGGATGATAATGGTTTTGGCTGTCATTTTAATTCAGTTATAGACTTAACTAAACATAAAAGGTCAGGTGCCTCCAATTTGCTTACTAATAAAATGGCTAAAAATAAATACAGTGGTGTGGTTAAACAACCAAGTGGTAGCGGAAATCTAAAACAAAAATTATAAAATGCCATCATCGAGAGTGTGTGATATTATAAAAAAAAGTTTCAGAATGGAAAACCAGGCGAAACCATTCACTGTGGAGGACGTCCCAGAAAAACTACACTCCGAAACAATCGGCAAATTAAGAAAATGATTCTTAACCATCCTTTCTTGCCTTCAAGAAAGGTTGTTAGTGAGCTCAATTGAAGCAAGCACCCCGTACGCAGGCTTTTAAGAGAAACTATTTTTCGTTCTTTTCGACCAGCGGAGGCTTCTTTACTTACTGTCTAGCATAGACAAAAAAAGGTACCATTTTATTCTTCTAGTAAGTCTTTGATTACTTTGCTAACGCTAATCGTTTCTTAGAGTGGAATTCGCAAGAAACCATTTGAATTGGTCAGCAACGAAGCGGAAAACTGTACTCTGTAGCGACGAGAGTAAGTTCAACTTGATTGCTTCCGATGGAAATATTCATGTTAGACGAAAGAAGGGGGACATCTCCTCAGCTACAACATTATCGTCCATCCGTAAAACATGGAGGAGGCTCAATTATGATGTGGCGATGTTTTTCTGGTTCGTGATGTGGACCAATACATGAGATTAGTGGTATTATATACTGGAATCCGTAATGCCGCCATACGTTGAGGAGGAGATGCCACTGCGTTAGGTTCATCAACATTTTAATGACCCAAAACATTCATCAAAGGAGTGGTTTGCCCAGAAAAATGTTGTTGATCGCCCTATCGAGAACTTGTGGGCCATTTTAAAAAGACTTGTAGGGTCAAAGACGCACACATCCAAATTGATAACAGACTTTACTTAGGTTCTTTCTGTTTGCATAAATTCACCAAAGAAAAGATGTTCGATAAAAATCCAGTATGTTTTTCACAACAGCGTATGTACGATATATTGTAGATTCGTGTAACGCAGTAAACTATTTAACAACTTGTTTAATGTTATCTAACAATCTTACGCAAAACGAAAAGATTCAACAAAACAAAACAAAAACAGACGATTATCTCCTGCAGTGTATGAAAGTACAGAGTGTAAAGAGTGCTTACATGCGGTTGGGTGTTACATGTTAATTGGGTGCAATTATGCTCCACATAAAAGTGCCAACAACAAATGAAAAAGAAATGGAGAATGAAATTCAGATCATAAACTACAAGTAACAGCTTTTAAACAATTCCAATCGTTTGAGATACTTAACGGAAAAAGTTTCGTTTTTTTTTGGTTACAAACTACAATAATAATTTTCCAACTTTCGTGAAGGAGAGGAAAAAAATTCAATTTTCTTCATCTCTTCACATTTATTTAATTGTAAAATTTATTCACAAAAGTAGCGTAGATTACAGTTTTTTCTATTTTTATTTGTAAAAAAAAAAATAATAATCACCATCACACATGCCATTCTCCGAAAATAAAACAAAAAAAAAAAACTACAACTAAGCGTACTATCAACTAAAAGTTATAGATAAAACATTGAACAAAAGTGTGTTTTTGTTTTTTTTTTTTTAATTATATTAAATTAACAGTAATCACAATATTTTTTTTATTTTTTATTATATTCCCTTCTCCAGCATCCGAAATGAACTGTCGCGCGCCTTTTTATGGATTCTATTGTAGTAAATTTCTTTTCAACCACCCTTCTCGGTTAAGAATAAAAGAAACACATACATATGTATCTCGCCGACTATTCGAGCAATGATTTGAGTACTTTTCAAGGTACTAACTCTCAAATTTCAACTGTCAATCGTCATTCAGGAATGCTAAGTGTCAACCAAAGCCAATGAAAGCAAATGAGACCGTGAAATGATCAGTTTCACTGGCCGACAACACTGTTAACAACGAGGTCAACTGTTGTCGCCATTTAAACTAAAAATTAAAGTCTATGTTTAGTTAAAAACATTCAGTCTTTTCCTTACACTTGATTGAAAGAAAGTTCACCCACAATTGCAAAATCAAAACAACAAAAAAAAATTAATTAATATTCTATTCTACTAGATAAGGTGTATGAAAAACCCCGACCCCCATAGACTGTTAATAGATTCTTGTATTCTGTGCCCATTTCAAAGTTTGACAAGTGACATTTGTCACCTGTTAATTGTCAATTGTCACTTGTCTCGATCAAAACTGTCAATTTACAATTCATTCATCTGTCAATTGGCTTCGGTTTGAAAGAATATCCGACTGATACTCGTAAGTCATTTTGAAATTCAAAAATAAAAATAAAAAACACAAAAGAAAATTGACAAAATCCAAAAAGAAAAGACGTCACCGAGTTGATGTAGAATTTGGAAAAGGGGAATTTATTGGCAAAACAAAAGAGAGATTGTGTGGCTGACCTATCTCTTCTCTCAATGCCCATGTTTATAACATGCTTCACATAATTACCATTTTAATTAAAATGCTTCTTTATTGTTTTTCTTTGACAAACAATTCTAAACAATAAGAAACGAACGAAAATTAAAAATTAATAAAAACTAAATTTCTTATAGATGCATCCCCTTTGTTTGGTTTTGTTTTAGTTTTAGCTTTTCTGTTCGATTTTTTTTGTTTTTGTTTTTGGTTTAGACAGGTCCAATATCACTTTGGTATCTGGCGGTCAGGTAATTGGCAGCATCTGTCATCTGTTCCAGACACTGATAGAGTCCGGATAAATGTCGCCTACATTGTCGTGCCAATTCGGTGGCCTTGTCGGCATTAGCAGCTTTAGCTTGATTCTCACCTTTTTGGCTATTACCACAGTTACCTTCTGATTCAATGCCTGAATCGTTTTCATTAGAGATTTCACTCTCGGAATCACTCAAGTTACTCACTGATGTGGTGGAGGTCATCGATGCAGTTGAAGGTCGACGATTATGTCCTTTAACTGATCTAGAGCCTGTTGTTGTTGACGACGACGACGACGTAGGAGAAGAAGACGATGCTGATGATGATGATGGAGAAGATGAGGAGATGCTACTAGAGCTACACCCTGTGGTGTTGTTAGCGTTCAAATCTGTACTCGAGCTAGACGAATGTACACTTGTGGAATTGTCATCAGATGAGTTTGTGGTGGTATTTCGTGGAATGCCTTCGTCTTCTTCATCTTCATTGGCATCTGCGTCGCTACGATTCCAGAGAAGTTCGTTTTTCAGCGCATTCAGCATGCTGTACAAATTGAACAATTCAGCTGAATTGAGGAATTCATGAATGTTCTTGGAACGTTTCTTGTGCGCTTTGCCATTGGCATTGAACGTATTCAACGTCAGTTGATTTGAGGTGGAATTTCTAGTTGGTGCCTGGATGATATCTGTCGAGTCTCCAACCTGAAAACGAAAGAAAGTAACAAATTATTAATAAAACAAAACAAATGTGACAAGTGGAGATAAAATAATAAGTACACGTCACGTCGTGGACATACTCGTATTATTGATGTTATTGCTGCTATTCTCTACTTGCATAGACAACACATCAAATAGAACATATCTGAGAAGTAAGGTAATCGATCTTCTTATTTGGAGCCTCAGTCCAGCTTATAACTAAATCAAATCGAATAGAAAGTATTTGGAACCATAGACTCTATTCAGAAGGTCGAAAAATAGACAGCTGCCGAACTCTTGAAAACTATGTTTCATCAATTTCATTGGAGAACGAATGGGGAGTTGAATATTAATTTGCTAGAGCTAGGACAAGCGGACATAAAGGAACTAATTTTTATTTAGGCTACGGTTAAGTTTAGGTTCAGGATCACGCTAAATGCCCTCTCGAGACCAATCTTTACAATGATTTATAATAGAACCAAGTGGTCAGATATGCCTCAAGGTTGTCTTCTTGGGCCTTAATTTATTACAATGGACAAAATTGAGTAAACCCTCAATGCTACTTGTAACTTTTAAAGGGCAGTATGTTCTCTTTTTTGTGAAGCTGCGAAAAAACTGAAAAAAGACCCGAACAGAGGCCCATAGATATGAATAAGAAAGCTTAGTAGTACTGAAGATATGGAAAATCCACTTTGGTAGACTGTTGCATGGCGAGGTCAACTCAACCATTAACCATTCAACCTGAGCGGTGAAAGTTAAGAGATCCGTCCATCCGACCAAAATGAAGTGAGGATAGCAATATCCATATTAAAAATCAGCAAGGCTTCTAGACCAGATGGGCTACCTGTCAAGCTGTTTAAGGCAGCGGGAGTTCACTTTGTAGAGAGCATACACCAATTCATTTCCAATATTTAGCCGGCAGAAACAAGGCCTGAAATATGGAACCGTCTGACCGATTCGCAACAAAGTCGACTTTATTAACTGTGCCAATTATTATAGAGGCATCAGTCTCCTTAACATTGCATACAAGATCTCAAAAACTAAGTAATAAGTGGTTCAAATACAAATTATCATACCTCACCAGAATGAAAGGAATCGTTTTACGCTTCAACAACGTTGGAAAATATTGCAAATATTTAAGTATGAAAAGTGAGTGCTGTGTTGACCAAACAGTGTAAAGAAGTTTTGGCCGAAATGAAGCACAAACCGCGCCTGCTGTACGCAAGTTTGTGTAAAACGTCCGTGAGACTAGCTTGCTTGCAGACAACATTCATGGTCCCTGTCATCGTACGGTATATACTGACGAGAGAGAGTGGCTGGTGTGGCCGAGAGCGTTCGACTCAATTCAGGAACATCGACTCGCCATAGATCTCAACATTTCATGCACCAGCCTGTTGAGAATTTTTCACAAAGATCTTGGATTATTCTCTTATAAAGTCCAATTGACTCAGCAATTGAAGGCAAATGTCCATCTGCTTCGTTATCGCTTCTCAGTTTGGGCCTAATAGCAGCTCGAATTCGATGTCGAATTTACCGAAAAATCATTTTTTCTGATCAGGCGCATTTTCATCTTGACGTTAACAAACCAAATTGCCGCATCTGAGAATCGGAGAAACCGCAGGTGATAATCAAGAAGCCAATGCATCCGCAGAGAGTAACAGTTTGGTGCGAACTTTGGAGTGGTGGTATCATTGGCCCAATTTTTATGGACTGAAATTGAAGGCATGGATTTGGTTTCGACATGACGGTACGAGGCATGTCTCAAACAAATGATATTTTGCACGCTAGGTTCGGTAATCCTATGTCAGCCGCCTTGGCGATGTCAATTCGCCCCCTCAGAGCTACGATTTGACCCCACTAGACTTTTTTGTGGGGAGCAATTAAAGGTCGATCCAAGCCCTTAAGCCTCTAGCAATTAAACCAAATTTAATCCGAGCCATTCGTGGGATTGCGCATGGAGACAATAAGTGTCAAATTCTTCTGTGTAAGACCCTATGCAAGCCTGTTATTATTGCCAAATGAGTTTGAGATTGCAAGATTGTATTGATCTGAGTCATCGAATACATTGATTTCTCTTTGAGTTCCATGACACATAACCCCTCTGAGAAAAGTTTTGGCATCGGTTTTCGGGTTTTATCGCAGATTTGGGCATTTATAAACGCGAATTACAGAACAATGCAAAATTTACTGAGCTCCTAACCGTCTCACATGGGCGTAGATGCCAGGACACTTTTCAACTATCGTGACTAGCAAGAAGGATGCAACACAAGCCATATAATCTGGCCTGTTTAATGAATAACACTGTCCCATTATATATTTCATCCCAGGAGTCCCAGTGTTGACTAAATGATAGCACGATCAGTCACAAAACGATCGAGGCTAGCAATTCAACTTCGGTTGATAGCCAATTGAGTCAAATTACAAGCAGCTGATAGATGTACATATACTTTTTAACCATAAATGCATCTACAGCAGGTCAACTAGACAAAGTTCAAGACTGGTGTACATTCCTTCTCGATGATGTGCTTGAACAAATGACATTCTAAGCAATTTTACTAAAAAATCGTGTTGATTTTAACATTCTTCAAGTCTACACCAAACCCTAGCGAGTTGCTAAAGTTCAAAGAAAGTGGCTTTCCCCCATCAGAGATGCCTTCATTGTGTCTGTAATTTTCTGATTTTTTTTATTAACAAAAACCACTTGCAGTCTCCCTTAAAGGTCACTAAGTTACTTGTTTTACGAGTTTGAAATTTTGTACTCGTATGGATCAATGACTTCGGAAAGGCAAAGTCGATATATAAGGTAGTAAACTTAACAGTAGGTCAGACTGAGAACTTTTGTTGAAGAGAAGTTTAATCACAAGTATAAAAGCAATCAACCAAACAAGAAATAATATAATAAAAACAAAAAACAAAAATTCGTATCTTACCTGTCTGTCCATGAGCCTGCACGGTACCAGAATTGTTTCATCCATAACATTAACAGTTTTAACAAATTTCTCCATCACATTAACAATACTGTCTTTCGAGAATTGCTGTTCATCGTGGCGTGCGATACGTCGAAGGCAGTTTCTAAAAACAAAAGTAAAACATCTAATTAGACTTAGCGTAATCGTTCATATGTGTACTCGTACATATGTACGCGCATTCATAAGATACTCGTACAGAAACTAATTTGAAAAATCCTAAAATCAACCGATTTCTGATGAAATTGAAGTTTGTATTTATTAAGCTGAAACATTTGATGGCAAAACCAGTTACCCGACCGACGAACCAGACATGCAACATTGATGGCAGAGCAAAAGCCCCAAGCGTGTCTTAAAGTCTTAGAGTCTGGTGCGGAATTTTTTCTTCTCATCTTTGCATTTTATTATCTCTGCTTCTGAACATCGAAATGTGATTAGAATTTTAAATCAGGAAGCAAGTAAGTGAGCTCTAACCACAAAGACGACAGCGATGAGAACAATGAGATTCCAATAAAAGCAAACAGAGACAAGATCGGACTTTACTTACTATGACTATGACTATAAGAGCTCAACTACTTTTAGAAGGGTGAGACCAAACTTGGTCAGTCGTAAAGTTCATTCATGGAATACCTACTTATCCCTCGTATTCAAGTTTCATAGTTTCATTTATGTATTTTAGGATGGCCAACAAAACGCGGATATGACGTTAATCGCACTTTTTTGTATTGTTATCGATTAACACTCATTGCATATGGGGGTACCGACTAACGTCACACTAGGAGCCTAATGCGTACAGATAGCAGGTGTCTTTAATAAGTTTTTTGGCATAAGAATGAGGATGTAAGTGAGCTCAGGTGATACTTGATTATGAGTCATGTCTGTTAAGTTGTAACGGAGATAAGTGAATTCATTTAGCCGAGGCCTTAGGCAATCAGATGCTGTGAAGCATGAAAACGTTTCAGCAGAAATAATTGATTTCGTCATTTCGAATAGCTGAATTGAGTTGTTGAAGCAACAGTCGTTGTCGGATTTTTGTTTCCAATGTTGTTTGCCGATGTGAGTTTCCAACGTCTCAGCATGAATTGGCAAAACAATTTGAATATGTACGAGTACGAGTATGCGAATTAAGAAGCAATGACTGAGCAGATTTTTGTCTGTTCTCTAGACTAGATTAAATGGAAAGAGGTGTTAAACGGTTGTTGGTGAATTTGATTAGTGAAATGGACTTTGGACAGAGAGCTAAAGAAACAATTTTTAAAGACTGGTTTGGAGATTTTATTTGATTTCTTTGTTGTTGCTAAGGTGGATTCGCGATACATATAACTTTCAGTTGAATAATGAAAAATATCAGTTATCACTACTTCAATAAGAGACCAACACTTTCTTCTTTACGCTGCAGGTAACAGATGGTAACTCATAATGTTAAAGAGAACGGTTGCTAGCAGAGACCCTTGAGGTAGGCCATAACTTGGACCTGGGCCTCAATGAAGAATTGGCACGATTTTATGCTATATTCCACTAATTTATCGCCTAAGCTCCGCATACCAAGTTAACACTTTGTTTTCTCCTCGCAACGCTAAGACTAACCTGTGATGTAGATGTTTGTTGAATATAGTGCTTACTTCTCTTGAAGAAGACACATGATAGACCATCTTTTCTGATACTCGTCTGGGATAGTCGCGAAGAGTTGTTTCTCATTTGCACATTGCATTGCTAAGTTTAAAGAGTAAAGCGATGTTGCGAGTTTTTGGGGTTTACGAATTCAGCCACAGTTCTGTAGGCCTATTATGCGAAGCGTTAAAATCGATGAGTATGCACTTAGTGAACACTAGATGAGAACGTTAAAAGGGAACTCATAACTTAGAGGTTTGGATCGACGTTTTTGTAACTTACCACTCATTGGGTATCGTCCACCCATATTCTATCAGTAATTTGGTGTGTATATTCTACGAAAACATCACATCCATATTTGAAAGTCGCTGCTGCTAAACTATCAAATCCGATGGCTTTATAGATTTTAGCTTTTTCGTACTATTTATTCGTTGACTAAAAGTGGACGATTTTATTGCAAAATGACTTTTTCGTCATTCTATTGAACTGCCGGATGTTGTTTCTATAGTCTCACTCGTTTATTTCCTGGATTTGTGAGTTTATTTATGTTCATCACTTCCCTTGTTTTAGAGCGATAAGCTTCCTGCGTTGCTTTTGTCATTCGCAGATAACGTAACATAGATTCTGTTACTTAATTGATGATGTTACGATACTGTATTGATTGGGTGTTAACGACAGTAGAGTGTGAGTCCACAGGGAGAAGTGTCTCACTCAGCTACTCCTTGTAGTCTTCACCTATTCCGGAATGGATTCGGAAAGATTTTGGGCATGGAACATTAGAGTTCATTCCCTCAACAAGTTCTGACCATCTAAGATGATGAATTCAGAACCGTTACTGTATATTTTGCTCCAAATTCCGACTTTTCTCTTGGAGCAACCAAAGACGTTTTCATCTACTTTTGGTAATGTCCACGCTTTGATGTCAATATGGTAGGACTGCAACAAGAAGGGTCATATAGGGATGTTTTCTCATTTTTACTACTTTTTCAGTTGCCTTGTGATTATTCGCTTAATTTCAATGTTATTGGAGTTATGTCGTGTCAGCATTTGAGATAAAATAATTCGACACAGACGAGCTGTAGCGGTTTTGTGTGGATTTTGGTCATCATCACCCACATGGAATTGCTCGTTTTGAAAGCGGAATGTGGCTGTACTATTATTCCAATTCGTATCCCTACACGTTTGGTTGAGGATTTGTGTCAACAGCGTGTTTCTAATGATGTCCGCCCAACTTTAAGACTCGTGGAGTTCACAAACAAGCATCTCTACACATTCTCGCTGTGATAATCAGGTGAAACCCAGAACATTGATACAGTCTCTCTGATGTTTTGCTGGCAATGGTTCTTTAAGTTGTTTATGATTATTGACTTGGTCCGAAAGAGATCTACTAGTCTCCTGTTGGAATTTCAGCCATTCGACAAACTTTCTCACAATACATGATCTCAGATTAGATATCTGTTTTCGTAGTCCGAGTCTATGATAGCTCCTCAAAACGTTCAGATATCCCCACATTTACTTTGCAAGAAACGCTACAGAATTTCATCATCGTCGTATATTTCCGTAAGAAAAATGGGTCTTAGTACAAACCCATGTGGTATTCCTTGAATACTGTTGCTCATTTCTGAGTTTTATGACTTATTGCAGTGCTATTCATCGGTTTCGCAATTGGTATATCCATACTCCAAGACCGGCCTTACGATGCGATATCTGACACTATCCCATGTTTGTTACTGGATCAATTACAACAATGCAAAACGGACAGAGTCTGCTTGCTGTCCGAGAAGTGCGTTCTCTGAAACTTTAGCTGAATATATAGAAGAAGACATACAAGTAAAAACAGAAGGCCTTTCATAGCAATGTGAGATGTATCGCAGTGGAATCGTTGTCGAAACTCGAATAAAAAAAATAAGAGATGCGGTTACATATTATTACGAGGAGAACAACTGCTAAACTTCTACGTTGTGTTTTGAGTTGCAGCGTCCGTAACAGTTTTGTGGCGAATTGATGCAGTTTAGGGTTTCTACCTGTGCATAATCGTATTTATCATTTCCCTCACTTTAAAGCAGAACAACTTTTTAAGTTTATTACTGGTCAGTTATAGCACTTAAAGGAGAACTAGAATCGAGATGATGGGGATCTGCAAGTCCTTTGCACCTTTCGACTTGGTAGTGCTAGCTCTCTTGGCTTGAGATCTTCTAAAGATTGAAATGTTGAACCCGTCATTCGGTAGGAAGAGAGTAACAAATTCAACCATTCATATTTCAAAGTTTGAGTAAATGGCGAATTTGCTGCAAGTTTCACTTATCCAAACCAAAGTACTCATTCAAGTACCTTACATTACACTCATTAGGCAATCTTATCTAACTTGTTACCTGAGTCAGTTGTTACACAAGTCGCTATCTCTGGCTAAGTGCAGTCAGCTATCTTAATTACCAACTCACACCAGTCTACAAATGAGAATGCGAAAAACCTAACTTTCCACGAAAGCCATGAATTTAACCACAAAGTTCACACCAATTGATCATGCTCAATTGGCAAAATGATAACACAAGTGCTTCGAAGAGAAGTGGAAGTATCTGTGAGTGTCCAAACATGTTACTCATCGAATCGATGGGTAAGAAACTTTTCGGTATTAGTCACGTTAATGATTGGTCGTAATTGGCTTGGTAGCAGATAAGTAATAAATCAGTACAATCTAATCGAAGGTGGCAAACACTATCAGGTGAACATTCCAAAATTGCAAACATATTTGCAAGACCATCGATTGGCAGTCGACTCGTGACCTTTGTTGGTCTTACTGGCCAGCCTTAACCTCTGATATCTATTGATTTGCCATCATAGAATAGCTTTATTCGGCTTTAGGTGCACATTCAGAAGCAAATGTTCACCGTATCGGACGTCCGTTCCAAGTTCCTTTGGGAAACTAAATAAAACTACTCGTCTGATCCACGGGTCAAAGACATTATAAATATTTAAGTACTGAGCTAGAGAATAGCTTAATACTCAGCCGTAGCCTCAATAATGTCAATATTCATGAGGTGTTCCTCGGCCGTAGGGTAATACAATTCACTTGCTAGAATTAGGCATTGAAGTATATGCGTACCGGTATATGGATGTATCTACGCAGTTTAAATCGGTTAGGTTTTCCACTTGCACTGACAAATTTTTACGAGATGACTCCTCGTACTTTCCTGTTTTTTTTTCTTCTACAATACAATCTGCTATTTCTGAGAATTGTTTGTGCTCACATACGAGTCTGTAAGTATCACCTGATTAGCTGCGTTTGGTCACTTTCATGTGTTCTTGGCTACGAATCTAAAGCTATTTTTAGGGACGAAAAAATTCTGAGATACTCGTATTCTGTAGATATACGAGTACGAGTAGTTGATCGAGTGCATGAAGCTTTTCAACAAATGAACCTCTTGGTGCATTTGGGTCGTTGATCTTTCGAGAGCTTCCTTAATTTTTAGCGCACAGATAATTAACAGGAAACATTCAGATGACGAGTGATAGTAAATTGGTAAACGGGCGACGTTAAGTGATGCTATTGCGGTGAATATATTGCACAGACAATCAATGAGGTGATTCTTGGGAAATATTTTCTAAAAGAGACGAAAAAAATAAAAATCGGAAATAGATTAACGTCGTAGTGATTTAGTCTTATACGCTAGCTCTTATATGAGCTATTTTCAGCGTCGAATCGAAATAGGATGTTTACTATGTGATACTGCTGCAAAAATTAGAAAATTCACATCATCTCTGTTGATTTTCAAAAAATTAAGTCGCAAACAAAAGTGAATTTTTCTGAGCACAAAAAAGTGTGTCATTGTAGATTCCTGAAATTTAATCAACGCCAATCGGAAACGTTGTTGGGCTCAAGCCAAACACAGCACGTCAATCTTACGTATATTTAAAATGTAACCGGTATAGGAAATTGATATAAAACGTTTCTAGAATGATTTCAATAGTATTTCCACTGGTTTTTCCGTCTTGGCAGCTCTCATAGTTTCCAAACAAAACTCCAAACTCATGAAGCAATGCCGGAAAAACTTCAAGCAAGCGATATTTCATAATGGAGAAAAACAATTAAGTTTTGCTCGTTGCTGCACCCATCTAGGAAAAGACTTCTGCAGAATAGCTAATTTAGATACCTTTCAATGTTGGTTTCGAATGGCTGACAATCATAAGGAAGAGCCAAATTTGAGCCGCCCAAATTTGCTGGATGTTTTTCATTTCTGAAATCCGTCCCTGCGGCTGAAGTGTATCCATGAAGCTAAAAACAATATGCCATCGTATCTGTTTAGTAATTTCTTTGTCTAAATAAAATATCAAAAAATAGAAAAAGAGTAGGTAACTTCAAAGATCCTTGTGACACTCCAATTTTATGTTAAATTCACGATGGGTACACCAAAATAATTAGCTTCGTTGAAAAATCGTTCTCGTAAAGAGAACAACCTCAGTTTTGATAGGCTTGACTAAAAGCCCATTTCTAGTGCACCAGTTGCTACACACGACCCAACAGAGAGTACATCATATGCATATGCTTGAGCACAGACGTTAGAGCTATTGAAAACGTTAAAAAGTGAGTTGACCAACATGCACCATAGCAGTGATGCGAAATGTCTTAAGTGTGTACGCTGTGTTGTCTGGCCGTTGTCAAAAGCACCATCAATGTCGATGAAAATGCCAGGCGCGTATTCCTGCTTGTCCAGTGCACCTTCGATTCTGTCTACCAGGATTTTAAAACGCACGCTCGCAGGAGTCGAGATTATCAGCCAAGATCAAGTACAGGCGATCTTAATTGTTTGACTTAAAGAGGCTAATCAGCATTGTGGATGTTGAATGTCAACGAGTATAGTAACTAGATTATTTGATGCCCAATTTGCAAACAATCTACCTAGGCACGTGAATGCAAATTATGTCCACAGCAGAAGTAACATTCAAACAAGGTCTAGCACTTCAGATTTTATAGATTACTTTTTGACCAAAACGATCTCGTAAGGCGTTGTCGAAGAAACGAAGGTTTTTAGAACTCTGCTGGATTCACTTATTAGATCGCGTAAAACGGCGGAGATTGTATTTTGACCGAAGACGAGCGTGTAAGTTGTAGCCGACCCAACAAAGGTTTGTAGAACTCTACTGGATTCACTTATTAGATCGCTTTAAACCGCGGAGATCGCATTTTGACCAAAAACAATCGTGTAAGGACGAGTCGACGCAACGAACGTTTGTAGAACTGCATTGATAAGTTGATTTATGTATGAAAGATCTCCCATTTTACACGATTACAAGCTTTCAATTCGATGCACGTTAGTGCGATTGATCTCAAAATTCTCGGTGCAAGATTGGTTGACACCTGACACGATCTGCGTTTCATCTCCACATCTTAGGAAGTGATCTTGTCACTACTTGGTTCAAGATTATGATATTCGTATTTCGAGCAGCCTTATGCTATTGATTTTCTTGAGTATTTTTAGTCAAGACGTGCTCTTAAATCCTCATGATTCGAATCAAGATCAAGGGGTTTGGTTTCTGTCTTCTCAACGAATGCAACCGTTTATTGCCTCATTCGTCGGGTCAATTAGTAGCTAAATGATGATGGCAATGCAATAAAGAAAAGTCCCCGATTACGAAATATCTTTTGCGCATTTGACTATTACTTCATAAAATCTCCTACACGTGTCGACCGTTATTTAACGAATAATTCACGACTTTTCTCCCTTTTCCATTTATTCAATTTTGTAATAAAAATTTCATAAAATCTTTTCCCTCACAGTGCAAGCGATGATAGAAACACAAAACCAGTTCTGACAATGACAAGTGGTCAAGATTGCATTGATGCCATTAAATCCAATCAATTGTGATCCCAGAGTTCATTGTATTCCACATTGTCGCCGGTAGAATTCCACTATAAACATGAATTTCTGAAAATTTTCCTCTTACAATCTAAAGAGACATGCAGGAAGGTTGCCAATGGCTACTATGTAATTAGGCGTACTGTCAAGTTGGTGGATTTTTATAATTACAAATGTATGAAGAGTTGGAAATGGAAATTAAAAGATGTAATTACAGTTTGTAGTTTATATTATAACAGTAAAAAATACGAGTACTCGTATATCCCTCATGGAAACGGGTTGTCGTCTGTAATTTGAAGGTAATCACCGGACCAAAAACAATTGATATACGCATGAACCATGAATTGGTAGGTACTTTGGAATTTGTGAACTGCATATCGAGTGATTCAAATATGAGACTGAAGCAGACTGGGAATTCAGTATCAGATGTCAACTTTCTCTTAGAAATTTGAAGATTGTCGGCTGAGAGAGTCGGAAGTCTGTCAATGACTTACCATCAGAGCTAAGACTAAGTGAGTAGACCTTCTTTTCAAAAATAGCTGCAGAAGCTCGTGGATCTTCTTCACTGAGCTTTAACTAGCTGAGAGCAACCTACTCAATCAACTCAATCGACCTAATCAATATATGTATGTATGTATGTCTATCCAAGTACTCATTTCATCCCAACAAATCACATAAAATCAATCGGTAACCACAAGTTTCATAGTGAAGTTCCCCAAGAATTAGTGTGAAAAATCTGTATCGCAGTATCTTATGGAAAATTCCCTTCCAAATGCACGCACAATTCACGTGAATGATTTTCTTGTTTCCCTTCAAAAATCATCATCGTGGTAAATATAAACATAAAAACCTTCCGTTTTCATGCGCCTTTCGCGTGTACGTACCCGTTTTATGCCGAAAGACCTACATATTCGTCGACGTAGATGAAGAATAATCTAAAGAAGCAAACAAACATAAATAAAAAATCGCCCTAGAATCGTTTTAAGTGAAATTTTAACTTAAAAATAGCTACAGGAGCAGACAGTGTGAGTAAAAACAACTCGTACGCGCCATTCGTATTAAGTGGGCGTACGTGTAGGAAGGTAACAGAGCAGTTTTTTTTTTATGAAAAGAGACCCCTCATATCTACTCGCATGTCTAATCGGAATAGAATATCATGTTCGAAAAATTTAAGGGTGGAAGGAGTATCATTTAATACCACACTTGTTACGATGTCAGTCTAAGTGGTCTGGCCAAACATAGGAACTATCGAAATCGATTGTTATCGGTGTGATTACGATGAACTGGGTGCGTTCACGACTTTTTCAAGTGTGTATAACCTGGACACTATCCGGTGATATATCAGGTGATGGTCATGATGAATATTATCGATTTTCCAAAAGGGCGGGGGTGTCATTTAAAACCAACCAGTCCCTTGGAGTAGTTGCTGAAAGGTGAAATTTAACTAGGTCTTCGTCTGTCCCTGACCAGAACGGTATTGATTGGAAAATCGATTGCTTACTTTTCTCAATGTATTTTCAAATTTTTAGCTCGTGCAGAGATGGAATTCTAAACATTTGAAGAAACGTCAACAGAAAATGTGAGTAATTGGCGTTTTACGACGATATGATTTGTGGAATCCTTCAAAATAGGAGTCTGTCTCGCCGATGACCTCTTCGTTCGAACTGAATTTCTTCCTGCGAGCCACGTTTTCATGTTGAAAAAGAAAAAAAAAACAAGTCACAGGGCCAGGTCAGGCGGTGACAGCAATTCATGCCGTAATTCATGCAATTCAGAAACTAAGATTCCATATGAGTGAGGTGATGCGTTGTCGTGGTGGAACATCACTTTTTTTCTTTGCCAAATGGGACCATGTCTCTAGTGAATCTCATGAATTGCTTCTCGAGTATTTTTAGTTCCAGCAGGAGGGAGCAAACCGCTCACATACCTCGTGCAACGAAGCAGATTTTGAATTTTCTGGCTGTGTGATGTGGATGTGGATGCGGCTGGCCAGATCTGACGACACCAGCCGTAGATTTTTGAAATCACACGTTTACAACAACAAACCACAAACCTTGCAAGCCTTGAAGCCAACATTGAAGAAGAAATCACCAATTTTTTTTGCGAGGAACAATTCAAAATATCATTTGACCGATATCATTTTTTCAACTTAACGTCATCACTTTCACATCTTCAAGTAAAGTTTTCGTGAGAAAAGAGCCCAATTTTTCTTCATATCTAACAAAATGGCAGCCAGTTCACATAAGACATTACTTTTGCTCCACCTTGTACATGAAAAATGATGGGATGGCCAACAAATCAAATGAGTACGCTGGTACCTCTCCATTTAGAGAACTACCCAACTCCTACGATTTGATCTAACCTAAACCCAATGACATATTCACTGAATAGAAACAAGTTGTTCTTGGCCTTAGGCATAGAATTGATGCCTAGAAGAATGAGAAATATATCCTCAACAATCAGCTGAGATTATGTTCTTAGCCTATCTTATGTCTTTGCTGAAAAGAACCTTCCTTTCCACAGTTATCATATGAAGTAGCTCAAGATACCTGTCTCGGGAAGGCCGCCCTTCTAAATTAGTTTCCCATCTAGGCACATACAGAAGTACCTGCACCTTCTATTGAATAATTCAACACAGTTCTTAATGGATCAACCGGATTTCTTTGACCACATGGTTAGCTCTTCTATAGCGGCTGACCTTAAGGCTCTAAGAACGTTTCGTCGATCCTGCTGAAGTTCCGCTGGTAATATGCCATCAAGTCATAGAAATTTGTAGGAAGGGAAGTCACTCAATACCCTCGTAATAGAACCTCCTGGTACCTCCAATACGATTCTGTCTGAGGGCATGGTCTGTTTCCGCTTTGATGAATGAAAACTGGGTCAGTGGAAGAAAGTTCAGAAAATCATCTCCTACATTACTGATCTCTTCTATAATAGTACAGAAAAGACTTCATGATCGCCGTTTGCCTGTCATAGGATTGTTACTATTGAGTCAATAATCCGGGAGAATTCACTAAATGATGTCTCAATAACAGTTCACAATCATTGAGGATCTGGGCCAAAACAGAAAAGATATAAAAATCCAACAAGGCGAAAAGACCTTCATAGACCTTGAGAACCCAACCTTTGTGGTCAAGATAGATGACACTCACTCCAATAAAATTTTCTCCATGCGAGAGATTACAATCCATTGTAAGTAGCAAATGCCGACAACAATAGATGCTTAGCAAATATCGACACTTTCCCAACATTACTGCTTCAAAAATTTGCATCTCTGTGGTGTATTGTCCCGCACCAATCTTCGCCTCTCCATTAATCAGAGACTTTCTAAAATCACCGGATGTATGAAGAAAATAGCAAAAGCCGTGAGAAAAAAAAAAATATCATAAATAAATTTTGCAAAATATAAAAGTGAATGCGCGATCACAATGAAGATAGCGAACAGATACATTCACCTTTCTATGACATTTCTGTCCCGCAACAAACCCAACTCATAGATCATCCACCAGTGCTACCAATATGTTGCATAATACCCTACCAGTCGGTGATATTTTGCTTGTTTTCCTTGCAAGATGACAGTCTTAAATGTCATCCAAACAGACGTCAAATTAGTCAAAAATTTAAGAAATATAAAACGCAATAGAAACCAACCTCTGGAGCACAACCAAAACCTTGAACGTAAATTTCAAAAGATTTATATGCGCGAAAATCACCTAAAAAGTAGAAGAAAAAAAAACAAGTTCAGCTGTTACTGTCATTTTGGGCATAAAACATCAAGTCGGCAAGGTAGGCTTCAAAAGACGGATGTGAAGACAGAAATCAAACAATAAACTCCATGGTCAGCGGGTTTTTTCTTATTTTTTTTAATTATTTTACTCTCAACTTACGAGAATAAGAAGAGCGGGGGAAGCAAACAGTTTCCAGCAAAGATCAAAGAAATTAGAAACTCCACAAAGAAGGAAGAAAAAAAAACGATTGAAGCAATGGAGACGATTTAAATCGATTTAATAACGTTCAAACGGCATTACTACACCGTCATTCGATGACTTTTGACAGATACTCGTATGTATTACTTAAGCTGTCAGCACATTTCGATTTGACAGAAAAAAATTAGTTTTTGCCATGCTCGTGTTTGAACTTAATCACCGTTAATTTGATTTATCGATGTTGATTCTCTGTTGGTTGATTGGTTCACTCGGTAAACGACCTGAAGGTTTCAGTGTCTTAACAATCTTTACCCAATATTGCTGTCATGGATGATTGTAAGGTTTGAAAACCAATTAACACAATCCATGTTTAGGTGCGTGTTTGTTATTCTTTTATCACATTGTCTATGAACTGATGAGCAGATGAGCTGATTACATTAAGCCGACCAAAGAGTAGGTGTTTTTCCCAGAAAATATATATCACGCACAGACGCATTCGGTGTGGCAATAAAAGTTAGTTCTTTTTGGACTGACAAATGGTCAGTTGCTGAATGTATATGTCAACAACGAAATCAACAGGTAGATTTGCTGACAGTCACAACAAGTGTTGTCTTTTTTTGGAGATAACCACTTAAAGGCGGAAATATCATTGAGAATTGAATCTAATTAAGAAACGACTGATCGAGAGCCTGTTTTGAATATGTCCGATGGCAATGTTATTTTGGTTTCTGATTCGTATATTTTCATGTCAGAATGAAAGGTGTTGCAGAGTTTGAACGACATTTGAAAACTGTCATTTCCTATTGACTGACGAACATTCAGACTTAAATGGGTTTCCTTTCTGTCCAGCAAACACCGGACACACTTCGGAATTAACAGTTTTCAATTTAAAGTAAATATCTTGTTCATTGGAACATCTTATTCTCTCCACGGGAACCTTAAGCTTTTTCTTAACTGTGCTGTCCCAAAGAGCGGTTAGATCAGTTGGCAGATAAGTTGGACTCGCTACTAAAATCTCAATGGGCCTCAATTAAAGTGTTCTGATTGAAGCCTTTATGCCACACCTGAGCATCACAGAGTGACATATCAAAATCTGGAAGTCGAACCTCAAGACAGACAGAAACAAGTTTGCTTATTATGCACGCATATATGTATACACAAGATGACGCCCTGTCATGTGACTTCTTTAACATCGGAGAGACGCAATCTTTCAAAAGACTGTGCAACTACTAGCGTACGCCGATGATATTCACATAATTGGTAGAACTCAGCTGGTTGTCACAAGTGCGTTCGCTAGTATTGAAACGCAAGTTGTCAAAATGTGGTAAATGAGGCAAAACCAAATATAATGTGTGTCAACAAGAAGGGACACACAGCTTCGACAGCTATAACTTTAAGGGAATTCGTCTACCTTGGCTCTTTTATCAATCATGACAACAACACCTCAGCAGAAATAAAACGAAGAATCACTCTTACCAATCGCTGTTTCTTTGGATTAAGCATGGATAGTGAAGCTCTATCCTGAACAACTAAGGAGACTATATGTATGTAAGATCATTTGATCTTGATCATTTCAGCACTACTTTATGGATCTGAAACATGAACTCTATCGAAAATGGATGAAGATTCCCTCGATTGTTTCGAAAGAAAAACATTTCGTAAGATATTCGGTCCCGTTTACGTTGACGTGCTTTCAACGACGAACTATACATGCTGTACGGCGACATCGATCTAGTCTTGCATGGCTAGAACATGTTGAGTAAATGGACACCAATGCTCTGGTCTGCAGTCTTCGAATCTAACCCAGAGAGACAACCCAGTAGAGGAAGACCTCGCCTTAGGTGGTGCGCACAAGTAGAAGAGGACTCAACTGACTTGGAGTGCACAACTAGAGGTAATTAGCTAAAGATCGGGCTAACTAGCAAGGCTTATTCGTTGAGGTTCGCCTCACACTGTAGCGCCACATATGGAAGTCAACAAGGTTTGCTTACTGCTTTAATGGCGACGTGTCATGGCGCCTTTGTCGTTGCGAAAAGGCTTAAGAGTAAGAGACGCTAACGTTCTTAAAAGATTTGAGCGAAACTTCAAAGCAATTGAATAGATGTGGGAGGCAAACGATCTATGTATGTAAGTAGTTTAACACACTTGGGGTTTATCCGTGATCTTTTCGTCGACGAGCGGGTTCGTTTTCTGGGGTCCCAATCAGCACACATGAAAAAAATCTCCACCGATTTAGAAATCGAGCTGGTAGTTACTATATCTTTGGATTCCGGTGACTTATGTGGCTTTGGCAGAGTGGCTGGAGAGCACCAGCCTGTTGAGCTTAAGCCCCGACAAAACAAAAAGAAGGCGTTGGTTAGAGTGGTACTTGACTCAAGAAACTGAAAACCTTGAACGTGGAAAAGGACTGAGGCAGACGCATTGGGACCACAGTATCAGTCGATAGCGGCTGCTTTGAACGAAAAAAAGCAACAAGTACACTACTTACGATGCTTTAACGATGAATAGGAAAGAGAGCAAGTCAAACGAATTCTTCCTCAAGCCTTTCAAATCCAGCAGCATTCGGGTGTTCCTTGTCTTGTTTTGTAAGATACCTTGATATCTGTCCATAAGGTGAAAGAAGTCACTTGCAAATTTGAAGACCAAATACAAAACAAGTCTTAGAGCTGGTTGATAATTATTGGATATCTGAAAACTTAACCCAGGCTGAACTGTCATATGTATAAAACAACTTTACTTCTATCAAACCTTTAAAGTTTCTCTCCAAGCAGGTTACAATTTGTAATCTTTCATTTTTCATACATCCACCTGTCAAGTGACAAATGTCAAATGTACTGCAGGCCTAACCTTACCCAAAACCAAACGAACTTTCCATCAAACAATAGAAATGACGACACAACTGCGATACAAAAAAACGTCACCCACGATGAACCAACACCACCAGCATATAATATGACGGTAATTTTCCACAAAATCAAATTTACATCTCTTGGCCAGAAAATGTCATCCCAATTTGCATTTTGTCTGGTAACTCTCTTAACAAACAAACCCATCTTAGAGCATTTCCACATTCACGCACGCTACCCGCCATGGACAACAACCCAACCGAACAGAACAAAAAAAATAATCAGCTGATGTTTCTGTATTGATTTTCCCTTCAAATGTCAACACCGAAAAAAATAACACAAAAGAAAGGGAGCAAAAAACCCGGTTACCAGTATTCTCCTTACCCGCCACCTCATTTGTAACCACCTTCCAAACACTCATGAATCTCGATCCAACGGAAATTACCTACAAAAGCAAAATACGAAAGCGGCGGCAGCAGCAGTAGCAAAAAATAAAATTGTATTTCGTTTAGAGAAATGCAAGAACCACGCCACATTTTCAGCCAATCACAAGTTGACTTTTCCTTATTCATTCCCCCTCTGTGCATGACAACTATTGTATAAAAGCTAATACCAAGCACACTTTGCGCGAACACTGTACCGGCAGTTTTGGGGTTAAATTGTGTGAATACCAGAGATGGTACGAGTACAAATATGGCAGAGTGACGTAGGGAAAAGGAATTCTACATATAGAGAACTGTACATAGGGTTGCCGTTACAAAAATGCCAAAGTTGTTTAACAAGATGTTTATCAACGAATTTCATGATCTTGTATCGATAAATGAAAATATGACACAATTCAACTGTCAATTCACCGAATATGTCAATGCTGTCAGCAAATCTGAACACTGTGATTAATGACCCAATACCGTTGTTAGTTTTAAAACCAGCTTCAATAAACTCGTGTCAAAGCCGGTACAAATCTGTCATTTTGACAGTTAAATGACAAATGTCAAATTTAGCAATACGGCAACCCTATCCTCAATTAAGAGAGAATTTCTGACATGCGCGTAACAAAACAGTTATACGAAAAAAATCTGTTACAAAAGGGGAATCGTGCAGATACTTTTCACTTTGAATTTTGGGATAGGCTGTGGATGAATACAGGCACATGGCGTGATACCGAAATGACGTCATGATGACTTTAATTGCACTATATTCGTACAGCTATAGTTGTTTGTTGGCCCAGAGGGTTGGTTGCTTGGTTGTGTTGCGATGGCATAATTACGAAATAAAGAAAAAATCAAAAAGAGGGTGTTGTCGCGACTTCCTTAGATAGAGACTTTGGAGACGGTAATCCGTCCCGGAATGTTAAGTATTTGAATGCTTAGTCATTAGAAAAATACTCGTAAATGTGAGCAGCACGGGTGTAGGGTTCGGTGTTCTGACGTAAAGAAACGTCAAATCGGTAGGCTGTTCATTCTATTCGTAGAAGAAAATAAAACAATTTATTGTGCTCTGACATTGAACTTGGGTGTGAGTACGTATTGTTTTGAGGGTGGTGGTTCAGCATACTGAGTCATTTCCTACCTCTGATTGCATAGCACAAGAATTGCTTTTTCTTCCTTTTTAACATGAATTACTTCGTTTTAGGAAGACGGTAAGTTTTGACACATGCGTTTTGTCACATGGGAATAAGGTCGATTTAGCATATGATATTTTGGTTTGAAAATTACATGCACAACCTCAATTTCGACCTTTTTTTTGGGGGGTGGTTCACAAACATACCTACACCTTATCAATACAACATTCGTTTTTAGACAAATGACGTAACGACTTTCAAAATATCAAATGTCAAAATCTTTGTCATTCCTAAACGTCAAGTGTCACTGTAGATGGAATTTTCATTCATTTATCATATAAATTCATTGAGGAGCAGACATGTCATTGGTAAGTGTCAATGGAATTTCACATGACTATTCGAAGAACAATTTTTCAAATGTCGAAAAGCGATGACAAGTGTTATAATGACATTTTCTATAGACCCAAGGGTCATGATGACAGGTTGACTAAGAACAGTGGTCAAGTTTGAAACGTCATTTTGCATCATTTTATAACTTGGCAGCAAATTGCACTCTTTGCACATGTAAATACGAAACGTCATGACCTTAAATCATAGGAAGTAAGCAATTTACTCTCAGTTCAGGGGAGATCGGTCCACAATTAATTGGAAAGCAAGTGAGATAACTGACAGCACGATCACGAAAGTAGCCCAGAAGCGATCCTCTATGGTCGCATTGTCCATAGTTTTTATACTTGCTCCTTCCCAACGAACGAGTCCTAAGTTTTTAGTAATCAATACGGTGGAAAGCAGTTTAAGATATATTTAATAGGTCGGGTGCCCTAATAGTTCTTTGGTGAGAAAATATGCTGGACTGACGCGCCATTTGGGTCATGTCATGAGCATATTATGTCAATAACTTTGCTTTAGATGGCAAGAGAACTGCATTTAGAACGATCCTTTGTCAATCGTCTCCAGTTTGCCACGCCAGGTATTCTGAGTTTCCTTTCGAATTGAGCCCGTCAGCTAAGGCGAGGTCCTCTATTACCGCCTCATAACAATTTTCCAGGTTGTTCGGAGCGCACCTTTTACGAAGATGCCTGACTGCCTTTGACGTTTCTCTAGACGCATCACATTCCATTATGACTTTTACCTGTGGCTATAAATACTCAGAATATAACCCAATCTAGAGTCTCGGGAGTAGATCTTTAGCTTAGCACAAATCTCGTATTTCCTAGCATTTTTGCAATATAATTGCCACGGTAGCCCCAGACCTCAACCACGTGGTATTTTCGCATGGATTTGGCAATACTCCGGGCCTGAGCCTTGATGTTCAATCACTCAGCATGTTCTAGTTAGCGAAGCCGCTTGCATATATACTTAGCTACTACTACATATTCCTGTCAAAATTGCCTTTTTTTTAGACGGGATGGGACCGAAAGTCAGACGAAGATCTTTCCTCTCAAAGCAAGCAATAGCAATTTCATCCGTTTTAAATAAAGTTCGTGTTGTCGCGTCATATACCTACCTATTCAGTGCTTTCCTAGTTGTACGTGAGATTGACTTATGGATGACTCATTGGATGATGTCAACTTTCTTTCTCTCTGCCAAACAGCAACAGGATCACTTTTCCAGAAGACTTCCCTGCATACAAAGCACTCATAACTGCACAGTACTCTGGAGTCAAAGTGGAAGTGGCCGAAGAGTTTGTTTTTGGCGAGACAAATAAATTCCTCAAGAAGTTTTTAATTGCCAAGGTGACTGCAATTCGAAACATCTGACGGTAAGAAACTCATTGAAAGCAATAGCCATCATTACTTCAAGCAACAATTACGCGGTTCCAATGAATACCAACCTTATTTCAAGAGCGGATCCACTTGGGTGTTCCCTCTGTTGGGCATTATCACATTGGCCAAGAATATAGCACCGTAATGGATGATGTCGCCGCTGCCTTTACCATACTTAACACAAAATTGCTTGAATCCACTTATTTAGTGGGTGAGCGAATCACTCTGGCTGATATCGTTGTATTCACCAAGGGCAATTTCTACAGATGGTTTCACATAATCCTCAAGTGCTGCGTTCTTTGATCCCAACGAATATACCGAATTCATTGACAAAACTGGTGCTAGTTCCGGCTCTACCAAGACCGATAAGGGCGAAAAGAAACAGCAGGAAAAGAAGCCAGCTCCAAAGAAGGAAGATGAGTAAAAAAAAGAAGAATTTCTCAAATACTTCTCAGACCAAAGAAACAGCGATTGACAAAATTTCTTCACTTGATCTCTAGTTTTGTGATTTTTTAAATTTACAAAGCAGTCCAGGTAAGCAGAGTCTTTTATCACCTCAAAGTTATAGCTTTCTGTCGTGGCGTGCTACAAGAATCATTGATCTTGGGTGTTCTTTCTTACCGCCTTTCTTTCTTACAGTCAGTGTCGTCAGCGTATATTAGCTATTGTACCGACCTTTGAAATACGAGTATGTACTTGTATTGTGCCTCTAATGTTGAGTGAATCACATGACAACCCGTTACCGTGTCGAAACCCCCTTTTGACATCAAATTCTTCGATAGTGTTATTAGCTACCGTTATGGAGCAGCAATCTTTCTCTATTGGCATCCTACACTGACGGGCGAGCTTAGCAGGAAGTCAAAAGTACACACGGCTCTATATACGAGTAGCCCGACTCAATGGATACTGCCATATGCTTCCTTAAACAGGTCACGAGTATCGATTTAAAGTTTCTGGGCCTTTCTAAGATCTTGCGTGGGGTCAATATCTGGATGGTGGTGGGCTTATCCATTGATGAAAACCCACCAGTTTGCTGATATAAGGTTTCGAACGTTCACAAAGTACGAGTACGTTAGATAAAATCTATAGTCGTGCATCTATAAGTCGTCCACCTTGAGCATCAGGCAGGTGATGCCAGAATTCCATTCACTGGCATACTTAATCGATCCATCTATTTGCTCCTACATCCTTATTGGTCTTTATGACATGTTATCTTGAGTAATTTGCGATTTTTAAGCTCGCCATTTTTGGACAACTGGATAAACTGGTATTCTATGGTTAAATAAGTTATGATCGGCGAGCTAAACCCGTAAGAATTAGATTAATATTGTAGTTGTAAGCATGTTCTGATGATATCAGTCATTCCTGACATAAACCCACTATTATAGGGTCATGGTTGGTGTAATATTCTAGGAATGGATAGTTAGTATTCAATGATGATCGACGCTAAACGATCGTAGGTCATAAATGATAGGATCATAAATGGTTCCCCGAAGTTTGGGAATCAAGTATGAAAAGAAAACCGCTAAAGCAACCTTGGGGTTGTTATACCCCTGTGTCTCTGCTTAGTATTGGAATGATCTAATGAGAATAGGTGATCGCCACTGGAGGATGGCTTGGACTTTATGATCGATTCTAGACTGATCTGGCTTGTACTGAAATGATCTGATAAGACGATCAATACCTAGAAGAATCTCTGATCGTGGCGATCGATTTGATGGCATGCCGTCTTAATTTCGGATTCCGGTCTCACCTGGCTTTGATCTTACATGGAAGACGGCTTGGAATTTATTATCTTTCGCGAGATTTTTTACTTGAGAACTGTGTGATCCAACAATTGAATTCTAATTTCGAGTATCTCACGCATCAAGAGGGAGATTTAAGGTATTCAAAATTTAACAAATTATAATTTATCTCTCGGTCAATTGACGTTCTAGATTCTCCTAAAATGTTAGCATTTGTATCATTAATTTCACAAGAATTATATGTATCCATGAAGTTATACAAAACTCCCACGGTCTTCATCGATGAATGCCATGTGAGGGGCGAATTACCTGGCCGCTGTCCAACAAACTACCCAACACCTGCGAATTTCGAAAAATATCGTACTACGTCACCAACACCCGGGAGGCGCTGACTGAATATTCGCGATCATTGTTTTAGTAATATTTAGGTATCCGGGGTGCTGGGTCACTTAAATGAAAGATGAGGACTATCGTTCAAAAGTGTCTCTCTCTGTCTCTGAATCAGTGTCAGAGATGACAGTAAACACTTGTGCTCCTTCCAAAGCACCTAACTGTCTGATCGTTACCCAATTTAAACAAAACATATTTTGTTTAAACGCCAAAGTCGCGTCAATTCAATCTCTATGAATGTGTGTGTTTCTACAATATAATCTACAGAGAACACGAACACATAAGCGACAGAGCCATGAGACAATGCAGCCATCCATGATCGGTCCAAGGTATTACGCAATCATGGGGTAAGTGGCAACGACAGCAGCAAGTAACAGTGACGACGACGACGCAAAGCTGCCGCGAACAGCAGCGCACCACCAGCGAGCAAGATTAAAATTGTCTGCGATTATTTTTACTCTTGTTTGCGTCGTCTTTTCTTCCATTCTTGTTGTTGTTTTGATTGCGTTTTCACATTTTGCACATTTTTTTCATCTCCACCGTACACAAGTGTGTATCTATAGCTGACCCTGGCGATGGTTTTTATCAACGCGTGAGTTAGCTAGAGCGTCGCAGCTCATATTGCTGCATGCGCTTACATAAAAAAAAGCTCTGCGAAAGGTGCGATAAAATAATGGTCATTCACTGAATCAATTGCACCTAAGCACAAATACCAGCTAAGGTGGTGGTCAAAACAAAGAAACACCAATAAAGACAAACCGAAGCAAGAAACAGCAAGAGAGGAGCGTAGAATTCGCGCCAGTAAGTCATACTGGTGATATTTATTTCATGTTGCGTTTGCTGAATTTTGCTGAATAATGCTTAATATTGCCGAATCTTTTGTGAAATACGTTTCGCATAATTTTATTATTTATCTGCGTCTCTGTTTTGGTGTGAAGAAAACAAATTAGTAAGACAAACACGAAAAATCATTTCAAAATACAATGTGAAGTAGTCAAAACAATGGTGACTTGAAAGCTAGGAGATCTGGGGGATAATACAATTGTGATTTGCAGTTACATAGGCAACTCTTGTTTTTGGAACAATAAACGTCGGGCATTGTAAGACAGTTTAAGACACTGCCAAAGCCATAACGACGCATTTCGCTCGCAAATATCCATTGAATGGGAGTAGATATTCTGATATAATTTATGGCGAAAATAAAACCACTCTAATTTACAGCCGAGTGACGAAAAATAGATGAAAAAATTTTTCGGATGAAGTCATCGACTGTAAGAGGACGCATAGCAAGCGGTGAGGTTGAAAACTTTGCCCGAAAAATTTTAAATTATCTTTTTTTTTATAGTAGAAACGAAGCTGATTACGCGTTCAGTGGCGTCAAGAGACATGAAACAGAGCATTGGAAACTATGTAGGTGCCTAAATACACAAGCAGCTTTGGTGGATATGGCAAGTGATCTCTGCGTACCCCCATCATATACTTTTAGGACTTATGATCGCATGATCATTCACTCATTCCCTCATTCGCTCACTTAGCATGGGTTAATGAGTGATCTTGGTGGATCCCATTCGAATTTAAGAATCATAAATTGAATCGTCAACCTCCTGTACGATCAGTAAAATCGATAATTGAGTATTGAATTACGAATTGTAGTTGATTCTAACCCCAGTCCAGATCATTAAGGATCTCTAGAAGGTCTGGAAACGCTCAACATGACCTCCAAAGACAAACCAAGCCAGACTTATGAACTTCACAACCCCTTCTCGATCAACGTCGATCACTACACATGTGTTGGACAATAGATAGTCCGTATATTTCTTTCAAAACCACTCTTCAATGTCGAATTCAAAACAGTGATCGTGTCAACTTTAGACACAAATTAGAGGGTAAATTACCATTTTCAATTATCAAAATTATTAGCAAACACCTGCTAGATGATTTAATTTTAACTATCATGTTTACTGACACACTCAGAACCATTTCATTGGTATGATTAATGTTCGGCTATAACTTGTAATAATTTTATTTCCTTGACGCCAATTAGGTCAAGGGTTGGCGACTTTATTACAAGAACATATGGTAGTACATGAATATAAATTTTTGAGTGGATAAATTGCCACTTAAATGGAATTGAATCTGACCTTTAGAATAGAGAGTAAATTTATGAATTTACATTTTTTGTCTGCCATCAGTTTGGAGGGTCAGATCTAGTAGTTTAGAACGTTTAGGTCAACTATACTGAAGTGGCTTAGCCTCTTTTGGACATAGTAATCAGATTCTAAAACATGTACGTATCAAATTTGATTCCATGTCTTTTTTTCATAGACAATCCTAGATGTGTGTGAAAGGTAGTAGTGTCAGAGTTGCTCCGAGGGAATCCATTGTTAGCTCGGAAATTGAAGTAGTTTCCTGTTTAAGTTTCGTCGCATTTAATTTAGTAGAATCTGTGATATTTGCGGGATATAAGCAGTATTTAAGTCTAAAATACAAAATACAGTGTGTTTGACAAAAGCGTACCGTTTAAAAGAAAACAGCTTAGGCAAACAAAATTATTATTTTTAAAACAGTCGTCGCCATTCCCAACTGTTGGCTTACACTTTTGCCTGCAATTTACTGGCTGTATTAAAATTATTCTTAAAAGCAGTTTGGGCGCGTGTCATTATATCTATTATTCTGTTCTGATCCTCTGCTTTATAAATCCCCAGGCTTTTTCAATCGTCTTGGCATCTGGAGACTGAGATGACCAATCCAACACACTGACGTCATTTTCGTCTTTTACATCATTGATAGATAGACTATGATGTTTCGGATCGTTGTCCACTTGTAGCAGTCAATCTCTGTTTCCTCGTCCAAACAGCATTTCAGCGGATTTGTACAGTTGCGTCATTCTTTGAACATTGAGATGCACGCTGAAGGCCAACAATTTTATGGGATGTTTCTCTGTTCTCTGGACGACAGTTTCACATTTTCTTAAAAATTAAGCTTGGCCAGTGAAAATAATTTTGATCCAACCCATTCAAGTGTTTCTCGATAAACAAAGTCTTTGCCACAACACAGCTTTGTAATTTAAACCATACCTCGGATAATTTTGCACATACCGAAGATGGAGCTTTGTGACCATTTTCTAATAAGATTCGCCTTGTTTTCCTGATGTTAACCTAGTTACTTTATTCAAAAATTTAAAGCACTTTGTTAATGGCTTTTGAAGTGGTCTTTCCTTTTCCCCGGTTAGGCATATCGTCAGCATTTCCATGTTCGTTAAGTCATTTCGCCTGCTTCTGCACACAACTCTCTGACTTTCGAAGATACCCTCACCAAACTCCGGCAAATAAAAATTCTGCATCGCTCTCAGCAATCTGATATTTGAAGTAGACCTCTGCAATGAATTATGGTAACAGATATGAAGCTAGAAGATCTAATTTGGCCAAGTGTCAAAGCCTGCTAATCATTTAGACCGCCGATTTTTTTAAAGATCATACAAAGTGGACCATCATTTTGGAAAAGAATGAACTGGGCCGAAGAAGTACGTTTTCTTCGGAAATAAGGTCAGCAAAATAGCTAGGGGCTTAATTGTTGGGCTCAAGTCACATGTCATACATCTGCGGAAATAAGTACCTACTGGTGAAGTTTCATAATCGCAAGTGGCGGCCGAGGTTTTGACATCTAACCTACGGCTAGACCTTAAATTCAAGGTCTATACCAATAAGTACTCGTACATCGTAAATGGTAAGTTCAAGTTCAAAAAATGAATTCTGGCGAATGAAGTAGAGTAGCCCCTACTTAAATATTCAACAAAAACCATCATAAGACTCACTGTTACCAGGAATTGGAAAATGAAATATAAGAGTGGCGCAGAAATCACTGATTGCTCTGAAAAAATCATAACTCTTTCGTCTTGAGAATTTTTGTTCTCTTGTTTTTTTTCTGGAGCTTATAAGACAAACTTGGGACATTTATTGTGATACATTTTATAGGACTTTAGAGGACAAAATTGATTAAATTTTAATTTTCCATTAATTGGCTGATTATTTTGTTCCAAAGTATCATTTTCATGTGCAAAATACACACTTTGTGAGCCTAATTCGCGCAACTTATGACAGATTTCGCACTGCTTGATATGAAGTAAATGTTGAACGAGTTCTTAAAAAAGAGATACTAGAGCGTGCAGGAAACCTGACACGAAGTCGCTTAGCCAACTCGATGTATTCCGGAAATTATTGTAATTGACATTGACAATGAGTGATGAAATTCATTTCCAGTTAAATGGGTTTGTAAACAGTACTGAGAACTTGGGTACACTATCTGATGTGATGTCCAAAGTAATCTAACCGCAAATGGTGAAAGATACCGGGCAATTACTGACTGTCCGAATTTCGACAGAATGGAACCAATGCGATCGCCATCGATTGAATAATTTCCAAAAATTCGGGATTTTAGAAATTGGCTTCGGCGTTCTCCGGATTTCATTGTGCCAGACTTTTTTCTACGGGGATATTTGAAATGTATATTAATAGACCTACTGCTGTTTCGTACTTAAAACAGCTAATTCGTTCCAACACAGTACCTGCATTTAGATATTCTACGGATAAACGCTCTTAAAAAACCCTGCTGAAGTAAGGATGAAGGTGATACCCATTTGGGGGACTTAATCTTTTTCCCTCTTAAAGTTTTTAATATTACAGCAAGACAATAAATTCGTTTATCTCTCATGAAATATACCGGGAAAGTAGTTTCAAGTTTCAAGACTTTTATGTGCTCTATTTGGATGGATTTGATCCCAAATATATCAAAAATTTCTTAAATTAGTGTGGCAACATATGTTGTGCGATTTATATCACAAAGAAATCACTGGTACCTTGCAAATTTCAGTGCCTTAACTACGTTCCTTTTTCAAATTTAAGCAATTCACTTGGGCCAACAAACTAAAATACAAGAGCTCTTCCATCCAAACATAAGCAAAATAATACAGACTTTTCTATCATGCAATTAAAAAACTCATATAATATTGATCCATTTTTTTATATTGTTTTAATACTCTGCATTTGCTTATATGTAAGGACCCAGGAATACAGTTTGTCTTAAAGCAAATACGACTTTTCCCATAATCCCTATTTTACGAAAGTTCCACGATTTGCATATATCACGCTTCATATAATTTTACCTTTAACTGGAAGATATGATTGTATCCCTAAAATTCTATCAGCTGACATATGTATCTGTCGGACCATTTGACAATTTTTTTTAAATTTTTCCCACTGTGTATCAAATTCAGATTTATTTGGAGCAAGGCTTTGTTGATCAGAAATACTGGAGCTTCATATCATAAGTTACATGTAACTTGAATCATTAATCTCCAATGTGAAGTGGCCACAACAGCTCGCTAGTAGCTTCATAATAGACTCTTCATAGTATAAAAAATGTCTGCGGAATCTATTAAAGCCCGAAAACCACAAAAGAAGGCATCGTAAGACTACGAGTATATGTCACTTATTATTCACTGATTGTCTCTAGTCCTGCGAGTAATTCCATATTTTTAAGAACAGAAGTTGGTCTTACGTCCTGAGAATTCCAACCGCTCATAATTTAGCCCACTCACTTGAATAAAAATACTGATATTTCTCCCATGCAAGTATATAGATTTACAAAATTGATAAATCTTGCTCTTATCATTTGTAAAGGGGCAGAGACAAATGCACATCCCCTTGCGCTATATAATTGCAATTTGGAAGGCTGACAGAAGACATGTAATATACCATATATCACCAGTGCACCAGAAAAGGATTTTATTCGCACACTACAACTTTTTCTTCCTCGTGGTTGCCTGATTTATCTCAACTCCAAGTTATAAAAAAAAGGAGCTGATCTACTATTTAGCAAAAATTATGACATATTTCTACCATGAGATTTAGCAGTCCTAATTTCAGCGATGCTTTTAAACCTTTTTTATTAGAAATTTCAATTATTCTGTAGCGGACGGATCAACGGCATAGAGAAAGGGAGCATTTTTTTGCATTATGGAAACTTAATTTTAAGGTTGACTAATGCAAGTCATGCAATTTATATCACAAGTTCATCTTTTCGTATTTATACTAATCACCCTAACATTGACACTCGTATAAATTCTCCTGATCGATGATTATGAATCAATTGCCTTTCGCTCTACTCTTGACTTTCGAAAAATTTTAACTCTCATGACATCTACCCAAAAGTGACATTATATACGATTTTCGGCCACTCGGTTCGAAAAGAATTACTCCAACTAAGAGCACCTATTTTTGTGGCACAAATTCAGTCAACTCATATTGCGTAAACAACCTCAAAATCGCATGACACATCCTTGGAATTACAGCCTACTCAGCAAAACCGACTACCGAGGACTGATGCAACTTTTAAATCCGAAAATCGCAAGGAATCCGCGAATTTTAGGGACAATAACTGAATTGTTCTTCGATCCAATTAGAGTAATTTTGAGATACAAAAAAAAAACCTATCTCAAGCAATTTATCTCTAATTACGAAGCAAATCACAGAGAGAGAGAGAGAGAGAGAGAGAACGAAGCAAGGAGAAAAAACCATCTAACAGATGCTCTCGTAATCAGCAATGGATAAACGAAAAAAAAATTAATTGGACACTTAATTTCTCGGACAAACTTCTGTGGAAAGAAATTGCAATGCAGATACTTTTTTTGTTGTCATAAAAATTAAAAAGAAAAATCTCCCGGTTGCCTCTCCCTCTTTATCCAGACTTTCACTTACCGACTGTTTTCCATTTTAGTTAAATCCGTGTATCCATTCATTTTGGAATTGATGTTGTTTGTTAGGTGCTTTGGTGTTGAGATGGGTTTTTTCGCAAAATCAATTGTCGTCACTTGATTTTGAAAATTTTCAAAAATTCTGCGGATTTTCTTCAAACTTTCATTGGAATTGTAGGGGTGGGAGAAGAATTTTTTTCACAATTTTCTATTGGCAAGAGATTTTCTCCAATTTTGTTTTGGGCGCGCGTGTTCACTTTTCTTTATTAATTTTTTTTTTCTACCTTTGACACAGAGTTGCCAAACGCAGTAGATAAACTCGTGTACCACTTTTCGGGTGGTGATGACAAATTGGGAAATCGGAAAATTTTTCTTCTTCTTGCAAACGCATAGAAACAGGCAGACACAAACACACGATCTGTTGCGGTGATGAGCGGCGAATTAATTTACAAAATAGAATCGAAGATAAATGGACAGCAGAAGATAGATAAATCACACGAAATTGTTCGCTCCAATTTCTGTCTGTGTTTTGGCTGAGACAAATTGTTTTACATTTGCACACACGATTTGCCTTTGCTTCTTCAATTTGTTGGATTTTCTTAATTTTTTCATATATCAACGGTGTATTCAACGTTAGAGACAATAAAAACAAATTTTGAAATTAAAACTCCAGAAGGAAAATTCACAGAAGCAGCGAAAAAAAATTGTTAACGCTTAGCGAACAGCGTACACACCACGACCGAGAGTATGTTTTCGAATGACGTCCGGTGACAGGTGGTGGTTTAGTTTTATTCGAATGCGCGTATTGCCAGATGTAAACATTGGTGAGTTTCGGGGTGGATTTGGTGTGATTCTGCGGGTGATTCCATTTGTGAAAAGTGATTAGATGCGAGTGGTTATGCTGCCTGGAGTGACTAGAAGAAGAATTTCGACGGAAGGATTTGTGAAAGCATGAGTGTGGGTTGGTTGTGGTCATTTGAGCAGTTTTCTAATGCAACTTTGATTCTTGGTCAGTGAACTTCGTTGAGTAGGGGGCATCTGGCAGTGCTGGTAATGAGTGGTTTTGAATTTTCTCGGTCACACCACTTTTTTCCGGTTCTCTGATTGGTGGGCTTTGTATTTGACTGTACTCTTTTATCGATATAAGAGCGAATCGAGCGCGACTGCTCTTTTGTAATGCTGATTAAAACTCACCACAGGTCATTTGGGTATGGTGGAATTGATTACCATCCCGTACAGATTTAGGGGTCAGATGAATTTTTGTTTTTACTTTACAGCCACTTATAAATTGTGGTTGCGGTGCATCAACGACTAAAAATTTCGGATATGACTACTAATTTTTTTGGGAAAGAGACAAGCCCAGGGTGTAATAACATGTAATAGAACCACCAAAGCTTTCGCTGAAGATAGGGTAAATGTACTCGTATATACCCGAACCAAGATTTTGTCATCCATCAGCTGCGAAAGTGTTGGGCACTCCGCGTCGAGTTGTGATGCGATAAGTATATGAACTTTTCTCCCAATGAAGTCAAGCAAAAAGTAATGAAAAGTAAGAGAACAGCAAAAAATAAATTTAATTCTTCTTCATTTGTTGCTGGTACGAAAAATAGAGTACTCATATGTATAAAGGTTTCACCAGACCGTTGTTTATGAAAGCTGAAAAATTATATATAAATGTTTATGGTATCAGAACTCACCAGTTTTACAAAGAGAAGTTGATAAAGGAAAGATTGTAGATATAATATCTTTTGCTGGTTTGGAGTCACTGAAAGACTTTTATTTATTTATTAAAAAAAAAAACATTATTTATGCAACAATCCTTCCTTATCAACCATGAACAACACAAATGTCTGTTAAGTGATTGTTTTTTTTTGCTGTTCATCAGAATATACGAAGTTTACGACAAAATTTTGACTTGTTGGTTTGTAATCTGAAATCGCTTGCGCTCTTGCCAAATCTTACTTTTGTTACTGAGATTTGGATACATTTTTGCGGAAGAAATGATTACTCTATTGCGGGCTATAATTTTTATCCAAACCCAAATGAAAGATATCTTGCTGTTTCTGTTTGTTTTTATAGATTGCACACATATGTATGTATTTTCAAGCCATAGGATTAATAAGAAGGGAGCAAATTTTGAAATATTATGTGATACAAAAATAGACGTTGCTGCACGACGTAGAGATTTGCACTCATCCCTGCTTCAAAACAAAAATCGCCTATCTTCAAACTAAGTGATTTTATTTTCATCAGGTATGAAGTTATAATATTTAACAGATAGTATTGCACAATTTAAATATACTTTATGAACTTCCATAGTATCGGAGAAGTGTACCCTTGAAGTTCCACCAGTGACATCAGCAACTCCTCTTGTTTCTCACAATTTTAAACCGAACCGTCGTATGACAGTAGCACAACCAAAGTGCGCAACCAACTCGAAATTCAATCTGTCTCCAACGGTGCCGTGAAATAAGGCCACATTTTTGCATTTGGCTTTACTTCACGTTGTGAAAGTGCAATAAGCCCGATTTGGTGTTATTTCACTTTTAATCGCTTTTCATTTTGCTTACCCGATATTCATAAATCAATTGCCATTTGTCGCTCTGCTAAAGGCATGTGAACAACAGTCAGACAGACGCCTATGTCTGACAGGTACTTGCCTGGTCCCTTCCGTTGGAAAAATGGTTTTGAACTCCCTTTCCACAGGGTTTAGCAGCCCACGCGACTTTTTCGCTCCGCTAAAGGCATGTCCACAACCGTCAGGTAGGCGCCTATGTCTTACAGGTACCTGCGTTTTTTGATAAATTACCATTTTGCTGATTTGGCCTTATTTCACTTTGGATTAGTGAACAAATTTTTGTATTTGGCCTTATTTCACGACACCGTTTCCAACGCTGCTACCCGGTAAATTTGGAACACACCAGAAAATCCGTGTAAGCGTATTGGTATGGCAGTTAAAAAAAACAGAAGTCTCAACTGCGCTTGCAAATTCTCCGATGAGAAGGACAAAGCTATTTGAAGGTTAGAATGACTCGAAACTTTGTTTAAAAGGGCTGCCACCAGTGTGGAAGGAAGATTTATGTTACCAGTGCGCACACCTTCCCGAACCTTACTTACTTACTTAAGGTGACGCTACAGTCCGGGGTAAATCTGGGCCTCAACCAACAGGCGTCTCCTGCCTGCCCGATCTCTGCATCCAGTTTCGCACACTAAGTTGGATGAGGTCCCCTTTCACTTGCATGCGCCACCTGAGATGCGGTCTACTCTACTACGCTGTCCTTAGCGATCTCAGTCGCTGGATCTTTACTCTTCTGATTAAATTACTGTACACCCCGTACAGTTCGTCGTTGTATCTCTTCCTCCACTTACCGTCTATGCGAACGGGACCTTAAACCACCCGAAGAATTTTCCTCTGAAAGCAACCAAGAGCGCCCTCATTCATTTTTGAGAAAGCCCATGCCTCTGTGTCATAGAGCAGGATCTTGTATAAGATCACTTTTGTTGTTCGAGAGAGGGCTTTGTTAGCCAATTGCCTTCTTAACCCAAAGAAGCAGCGATTGGCAATAGTTATTCTTCGTTTGGTCTCAGCGCTGGTATCGTTGTTTGAATTGATAGCGATGCATAGGTAGAAAAAGTCCTTAACTACCTCAATGTTATAACTGTCGAGGGCGCCGTTCTGTCCAATTCGATGATGTTGGGTGTCTTTTTTGGTTGACAGCATATACTGGGTCTTGCCCTCGTTGACCGTTAAACGACCGTTAAATACTCGCGAAAGCGCCACTGAGATCAGGCTTATGTCAATATCGTCGGCGTTTGCAAGTAATTGGACGGACTTCTGAAAGAGTTTGCCTTTTGTGCTGGCACATGAGTTTTGTACTATTCTTCCAACAATGATGTTAAAAAATTCGCATTACAGCGCATCGCCTTGTCTAAACCGTTTCTGATATCAAAGGTCTTGGTGAGTTCTTTGGCAGGGATGCTCTGTCGCGATCTTAAAATCGATGAAATCTCCTTTATTGCTGATTGGACAATAAATGCTGATCTTCCGTTGATCTTTTCATAAGTCATCGACTGCTGCTTTATAGGGATCGGCAGTCAGGCCATCCGCTCCAGTAGCTTTGTTGGACTTAGCCTAAATGTGATTGGACGGAATTGATGGCCTACATCATTCTGCCTGAGAGCGGTATTTGGTTCGACGACGCCGTTATACAGTCTACAGAAATGGTATTTCTAAATCCTCAGCACTGACTGCTACTCTACTACTATGTACTATGTCATATTTTTTGTACCTTTTGGTACATGCTGCTTTTTTTCTTCCTGAGAAGCCGGTGTTCGTGTTTTCTCTTCAGATCGTAGAGCTCGTGAGCAGCTCTAGTTCTTCTATGTAACACCGCTTTGCACGCCTCTTGCTTACTTGCCGGCACTTGTTGTCAAACCAGAGGTTTTGTTATGGTGGCCGAGCGAAACCCAGTACATCAGAGACCGTATCTCTGATGACTTTTTGGCAATGTTGCCACTGGTGTTCGATACATGATGCTGGCAGTATTGGACCCCTTAAGAGTTTAAGGGAGACTCGATCGGTAAAGGATTTGGGGATCTCCTGCGATTGTAGCAGTCCGAAGTCGAACTTCCTCACTGTATTAGCTTACCTTTGCGATGTTTGGGATATTCGCAACCGTACCTTGGCTACAACAAGGTAGTGGTCGGAGTCCATGTTGGCTCCTCGGAACGTTCGGACATCCTCGGTTGATTAATCAGGAGTTCTCCAAGTCCCCTTATGAATATCGAAATGTGGGAAACGACAATGTTTCGCCTCGCGGCAAAGTCGGGTAGCCTGAATTCGTAATCGGCGGTGATGTCGTGCATACCTCTCGACAGTACTGGGCCCCCGCCCAATTATCAAGGCTTCGCCCTTTAATGACGTTGTCTAATAATGAACGGGGGCAGAGCAAAGTACTGGTCTTATCGTAAACATCTTCAGATGACGCTACGGAAGGTTGCTACGATTCGATCAGTCACAAGTTGCCGGTCATAGGTCTTGTTGGCGGCTGGACCACCGGTAGTCCCTACCAGGACTTAAATCACGGTACCATGGGAGTCAGGAGCCCCCCGGATCTCGGTCCGGGCCTGACTTGTTAGAGGTAGGCCCCCTTGTGGGAGCATCATGGTGGCTGTGGTTTAAACCCATAATCGCGGGAAGGGTTTCGGCCCAATGTAGAGTTGCAATAAGTATTGGGTGCTGCGACCCTAAGAGCAGTAAGAGGTTTTAGGTCGGCCTCGACTCTTACCAAGGGCGGCAACACAGTTCCGAATTGGTATCTCAGGAAGGCGGTAGAACGATGGCTAGGCGTGCCCATGGATGTATGGGCATCCCGTGGAATAAGGTGGTCGTGCTTATAAGTTTGGCAATTCGAGTCCGGATAGACATTGACCAATACCCGATGGCTACCGCTTGGAGGTAGCTCAATTGATGTATAAAAACAGTTGCAAGACTGGGTATCGCCAGATTGAAACCTCTCGGTGTCTACTCTATTTCCACAGGTTTAATTCGATTAAAATAAATTTAAAATATTTTATAATTGACATTAATTTAGACAAAACGAAGGTTGTTCAACAAAAATTAGAAGCGAAGCCATTGCAATAGACAAACAAATTTTAATATATGGGAATCAACATAAATGACCACTTAACTTGGCATGACCCTCAATATACTTCGTCTACAATTGAAGAGTGCAGTACTGACGATGACATACATCAAGAAATATACGACATTCGAACTACAGAAGAATGTTTATTTATTTTATTTTATTTGCAAAGAATACAATACAAATAAATTTGTGTTGTCCGGGATATAACACCGTGTTCTAATGTGAGGTCTTCTGCGCAAATATCGCATGAAGGTGGGTTTTCCTTTTTAAACAGTTACGACTTGTTAAACATTGCGTGTCCCAATCTCATTCGACAGATTTGTACTGCTTGTGATCGACTTAAGCAGCTGTTGTAAACAACAGGTGTCAGTGAAAAATGATGCTTCCTTAGAAAAGAATTGGATTGATCCCATTTGCGTTCTGATTCTTTTTCCAGATGGTGCACTACTTGGATCCACATTGATTTCGCAAAGGGCGGAATTCTGTATTCCAAAGGCATGTTAAGGGCAGCCCTTTCACCGGTGTCTGTTTTTTTATTTCCCTGTATACCAACATGTCCCGGTGACCATATCAGGTGAATTCGATTTCTGTTCGAATAGAGTTTAGCTCGCAGGGCTTGTATGATAGGGACTCTGCACTTATTGTTCTGAATCGCACGGAGTGCACTAAGGGAATCACTGCAGATAGCTGTTTTTGATTTTAAGGGCTGAGCAAAAGCAAATGCGTCTACCAGCGCCATAACTTCTCCAATAAATGCATTTTGATTAGGTGTTGTAAGTTGTTGCGTAATGATTTCATCCTTAGTGCTGTCAAGTCAATAAATACAGTAACCTGTTACACCATCCTTGTAGGAAGCATCAGTGTACAATATACAACCAAATTTGCCAAGAGCTAAAATTTCAGCGAACTTCTTTCTATATACTTCGGCTGGTGTTTGATTTTTTTTGTGTGCAATCCAGGGACGTATTTATTACATTTTTAGAAGACATCCAAGGTGTTATATAATCATAGCTTATTGCTTCCTGGAAAGCTATTTTCAGGAGCTTACTGTTGCGGTTTGATGTGAAAATAGCGCTCTTGTTCTTAGAAGATGCGGATGAAAACCAAGCTGACCTGTAAGATTCATGTAATGGGTGGTTACTATCGAATAAGCTATTTGCCATAATCTTTGTTTGCGCAATTACTTTCATATTCTTGAAGTTGACCGTATTTGTTTCTACGAGTAAGGCATCAATTGGCGTTGATGGTAGTGCTCCGATCGCATCTCTTAATATTGCATTCATTTTAACTTGGATTTGCTGGTCATTTTGTTTAGTCCAATGAGAGTATATGGTTAGGCCATGATGCGTAGCTCCTCTTATAAGTGTTTTCGCTATCTCAATTGAAGTATTGATATGTGGACCCTTATGCTTGTTGCAAATTATTTTGATGACATTATGAATTTTTCCAAGCTTTTGTGCCACTATTTTTGCATGAGCGTGCCATTTCCATGTTTTGGTGCATATACTCGTAAGTCCCAGAATTCTGGCCCTTTCAAGAAGAGGAATCGACGCGTCACCGATGAGTATATTTGTATTTGAACAATTTCTTTTCCTACATATATGTAGCGCTTCCATTTTGCTAGTTGGAAGCCTAGCACCAGAGTCGGCGCACCATTTGAGCGCTTTAAGACATCTTTTACTTCTTCTGGTTTACCCGATGCCAAAACGAAAATATTATCTGCATAAGTAAGTACTGCCTTAGTTGCTGATGCTTCCGTTTGTATTTTTAAAAGGAGCGCGTTATATAGCATTGTGGAGATTGGTAAGCCTTGTGGAATTCCGTTCTCGATGGGGGTGATTTTTGAAAAATATCCGTTGACTTTAACGATTTAACATAAAGGAGTATATGACCTGTAGGACATATTTGTTAACTCCCCAGTTCTTAAGCTGGTTGATTACCATATAAGCAGTCACACGTTCGAAAGTTTTCTCCAGATCCATGGACAGAAGAATCAAATGGTTGCGTAAGGCGAACTCTCCAGCATATAGACCAGCCTCTTCTTGTCCTAAAGCCGTGTTGGCCACTACTTAATTTATTGTCTATTGTCCACTTGAGCCTATTTCCTATTATTTTCTCGAATAATTTGGATACGACGGAAAGGAGGGAGATCGGACGGTAGCTACTCGTATCTAATAAATATTGGTGAGCATTGTGTTTAGGTATTGGAGTCAGATGAGCCTTTTTCCACTCGTGAGGATAGATGCCTTCTTTCAAAATGTTATTATACAGTCTAATCAGTCTTAACATTGTACCCACTGGTAGTTTTTTAAACTTTTTAAATAATATTTTATCAGAACCGTGGGTTGATCCTTTAGTACCTGGAAGAGCTTCAATGAATTTGTTTGCAAAAAGATTTGCTATATCATTAGCATCAACAACAGCAGCAGCGTTATATTTAATTGCGGTTATCCCATTTCTGGAATGATATCCATTTATTGCTTTAACTTTTCTCCAGAGAGATCTGGCTTCCATTGAAGGATTCAGGGTCGACAAAAATGTTGTCCAGGCTTCCGCTTTCGCTATCCGTACTTCTCCATTTACCCTTGCTGCTATTCGGCGGTATGCAATAGCATTTTCTCTATTCAAGTTATTTTTTAGTTGCCGCCAAAGCTTTTGCTTTTCCTTAGTTAAGCTTTTTAAATTTGAATTGAACCAAATGGGCTGAAAGGAGTTGCAAGAGGGATGCGAAGTGGGAATAGATGTGGATGCTGCTTGTCTGATTATTTTTCTGATGTTGGCTGCTTCTTTATTTATATTTTCCGAAATTGAAGTGGAGGAGCTTACCTGCTGGATATTTTCTGCAAATTTAGACCAGTTTGCTTTAGTTTCTACAAAACTGGAATGGAAAAGTCTTGGAATTGTATAAGTGGCCAAGGTTTCAATAATAATTGGAAGATGGTCGCTGCCTATTAAACAATCGTGGGTTTTCCAATTAACCATAAGTGCGAGTGCAGACGAAGCCAGTGACAGGTGGTGAAGGTATTTTTGGTTGAAAAGTGATTGGGAGATCCATCATTTAATAAAATCAGATCCGAGTTCTGTAGCCACCCCTCAACGACCGCTCCGGCACTATTAGTGTATGGGGACCCCCAGAGAGAGCGTTGTTAGCGTTGAAATCTCCAACCACAAAGCTGTACGGAAAATTATTTGCTGTAAGGTTAAGATACTCCTGGTGTGATATTGTGTTGTCCGATTGTCGATAAATGTTTTGCAATATAATCGTTCTGGATAGTTCAATTGTAAGCGTTTGGGTTAAAATTGCATTTGGTGAGCTTGAGTACGTATGTATGTGGAATCCCTAATTTAAGTAGAAAGGCTGTCCCATCCTTATTGCGACAGTGAGGTTTGCTGTTAAAGTACGCTACGTAATTTTTATACCTGGTTGGAGCATTTTTTACCAACACTTTTGTTTCTTGCAATGCTATAACCGTAGGTGAGTACTTTTGAATAAGAATATCCAAGGATGGAAGATTGTTGAAAAATCCTTGAATATTCCACTGTAATGTTTTCAGTTTAATTTTATTGTTTTGTCTGTTCATTTTGTGTAAAGAGTTTATTATCGTCTGGAGCTAAAAAAAGGAAAGTGTTACCTTAGAGATCTTTTCTTTGATTATTTCGGCTATTGACTTAATGGGTCTCTGGGGTTGAACCTTTGGTGTGTAAAGATGTCCTGACTTTACGTATTCTTCTTTAGCTTCCTTAACAGTGCAACGTTTCATGGTTTTTATAATCATTATAGTTTTTTTCTCTAATGAAAGTTGGACAATTACGGTCATTTGACGAATGCTTCTCAACCATACAATTGACGCAAAATTTTCTCTTGCATTCTACTGTATGCGGAGTAACTTCAGCACAGGTTGGGCATATGCTTTGGGTTTCCTTACAGTGGTTTTTTGTATGTCCAATACGTTGACATTTTCTGCAAGACATTGGGTTGGGGTAATAGGGGTCTACTTCTAATACCAGCCAACCCAGTTTAATTACCTTTGGTGGTTTTGCCGCGTCGAAAATAAGGATTGCAGCACCCGTTGCTTTCATATTTAACGCATCTTTTTTATATAATTTTTTTACCTCTGTTACATTAAACCTTTTTAAGGAATCTAAGATATCAATTTCTGAAAGAGCGATAATGTTATATGAATAAACACGACCTTGGCTAGAATTAAGAGACCGATGATATTTTATTTCAACTGGGTTATGTCCAAGAATTTTGCATTCAGCAAGCTTATCTGCGATTGTCTTGTTGTCAACCTGTATTAACAAATCACCATTTCTAAGTGCCTTGATACTTTTATAATTGGTTGTAACGCCATCAATTGATTTTCCTATAATTATTGGATTTCTGTTAGCTATAGGTGTTTTATCGTTGTCATTTGGGGAATTCGTTATTATTAGGAAGCGTGAAAAATCAGTTGTTGTTTGGTGCGGAGTAATTAACGTTGGCCACTGACCTTGTGAATCGTTGTTGTTACTGGATGACCGGTCTGCATGGGATCGTTTGCATTCAACCCATCAAACTGGTTTTTATTGTTTACCACCATATAGGCGGTAAATTATATTTGTTTTGGATGATTAAGTTTATGCTTTGGATTTTAAATTTTAACAAGAAAAATAAAATTGAAATAGAAAAGTTATTTACTTGGTTTGGAGAATTACTTTCTTTGCAAAAAATTCACTCGTATAATACCGCGCTCGATCACCTGCCTACTCTGGTTAAGAGTATGCTTGGTACTGAGAATGTGTATTACTCATTAGCTGAGTCCCAGATTCGATATGGAATACTAGCTTGGGTAAATGCCTCCAAAAGTTACCTAGATTCGAAGTTGAACATTTAACAACGTCTACTTAAAATCATCGACGGCAACAAGAATCATTTTTAGAGTATTAGAGGTTCGAAGTATATCTAAGATGACAACACTAATCGAATTTTACGATGACAACAGATTTCAGAAACTATTCATCACAATCAGACCACAAGAAGACGAGTAAAACAACTGCTCGAAACTCCAGCAAACAACAACAACTACGAACGAAGACAACTTACTAGCGCATGTGATTCCAAGACTTTTTAATTCAATACCAGCCACCCTAAAAAATATCAAGATCTAGAAAAAACGTAAAATGTTACTACTATTTTGTTACTTACTATTTTGGTTAACTTAATTTAATTTAATGACAAAATAATTTAAACTTACAGAGCTAAACATTGTTAGGTTCCATGTAAAGTAACAAAATTATGAATACATACGCCGCAAACAGTAGAGTCATCCAATCTAAGGTTATTGTGTTTTTAATATATTTATCATCCTCAAGTGGATGACTAGACATGTTGTTGCTTCAGGCAACGCTTAGCCTAAATGCAGAGCTTCGAAGTTGTCTAGCGGATAATTTTAATAAAAGTTAAGCTTAGTAAGTTTTTAATTCAGTTTTATTAATGCACTTTAAAATTCTTTAGCTTCTTCTTCTTCACTTCTTCGTTTAACATTCTCGTTTTTCCGCGCCTTCTTCCTGTCACACATGTCAGCTGTCGCTCTGTAGTTTTAAGCCTAATGGCTGGGATTTGTTGTTTCGGTAGAGTTACCAACACATGTGTTTAGCGCTGTTTTTTTTATGTTTATTTACATATTTGAATTACAAATAAAAAATTTAGGGTTCTTTTGTCTAAATAAAAAAGTAATTACCCATTGGCTCGATGTCTATTGATCCAAACTAAAAATCACCGTCACAGTTTTTTTCCTCTCCTCCTTTCGCCACCAACTGCTCTTGTTGGAAACCGACAGGGTGTACCTCTACAGATGGACCCTCACTCCTCCATCTCTGCTGAATATACATATTAGTATGCTGAGAGACCACACTGTCAGTTAAGTTTTGTTATCTGTGCTAATACTTTCTTATTAAGAAGCCTTTAAAAATGAGTTTCACAATTGGCTCATTGGTGTCGGCTCTGTAAGAAATAATTTGTGCTCAAGTGAGATTGAATGCCGGTAAAAACATCGACTGAATCTTTATCTTGTCTAATCCCAAAGTTGGTTTTCTCAGGTCTTCATATGTATGTTCCTCGAAAATTAATGATAGTCTGACAGTCGTAATTTGTGAGTCCGCTAAATCCAGATGTACAGCTTATCACACAAGTAAAAATTGGTCCAACCCTTTTCTCTGTTCTTCCTCCAACTATAATCAGCAACGGACCGAAATAATCAATGCCTATGTCATTAACGGCTTGATTTCTGGAATCAAACCCATTTCTGGTAGCTGACCCATAACTTCAGGATGTGGCTCCTTAACATTGCTTCCATGACAGTCTGAAGAATTCTTTCATACTGCTGACCTCGCCTTAAATATCTAAATTGATTCGATGAAACCTCCAAGCTCTTTTATATACATAAGTAGGGTACCCAACCAAAGGATTAAGTTCAAAGTCTTTTCAATATCGCTTGCGAATATGTGATACGGAGGGAGTGTGACCAAGACGAAACCTTTGTTTAAGTGGCGCGATTTCAACCTGATTCCAATAAAATTTGTATGTCATCGGAAAGAGTCCTCCAAGTTCTCTAAGTTCCTCAAGATAATTCATTTCCTTAAGCACTTTGCGATATCTTTTCCATTAATACATACATAGGTCAAAAACCTAGATTTGAACAGGGCTTCCTGGCCAAAGCAAGTACGTACTAAGAGAAATTACTCCAGCATGTTTCCGGATTCTCAACCATTAATATTCTCCCTGATGTATACGCTGTCCACTATTCTTTAATTCAAGATATCGTTCCAGACATCTAAAAAATGTCTCCTGTTCAGTGAATAAATTGCCAACTATCAAAACCTGCAAGACTGTGAGTATGTTTACTGATAATTTGTTAGAGGATTGCAGCAATGACTTGTAAATTATTATACCGTTCATCACAACAATATACTCGTATGTAAGTATACAGTATCGGCCAAAACTAAAGATTCTGATACAATTCTGAAGACTGTAAAATAAGTTAAACGCAAGCTTTCAAAATGCAAGTTAACACGCGTAAGTAACCACCTATCTGACTGAAATACGATAAGGCTCAAGTACCCAGTCAGATGCATCGTATGCATTTTTCACCTGCATGCGCGAACCTGCATGAGCTTTCCCGTGGGAACCAAGGCCATTGGAGTCAATTGTGCCGAGGTTAGATTTTAAGTAAAGGGTCCGCCATCTAACGTTTTTTTTTTCAACTAGTGCTTATTTCGTGAATGGTAACACTTAGCTCATGTCTGATTTGACAGATAATTAGTCTTATCCTTCCGGTTAATAATGGAAATAATTTCATTCAAATGGCTGCCTCGACTGGCCATGCAGTAGCCTACACGGTCGGTCCAATTTTTAAGCACATTATCGATTGTGTGCAGCTGTATTTCACCAATGGCTTCACGATTATTGTCCTTTAAAGCGTCAATTGTCTCTCGCTTGTCGGCGTAACCCTTATCTTTTACGGCACCCCACAAATAATAGTCCAACGGTGTCAAATCGCAGCTCCGAGGTGGCCAAACGACATCAGCTCAACGGCTGATAATGCGATTTTCAAAAACAGGGCGCAAAACATCGAGTGTAGCTCGTAGCGCCGTTCTGTTGAAACCAAATGTTGCCAATATCCTCCTCTTCAATTTTTGTGAACAAAAATTCGTTCAACATGGCCCGATAACGATCGCCATTGACTGTAACGGCCACTCCTTGCTCATTTTCGAAGAAAAATGGCCCAATTATGCCTCTGGACCAAAATCCGCACCAAACAGTGACTCGTTTTGGGTGTTTTTTTTTTTTTTTTTTTTTTTTTTTTTTTGGTTGCGCCAATGGATGTGGTAATCTTCATAGATGCGGTAGCCCGTGCCACCAACATGCACGATTCGCAACACCCGAATGTTCGATGCCAGGAGTGCGCCTACGTACTAATCCACACCCTTACGACCTTAAACCACTCTCCCCGCGGGACTGCCGTTAGGTATTACTTCGCGGGGCTGGTTAGCAATTATGCTCTATTCTACGAGGCCGCCTCTTGAGCTCTTTTTAGGGCTTCTGCTCTTCGCAGCGCGTACTGTACGCGCACTATAAATGAGCAGATCTCCATCCACTTGTCCTCTGACTGCGTCATGTGACTAATGAGATTTTCTGGACTTGGCAAATTTACCCTTTCTTTTGCAAAGCGTCTGCAGTAGAACACTGTATGCAACGCATCCTCTTCCTCATTTTGGCATTCTGGGCACTGCGGCGAACTATCGTGTCCAAATCTGTGGAGGTATTTCCGGTAACCGCCGTGCCCAGACAGGAACTGTGTGATATGGTAGTTACAGTTCCCCCATGATCTCTTTGTCCATGTTTCTATGATGGGAATAAGCTTGTACGTCCACCTGCCTTTTGTGGAACGGTCCCACCTGGTTTGCCACAGCATTGCGGATGCTGCCTTTTCTTCTTCCTTGACCCTCTTTGCCTCTTGCCGGTTCGATGATCGCCTAAGGTACACCCTCTTCATCTCATCCGCGAGGATGTCTATTGGGATCATTCCAGCTAAAACACAGGCTGCATCATAGGAGATTGTACAGAATCCGCTGATCACTCTGATTGCACAGAGCCTGTGAGCTGATACTAACTCTCTCCTACACTCGTTTGTCACCAGCGCACCCGCCCATATAGGAGCAGCGTATAGAAGTACTGAGCTGACCACTCTGGTCAGCAAGATCCTTCGGGCGTATCCAGGTCCGCCGATGTTCGGTAGCATTCGGGCGAGTGCCGCCTGCATCAGCGATGCTTTCTTAGTAGCGTACTCGACGTGGGGTTTAAAGCGCAGCCGATTGTCGATCATGACTCCAAGGTACCTTAAGGATTCTTTGGATCTAATTGTCTGGTTTCCGACGCGGAAGTTCGCGTATTCCGCCGCCTTGCGACTGGTTATTAGTACAGCTTCAGTCTTGTGTGCAGCTACTTCCAGACCCGTAGACTCCAGCCGTTCCTTTATCTTTGAAACTGCCTCGTCTGTGGCAGACTCCACCTCGTGGATGTGCTTGGCTACTGTAACCACTGCTATGTCGTCAGCGAAGCCAATATCCTTGACTCCCTCAGGCAGGGTTAGTCGCAGAACTCCGTCGTACATTATATTCCACAGGAGAGGTCCAAGGACCGAGCCTTGTGGGACTCCCGCGGAAACACTGTAGTGCTTAGCACCATCGTCCGTATGGTACTTTAATCTCCTGTTACTGAAGTAGTCCGTGACTATCCTCAAGAGGTAGTATGGTGTATCCATCCTGGCCAAGGATCTCCTAATAAACGACCAGTTCGCCGAGTTGAACGCGTTTTTGACGTCGAGCGTTACTACTGCGCAGTATCTTTTTGTCCCCCATTTCCATCTTTTCCCTTGTATTGCTTCAGTTGCTGTATCTACTACCGCCTTTATTGCATCGATGGTAGAACGAGATTTTCTGAAGCCGTACTGGTGATCTGACAGCGCTCCGTTTTCCTAAGCCACCGCCAGCAGTCTGTTGTATATAATACGCTCTAGGATCTTACCTAGAGTATCAAGCAGACATATTGGGCGATACGATGATGGTTCTCCGGGTGGCTTATTGCCCTTTTGAAGCAGCACTAGGTGTTGTAGCTTCCATGGCGTAGGGAATATCCCCTCCTCTAGACACCTTTGCATCGTCGCTAAGAAGATGTCCGGTCTCGTCTTGATGGCCATCTTTAATGCCTTATTCGGTATGCCATCTGGTCCAGGTGCTTTGGTGTCTCCAATTTTTTTGCAAGCAGCAAAAAGTTCTTCCGACGTGATGGCCGGGATATCTTCCATATTGGTCTCTCTTGTGATGGTGACCATAGTAGTTAGTCTATGCGGGAATAGGTGCTCTACTATAGTCCTTAGCATTGCAGGGCAGGTTAGTTGTGGGGACCTGTTGCCTTTGAGCTTCTTCATCACCACCCTATACGCTAAGCCCCAGGGGTCTAGGTTAGCCTCGTCGCAGAGCTGTCTAAAACTCCTTGACTTACTCTTTTTAATGGCACTTTCCAGTTCCCGTCTCGCCAGTTTAAAGTTAGTTAGTCGTTCTTGGAAATCTTCTCTTCCTCTGGATCTCTGAGATCTTCGTCGTGCTTGTAGACACTTCGTTCTGAGCTGTTTAATCTCGTCGGTCCACCAGTAGCAAGGCTCGCCTCTTTTACTGACAGATCTTCTGGGCATTGATGCGTCGCACGCTGCGGTGATGGTCTGGATTAGCTGATGAGAAAGGGCTTCAGCCGATCCATTGTTCATTGTTGCGCTGGTGTTTAATATTTCCTTGAGCATATCTTTGTCAAGCAGCGTGTCCTTCCACTTTGGCCCTGTTAGAGTGGGGCACAGTCTGCGTTTCTCTTTGCCGACATTGAATAAGATAGCCTGGTGATCGCTATGGGTATATTCTTCACTGACTCGCCATTTGGTTTTCCGCAGGAGTGAGTTGCTCATGTATGTGATGTCGATGATTGACCCTCTGCCTGCCTTTCGGAACGTTTCAGCTGCGCCATCGTTGGCCAGAGTTATATCCAGTCTTGCGAAGGATTCGAGGAGAACTCTCCCTCTTACGTCTGCGGTTTTACTTCCCCAATCGGTAGCCCAGGCGTTGAAATCCCCAGCAATAATAACTGGGTGTTTTCCTCGTGCGTCAGCTACAATGTCGTCCAACAGCTTCATATAATCCGCCAATGATAGACTGGGGGGCGCATAGCAGCTATAAAAATGTACACCATTTATCTTAGCAGATACGAAGTGGTCTCCCCGATGGCCGACTGACTGTAGGGCATAATTCCCGCAGGTCCATATCGCGGCCTTTTTTGTGTTATCATCTATCCAGCTGCTTCCGTCTATGGGTTTATACGGTTCGCTTATTAGGCCTACGTCGATTCTTTTCTCGCTTACTGTTTGCGCCAGAAGGTCCTGCGCGGCTGCGCAGTGGTTTAGATTTATCTGGACAGCATTTATCATATTAATTTGGCCAGTGCCTTCTTGAGTACCGGGCACTTGCTGCTACCAGCCACGTGTCCAGCGTTTTCTGGCGTAACCATCTTACACCAGAAGCATAATGCGTCCACTTTGCATTCTTTGGCTATGTGACCTTCTTCTCCACAGTTTCTGCACAGCTTGGATCGGTCATGCTCGCTCTTGCACTGGCGCGCCGTATGGCCAAACTCCAGACACCTGAAGCATTTGGTGAGGGTCTTTCGAACGCGAATACGGCAATTTACCCATCCGACTTTGATTTTACCGGATTCCAGCAATTTGTTCGCCATCTCTGCTGCTAGGCCCACTGTCGCGATCTGCGTGCCACCGTAGCCCTTCCTAAGACTGAGCACATTTCCTTCGACAACTCCAATGTTGTACTGCGCTTTGATTGCATCGCAGATGTCACTTCTGGTGGTGACTTCGTCAAGGTCTTTGATTTCAATCGTGGATCTCTGCACTAAAGTGCGGATTTCCGCTTCTGCGCCAAGATTTTCGCCGATTTTACTCCTGAATTCTTCGGTTCTGTCACCAGATTCGCGCAGCTGGAACAACAGGTCTCCTTTCTGGGTTCTCCTAATCTTTGTAACCGCTTCACCCAGGTTATGGAGTTTGGGGTCCCCTTTGACCCTGCGAAGTATTTCGGCATATGAAAGTTCACCCTTGCTTGCCACCACGATTGCATCAGGTCGCGTTTTTTCGCGCGCGGGCTTTCTTGGCTTCTTTTTGGGAACTTTCAACCAGGCGCTGTCGTCGCCCTTGGACAGTTCTTTGCTCGCCGTCCTAGCGGTTATTTGATCATTTGTGGCACTGTCGATTTGGCGGGCTTCTTGGGATGGGCCTTCTTTCTCTTTCCGGCATTACTTTGATTTTGGGGCACCACTTTGCCACGTGATGCCTTCTTCGCTTCGACTAAGGGCGGTGACTTCGGCGGGCGTTTCGAGCTCGGCGACTCTATAGGCTCTAGCCTTCGTTTGGGCCCCGAAATCACCTTAAGCCATGGGGATGTTTGGGACGTGTTTTCTTTGCTGATAACTTTCTTGGGCTTGCTATCACGCATCTCGTTCGCCGAGAGCTCATAGAGCGTTTTGATGCTTTCTATTGCATCCCGCATTGGTTGGTGAATTGATCGCCTTTTACCATCCTCCAGCATTTCCACTAGGGCTTTTATTTGTTCCCCTAATTTGTGAAACACGGAGGGCTGGTTATTCGGATCCAGCACCATCCACGCATTTCTTTGAGGCGCCGCTTCTCCATCAGGACTCCTCTGGGGCGATGGCGGCTGTCTAGCCGGAGATCTTCTCACCATCGAGCTCTTCCGGAATGGGTTCTCTCCGTTGATCTCATTCTCCTGGTTTTGTTGATTTTGATGTTGTTTATTTGTGTTCATTTTTGTTGGGTCCCCACTCAAAGCCGCTGTCAATGCTCGGGTGTGTAGTCACCTAGCGATCCCATGGTTATCTATGCACGCAGTGAGGCCATGCAAGGGTTGACACAGACCCTTATGGGGTTATGTGCCAGAGCCGGATCGGTGCTAACCAGGAATGTTACATCTGGACCTACACCACCAACTTAATGGCGACGAAACATTGAACGTACTTTGAGGCCTGCCAGGGTTTTAACGGGACGGGGGCGTTCACAGCATTAGCCTGAAAGCCATTTCAACAGGATTTCACTCCTGCTTACTCAGGTAACAGAATACTGCAAACGTCAGCCCATATGTCAATCATTCTAGAGATTTGATTCCAGTATACCATAATTACGACCTTACTGGGCTCAGTCGTAATGCCTAAAAGGCAGTGTTGAAATTGAAGTGTCCACTGGTAGGTACCAGTGGAGCTATGGTTTCCCACCCCAGCCGCGCCCTCCTTCTCTGCCGCTCTTGGTCGGGGACTGTTTATTTGTTATTCGCAGCTAACCTGCATATCTGCAGGCCGATCACCATCCGCCACCTGTGACCCCCCCAGTAGCCTGAGCTTAGCCTTGGGCCTGCGATCGACTTAGAGAAGATGCCGATTTTGCCAAAAAAATCATCTTTTCAGATGAAGCTCATTTTGTTCTTGACGGGTATGTAAACAAGAAAAATTGTCGCATTTGGGGCACAGAAAACCCGCACGCATACATTGAAAAGCCGATACACCCAAAACGAGTCACTGTTTGGTGCGGATTTTGGTCCAGAGGCATAATTGGGCCATTTTTCTTCGAAAATGAGCAAGGAGTGGCCGTTACAGTCGTTATCGAGCCATGTTGAACGGATTTTTGTTCACAAAAATTGAAGAGGAGGATATTGGCAACATTTGGTTTCAACAGGACGGCGCTACGTGCCACACAGCCGAAGCTACACTCGATGTTTTGCGCCCTGTTTTTGAAGATCGCATTATCAGCCGCAGAGCTGATGTCGTTTGGCCACCTCGGAGCTGAGATTTGACACCGTTGGACTATTATTTGTGAGGAGAGACAATTGACGCTTTAAAGGACAATATTCGTGAAGCCATTGGTGAAATACAGCTGCACACAATCGATAATGTGCTTAAAAATTGGACCGATCGTGTAGGCTACTGCATGGCCAGCCGAGGCAGCCATTTGAATGAAATTATTTTCCATTATTAACCGGAAGGATAAAACTAATTATCTGTCAAATCAGACATGAGCTTAGTGTTACCATTCACGAAATAAGCACTAGTGAAAAAAAAAACGTTAGATGGCGAACCCTATATTATTTGTTTTTGCTTTTCTGTTTGAATTTAGAATAAAATTTAATTGAATTTGATTTTGAAAATTAATTGTATTAAACTTATTCGCTCTTTTTTTTTCTTTTGTAAATTCATTTATTTATCTCTTTTCCTTTTCTTTCTTCTTACCCACATTTACAAATTGTAATCCTTTCTTGTTGTGTACCAATTAATTTGTTTTTTCTCGTAATACGATGGCAAATAATCAGCTAAATCCAGACCGAACACTGCGTTCTATGATTCGAGTTCTAAGTAGCCAACGAAATGGCCTTCGGGTTTGCCGCATTAACGCTCAAAGTTTGTTACGAAAAATTTACAAGTTTCGCCATTTATTTGAGGGGTCTAATGTGGACGTTATCTGTGTCTCTGAAACATGGTGCATGAAGGTAATAGGTGCAATATATAGGCCCAACAAATATTGTCTCCCTTTCTAACTTTTTTGGAGGAAATATCGTTGACGTCCTCTAATATAATTCTTTGCGGAGATTTCAATAGCAATTTCCTAACCTCTAATTTATTGAACTTAATACCAGTAAATGTTAGTACTTCCACTCACTTTCCGGGCGGCACACCGACGGTTTTAGATTTATTTCTTGCAAGTGAGTTAAGCAAAGTCTTCTTATACGACCAACTTTCTGCGCATGCATTTTCAAAACATGATTTAATTTTTCTAACTTTTAATTTTAACGCCAATCATGCTATTCAAACTCTTGAGTAGCGAGATTTTCGACACAGAGATAATAACCTGTTGGTAATAACTAGAAAAATGTGTTTTATAAATAGTAGGAGTATTTGCAAAGTTTCTCGAGTTAACACGTACCATACTATAACATTCATGGTATCTGACATCATAAAATCCCGATTTTTCAAAAAATATTTTCAATACTTTGTAACAATACATGTGTCTCAATGGAAGAATTTCTAAAGATTTAAACAATGGAAAGTTAGGGGTTCTGTGATTAATTTTTGCCATAATTTTTGTTTAGTAAGCAGAGGCTCTATCTTGTTAAAGTACACACCATCCCAGCAAGAGATACCATACTGCAATTTCGATTTAAATAAACCATTGTATACCATTTTTAAAATCTGATTATTACAATAGAGGCTCAAGTGAAACGTATGCCTAACAATTCTATTAAGATACGGTTTTAGGTATACAGTGTGATCATTCCAATTGAGCTTATTGTCCAATATAATGCCTAAATATTGAAAACTGCTGACACTTTCAATTCTAAAACACTCATTACTGCAGACTACACTATCGTTCAAAGTTTCAGCGCCAGGATCACCTAAACAAAATCGTAAACAACTTGGGCTGTGGTAATAAAAAGGAAATTCTTCACATACGAAACCCTTAATATTAAATTTCATAAATTTTGTCTTAGTACTTATAATCAAATTATGTTGTTTAAACCAACTGCGCAGTATGTCTAAATCGTAATTAACATGTAAATATAAATTAAAATAATTATAATTAGAGTATGAGAGTGCAGTATCATCAGCAAATGATGTAATTTTACCCTTGAAAGGTTGCACAAATAACGAATTAACATAAATAAGGAACAAAATCGGACCCAACACAGAACCTTGGGGGACACCAACATGTAAATGTTTCACTGAACTAAGAAAACTCTTCACTTTTACTATTTGCTGACGATTCTTAAGATAAGAAGTAAACCAATCGTGTATGAAGCCTCTAAAACCTGCATTGAAAAGTTTAGTTAAAAGCAAGTTATGGTTTCCCCTTCTCTGGAACTTAGTAGTTAACGAACTACTGATATACCTGGAAGCGGGTGGTAGCAGAGTGATTGCCTATGCGGATGACGTTGCCATAGCCGTCTCAGGAAAACATCTAAATACCATTAAAGAACTCCTCCAAGTAAATCTTAACAGATTAACCTGCTGGGCAGATCGCTGTGGATTGGGAATAAACCCCCATAAAATTGATCTTGTCCTCTTTTCTAGGAAATATAAAATTCCAATCATAGACCCTCCTTCAATAAACGGTACCAGTTTAGCTTTCTCCGATACAGCAAAATATCTGGGTCTCATTTTTGACAGGAAACTAAACTGGAAACCTAACATTCAAGAAAGAGTCAATAAAGCTACAATAGCTTTATATTCTTGCAAGAAAGCCATTGGGAACAAATGGGGCCTTCAACCTCGCATAACCCACTGGCTATACATCTCGGTCATAAGACCGATACTTACTTACGGGGTGGTTGTCTGGTGGACGGCCTTGGAAAATGCAGTCAACCGCATTAAATTAAGGAGAGTCCAAAGAACAGCATGTCTATGCACAAGCGGAGCCTTGCGGTCTACCCCCTCTGCGGCATTAGATATTCTGCCTCACTTGACACCCCTCGAAATTTTTAGCAAGCAAGTAGCTGCGACTGCAGCTATTCGCCTTAAAGCGACTAAACAGTGGACAAATAATTCATTTGGCCACGCCAACATTCTTAATACATTAGGAATCCTCACAGAGAACACCGATCACACCATACCTGAACTTTGGTTTGACAAAAACTTCCATGTAAGCTTCCCCTCTAGATCATTCTGGGAGGAGGATGCTTTCATGGAGGACAAGTCAATCCATCTCTACACAGATGGATCTAAAACCGACAGCGGAGTTGGTGGCGGTGTTTTCTCAGATAAGCTAAATCTAAGCCTCTCTTTCCGCCTTCCAAATCACTGTAGCGTGTTCCAGGCGGAAATTTTGGCGATTAAAGAAGCTCTGTCCTGGCTGAAGAAAAACGTGATATCTGCAAAGGATATCCGCATATTTTCGGATAGTCAGGCCGCCATCAAGTCCCTGGACTCGGTCTCATTGTGTTCTAAAACTGCCCTTGAATGCCGATCATCTCTCATGGAGATGGCAGAGCAGTTCAACATTCACCTCTGTTGGGTGCCGGGCCACAGAGACATTCCAGGGAACTGCAGAGCCGATGAACTCGCCAAAATTGGAACCACTCTACCTATCCTACCGGACAAAGGTAGTATAGGTATACCAATCGCTACGTGCAAACTAACACTAAAGCTAGATGCCAATAAAAGAACGGACCTTAGGTGGACTGCTGGACAAACATGTCTAGCGACCAAACAGATCTGGCCAAGGCTGGACCTGAGTCGATCTATGTGTCTGATCCTTTTAAATAGGAAACATCTCAGCGCCGTAATAGGTGTCATTACCGGACACTGCCTCATAGGCAAGCACGCAAGAAGGCTTGGCGCTTTTACTAACGATTTCTGTAGAAGCTGCATGGACGAGGAAGAGGAGAAGACAATCCCCCACCTACTCTGCACATGCCCAGCTCTCTCTCAGAGAAGGAAGATTCATCTAGGAGCTTTCTTCTACAACGACCTAAACGATCTAGAAAAAATAGACGTTAACAGTCTCCTACGCTTTATTATAAGCTCAAACTAGTTCCAGTAGTAAGAAGATCATAGATCCACGTGGCATTACAATGGGTCAATAGGCCTAAGTGGGTTGGTATTTCCAACAGCCACTCTTACCTAACCTAAGTTATGGTTTACCATATCAAAAGCTTTGGTAATATCTATAAAGAGGCACGACGGAATTTGAGAGTATATTTCCCCAATCAGTTTAAGTAGCGCATCTTCCGTAGATCTACCACTTCTGAAACCGAACTGATATTCACTAAAAAACTGCGTCCTATTTAAAAAAGAAAGCATTCTCGATTTTATTCCTCTTTCAAAAATTTTTGAGAAAACTGACAACAAAGAAATTGAACGATAATTGTTTAATACTCGTAGCATAGTGTCACCTTTTTTATGAAGTGGTATAACCAGTGCTGTCTTTGGGGAAGTGGGGAAAATTCCTTTGTACACACAGGAGTTAAAAATAAAACAGAGAACATCAGAGATCTGAAAAGATATATTTTTTAAAATTCTGCTAGAGATGTTATCTAGTGATGTTGAGTTTAACAATTTTAGAGAAGCTATGATTTTTTGTATTTCAAGTGGAGAAAATTCAATGAAGAAGAAACATTCGGGTTGAAATCTCGTTTCCACTAAACTATCATTAGTACACGATGTTGAGTTGAAATAGTTTGATAAACTATGAGAAGTTCCTACGTTTGCAAAGAAATCATTAAGCTGGTTAGCAATCTCCAGAGGATCAGAAGTTGTAGAGTTGTTAATTTTCAGTACAATATCATCAATACATTTTTTCTTATTTAAAATTTCGTTAACAACTTGCCATTCTTTCTTAATTCTCAAATTTTAAATCTCTATGACACACAGGTAGCCTTGAGAAGCAAGACCATCAAGTATAAAAGTAATCCATGGTTTACCAGTCAAATACGTTCCTTAATGCAGCAGCGTGATAGAGCTTACAACAGTTAGATCTGTTCGGCCAAAGCTTGTGTGTATGCGAACAAGCTGAACATACCGCTTAAGTGGTCGACAGCTGGGAACAATTTACGCGGCATAGGTATTGGCAAGGCAAAGTGTAATTTGGCAGATAGTAATGACAGCATTGACAGCTAATTCTCTAAACCGGAATTTCTTGTCTCGGCCCTTCTCGTCCGCGTTAGGTGTGACTGAGTTCTTGCCGAGCCTGGCTGTTTGTTAATCATCAAAGTGTTAATAATTTTGGTTTTAGGTCGGTCGATATCAGCACTATCGACTCTCGATAAATTCAAATGCCATTGGGTTAGACAAAATGCACACTATATTTCTAAATCTACTCTTACCAATCATACTGCCTTCTATCACCTTCATTTTTAACACTATCTTGACAAAAGAAGAGTACCCTACTCAGTGGGTATTCCCAAAAGTTCTAAAACTGATGAGTTTAGACCAATTTCAATTCTGCCCTTTCTGTCCAAGGCTTTTGAATGTATTTTGCTAAAACAGATGAGCACCTATCTTAAAAATATTACAATGCTCACACCAAAGCAATCTGGTTTTCGTGCGAAACACAGTTGTATTACCGCCCTGTTGAGTTTTGAGCACAAACATATAGTTCCGGATAATCAATTCGGTTTTAAGGCGGGACATGATATCTCACATGCCGCGTCTAAACTGGTTTCTGATATCCAATGGAACAAAGGCAAGAAACATTGCACTGGTGCCTGCCTTGTTGACTTGGAGAAGGCCTTCGACACCGTATGGTTAGAGGGTCTTTTCTATAAGCTGACTAGGCTGGGGATAAGTAAACCACTCTTGTACATTCTTTATAATATGCTAACCAACAGACAGTTCATCGTGAAGAATGGTGATGTGACTTCTGTTGGAATATTTCAAATTAAAAATGGTCTTCAGCAAGGTGCGGTCAATTCGCCGATCCTATTTAACATTTATACAAGCGACTTGATAGGTTCACTTCCCCATACTATTGCGTACGCAGACGATCCAAAAATCGAGGTTATTAATAACGTCTTACAGCATGACTTCGATAAGATAAGACGATTTTGCGATGACTGGAAGTTGAAAATCAACTTTCAGAAGTCGGAAACCATTCTCTTTAGGACGCCGTTGTCTGGAGCCTCTAGGGATACCAGAAAAAATTGGCGAAAGTTCTCAATCATTGGACAGCACGGACAGCCTCTTGCCTGTCGAAATGTAGTCAGATACCTTGGGATCTGGCTAGATCAGTTTCTGTATTTTGGCAAAAATGTAGATGCTGCTCTGGCCAGAGCTAAAGGTGCCTTTGCCCTTACACAGAGACTGTTTTATAGCAGCCAACTCGATGAGAGGGTAAAGGTAATCTGCTACATGGCCCTTATCAGGCCCATGCTGGTATTTGGTTGTCCCGTGTGGTTCAATGTACGAGCAAGCTTAATGGAAAAGATTCGGGTGTTTGAGAGGGCTTGCCTTAGGGCCTGTCTTCGCTTGTACAGAACACCAGAGTCGGAGTACAAGAAATTTTATCCTAATGAGGTCCTTTACAACAGAGCGAACCTAATACGAGTGGACAACTTCGTAATTAAGCTGACTCGAAGGCACATTGCAAGACCGCTGCAATGACCTCGACGAATAACCTGATATCTGGGGCTTACTACCCCAATTACCTTTACCACGAGAGTGTGCGATCTGACGGCTTCGTTCCACCGGAAGCATTCCTCTACCTAGATCAGATAGGGTTAATCCAGGATAGATCAGCGGTGCCGTTAATCTTCCATGTCGCTCGGACAGCTGGGGACAGGCGACTCAACTATAACAGAGACGTCGCACACGGCAGTGTGGATCGCCTCAGGAGTCGTTCGGCAGCACCAGCATTTCTGGTGGTTGAATGATGGAGAAGATGTTTCGTCGTCGTTTCCGTCAATTACGGAACAGCCTCACTAATGAGGCAGAGCTGACCAATCTATTTGCTCAGTAAATAGCGATGGCCAGCTTACATAGGTTTAGGTTAGAAACATATACATATATCAGTGTATATAAAGGTGTATACTGATATATGTATATGATTGTGTATAATGTCTATGTGTGTTTTTGTGTGTATTGTGCATTTAGGTTAGGTAGGCTAAGGTTGATTTTAAGTTAGATACTAAGTTTTTATAAAAAATAAAAAATTATGTCCACATGCTAAGTTTTTGTAAAGAAATTTTTTCTTAGCTTTAAGTATAGAAAATAAGTATTTATAAATAAAATGTAACTGCAGTCGAAAGACATAGATATAAGTATTCAGAGTAGCTTAGAGTGCCTGTGTGGGGCCAGTAAGTTAGTATAAGATTGTTAAGTAATTGTAAGCTAGCATTTAAGCATTTTTTGTTAGAATGTAAGAGTTAGTGTTAAGAAAATAAAATGCATTTAAAACTGAAAAAAAAACTGAACCGCCCTGTTGAGTGTTACTGATAATATACGACAAGCATTAGATGAAGAAAAAGTAACTTTCTTGGTGCTCCCATAGGCATTTGACATGGTTGATAACAATATCTTATTTAAGAAGCCCATTCGACAATATAACTTTTCATGAGGTGCAGTAAATTTGCTTATATCCTACTTAAACAACAGAATGCAATCAGTTTAGCTCTATGACAATGACAAAGAACTAGAGACGGATAAGAGACAATAGCTAAATCTAGAAGGCTTGGTACTCGATTGTCGGCAAAACGTGTAGGATAAGTGGTGTTTATTACCTCCATTCCTATCGAAGGTACTAGATCCTTCAATTGAAAGAATAGCGAGTCGCTTGTGAGTAAATTTGTATTAAAATCCAAACAAATTATTATGTGATGATATAGCGCAGAGTAATTGAAAATATCAGCAAAAAAGAGTAAGGGAGAGTATCTCTTATTTTTCTTGTATACACATGAAACCAAATATTTGGGGTGTTGCAATCAAATATCTCGAATAAAATATATTCAATCCCGTTGCCACTAGATTTCGTAATCGTTTTACATTTTAGGTTTAATTTACAATAAATCGTTATCTCACCGCCAGTAGTGTCGATGAGTCTATTATTCCTAAAAATTTCATATTTTGTACACTATATCGGGTATACTGGGCTTAAACCAAGTTTCACTTACACAGACTACATCACCACATGAATCAGAAAACAAATACTTTAAATAATCTAATTTATAGTTATTCAGACTACGTGCATTTATAAAGGGTTTTCCAATAGGGACTTGACAACTTTGAATTTAATTTGTGAACGCACTCTTTCACTAATCATCAAACTGTCACTGTCAATTTATTTAGTAGACTCAACATTTTCATCATGGTAAAGTACACGAACGAGTAACGTCTGCAAATTATAAAAATTTTCTACCGAAATTCGGAGTCGGTGACTGCAACTTTAAGAGCGTAAACTCTAATTTTCGGTCGTAATTCTCGCCCTAGTAGACAGGCAATAAGAAGTTTAGTGCAAAAATTTGATTCTAGATATTCGTTGTGTGATGTTGCCGTGTCAGTGAGACAGTGGTCGAAGTGTCGAAAATATCGCTGCCGTTCAGGCGTCCGTAGCAAACGATCCAAATTCCACGGCGTTCTCAAGAAATACGCCACAATATTCCGTACTTTGTGTAAGGATCTTGGTTTACACCCATACAAGATCATGCTGACTCAAGAATTGAAGCTGATGGACCATTTGAAGCGACGTACGTTCTCCGATTGGGTTCTGGAGAAGATGCGCCAAGATGATGAATTTCATCGCAAAATCATCTTCAGTGACGAAGCTCATTTTTGGCTCAATGGGTTCGTCAATAACCAAAATATACGTCATTGGTCGGGTGAAAATCCACATGTGCTTCATGAATCACCACTTCATCCACAAAAAATAACTCAGTTCAGTTCAGTTTTAATGCATTTTATTATCTTAACACTAACTCTTACATTCTAACAAAATGTAGTAGTAGTAGAAGAAGAAGAAGTGATAGAAGTAGTTAGAATGCGATTTTCAGTTATTTTCTTATAACCATAGGTGTAGTAGACTTCATTTGAAATTATTGAGTATAATGCCAACAAACCTGGTAGCTAATTCACAGCAGCAAACTTCTAGAAAATATTCAGTATTAATCTGTAGTCAGTCCGGATCGAAATCATTATTGAAGACTGGTCCGAAACTAGTAGGAAATAAAGCCTACTGGATATTGATAACACGTATCCCCCAAAGTAACATACACCTCACATTATTTTCTTTAAAATTAGAGAGTAGACATGCGACAGGATTCTTTTCTGCTTTTATTACTTCAGATAAACCTTGGGTTCAACATTTTGCCACCAATTTTCTACTACATACTTAACGGCTTCAACACCATTGCTTGATATCTTTTTAGATATTATAACATAGATACGCTATTCCCTAGAAATAGGTACTTTCGCTTAGTTTTTATAAATCCTGCCTTTATGCTTGCTTCCGTTTTCTTTTTTTCAGAAGCATGGGTTTTAGCCTTACCATTCACCAGCCTCGGAATTGTGTCGGCTAGAAGCTGAAATAGGAAAGGAATGTAATGGGGTCCTCACGGCTCATGGCTCCAGAACTGATCGCTGGTGTCTTGTTGAAGGACGACAACGTTAAATTTCATTTCACGTTTGGAAAACTTGAGTATGTCATCCAAGCATAGATACTCGTATATGCTGAATTGCGTCTGAATTGTCTTGTTAATTCCACTCATAACTTCCAAGTTAGTTTGAGAATACAAAGCCTCTCTCAACGCAGTCGGAAGGCTGAATTAACTATTTATTTTCGGCGACCCTGCGCACAATGGGAACATGGAAAAAGAGATCGCTGATGTACTTGGTAGGCAAGGCTCAGGGAGGGTTTGAAGGGACTAGAAACTGCAGTAGGACTGCTTGCGTCCTCGGTTGTTTCCATTTAACCCGTAACATACGAGTAAATTGCACGGGGTAATTGTAAACACTTCAAAACTTTAAAACAAATAAGTTGCAGCTGCAAGTTAAAGTTCAGGTCACGTGACGCTTTATAACAAAACAGGTGATGGGCTGGAAGAGTTTACAGTTTTTGGAATAGACGGAAGCTTGGGTGTAAGAGTGCTACGAAAACAAATTCTCAGATTAACTTTGAGTCACTTATTAATCCTAAATATTTAATTTACTTAACGGTTGTGACTTAAAGACACTTGTCACTACAACCAGTACAACAATCAAATAAACGGGTAGGTATTGACTCTGTAGGAGCCGCACCAGAGTGTAAATCTTTTATATTCAGATGCGTTAAAGAAAACGTTGGGCTCAAAACTGTTAAGAGCTGTCGAATGGAAAAAATTCAATTTTTTCTTCCGACACCATCAATATTCACTTTCTGGGATTTATTCAAGTATACACCTTTTAACCATATTGCATTCCAACAGGCAACTGCATTTGAATGATGAGATAATGGCTTCATTTAGTTGATCCGTTGCCTCATTTACGTCCCCAATGGACTGTAGAGATGAGGGCAATGAGTCAATTTGATACGAGTAGCGAAATATTCTTATATCTCTGATAATCCAGTTCGTGAGTTTCTTCATCTGACACATGCCAATCCTAGATAAAAATATGAAGAAAGGGAGATGAGATGGTGAGGTCAAGTACCTCCACTCTTACAGAATTGTAATTCTTATTACGTAGAAGCAGATTTTTGGTAAAAATATAATTTGAAAATAACTCAACCGTTTTGTTATTGCCACTGTTGCTACCCCAGATGTTGTTGTGGGCGTTGGTATTACATCCAAAAAAGAGATGCTAATTGTGACGGTGGCACAGCTCGATCAGGTAGTATACTTTGCATTGCATTCCTCTGAGATAGTTCGATGAACTAAATCTCTGGTGTTAAACCCTGGAATGACTAGCTATTTAATTCGGAACTGATCCGTAAAGCAGTCCCCGATCTAAAATCTCTTCGGGCAAATTATATTTTTTCACTTATTATTGTTGGGGCCAAATATCTTACCCTCAGTAGCCCAACGTTTTTGAATTAGTTCTAGGACGATTTTTTCTCTTGCGCATCGGTAGTTAAAGGTTGACATGTGTATGCAGCATTCCGTAAGCGGTTCGGTTTGCTATCGGCTTTCTGCCATATGGGAACCTTGGCAAAAGACTGGTCCTTTTGCCATATCAAACCGCATTTCTCCTTGATTTTAGAGAAGTTACTCCTCGGAAATTACGCCTCAGCGGCTTCATTGCATTGAAGCAAACAAACACGACCCAGCCAGCCCTGATAGTAGAGCTATCAAAAGACGGTTTCACGTGTTCAATCGAAATATCGGTAACTCCCTCTTGTAAATGGTTTTCCAATAGGGACTTGACAACTTTGAATTTAATTTGTGAACGCACTCTTTCACTAATCATCAAACGGTCGCTGTCAATTTATTCAATAAACTCAACATTTTCATCATGGTAAAGTGCCGTTCAGGCGTCCGTAGCAAACGATCCAAATCAGTCAATTCCACGTTCTCAAGAATTGGGCATCGCTCAGACCACATTATGGCGTATTTTGCGTAAGGATCTTGGTTTACATCCATACAAGATCAAGCTGACTCAAGAATTGAAGCCGATGGACCATTTGAAGCGACGTACATTCTCCGATTGGGTTCTGAAGAAGACGCGCCAAGATGATGAATTTCATCGCAAAATCATCTTCAGTGACGAAGCTCATTTTTGGCTCAATGGGTTCGTCAATAAGCAAAATATGCGTTATTGGTCGGGTGAAAATCCACATGTGCTTCATGAATCACCACTTCATCCACAAAAAATAACTGTTTGGTGCGGTTTGCATGCCGGCGGCATTATTGGGCCATATTTTGTCGTCGACGATAACAATCGTCACGTTACTGTGAATGGTCAGCGTTTTCGCGCCATGATCACCGACTGTTTTTAGCCCGAATTAGAAAATATGTACTTGGACGACATGTGGTTTCGACAGGATGATGCGACAAGCCATACAGCACACGCTACAATCGATTTATTGAAGAGTAAGTATGGTGAGCGTGTTATCTCAAGAAATGGGCCAATCGATTGGCCGCCTCGTTCGTGCGATTTAACGCCGCTTGACTATTTTCTGTGGGGCTACGTTAAGTCATTGGTTTATGCCAACACGCCGACGACGTTGGAAGAGCTCAGAGCCAAATGCGTGGCCGAGTCGTTGAAAATTGGGTCCAATGAATCGACCGCTGCAAACGTGCCCGCTTTGGCCATATGAACGAAGTCGAGTTCCATTCATAAATGTTTTGATTGTACTTCAAGCCGATAGTAAAGTTTTTGAAATATCTCAAATGGTTTGCGTGATATTTAAAAAAAAAAGTTGTCAAGTCCTTATTGGAAAACCCTATATAGCAGATTTTAAGTCCATCGTAACTTTTAGAAAGAATATTTAACATAGTGTACATGGATTTTACGTTCGTATATGTTTCCAGAATCTACAAAAACCATAAAATAAACAGACAGAGACAAGAAACAACAAAAAATAAAAGTGCCTTCAACCTAGTGGGGAGAAGGAAATCTAACATTAGTAAAAAGTATTCAATAATTAAATCGGTTAATTCAAAGTTAATAAAAAAATATAACGAAAATGGAACTGGAATTGAATTGAAAATAACGGTAAGGCGACAGTAGTGAAATACCTTATTTATATGGTTCAATACGCTCATATAAACACCACTTTAAACCGCATTGAAATAGCCAACACGCATACGCTCATTTCTGCTTATAAAACGCATTGAAAATTTGTAATCGCTTTAAAATATCATACAAACACTTTCAAATCGCATTGAAACATTTTACTCTCTCGCGCTCTCATCATTCTTTCATCCGAAATGTAGTCAGATACCCTGGGATCTGGCTAGATCAGTTTCTGTATTGTGACAAAAATGTAGATGCTGAGCTTTTGACCTTACAGAGTGACTGTTTTATTGCAGCCAACAGCGTTGATTATGGTCGTCCGGCTTCTATTCTTGCGTCAGCACAATCTTATACAAATACAGGCCCCAATCTAACCACACAATAAGCCGGGTTGACTCTCTGGCTATGCCCAAACTCAGCTGATTGTATCGATATTGCAGTGTCTTCTTTGATACTGATCGCTACGGCGGCTATGCTTACTTCATTTCGCATCAACCTCTGTCTGATTGGTGGGTTAGGATGCAAAAGAATGTACTCACGCTCAAACTTTTCCACGGTGGGATGAATTATCTGCACACTATAGCCATGAAGACAACTGACGTTACGACGTTGTGTATTTACAATTGAGTCGGAATTTCAATATTCTTTAATAATTTCCGCACGTTCGGCAAGCTTAAGACGATGCATGATGAAATGGCAAACTCTACTGAATATTTTGGCTGCTGGATGTCATTGGTAACTTTGACAGCTGCTGAAACAGCAGCATTTATACCAATTCAGGGCATTACAATGCCTACATTTTGTATCCATTCTCCCTAAGATAACTAATCGATGATTAACATACCCGTAGTCAATTAATGGGTCATAATCAAATGCAGCGTCATTAAAAGTCTCCCTCGGGCCACGTATTACGTGCTTTTACATGACGTCTCTCTGTTTCTCGTTCAGCATTTAAAAAACGCCGTCATTGTGACTCTTCAAGCGGCTAAAATGCGGTTAACTTATGACTGGTCTAATGTCTCTCTAGCTGTTAAATCAGCATGGTCGTTCGTCAAAAACATTAGAAATTCGTCCTTATCCTCCATTTCAACGCTCATTTACAATGATATTCCAGTTGTCAGGTCTTTGGACAAGGCCAATCAGTTTGCTGCATACTTTGCGGCCAACTCAGCACTTCCAAATTATGCTTTCTCTCCGCCTCACACTTGAGTGCGTCGAATCTTTAATGGAACGGATCCACTTTCGCACTCGTGTAGTAGGAAGATTTCTTAGAGGTCTTAACATTCACAAATCCACTGGTCCAGATGGTATATCTCCCCTTTTTCCGAAGAGCTGTTCTTCCACGCTGACAAAACCAATGCGTAAATTTTTGCATCAACCCTACTCTTTCCGAGCAGATAAAAAATGGCTTTTTTCAGTCCGTCCCGAAAAAAGGTGAACCTTCTTCTCTCTCTTTCTATAGATCCATTGAACTTACGTCCCTGCTTCCCAAGGTCATTTAAACGCTGATAAACCATCAGCTCATGAAATATCTCGAAACACGAAAATTTCTCAATGACCGGCAATATGGTTTTCGTAGCAACAGGTCTACTGCTGATCTGATGTCATGTCTCACGGAAAAATGCAACCAAAGTGTACACCAATCTGGCGAAAGCAAGATAGTTGCACTTGATGTTTCTAAGGCATTTGACAGAGTTTGGCATTAGGCTTTTTTGCCGAAAATACGTGCTTTTGGGATCGATGAGTCGCTCATTCAATGTATTAGGAACTACCTTTCGGAACGTTCAATTCTAGTTCTCTTGGATAGTAGAACGGCTGTAGAACGAGAACGGCAGCGTATGCTAAGCTCATTAAATTCCTATAGTAATAGCATAACCAATTGGGGAACTATCAATAGAGTGGAATTTAATGCTTCCAAAACTCAATGCTGTCTGCTATCGTTAAAGCGATATTTAAACACCCAGCCATTGCCCATGAATGGCTCTTGCATCGTTGAAACCGAAAAACTTTCCATTCTCGGCATGTATGTCAGTGACAACTTACGTTGGAATGACTACATATCCGGTGTCTTCAAAGATGCTGCGAAATAACTAGGGTTCCTCCAGCGATGTAAAAAATACTTCACCCCTCTGATCGAGCCTCAAGATATAAGGCATTTATCTGCCTGAAATTGGAGTACAATGCCCACATCTTGCCGGGTGCGCCAAAAACATTTCTGCACCTGCTAAATAGGATTGAAAACCGAGCGATAAAACTCATAGCTGTTGCTAATATCACTCAGACAATGGACACCCTTGAACACCGATGTAATTTCTCGTGTCGCACTCTGTTTTATCGATATTTCCACCAGCAGTGCTCCATTGAAATCGTCAGTAGCATTCAGCCCCTTCAAACCTTTAACCATAACACCCGTCTCCCTATGAATGCTCATCATAGAGCTCATGCTCTGATGAAATATCGTGATTCTTTCCTAAGCCGTACATCTCGCCTATGGAATGCCCTGGTGAGCTCTTTATTCCTTGACCATTATAATCTTCAAACATTTAAAACCATCGGTACCCTTCCTTCTTTCCTCTCTGAACTTCCTTCGCCTGCGCTGTGTACAAGCATCTTAAGGGGACTTTAAATCCCTTGAGCGCGCGCGTTGTGAATCAAAGGTCCGACGGACCTGAGATTGCTCCAAGGTCTCTGTAGCTCTAAGAGATGCGTGACGCTCTATATGTAGAGACCGGTGAGCCTGAGATTGCTCCGGATTTTCTTGGGTTCCAGTAGCTTTCGCAACTCCAGCTCTCTTGAAGATAAACTATGTGTTCAAGCTTTGTCCATACCAAACTTCAGTCCGTTCAACAGTGCGGCGCAGCGAAAATTTTATACTTCGTCGTATGTGCAAAATCGTTGCCTGCCGGCTGCCATTTGAAGTAAGTTTACATTAAACAATATTATTATAGTTATTTATATTTATTTATTTTTTCGAAGTAGCCTTCGTGGATCATATTTTTTACAATAATGCCGTGCTGTGTCTTTTTTTTTTTTTTTTGTAAGTAGCCTCTGTACTTCCTTGGGATTCAAGCTATGTCCATACCAAATTTCGTCAAAATCGGTTCAGGGTGTCAACCTTGAAAGCGTAGCAGACAGACAGAGTTACTTTCGTATTTATAATATGATATTAGTATCGATCAACATAAGCGGCTTCTGTGGGCTGATCCCAACCTTTTTATGCAAAGAAAATCCTATTCGAATTCCTAATTGAGCCGTTATGAGCTATTTTTATTATTTTCTGATTTAATTTGGAGTTTTGACAAGCGACGTGCCGCGACACTTTTGTTCCTTTTGTTATTCCAGCAAATCTAGCCTTGACCGTGCTTTCGCTTTACTTGTTTTATTGCGTTCTTCCACCCACCTTACTTTCAACAAGATTTCTTCTAAGTTTTCGTCTTAAAATGGGGGACATTTTCCAGACGCCAATCTGTGTGCTTTGGCTAATAAATCATCATCTGCGTATGTGTAATAAGTCGTATTGCCTTGACTGAAGCTTTGTTGACCCTCAGGCATTGAAAGTGGAATCCAAAATTATCGGGTAACATGTGATGACATCGGTGGAATTCTAATTTAAACTCGAACGGGGGGTTTTTCTTAAGATATTCCCACCACGCACCGTATGCGATGATGTTTGTCTTTTTCTGTTTTAGCGAAAAATCTCTCCGGATCACGAAACCACAGCGTGATATGGATAATTGTCTGTGGTTCTGGAATTTTTTTTCTAATTTTCACAAAATTTTTTTGATTAATATTAGTTTCATTGATGCTTTTGTTGTCTTCATCATTTTTTTTGATAGAGATTAACGTGTTTTTCCCACAAACAATACCATAGCCCGACGAATTTTGGTGATGTTTTCGCATTCGAAATATCCAATTAGTTTTCCTTCAGCCCATCTGATATACCTTTGTGATCCAGAGAGATGACACACTTCTCTTGACACACTAGGACTCCATTCTTAGCCCTAAGTACACAAAATAAACATTTATAAATACGTAAAATGTAAATGAAGTCGAAAGACATAGATATAAGAATTTAGATTAGCTTAGAGTGCCTGTGTGGGGCCAGTAAGTTAGTATAAAATTGTTAAGTAATTGTAAGCTAGCATTTAAGCATTTTTTGTTAGTATGTAAGAGTTAGTGATTAAGAAAATAAAATGCATATAAAACTAAAACTAAAACTAACTAACACTAGGACTCCTGAGGAACCAATTGAATGGAAATCAAGCAGATGAAGGTAAATACTTTCCCTTAAAAAATGCTCAATATCACTGAAAAAACTGAGTAGCCCTTATAAGTATTGTAGTTTCTGTACCCTATTTCATCTGAATATCAATGGAGTTTCATTCGACTTTGCAATACTTCCGATTATAATGAACCAAACAGACAGAATTAAACATTCAACTTGGACGAAGACAGGGTCTGCCGACTAAAATGAAGTCAACAACAATCGTTGTTCGTGACATGCCGCCACTCTGAAGCACGCTTCTTCATGCGTTCTCTTTTTGCAAAATTGAGAATCGGCCTAGAAGAGCAATCACTTTTGCAATCTCATCGCCACAAAGAAACTGAGGGGGAACGCCTTCAAGGCTGAAGAAAACGCGTTGATCCTGAAGACCACCTATTGTCAATGCCCGAATTACAACAAAATCATCCCAGTGCTTCTGGAATACGGTCTGAACAAACTTCTCGAGCATTGCCCTATGCAGCCGGGTACACCACTCAAACCAATGTTGGTTCATCCGACAAAGGTAGTCCATGAGGTGCTCGAGCGCTTCGACGGTATCAAATTCACATGCGAATGGAAATAAGATAGAGAACGCGCACAGATCTATTGTGATGACAAGGGAGTCATAAGCCTCTACAATCGAAACCAGGAGAACAACACGTCCAAGCACCTAGATCTGATCACCCGAATTGACGACATCAAGGGGGAGGACGTCAACTCGTACATCATCGACAACGAAGTAGTTGCCTGGGATGTGGAGCGCAAACAAATTCTTCCATTCCAAGTGTTGAGCACGAGGAAACATAAGGATGCAGGTCTGCGTGTATATGTCCGATCTGCCCTTCCTGAACGGCAAGCCTCTGATTACGGCAAACTTCATAGAATGTAGACGACTACTCAAGCAGACATTCAAAGAAGTCCAAGGACAGTGGCAATTCGCTACCTGCGTCGACACTAGCGATGCCGACGAGGTGCAGGTACTTTTGGAGGAATCCATCAAAGGAAACTGCGAGGGTCTCATGGTAAAGACTCTGGAGAAGGAGGCGACGTATGAAATCGCAAAACATTCCAGCAATTGGCTTAAGCTAAAAACGGACTATCTCGCTGGTATCGGCTATTCACTGGATCTGGTAGTCATAGGCGGATACATTGGCAAAGGAAAGCGGACAGGTACCTACGGCGGTTTCCTTCTCGCATGCTATGATGCCGACAACGAGGAATACCAGAGTATCTGCAAAATTGGCACAGGTTTCAGTGATGAAGATCTACAGACCCATGCCGAGTTCTTCAAACAACATGTGCTGAAGAGACCAAAATTCTACTACTGTTACGACAGTTCTCACGAACCAGACGAATGGTTCGAGTCAGTCCAAATCTGGGAAATTAAACGCGCGGACCTCTTGCTCAGCCCGGCTCACATGGCTTCATTCGAATTCGCGATGACAAGTCACCAGAAGATGCCACCTCTGCGATGGCTGCCGAGTTGTGTAAAGCAGCAGATGATCATTGGATACAAAGCACACATCAACTTACTCGTATCTCTAAAATCTGGGTCGAAAAAAGTATGACCGACGAATTGAATCTCAGCACTGCCCGATCAAAAAAAAACCCTCAACTGCGGCGACTATTGATTTATAGGTCTCCTCATTGTGTACAAAATCATATCTGCCGTATTGTGTGAACGGTGAAACGAAAGGAAACAGGAAAGTCCCCAATTAACCAAATGTTGACACTATTGCAGATACTGCAAAAAAATCCAAGAACTCCCAATCGATACACACCACCCCTTCATCGATTTCAAAGCCGAATATGAAAGCATCTATAGAGACGAATTATGCTAGTTTTAGCGTCCCTGACAAACTCAATCGACTATGCAGGACTACAACGGGGAATGCACGAGATTTTGTCAGGTTCGGTTATGATAAAACCGAGACCTTGAATGCAAATCAACCCCATAGCCACCATTTTTCAAAAGCCAGATACGCGGCGTGCGCACAACTGAAGGTAGGTTGGCAAAAGACCGAGCTGTTAGCTGAAACCTTGAAGAACACTTTCCCACCTTTCAAAAGGATTAGCTCCTTCGACTTTTCATCTATTGAGTAAACAATAGTTTGTTCCCCATTTTTCTCCTTTGCAGTTCTGATGATCATTTTGCCTGGCTAGTCTACTCTGGAAGACTTCCTTGTGCTTGTGATCATCATCGAGGAGATATACCCTGAATTGCCACGAGTTCCGCTTTTGTCGCGGTTTTAATTTCTTTACAGCCAACAAGAGTCAATTCTTGTTTACTGTGCCATGGCATGTGATCGAGAGCCAGCCATTTTTTGTTGGGATGACAACAAATTTCAGGGAGGTACCGTTTTTGTCAGAGTTACATATATACATAACACTTTCTTTTTTTTAATTCACCTCATGTTGAGTTAGTACTAACCTTCAAAAGGCAGCTGTTAAAATTTCATGACAATCTGTTCAGTAGTGTGTGAGTTATTGTGTTAAGGGTCACGCTACTTTTGTTGTTTTCAAAATAATGCTGGGAAAAAATACCGTTCAAGCGAAGCAATGGCTTGAAAAGTGTTATGGGGACTCCGCTCCATCAGACACAACAATAAAACGTTGTTATGCTGACTTCAAACGTGGTCGTAGAGACATTGATCATGCAAAACACCAGGAAATATTAAAAAAAATCCACGAAATTGTTTTGAGTTATCGAAAAGTACAGTTGCATGAGTTAGCTGACATCGTAAAGATATCAAAAGAACGTGTTGGCTTTATATTGCATGAGCATTTGTCCATGAGAAAGCTCTGTTGAAAGTGGGAGCCGCGTTTGCTCATTGTTGACCAAAAACAACAACGTTTTGATGATTCTGAGCTGTGTTTGGCCATGTTTAAACGTAACAAACCGGAATTTTTGCGTTGATATGTGAATGCTCGCCGGTAAGAAATTTCGCTCGAATGAAGAAGTTCTTAGTGAAACTGAGGCCTATTTTGAGGCAAAAGATAAATCGTTCTACAAGAATGGCATTGAAATGCTAGAGCGGCGCTGGATTGTCATTGTGTTGATCTTGATGGAGATTACATTGATGAATAACGTCAATTTTTCATGAGAAAAACCGTGTTTTCTTTGTTTTCTTTTCAGCCCATGTGTTATGTACCTCCATCAGCAGGCATTTCGGCTATCGACTCTTTCGGGTTCATTAAGTGCATAATGGTGAGTTTACATCGCACTGTAGCATCCTTGTAAAATAATCCTAATTTTATTGGCTGCGCTCGCGGGATCGTTGATTCTTTTTGCATTTAATGGGCCATCCACTTTCTTAACTGCCATAGAGTTTTTTTAACATTGAGTGTCGTTTGTATTTTTTATTGCAAATCCCCTCGGTGAGTTGTCCGTGGACCTGCATCTATTAGAGAAGCCCTCGTTATCAGCTTCTGCTGCCCTCTCGGCAGGAACCTGTGCATATCTTATGCGCTCTTTGTTCTTTGCCTCTTGTAATTCATGCCATCTTTTACCATGGCAGCAATTCGAGGTTGGCCTTTAGAGTCTGTTGCTGGCATTATAACAGTGTCTGGTACATTTTGCCCCTGAGGATCTTCGTTTTCACTTTTGAGCAACGAAACTCTTTTGTCTCCATCACAATCTAAGCTACTGGGGACCGGAGTAGAGATTCTTCTTCTGACTCCGTATATTGATTTTGTTGTTGTTTCTGTTTGTTGTTTTGGTTCTCTTTTGGACCCACGATTATAGCGAGAAAAGTTAGTCCGCACCTCCAGAGCTCCTATACAGGTGTAAGGCTAGTCTCATAGGGACATTACGTAAACGATGCAGATATATGATTCCCTGTGCCATTCAATCCTCGGTACGTATTCCACAACACCTTGATTTGACTAAAGCCTCTACCATATGAGTGAACATATGACATTCCTCTATCCGCCAGGATCGTGTTTTGCCAGATATTTTTGGGACAAAATGGGACCTAGTGAAGGAGAACAACTTGTGCTTTGCATGCCTTCCTTTGGACATATGTCATTTGAATTCGGGGGAAAAAACTCTTCTTCATTTTCAGATTGCAAGCATACGCATCATCATTTCCTGGACAACAGCTCTTAAATTGTTTCTTCGACAGAAAGATGTTCCGCAATTAAGAAGAATGCGGCTTCTATTGAAAGTCTTCCACTAAGGCCAATGCAACTCTTAAGATGCCAAGACTATAAAATTGAGACTCTTTTGTGTTGCTTCATGTGGTAGTGGATTTCTACTCCTACGAGGGTTCTTCAGTTACAGTCGTTGAAGAAGTCATAGGTCCCCAGGCATAGGCATTCGAGGAGCTTCTTATCAATTGGCACTTCAATGGTTTAGGGGATCAAGTAGCATCAGAAGAATAAGGTAATATCAATTAAAACCAGATCGGTGGGAGCCCTTAGTCATTAGTATCACCATAAGCGAGTTAGAACCGCCGATAAACATCTTCAATATCCGCACCGAAGTACTGATAGAGATTGACAGCTGCCATTTGGAACAAGTCAAAAAAAAGAACGTGCTGCAACTAAAACAAAGCCGGGGGGTGGATAGTTTTAAGCTCAAAGAGAAAGTATCGCACAACGTAGATCTTTAAGGGCTCCAGAATTGGTGGATCAATTAGGCAAAACAATCAAACGACTTTATTGAGCCCGCCGAGAACGAAAGAACTCTGAAACATCTTGAGGTTCCACGCGCAGAGTGGCCGCAGATCGAATTAAAATCGGCCTTCTTTAGGCAACAGATTGTACTATTTTACCTAGAAGCTACTCGACTGCTCTTGGCCGCCTATAAAACATGGAAAGGAGAATGGCCAACAATGTCAATGTACGGGCTAAATCTGAAAATGCAAAGAAGGAGTATGTAAGAAGGAGGAGCAGTGGTACGCAGAGTTAAGGAATTTGAAAATCTAATGCACACTATCCACTCTTACTGCTGTCACAACCCCTTGTAGCACATCGCTATTAAGAAAGGAATTTGTGGTTGTTTCCTCAAGACTTCTCAAGAAGTAAAATATAACAAATGAGGCTGAGGCAAACAGAAAAATGTATCTTCCAAAGTTCATCCCTAAAAGTTGATGTTTTCAATAATCAGTCTAAAACGGAACTATGTCGTAGTTCCCAGCTATAACACTCTTCTCAATCAATGACACATCTTAACTGGAAAACTTTTGAAACAGTGGAATGATGTCCTTTATAATACGAAATCTGAAAGATTTCAACTTCATGTCGTACGGGCAAACACCGTGTAAAAAATGACAGAAGTCGCAACGCTCTATGTGGACGAGATTAATAATAATCTATAGAAACGATGCGAAGTGGCAACAACAAGTTCCACAGTTCTTCGACAAAACTAGCTTACTTCGTTTGGCAACGGAATCGATGCAATTTTATGTATGCCTGTAAGCGCTAGGTGTCCAATTCAATCTGAAACCAGTGATGATCTTTCGGTATCACAAGGAATTTCATCACTAAAATCAGGAGGTGATGGTAAACGAAATTAGGCATCACCATGAAGAAAAGAAACCTGAGTGCCACAGCATAAATTGGACAGTGCGAGGTCCAGATAGTCGTTGATGAATTGATGAAACAGTGCAAGTTTAATGTTTGACATAATTTTGTGCTTCCCCTTGCATATGGTTTCCTGGATTACTTTGGCCCTCTAGTGTTTTGTATTAGGCGCTGTAGGGAGAAGAAACAGGTCACTCTTTCAATTGCCTACCAGTGCGTGCCGTCCATATCTAGCTGGTTGACAGCAGATAATTCTGAGCCTCTTTGGGAGAGTTTTGGGACGACAAAATAGATGATAGAAGTAAATCGAGAGCTTTTAGACTTCGACACTATTCAAGTCGAGACGTCGACATCGAGAATAGTTTGGCTATTTAACTGCCCTTTAATCCTTTGTGCTGTTGGATACCGAGAGCAACTTCATCGCTGAATGAAACGGATCATGTCTTACACCCAAACACCTGACTACCCTCCCATACATTTAGAATAAATAAACTCTGAGATGGCTCGTTTTGCGCTATTTGCACATTGAAACAGATTTCAGATAGTAACACCCCTAAGAACCTTGAAAAAGCCATGAAATCCCTTGAACTTCTAAATCAACACGGCACTTGTGCGACTCCGAAGCAGTCATTCACTTAACCCACATCAAACAGCAAACCAAACATGCAGCCCTTGTCCACCGCTTAACAAAGATACTTTCCTCATCCGATCGGATTCACGTGAATCCATCACACGACGACATCATTAGGTTTTCCATTTACCCAACAAACAATCATGCCACTAGATCACGCCATTAAATTCTAAAAACTCGCACAAATTTCCCGCGCAAAATCGGTTTGAGTGTAGACAGAGCATCCCCACTACACCGACCGGCACAACGCAACCAACGTGTCGGAAGAGATCAAACAAAGCAAGGCACGAACTCCGATGTGCTCGTACTATTACTGATCATGTCAAGGCAATTCTCTGTACCTACGAGCGCGAGTATCTTGTGCGACTAGTTCATAGATTTCAATGGAAGGTTGTTACTTGGTTTACACTTGACCCCCGCATTGAATGTGAGTACCTGTACGTGTATCTAGTTACTTAGTACTCGCGCTACTACAATTGTTTCGCAGACGCACGTCGAATCTAACGAATATCTTTACGGTTCAACTTTGGGCTAATTGCCGCCTTAAGTATGATTGCCCAACTAATTGCACTTTATTGTCATAGAATGCATGCATTTGTGCATCTGCATCACGTTAATAAGCATGAAAATCCTCTGGTCCCCCGAGCACCATTAAGCCCTTGCTTTGTGCAGTTGTTCTTTATAACTTGCATCGCATCTTTGCCTAGAAGCTAGATAAACCAGAAATCAGAAATGAGATACCGAGTGTAACGCATCGATGGAATGCTGTGCCATTAAAACCGGAACCAGCCACCTTCCTCTTCTCAAGGGATTCCCATCCAAAACAGGATAGCCATAAACGATGCGACTACAGAGGCAACTGCAACGGCGATCGCGACGTCTATGGCCTTGAGGGTGAAGGTTCTCAACTGTCGTTGGCCTTGAATCAGCGACGCATCGAGAACGCATACGAGTATGCTCGAGACTCGAATTTGATTTGATGTTCCAACGAAATGTGAAGTTTTGATCTCACTCCCAATGTGGCATCTGTTTATCAAATCCAAACCCATCAAATCGGTGATGGGACATGAGATCACAATGTCAGCGCAACGAGGTCACTCGAACTATTCCAATTAAGATATTTTGTCAATTAACAAGTTCATTACTGTTACTGCGTAGCGGTGACAGAAGTGACACTATCCGTCGTTCGATGGCATTGCTGAATTTCACTGGAAAACTGGTTGCCCAAGCGGCATGCTCTTGATTTTTCCAGCGCTCGTGAGCTTGTCACTTTGACATTTTGTCTGATTTATTTTACGGTAATGTGCACACAAAGTTAATTCGAGCAAAAGTGACTACTAAGAGCAGCCAACATTCATCAAGTGGACATGAGTGCGTCTTTGGTTAAGGGGTAATTGATGGTCATTAAGAGGAAATCAAGCAGCACAACAATGTCGTCAAATGAGATTGAAATTTGAAATTTTCTTTTTGGCTGATCTCTTCTCTGTGGACGTGCGACATTGCATAGCTACACAATGAGCAACCGGATTTCGAAACATGGCATTAGGTAATACAGTTCGAGTTCCGATCGGGAATTGGTTTGTGTCGAGGTGGTGGTTATTTGATATCGTAATTGGATCGGTTGGGGCAGAAAACTTGTTTGAACCGCGTACTACAAATACTTTTTCCGGACGCAATAAGCGATTGAATGCAGGTACTCGTATGTAGGTTCCATGCGTTATGACAGTGACATGTGTTGGAACTGGTTTTGTTTTTGTTTTTGGTACGATTGACTAACTTCTAGTACTAGAGACTTGGATGCAGAAATTTGTAGTAAGGAAATGGAATAAGGGATTGCTACTTGCGATCTTAATCTGACAGCGATTTAATCAGATAGTTGAGAATATGATTGTCAGGGTCGACGTGGTAGGTGTCCTCACAAATATTTACGCAGCATTTATGAAAAGGAGGAAACCAGGAAATATGCTGCTCAGTAAGTAGGAAACAAACATAAGAATTGCTGCGTCAAAAATGGGACTCCTCATGGTTTTACCACTTGTTATAACTAGAAGTTTAACAAGATAAACTGAGGCCACTATAGAGCTTAATATGGAGTATAGTAATGAATGCAGTCGGATGGAATTGTCAGCTTATGGATTCGAAGGATTTCAAAATCAATTCCACGGGAAAGGTGGACATTCATGTAGCACACAGTTGGAGACAAACTGTAAGGATTGCTAAATAAAGCACCATCTAAGTTCGGATTGGACTTGGGCCTCAACCAATGCACTTCTCCGGTTAGAAGCGTCACCCACTTCAGCAATCAATAATGGTTTGGGTATGCTTTTACTCATGCGCGAGATCTAAGGCGAGGTCTCCCTCTACTGCATTGTCCCTCCGAGTAGATATCGAAGACACTTCGGGCCAGAGCGTTAAATACAATCGCCATACGTGTTCTAGCCATGTCTGGTGGCTGATAAGCATTTTTTTGATCATAGCTCCTGATTCCTCGCAGGAATCAAAATGGAGAAATTGATGCATCAATAAATGCATCAACTTCCAGGGATGCAACTGCTCTGCTGTGCACCCTAACGACAATTAGACTGACCCTACAGTTTCTGTCATTGAGATAGGAAGCGAGGATTCCCTTCTGTCCCTTCTGAATGATTCAGACTTGAATGCACTATGTGAAGGCACACTAAAATCCTGCGAATAAGTCACTGCAACCAGCTGGCTACGTCAAATTAAGGCCATCGGAAAGAAGGCGTTTAAAACAATTTTTAAAGCAAGCTAACGCTAGGAAATGAGCTCTAGAAATTGCCACCCACTATCCGACAAAAAGAGTGCCGAGATGAAGCGTATGCGATTCGAAGATTCAACCATACTGAGAACAGAAGTTAGGAGAAATCACACCTGAAACGCAGTAGTCGACAGGAATTCCTAAAGCAATATAGTAGCACGAGTCAGGGTAGGTGTGATTCCGTTTGATACAATTCTCAACCGCTTTAGTTACTAACAAATGGCTTGCGTACTCATCTCATCGATGCATCAACTGAGATCAAACCATCCTTTCATAGTTCAAGCCACAAAAAAGGGTTGCTCATATTTGTATGTTCCAATAAAGTCACCACCAAGTGGCTGAGGGACATTTTCTCTAAAGCTTAAGAGAGATACGGTCTGGCTGTGAAGTTAGCGGAAGAAGATCGATTACCGAGACCACATACCATCAGAGGGTTCTTTCTGCAAGGTACAGGGTTGAAAAATGAATCAACACACGGGAATCAACACCAGACGCTGGAATCTTGCCCACATTGTCTTCGACATAAATGACAGTTCCATGAAGAGGTTGAATGACATTAAAGGTTAAGGTTAGGCAATCTGAGGCTCATAAGAAAGATCTGCGACAAAATCTCAGGAACCAAGCAACAGGAAGATTTAGAAAAGACTGGAACAGGAAACTAATAGCGCTACTACTGCTGCCACTAGTAGAGTACCCGAGCTTACTATACCTACTAGCAACATCTATGTTTGCCTTATTTAGATCCAGATTTAATCTGGGATACATCCCACAAACTAGGAGGGAGGTTACCGTAGTTTAAATCTCCAAACCTGGTGACAAACCTTGTGAGCTACCTAAATCCTGCTGTCCTGTAAGTTTGACATCGTTTTTTTCTCTGTCAAATATCAAAGATAAAAGACGCGTATCGAGGAAAAGATGTCTTATTTTGTGCTTTTTGAGAAATTGGAAGAACTTTTGACCATACTGGGTACGATTCTATCTCAAAAGCCATAGAACTCAGAGGTATTGATCGCCCTGAGTGAGAGCGTAGATGAGTGAGAGCGATTCTCGAAACCCGTATAAAAGCCGCTGCTTTCTTTGAGACTTTAATTATTGTCTCAGCATCCAGAGAAAGTGTTCTTCACCCCTTCTATGGTCATTCGCCATCAACGACTTACTACCCAAACTACAAAATTTAGCGTACGAAGCGATTAGCTCTGTAGATGATTTGGAATTCATCCAAAGGAAGTTTGCAATACAATGCAAAATGTAAGTGTCTAACCGATGCGTTGGGTAAAACCACTCAATCCACCTCAGAAGAGTTGTGCTTGTCCCCTTCAATAGTAAAAGGGTCTGGGTCTGGACCAGACCTCTCTGAATGATACAATTATAGAGTTCTTCAAGTTTAATATGTAGGAGTCGTAGATGTAAAGGAAAAATGACAGTTACAGTACAACCAGATTTCGCAAGCCTCATATCAGTGATTGCCGAACTTTATGATTCGATAAGATATGTCACAGAGTAATCCCAAATTGACAAAAACCCAACATCAAATCCTAAAGATAGCAAGTGGAATGCGGATGGATAGAAAATGGAAACCACAGTAGGTGCAGGTTTCCATGGCTCAAATACAAACGTTGCAAGTGCAAATGGAAAAAGTTTTTCAAGCTGAGCCTTATTCTATCTAAGAATGTGCCAATACCATTCTTAGAACAGGGACAACAGCTTCGACAGCACTTTCAAAAACTCAGTTTTAGTCAAGAAACTAAGCGCAAGGACAAGGGCCGCTCCTGAGCTGGGGTGGCCGTGGTGTAGTGGTACTAGCAATCGCTTCTCACTCGGAGGGTCCAGGTTCGAATCCTGCCCATGGCAAGTCAGTTTTTCATTTGTGTAATTGGAACTCAGACAGAAAAATTCTGCGTGTGAAGGCATAACACTGACACGTAGATTTGGCTGTTGTAGAGTTTCACTGTGAGTGAAGAAAAAACTCTCCGTCCTATTCGGACTCCCACCCCCTGGAGAGCGAATATCGAAACCAAACACACCTGAGTTTCAAACTACTACAAAACAATTTTCCTTTCTCTTCCTTCTACCTTTCCGCCCGCGCCCTAGCAACAGTAAAAGGGTATCTAACCCCTTAGGCGCGCGTAAATTATAAAAAAAAAGAAGCTCTACGAGTAAAAAAAATGGGAAGAAAAGCTGCTTCTCAAGAAGTGCGAGAAGCGCGTGATCAAAGATGTTGAGAGTTTGTACTCCAGAAACAACGTATGGAAATTCTACTAAAACTTTAACACGCCGTCAAGAGGGAAATACATCAATCAACCTCGACGACGATAGCGAAAACTTCCGACCACCTGACGAAGTGAGAATAGCAATATAAATCCAACAAAGTCGTGAACAAGACGACTTCCCGGCTTAAATTCTCATACCTTCAGGAATTGACTGCCAGGAATGACTGAAACGTCTTTCTGAAGCGTGTGAAATGACTGAATACTGATTCAAAAAATTCTACAATGTCCCAGAGGTAGTAAAAGCTTTTGGTCGTTTGTCAAAATCATCACATATTCTGCCTCAACCTCCATCCCAATGCTCATTTACAATGACATTCCAGCTGTCAGTTCTTCGGACAAGGCCAATCTGCTTACTGTACACTTTGCGGCCAGTTCAGTACTTCCATGTTGTGCTTTGTCTCCGCCTACCTAGGCTGGACTGCGTCGGAATGGGATGAATCCACTTTCACACACGTGCAGTTGCAAGAGTAATTAAAGGTCTAAACGTACACAAATTCACTGGTCCAGATGGTATAGCTACCCTTCTTTGATGAAGTGTTCTTCCACGCTAGCAAAACTACTGCGTAAGCCTTTTTAATCAATCCTACTTTCTAGGACTCTTTTTGAGCAGATGGAAAACAGCATTTGTCCGGCCCGTCTCTGATAAGCCGTCAGCCCATGAAATATCTCGAAACACGAAAATTTCTCAAGGCCCGGCAATATGGTTTTCGTAGCAACAGGTCTACTAGTGATCTGATGTCATGTCTCTCCGAAAAATTTAACCAAAGTCTACACAAATCTGGCGAAAGTAAGATAGTTGTACTTGATGTTTCTAAGGCATTTCACAGAGTTTGGCATCAGGCTCCTTTGTCGAAAATGCGAGCTTTTGGGATCGATGAATCTCTCATTCAATGTATTCAATATTAGGAACTACCTTTCGGAACGTTCAATTCAAGTTGTCTTGGACGGTTTCAAGTCTGATATTCACAAAATAAATGCTGGTGTGCCCCAGGGCTCTGTTCTGTCTCCGACAATTTTTTAAATTTTCATAATGATCTCTTGTCTGCTGTTTCTAATCCAACATATTAGTTTGCTGATGACAGTACTATCTGCTTTTCATATTCGTTCCCGGACTCATGGCCCTGCTCTTCGGCTGTAGAACGAGAACGGCAGCGTATGCTAAGCTCATTAAATTCCGATATCAACAGCATAACCAATTGGGGAACTATCAACAGAGTGGAATTTAATGCTTCCAAAACACATGCTGTCTGCTGTCGTTAAAGCGAAATTTAAACACCCAGCCATTATCCATGAACGGCATTTGGCATCGTCGAAATCGTAAAACTTTCCATTCTCGGTATCTGTGTCAATGACAACCTACGTTGTAACGACCATATATTCGATGTCTCCTAAAATCCTTCGAAATGTCTAGGTCTCTTCAAGCGATCAGGCCTCAATATATTAGGTGCGCAACTAATTTTTCGCTGTTTTTTTTTTTTGATGAAAATGCAACTTTTTCCTATATTTCTGGCAGAGCTCGAATACCGTCACGATAAAAGTGTTCATCTTTTGAGGATGTCCACGAATCGAGCCATTTTTTGATTTCTTCATTTGAGCGGAACTGTTGATTAGCCAGAACATGTGCCATCGAAAGGAACAAGTAATATATAATAAAGATGGGGTAGGACTTCCTATTTTAGCGTTTCCAGGCAGTTTTTAATGGGTTTAGCAAAGTGAGGCCGAGCGTTGTCATGCTGTAAAGCCAGTTTTTCGTGCCTCTGCATGCCTCTGGTATTGCGGCCGTTTTTCGCATGCCATCGCTTGGAAATGGCTTGGCGGGTAACTCCTAATGCTGAAGCAAGCTGTTCTTGCGTTTGGCAGGTCGGCCTCATCGACCTAGTGATCAATTGTGTAGTCACCTGAGAGGGTTATGACATTTAAGCGAGTTTACACTAGTGCCCCGGCATAGAGTGTGTGAATCTAGCCCGGAGGGACAACGTAGTAAATGATGAAGACCTCGCCATAGGCGGTGCGCACAAGAAGAAGAGGATCACAACCGACTTGGAGTGCCCAAGTGGAAGCAATTACCTAAGAACCGAACTAACGGGAAAGGTTGTTAGTTGATACCCAGGTTTACTCCAAACAGCAGTGCCGACTTTGAGGAAGACTTAAACTTTACTGACTTACTTATACAGCCAGCGGGCAGGGTCTGAGCCTGAACTAATGCTGCTTTCCATCCTTCACGGTCTCGGGCACGTTGCTTCCAGTTTACTAGACCAACGCTTTTGGCGTCCGCGATTACTTGATCTTTAAACCAGAGGTTCGATCTTCCGTTTCTTCGTAAACCAGGTGGCTGGGATTCGAAGATTCTCGTAGCTGGAGCATTCTCCCTCATTCGTTCGATGTGGTCGAGCCAGTGCAATTGACGGATTTTTTCCTTCTGGACTATCTATATCTTCTCGTCCATTCGTCCTCTCCGCAGACAGAACCAAATATTCGACGTAGAATTTTCTTTCGAAGGATCTGCTCCGCGATCTTGCTTATCGTCTAGCATTCAGCTCCATAAAGCAAGACTGGTAAGATCAGGGTTTTGTGTAGCATGATTTTGGACCTTTGAATTAGGTGTTTGGACCCTAGTTTTTTGGACAAACGGAAGTAGCACCGGTTGACTAAGGTTATTCTTCGTCGAATCTCCACTAGGGTGTCATTTGTGGAGTTTATATTTGCCTCGAGGTAGACAAACTCCTTCATTACCTCAAAATTATAGCTGTCGATTATTGTGTTCTGTCCTAGACGATTTTTGGTCGACAGCATGTAATTTGTTTTATCCTTTTTCGTCATGAGACCAACTCGTTTGGCTTGTTCCTCTATAGCAGTAAAAGCCTCAATAATGACACGCTGGGAACGCGCGATGATGTCTATATTATCTGAATCGTCCAGCAGCTGGATAGATTTGTCAAATATAGTGCCTTCTGTGTTTACGACGGCCTTACGCACTATCTTCTCCAGCACAAGATTAAAGAAATCTTATAAGCTTTATCTGTTGGCTTCTTCTTCTGCATGCACTCGTCGTCATACCATGGATTTCTTGTCGAAGTTGGCTGGTAGTCTAAAGTTGCTTCGGCTACTTCCTGAATAGTAGAGCAGTACTGTAACCACATGTTTTTGGCGTTTATGGTAGGCAATGGCATATTGCAGAGTCTTTCGTCCAGTTGCTCTCTGTAGTCTCTGGCTATCTCCGGTGTGCTCAGGGATCCAATGCTGTGCCTCCTTTTTGTTGTTTGGCGCAGCTTTCTGTTTTCGGATAGTCGAACTCTGAATCGCACTGCAACTAAATAGTGGTCAGAGTCGACATTTGCCCCTCTGGTAGTTCTACCGTCCGGAGTTAGCCAGATTGCTGTGTGGATTCTCCTACGAGGGAATCTTGTGCTACGTATCACCATATTACTAGCTGCCGCAAAGTCAGTGAGTCGGTAGCCGCTATCTGTTGTCGTTTTGAGGAGACTGTGCTTTCGGGTCACTCTGCCAAAGATGCCCTCACCAATTTTGGCATTGAAGTCTCCGAGCACGATTTTAACATCGTTCTCCGGACATGCTCCGTAGGCTCCGCTCAGGAGGTCTTAGAAATCCTCTTTGACAGGGTCCTCAGTTTCATGGGTAGGGGCGTGTGTACATATGAGGCTGATGTTATATAATTTCCCTTGGATGCGGATCACAGGCGATCGCTAATTGGTTGACCTTCGATATCAGCCGCTTCCCATGACAAATCCGCATTCTAATATGTACAACTTTTTATGGCAGCTGTAATATTCTATAAATCGCACTCCTTTCTTTTCATCATTCCTGATCCTATCCAGCGCACTTCCTGGATCGCAGTAATGTCCGCCTTTTACTGTGTGAGGATATTCTCCAGTTTTTGTGTAGTTCCTAGAGCTTATAATGTTCTAACATTCCAGGAGCTTACTCTCGTCGTCACTATTCAGCGGCTGTTGAAATAGCTATCCAGGGGCGCCACGCGGAGGCTGTTTGTCAGCTTGAACTGTACAGTGGCAGGTATCGTATCTGGCATCTCTCGTAGTTGAGTGTGTTCAGAACTTTATCCTGTGTGTGCACTTCCATGCCATTGGAGGAGTTGAATTCACCAACCCGAATAAATCTGAGGAATACTTAAAAGTCACGATTGATCCTACCTGGAGAATTCTTCAGCCGAAAGCCGTCGAAAAATGGAATTTTGTATGACTTATGGGGGAAGAAGCATCGGGGTGTATTTGGAGTGAATGATTCCCATTTCCACAAATACACTCGGATCCAACATATATTCATAGTTGGAGCCCTCAGAACCGATAGTTTTCGAATAATCCAAATACACTTTATGAAGGTACATACACGAGGATGGGTATAATTTAAATGAATCTATCTGGTTGGTGTCCAAATTTAAATAATGGAATATCCCAAATTTACATTTGAATTGGCATCGCTCGTTAATATATAGTATTATAACTGAATCTTAACGAATTAGAGAAATAGAGGGTCAGTCGTATGCTGCCGCTAACAAAACAATAACAGACGACATCAGCATTTATTTTTACACAACCACGGATTAATTCTAATTTAATTCAAAGCAAAAAGAATCTCAACATCTTCAGATACAGAGGCAAGTGTAGTATATCTATACCATTTCCTACACCTTGTTCGATGCAGAGAATCACTTTCAGTTATCGAATGAAACCGCAGAACCATTAACTTAAGTCGGAATTCAAAAGTTGTTAACACGTGATTGGCCAATTTAACAGCGTAATATCGGCTGCTGCATAAATCAACTGAAAATTTTATTGAATTTCTGTTATAAGGTCAGGCCTTGTGGTTAAGATTTTCTTTTTCTACTTCTTTCCTCATTATTAACTCTTCTGCTAATCTATTCCAAAGTATCTTTTGTATCTAAATATATTTTTGTATGTTATGCTCTTAGCTATCAACGACTTCCTCATTCATGACTTCGATTTAAGAAAATAAACAAAAAAATAGTCCAATGACCCAAGAATTTGCAATTTTCAAACAAAAGGTATCTGATGGATAGATTTTAATACGAATACGAGTATATAGGAAACTTTGTTCGAGGTGAACTTCCATCAACAGATTAAGTGAGAGCTTGGTCACTTAAATTTTGAATTTTTACTCAAACTATGTGCGTATGCATCTCCATGACATATGGAGATGAAAGGATCAATGTACCATTAAAGATACCCACATTCGACTCTGTGAAAGGACCAATAAAATTATCTGCAATACATTTCTTCTTCGCGTATAATTATAAAAGGAATCCACATAAATGCGCGTCAAACTTAATTAAATCCAACTGGGAAGACAAGTAGTGTATTCGTAGTCAATAGTGGCCACGACGACATCAACAAGACAATCCCAATGGTCAAGACCTTAATTAATTGGCGGGGTTATGGGGGATATCATGGCCGAAAGTAGTAAACACACACCAAAGAATATTTAAATCCAAGTCTTTGGGGTTCGAACTGAACCTGGATTAGTTAAGTTGCTTTCAGTCGCATGGAAATCAGATTTCGAATTGAAGTGAAATTTTTTATTTTTGCTATTTTCAGGTGCCACAGGCAGACCTGGTGCAAGAGGTTGATTTTGTATTAAGTATATATACATAGAATGTAAGGAGGGGTAAATGAATTATTTATTTAGGAGTCTCCTCGAAAGTGTATATGAAGTTCGAATGTTGCATAGTTCGTTGGTCGTTATGTCAACCAGGGATAGTGGACTCTGTAAGACTCTAGAATCAATTAACACAGTGATTTTGGAAGTTCCATTTGTTTTGCAAATTTTTTTTGTATTCAAAAGCCAATGGACCGATGAACTGTACTAATTAAATAGTACGGAAAAATTTCAATTTTATTTATCAGGTCTCACTAAAATCAAACAGCGGACTTGGACCTTTTTTTTTGGGAGAACAGAGCACTCAGACAAGGAATTAGTCGATCCTTCCAGAGTACTTACAGTCTGATGAGAGGCTAAGTTGGATACTCACAAAGGTAGTCAAGCGGCGCAGGACGTTGTGATACTTATGGTATGCCCTGCAAAAGCGTAGTGCCGATAACATCTGAACATTTGCTCACACGAAACCCAACTCTCAATAAATGCCCTAATCGGGTTTCTAAGGAACTTTCCTTTGAGCCTTGCCGCAAGTTCATCGACGATCTCATTTGCCGAGATTCCCGGGACTTGAAGCCAAAACAAAACTAAATATATCCAGCGTTTCAACTGCGTTCAGAGAATCTTTGAACTGACATCAAAGTATTGAAAGGTGCAGTTTGACTATCGTTACAGATGAAGATACACACGAGTACTTCTCTCCATTCACCGATTCATCTCAATACGAGTATAGTCCAATGCCTTCAGGATTGCGTTCATTTCCACTGACACGACAGACCCAAGTTTTTCTAACGAAGACTGAAACCTAACATTATCAACCCTCAAAACGACACCAGCGCGGAGCGTCGATTTCTGTATCGGACTACATTCCTTTTCTCTTCTCATTTCCTGCCAAAAACCACCTTTATACTGCCAGAAAGCCGATAGTGCCTTGGAAATTTTCGACACGACGTGTTTAGACCGAAGATGGGTAGGATGGCGCCAAGATACTTCCTTGGAAAAATACAAGGTGGCGCAAAATTAATCACTCTATCGAAAGATGATATAATTGTTGTAAATGGCGTCGTGCGTCAATAATATTTGTCATTTGTGAATTAGACAGCTGCAGTATACAATCAGACAAGCAATGAGGCGCTATACTCCGCAATAACATGGAATAATGGTGTCGATGTTTTCGACCAATAATCGGTCGGTGATGTTAGCGCAGCGTGAATTTCGACGTCGATTTCCTAATCATGTCGCGCGACTTGGCAAACATTCTGGCGCTTAGCTACTCTACACAGTGGAACCACAGGAGATTATGCAGGCCATGGTGGCCACCGGACTGGTCGTTCGGCCAAAAATATCGCGGCTGTAGCTGCCGATGTCGTTGAGAACGAAGAAACATCGACCAGACAACGGGTCATCAAATTGGGCATCACCAGACAGCGAATTTTAGTGAAAGGCTTACTCGTACACATGTTCCCTTACAAAGTGCAAAACAGTGCATCAGTTAATGCCTCCTGATCCTCAGTCGCGTGTGAATTACTGTAAAGCCATCCTCAATCTCAACAAAGAAGAGGACGATTTTGTGTCGAAAATCATCATGAGCGACGAGGCGCATTTCCACTTAAGCGGTTACGTCAATAAGCAAAATCTTCGTTTCTGGGGCACTGAAAATCCGCGTGTGATGCACGAAGGGCCATTACATCCACTCAAAGCCACTGTGCGGTGCGGCGTTCACGCGGTAGGAGGGATTGGGCCGTATTTTTTTGAGGACGTCATCGGCAATACGGTCACTGTTACTTGGAACGCTACAGGGCCATGATAAACGACTTCTTACTGTCGGAATTTGATGAGCTGGGCTCGGTGAACATGTGGTTTCAATAAGATGGTGCAAGCGCATACACAGCAGGAGCCTCAATAGATATTGTGAAGGAAGCGTTTCCTAGTCGCGTAATCTCCCGTTTTGGCGATTTGGTATGACCAGCAAGATCGCCCGATTTAACCATCCCAGACTTCTTTCTATGGCGCTACTTGAAGTCGCCTGTTTATGCCAACAAGCCTCAGACAACCGCTACCCTTAAGGAGAATATTCGACAGGAATGCGAACAGTTATCACCGAACGTCTTGCGGAAAGTCATGAAAAATTCGATAAAACTGGCACAAATGTATATCAACGCTGGTGGTAGCCACTTGGCGGATATCGTCTTTTCCACTAAACAGAAACAATATTGTAAAGGTCCAAATAAAGATTTCCATTACTCAAAATCTTTTTTTTTTTATTTAGCAAAAAAGTAATTCAAAAACAAAATTGGATGATTAATTTTGAACTACCTGTAGATTGTGATGCCTTTAAGCACTGACTAATCAGCCTCCTTTTTCTCTTGAAGAAACCAACCCCAGTTATTAGAGGGTTAACTGGAAGCCCATTTCTAATGCGCCAATAGTCGATCGCATTAGGGCTGGCTACGTTTTCGACCAGACAGTCACTAGGCATGATCCAACAGACAGAGGGTGAAGGTTGTCTTTTGCATGGCTCTCATTTGGCCCACGTTCGAGTTAAATGTTCTGTGACAGCAAGCTTGTTGGAAAATATTGGAGTGTTTGAGCTTAATTTCGCTTGTTCAGAACACTGGAGTCGGGGTATATAAAATTGTATCCCAATGAGATTTTGTACAACCGAGTGAACTTAATAAAGTGAACAACTTCGTCACCAAAGCAATAACCTCGACGAACAACTTGATCACCGTTCCACTTCCTGATATGGATTGATCCAGGACAGATAATAGGTGCCGCTTAACTTTTACGTGGCTTGAAAAACCACGAACAGACAACGCAACTACGAGTATAATAGAGACATTGCACGCGACAATTCAGAGCGTCACCGGTTCAGTAAGAACTTTAATGGCTTGTAAAAGAAAAGGAAACTTTTTCTTCGTGTCCTTCTTTGCTCAATTCTTAAACTCTGGCGGTTCTTCAGAATATTCGCAGCCAGGGAGAACATTAACCTGTAGCTGCGTGGTTGGATTCTAAAGAGATCTTGATTGGTAAACAAAAATGAGAAATCAGCAGCCCTGTTTGTATTATTTACTTACTTGCTCAGATGGCGCTACAGTCCGGGGTGGATCTGGGCTTCAAGCAGTAAGCCTTTCCAGTTAGCGTGATCTCTGAATATCTGCCTCTGTTGGTTGAGCTCCCAGTCCCCTTGCACGCGCCACCTAAGGCGAAGTCCTCCTCTACTCCGTTTCCCTCCGGGTTGGAATCGAAGACTTTTCGGACTGTGGCGATGGTGTACATTCGCTCCACATGTCCTAACCATTTTAGGGAATTAATATGCACTTTTCTGACCAGATCAATGTCCTTAGAGTAAGTCCGTAGAGTTCCTCGTTAAATTTTCTCCTCCAAACCTCGTGCACGCAACTGAGATCAAAAATTTTTCTCACTCGAAAAATTTTGCATTTGAAACGGCCAAGGATTTCTTGATCTACTCGTACCTTCGCTAACGTCCATACTTCTGCACCATAATGTAGGACTGGGATGATTAGGGTCTTATAGAGCTCCCTAAGTCTTTCTTGACCAGGCCTTACTTATCATGTAAAGTCATTATCAGATCATAAAGCGAAGCCTAGGTATACAAAGTCCTTGACTACTTCAGAGTCATAGCTGTCTATTGTGAGGTTCTGTTCGATTGGTCGATTTTGTTAACAGCTTATACCTTGTTTTGCTCTCATTCGCAACTAAATGCATTTTTGGCGCTTCTGCTTCAATGTCATCAGCATAAGCAAGTATGCACGTACAGACTGTGGAAAATTGTGCCTTTGGTGTGGATTGACTTCTGAGTTTCGGCTTCTTGACATTGCTGGCACTGTTTTTCAGCATTTGACGTTGTTTGCATAGGACATGCTGAGAGGTTGAGGGATACGCGATCGGCAAAGTCTCTGGCGGTTTGTTACGATTGCAGCCGTTCAACGTTAAATTTCCTCATAATATTTCATCGTTGTCATGGTGTTTGAAATATCCGCAGACGTATCTTGTCTACGATGAGGCGGTGGTCTGAGTTTATATTCACCTGAGAAAGTTCGGACACTTGTAATACTGAAGGAGTTACTGCGTGGATTGCAAAATGATCAATTTGGGTGACGGTTTAATGATCAGGTGACTGTCATGTCCCTTTGTGGATATTGAGGTTAGAAAATTATGCACAAGCTATAGTGATGAACCGCCTCGCAGTAAAGTCAACTATCCTTAGTCCCGACTGTGGTGCCACTGTGGTGTTCTCCGTTTCTCTATTTTTGTCACACGTCATACTTTCGACATTGCTCGTAAGTTTTGTTGAGGAGCTCGTGGAAATATTCTTTGGTAGTGTCGTCTTTTTACTATGTGGGACGTCAGCGCAAATCAGGCTGATGTTGGCGAATAGAGCCTGTGCTGCGGAGAAAAAAATGCAGCAAAGCTGATAAATATAAAAGTTTCTGGTTCTCCCGAAAGGCTACCGAAATAAAGAACTCACTAAAAACAAGTCCATCTGAACCTAAAACAAAGCCTTATCATCCTGTGGAAACGCTGGCATTTATGTAAGATGCATTCTTATTAGTTGATGTGAAAACAAGCCAAAGATCGTAGCGCTCTAATTTACCCTTCTTACTGCAGCGTCTTGGCGGCAAATCAAGAATGATGCAAGTGAAAATTCAGGAGAAGTGAAACAGCTATCTTTGTTGGATCATAATATTCAACGCATATTTGTTGTGTATATGCTGTTTTAAGTGGTACACGGTTGTGACTTACAAATGATTTTCAAATGAGGCTTTGATGAAGCTCTGGTCAAGGACTCTACATGCTGAAGTTTGTCGATGAAAATACCTCAGGCACATATCTATTTGTTGCGTCGTTAGTCCCTTTAAAATTAAGCACTGTTATCGGTGAAATACAATAACTGTGTGGAATAATCCAAGTCCAGCGTCAACAACGAAAGTGTAGGCCAACAAAGCTTATGTTTAAGAAGGGAACAGCACAACTTTCAAAAGAACTTCAATATTGCATACAATCACAACTCGATTATTTAGAACCTACACGTTTTAAAACTTCGGAAGTTAGTGGAAAAAGGCAATTCCTGAGGATGAGATTCTTAACTTTTATTTTTGCTGGAGCCACTTCTCCTTTGTCTGTTCTTTTTAACAATGATCACTGATCAGTCATCGCCCTGAAGTTGGGTGCGGTATTACGAGTATATTTATAATATAGTTTCATATTTGAGGCCCGGGTCAACCCCGGACAGTTTATTGGAAATGTTTAATACAAACATATAACTTAACAAACTAAACTTAAAACTATGACTTTTAACTACTATTTCTACTTAAGCTAAGGTCTATAGACGGGAAAAATGGTTATTTAGGGAATTTCGGAGGGCTGGGCTGCTGTAGTGGAAATCGAACACTTGACGTACCCGATTTGTTTCACGTAGCATACGACACAGTGGCTCGTTGAGACCATAAGTTGTCCTGTAATTATTCGGACGGAAAAGGTAGACAGATCTCAAATGACACGGGTTGGTATTGATTGGGATTTGGGAGAGTATTGTGGGACAGTCAGTGATACCAGTTAAGAGTTTGTGTATGAAGAGAATATCGGCGGACTCCCGACGTTTTTCCAAAGACAGGAGACCGAGTAGTTTTAATCCATTTACATAGGGGGGTAAAATATTGTGGTCAGCCCATGGTAGCCCGCGTAATGCGAAAAGCAGGAATCTACGTTGGACAGCTTCAATGCGCAGAATATGTACATCATAGTAAGGAGACCATATTTCGCTGGCGTACTCGAGAAGTGGACGAACAAAGGTTGTGTACAGGGATTTGGCGACCTAGGGGTCGGAGAATTCTTTTGACCATCGTTTAACAAATCCGAGAGCGGAGTTAGCTTTCCTAATTACGGAGTCTATGTGGTTGCGAAAATTAAGCTGTGAATCACAAATGACACCCAAGTCCCGCATTGAAGTAACTACAGCTACTCTTTGGTTTGATAAATAGTAGGTGCGGGTTCGAAGTGTCAAACGCCTCCGGGAGTAAGAAATGGCTTGGCATTTTTCTATGTTGAGCTCGAGAAAGTTTTTATGGCACCATGTCGAGAATCTATTAAGATCATCTTGTAAAGGTTGAGAGTCAGAGAGACTTGAGATGTGTCTACAGATTTTCATATCATCGGCATAGATAGATATGTGGGAGTACTTTATAACGTTAACAACATCGTTGATAGTTAAAATAAAAATTAATGGACCGAGATGACTGCCTTGTGGAACACCCGAAGTGGCGAGAATGGGGTCAGAAAAGTGGGAACGAAAATAAACAATATAGGAGTGTTTTTTAATGTAGGAATTAATCCAAGAGGTCAGTCTAGGTTCGAAACCAAGAGCTTTGAGTTTGAATAAAATTAACTTGTGCGAGATTTTATCAAAGGCCTTACTGAAGTCCGTGGCGATTACATCAATTTCTTTCCCTTGCTCTAGTTCGTATAGTGAACTAGAAACAAACTCAATGAGGTTGGTGATCGTTGATCTGCCTTTAACAAAACCATGTTGGTTGGTTGCAAATATAGATTTACATTGAAAATATAGTGCATCATAAACAATACTTTCAAAAACCTTGGGGATGCAGGATAGTTTAGCAATGGGGCGATAATTGGAGATATCATGCCTTGATCCGTTTTTGTGAATAGGTGTAATAAAAGCGCTTTTCCACAGATGAGGAAAGAGCCCTTTAGACAAAGATAGTTTGAAAATACTAGTGAGGGGATTAATTAGATTATCAGCGTATTTTTTTAAGACAACTGCGGGCAATCCATCAGGACCGGGGGAAAAAATCGTCTTTCAGTTTATGTACTCGTATCACGTCCATCGTCGCGAAATAAACGGAATTCTGGTGTGAATAGTTCCGAATCCTTGATATTAGATATTAGATTAGTTTCGGTTAAGGCAAAAATATCAGAAGGCAGCTTTTGAGAGTTGAGATATATAGAAGATGTTTTTGAATGCAACCCCCTCACATTTTGGTAGTAGAGTGATAGACGATTGTTTGCTGGATTGTGGGGCATCTTAGGGACGATAGTAGTTTTTAAAACTAGAGCGCGTTTTTTGGAGATGCAAGAGACATGAGAGGCGTATGAGGAGAGATCATTATCGACGTTTGCAGAAGAGATATTGAAATTGTTGTGAAAATCGATAAAAATTCGTCGAAGAGTTTTGGGATCAGTGGGGAGTCCTTCCTGTTGGATTGAAACCATGAGATTTGTACATCGATGCAGATAGAATCGGGTTTATCGTGCAAGTAAGCAAGGTAGAGTCGCACGTGTTGATATAGCCGACGGTCCCTCAGGCGGAAAGGACATAGCGGCCGTCATTTCCCACGTCGGCTAGCTTCTTGGTTAGTTTAACTGCGGGAGGAAGCAAGGGGTCAAGAATTGTGGAGGTTGGGATTTCGAGAGTATTGGAGGAGCTATGGTCAACAGCCAACGTGGATGACGGAGGATTAAGTGTGCGGGAGCGGATGAAATTCGGATAGGGGGCGGAAAGTGAGGGGGGTTTAGGGTGTGAGGCTTGGAGTTTTGTAGGAGATTGATTGGGTGTAATATTAAAATAGACACGTTTGGGTGGGACAGATTTTGTTGGGAGGGAGACATCTTTATGTTCTTTTGGTTGGATGACATGAGGAGGGGAAAGCAAGTGATTCCGAGGGAAATAAGCCAACCTTAAAACTCCAGTTGGGGTCTCGATGGGAGGGCTTGGGTTGTATATTGCGCTTAGGCTTATCCGTAGGGTTGCGGTTCTCATGTAGCTTGGGTTGGTTGGGTGACTTAGAGGTATGAGCGGAATTAATTCTAGACTTAAGAGTTCTTTTGTGCTTGATCTTGTTATCCTTCAAAATCTGCATCTTCATCCCGTCGAGTTGAAAAATATCTGAAGTTGGATTTTGAAAAAGCCATTCGTATTTATGGGGAATGTTGAATTTGAAACGACAAGACTTTGATTTATTGGGCGATGTGATTTTCTGGCAGTTGTCTATGGTGATTTTAAATCTGCGCCTAAAAAAGTTCACAAGCCACACTGAGTCTGTGGTTCCAGCTAAACAGTCGAGAGTGAATGTTACGCCCTCAGATTTGTTGTGGTTTTCGAGTTTTTGAAGACGTTGTTTCCATTCCGAGGATGTCCAGGAAGTACCAAAACGAGAAATTGTCGCCTCGATTTCCGGTGGATCGACTGCGATTGCCTGAGTTGGAGATGGAGATTGAGGTATTTGTAATAGTGTCTCAGAAGGTTCGATGACAGCACTCTCGAGCATTTCAGTTAGTAGGGACGTATTATACATTGCGTTAGATTGGGGCTGGAGTTGTACAGGAAGATCGTCAATTTTGTTAAGCGTCGTTCTAATGTCATCAACGATATCACCAAGAAGTAGATGGGATGCGGCAACATCGTTACCTACTTTATTTATTGTAGTTATGACGTGAGCTAATGATGGGTCTGGTGGAGGAGCACTTGGGGTTGATGAACCTTGGAAATAGATATCAAGATCGGATCTTAAGGTAGAGAGAGTATCAGCAATAGACGGTAAATAGGTCTTAAGGGCAGATTTCACACTGTTTTCAATAACGCTTTTAATTGTGTTAATATTAATGGTGTCTGTGGGTTTTGGAAGTTTGAGGGTATTTGTCAACTGATTTTCTAGAGATTTACACTTTGTTTTGAAGAGGTTGGTTGATTGTTCTACGACACCAGAAAGATCTTCAACACTTCTCATAACGTCATCAAGTTTGGAGAATTGGTTTTGTAGTCTCTTGAAGCAGAGTACGTTTTCATTGCCAATATTGTTTATTGAGTCACTGAGACATTTTATGGCGAGCATAATGTGCGATGTCGAGATATCTTTACACTCATCACAAAAAAAGAGAAAGTTGCATCTGTAGTCTTTCAGATATACAATCGATCTTTTACTCAATCCAACACAAAGGGCGTGATAGGATTTCCCACAGAGGCCAGTTCAGTGAACAGCGGCAATATTACACATTACAATTAAGAGGGCGTGTTGAACTGTTTTTTTTGTTTTCGTCTACAAGAATACAGATGGCGTTCACTCAAATGATTACAGCTTATAAGTAAAAATGGATGTAAATTTAAAATTTGTTAAAAAAATGCTTCTTACAATGGTTGATGGAAAAATACGTGATGCCGCATTCATTCCAAGTTTGTTACTCGTAAAGCTATGTACACCAAAAATTATGAATAAACTTGCGGTGCAGAGTACATTAAAAAAGCCAGCTGATGAAAAAAAAAACATTCAAGAAAAATTCCGTAAACAAATGGGATTGCTAGTAGTTCTACCAAAGCCTGGGAGCAGTACAACTAATGATGGTAATCAACGATCACGAATCAATTTTGCAATCGATTTCCAGTTGTCTTGAGTCTTGACATTTTGACATTGATGTTGAGAAGTTTAGAAACTGCAGTGTTACTTGTAAAACTCTATCCATGGTATTACATGTCTGTGACTGTGCATAAAATATTAATTCTCGGACCTGACTCAATAATTCCGATTGAATAATTAACGGAGGAAGCCCTAGAAGCCAGAAATAAAGATTGTAAATATTATCGACAGTACAATAGGCGCAAAATAAGCAGGGTGAGTATCATGCAAGATTTGTTACAGATCCTGTGGTGAGCTTCTATCGAGAAACACACAAAAAGAAGGTGTCTGCTTTATCTACAGATGTGGCAGACATACTTTTAATTCCTGAAAATATGCTCGTTCAGGAAAATGAAGATGAAGATGATGATTCTGAGGCTAACCAATAGTGTTAAGCATTGCATCTAATTCAGACTAAAAATTATATATCCTATACACAAGGTGGCGCAAAATTAATCATCCAATTTTGTTTTTGAATTACTTTTTTACTAAATAAACAAAAATGATTTTGAATGATGGAAATCTTTATTTGGACCTGCACAGTTGTTTCTGTTAAGTGGAAAAGATGATATCCGCCAAGTGGCTGTCGCCAGTGTTGATACACATTTGTGCCCGTTTTATCGTATTTCCATGACTTTCCGCAAGATTTCCAGTAATAACTGCTCGCATTCCTGTCGAATATTCTCCTTAAGGGTAGCGGTCATAGACTAACTATACCTAGATATTAAACTTTCCAGATATTGGAAAATCAAAACCGGTTTTCTACTGATCGTCACTATCCGTGAGACTCTGTCCGTGAATACGTGTGAATTGTGATCAATGGCAATTTATCTCCTTTTTTATACAAACCACGCCCATTTGAACCAAAAAACGTCATCCACATTACACACACTCGTGCAAATCGCTCTCATTCTAGCAATTTTACTTGTAAATTGTTCTCATTCTAGCAAATTTTGACAAAGTTATAGAGATGCAAAAGTGTTGGAATTCACTTACAGTGCGTCTGTGCGAAAGTTAAGGGTTTGCAAAAATATTAGTAGAGTTTGACATCTAGTTTAGTTTATCTATGGTAGCGGTAGTCTGAGGCTTGTTGGCATAAACAGGCGACTTCAAGTAGCGCCATCAGTCGTTCGCAGATCTTCGCAAAGAACAGACGTGTTTCGGCTTTTTCTAAAGCAAAAAAAAAAAAATAGTGAACCAGTTTTCTCCTAAGAAAAGTCAGACAAAGTGTAGTTTGTTGACTCGGTAGCCGAGCGGTCAGCGGCGTCGCTCATCGAATAATAAGACACGGGTTCGAGTCCAAGCCCCAAATACGGAACTTTTTTTTTTTTTTTTTTTGTTGTCCTCAAAGTGTGATAACAACAAATCACAAATCCAAAAAGTAACTAAGCTAATCACGCGATGGATGGTGGAGAGCACTCCGCTCTTCCCATAACGGGAGTTGGAAAAGGCAGTAATAGTGTTGCCAGTGCCGTTAAAGCCATTAAAAGGAGGGGGAGTTTGAAAACCCCTCCTAACCTAAGGAAAAAAAGAATAAATGCCGTCGAAACAGCAGATGAGGTCCGATATGAGGGGGGCAATAACAACTTTGCCTCTCTAGCGTCATCCGAATCAGAAGATGAGGATGAGCAAATAAATGACATCAACATCAGCATACAAAAGCTGACAGAGCGAGTGCTTGCTATGAAGCAAAGGCAAACTGCACGCAGGCAGAGGGAGCAACTAGAAGTAGAGAGCTCCCAACATCAAAAGCCACAACAGCAGAAACAACAACTACAGCAACAACAAAACCAGCAGAAGCAGAAGCAACAACTGCAGCAAACAATACAGCAGCAGCAGAAACATCAACAGCTGCAAAAACAACAAAAGCTGAAACCACAGCAGCTGAAAAAACAGCAGCAGCAGCAGCAGCAACAACAACAACAACAACAACAGAAGCAACAGCAGCAGCAACAGAAGAAGAAGGAGAAGGTGCCTCCTATCAACACCTATAAATTAGAGGTAAATGAAACCAAGGACCTGTGTAAGTTGGTCATTGGTAATAATTTTAAAATTATGAGATTGGGGAACGATCGCCATGCCATCCACTGTAATACAGTGGAGGGCTACGCGAAAGTGAAAGAGCTCCTAAAGGAAACGACGACGGAGCACTTCTCATTCACACCGAAGTGTGAAAAGCGGCAATCTACGAGTATGCTGCTGAAGGGGTTGGAACCGTATTCTGATCCTGAGGAGATCCTGGCACTGCTCAAAGAGAAGGAGTGCGAAGGACTCAAGTTTGTAGGGGTAAAGCCATTTACCACAGCTAGAGCTAGGCGGGAGAAACGGAGTCTGCCGTTCTTCCTGGTGCAACTCAGTCCCGAAAGCCCTCTGGATAGTCTAAGGAGTATCAATGTCCTAGACTACCAGGTGGTTCACTGGGAAAAACTAAAAAGGAGCGAAGGCGTTATACAATGCGTTCGCTGCCAGAGGTTCGGGCACGCCGCGTCGAACTGCCAAATGTAGCCTCGATGCGTGAAGTGCGCTAAGAACCACAGTTCCGAAGAATGTCCTCTGGGTGTTGACGGAGCATCCGATAATTCGCAGCTCTCGTGCGTGTTATGTGGAAATGTGGGACACACCGCAAACTATCGGGGTTGTCCTAAGTTCGCTGACATTAAAAAAGCAAAACTGGCTCGGCAGCAGAAGGTGGATGTCAAACGTTCACCTGTCAGGTTTCAAACACCAGCCGTCACGTCCCAAATTTCCTACGCCCAAATGGCGTCTGGTGGGGGGGCTACGGTACAGCAAGCGACTGTTGCTTCTCCGGCGCCAACGCCGAGAACAACGGAAGCTGCACCTAACATGCTGGCCATCTTGCTCGCAATCCAAGGGCAGATGGCTCAGCTGCAAAAGCAGGTTCAAGAACAGGCCAAGCGGGTGGACCAGATCTACGCGCTGCTGCCGGGCCTAACGCAACACATGTCGTAATGGGTACGCACATGGCGGAGCAAACTTTGAAGGTCCTTGCGTTGAATCTTAATTCACTGATTAGGATCGAACGAAGAGCCGCGATGTTTAAATTGCTACAAGACCAAACTCCTGATGTGCTTTTCGCTAGCGAAACCAAGCTAACCGATAATCACAAACTGGAGTACAATAATTATATTGTTAGAAGAAGAAATCGGCCCAGATCCAAACGTGGAGGCGGTGTCGCGATCTTTATTAAAGAAGGTATAAAATTTCACAGAGTGTACAAGGGCGTGTTGCGCAGGTTCCGGGTGTTGGAGGCAGTCGTCATTTACATCCTGTACTTGGCCTCTGTTTATGCACCTGAGGCTTCACAATCCGCCCTATTTATTACAGAGCTTGACACGCTTTTTCGACTTCTGAGGCTGGAATCGGGGGAGAATTATTTTATAATCGGCGGGGATTTCAACGCTAGACATAGAGATTGGGGAAATAATTTGCCAAATACTAGAGGGAACCTACTACTCGATTGGTGGGGTCAGCACGATGTCATGTACAGACTCGGTCTTAAAGCGACGGATAACCCGTCGTTTCCCAGAGGCGGGTCTTATTTGGATCTACTGCTGTACGACGAACGCATACGACTGACAGGTACGAATTTACAAACATTAAACTGTCTGCGCACATTCGTGTATGACAGCGACCATTGCGGTTTTAGCACCGAAATTACAGTTCCCAACGAAATTGCGGAATTGGAGGAGTTTGTCCAAAGATATACTTACAACTACAGTAAGACTCGATGGACACGCTTCTCCGCAACCTTGACTAGAGCGCTCTCCTCGAACACGCTCCACCCACTGTCCAATAGGAATTTGTCAAACGAGGAGATCGACAATTACCTAAAACAAATGGACGAGACAATTAAACAAACTATGGACACTACAATACCGCGATATCGACGCACGACTAACGAAGACCTGTTCCACAATCCTACTATTGACGCACTGCACCGACAGAAAAGTAGACTTCTGACAAGACTCAAAAACTTGTACAGACAGTTAACTGACCGACAAGACCCGGAGATTAGGACACTGAAGTCGTCGATTAAAAATATTCAAACGCTAATAAAAGAAAATTACAGAATTTCTGTAAGTTTGTATTGGAACAACAAGGTTCGGGCTGTAAACACCAGCAACCCGAATATGTTTCCGCAAATCAATAAACTATTTCGGAGAAAAAATCAAAACGACCTTCAGTGTCTTAAAATAGCCCGGACAACAGACAACGAACGGTTACTGACAATAGCAGGTATTGATCCAAATGAGGCCGCTGATGATGTCAACTTCTTTGTGATCGAGGATCCACAGGAGAAGGTTGAGACCATAGGGGCGACTTTCCAGGAAGTATACAAGGCCACTGATACCATTGGCCCTAATTACGACCTGGAAAATCGCGTCTTGGTACACGACTTCTGCATTCGAAATGAAATAGGGAACTGGCGATCCGAGGGCTCTGGTTTCACCCGGTTCACCGACGAAAATACGGCCAATAATGTCATTGCCAGAGAGGGTGACCTACCCCCGTTCATTTCGAAGGAAGAACTCCATGAGATCTTCGACACAATCAGGGCTAAGAAATCAGTGGGGACCGATGGTATTCCGAACATCGTGCTTCGACATCTTCCTCTAGAAGCGGTGGACATTTACACCACCCTGTTTAATAATGCAATGAATAATGCACATTATCCAGCGCATTGGAAAACGGCGGTGGTTCAACCTATCCCCAAAAAGGAAAGGATATATCCAATCCGGCGAATCTCCGGTCGATAAGTCTCCTTCCGAATATCAGTACGGTTTTTGAAAAAGTAATCAATAGAGCTCTGTCTAGGTGGGTTGAGGACAAACATATAGTTCCGGATAATCAATTCGGTTTTAAGGCGGGACATGATATCTCACATGCCGCGTCTAAACTTGTGTCCGATATCCAATGGAACAAAGGCAAGAAACAGTGCACTGGTGCCTGCCTTGTTGACTTGGAGAAGGCCTTCGACACTGTATGGTTAGAGGGTCTTTTCTATAAGCTGACTAGGCTGGGGATCAGTAAACCACTCTTGTACATTCTTTATAATATGCTAACTAACAGACAGTTCATGGTGAAGAATGGTGAGGTGACTTCTGTTGGAATATTTCAAATTAAAAATGGTCTTCAGCAAGGCGCGGTCAATTCGCCGATCCTATTCAACATTTTTACAAGCGACTTGATAGGTTCACTTCCCCATACTATTGCGTACGCAGACGATTTGATAGCGTACAGAACAGGTCCAAAAATCGAGGTCATTAATACTCTCTTGCAGCATGACGATAAGATAAGACGATTTTGCGATGACTGGAAGTTGAAAATCAACTTTCAGAAGTCGGAAACCATTCTCTTTAGGACGCCGTTATCTGGAGCCTCTAGGGATACCAGAAAAAATTGGCGAAAGTTCTCAATCATTGGACAGTACGGACAGCCTCTTGCCTGTCGAAATGTAGTCAGATACCTTGGAATCCGGCTGGATCAGTTTCTGTATTTTGGCAAAAATGTAGATGCTGCTCTGGCCAGAGCTAAAGGTGCTTTTGCCCTTACAAAGTTCTGTTTTATAGCAGCCAACTCGATGCGAGGGTAAAGGTAATCTGCTACATGGCCCTTATCAGGCCCATGCTGGTATTTGGTTGTCCCGTGTGGTTCAATGTACGAGCAAGCTTAATGGAAAAGATTCGGGTGTTTGAGAGGGCTTGTCTTAGGACTTGTCTTCGCTTGTACAGAACACCAGAGTCGGAGTACAAGAAATTTTATCCTAATGAGGTCCTTTACAATAGGGCGAACCTAATACGAGTGGACAACTTCGTAATTAAGCTGACTCGAAAGCACATTGCAAGAGCAATGACCTCGACGAATAACCTGATATCTGGGGCTTACTACCCCAATTACCTTTACCACGAGAGTGTGCGCTTTGACGGCTTCGTTCCACCGGAAGCATTCCTCTACCTTGATCAGATAGGGTTAATCCAGGATAGATCAGCGGTGCCGTTAATCTTCCATGTCGCTCGGAGAGCTGGGGACAGGCGACTCAACTACGACAGAGACGTCGCACACGGTAGTGTGGATCGCCTCAGGTTCAGTAGGGCGGTGGGGAATCGCGATAAGAGGGATGTCGTTCGGCAGCACCAGCATTTCTGGTGGTTGAATGATGGAGAAGATGTTTCGTCGTCGTTTCCGTCAATTACAGACCAGCCTGACTAATGAGGCAGAGCTGACCAATTTATTTGCTCTGTAAATAGCGCCAGCTTACATAGGTTTAGGTTAGTATTTAAGAAACTTATACATATATCAGTGTATACAAAGGTGTATACTGATATATGTATATGATTGTGTATAATGTCTATGTGTGTTTATGTGTGTATTGTGCATTTAGGTTAGGTAGGCTAAGGTTTATTTTAAGTTAGATACTAAGTTTTTATTAAAAATAAAAAAATGTCCTTACGCTAAGTTTTTGTAAACAAATTTTTTCTTAGCCTTAAGTATAGAAAATAAGTATTTATAAATAAAATGTAACTGCAGTCGAAAGACATAGATATAAGAATTCAGATTAGCTTAGAGTGCCTGTGTGGGGCCAGTAAGTTAGTATAAGGTTGTTAAGTAATTGTAAGCTAGCATTTAAGCATTTTTTGTTAGTATGTAAGAGTTAGTGATTAAGTAAATAAAATGCATTGAAAACTGAAAACTCAAGTAGCGCCATAGAAAGAAGTCTGGGATGGTTAAATCGGGCGATCTTGCTGGACATACCAAATCGCCAAAACGGGAGATTACGCGACTAGGAAACGCTTCCTTCACAATATCTATCGAGGCTCCTGCTGTGTATGCGCTTGCACCATCTTATTGAAACCACATGTTCACCGAGCCCAGCTCATCAAATTCCGACAGTAAGAAGTCGTTTATCATGGCCCTGTAGCGTTCCAAGTAACATTGCCGTATTGCCGATGACGTCCTCAAAAAATACGGCCCAATCCCTCCTCCCGCGTGAACTCCGCACCACACAGTGGCTTTGAGTGGATGTAATGGCCCTTCGTGCATCACACGCGGATTTTCAGTGCCCCAGAAACGAAGATTTTGCTTATTGACGTAACCGCTTAAGTGGAAATACGCCTTGTCGCTCATGATGATTTTCGACACAAAATCGTCCTCTTCGTTGTTCAGATTGAGGATGGCTTTACAGTAATTCACACGCGACTGACGGTCAGGAGGCATTAACTGATGCACTGTTTGCACTTTGTACGGGAACATGTGTAAGTCTTTCACTAAAATTTGCTGTAGAGCCCGAGCCCGTCTGGTGATGCCCAATTGCATGGCACGTTGTCTGGTCGAGGTTTCTTCGTTCTCCACGACATCGGCAGCCAAAGCAGCAATATTTTCGGCCGAACGACCAGTCCGGTAGCCAGCACGCCCTGCATGATCTCCTGTGGTTCCACTCTGTTCGAGTAGAGTAGCTAAGCGCTAGAATGTTTGCCCAGTTGGAGCGACAAAATTATGAAATCGACGTCGAAATTCACGCTGCGTGTTAGCGTGACCGATTATTGGTCAAAAACATCGACACAATTATTCCACGCTCTTGTGGAGTATAGCGCTCCATTGCTTGTCTGTTTGTATACTGCAGCCGTCTAGTTCATAAATGTCAAATATGATTGACGTATGACTCCATTTGCAAAAATTATACCATCTTCCGGTAGGGCGATTAATTTTGTGATTTCTCTTCTATTTGTTCAATAAACAAGCCTTAATTTTTTTTCCTATTTAATCTTCACAAAGAACCCCTCAACAATTAGTTTAGAATCAAAAAATAATTTCTTCCTAGTTGAATGCCGTTTTTGACGTTTGTTCACCCTTTGGATGGAACCAAATGACATGGAACACCTGGTGGGTTTCGTGTCCTATTGGGAAACCCGTTAAATAAAATAAATAAAAATACCAATCGAATATCTTTTGTAATTCCGTTTTGTTTTTATTTTTAGAAATAGCATTGTTATTCAATTATAGTTTTTCGTTTTAAAATGTTAAAGTTTCCGTTTATAAATTGCATCTCAACCCATTTGAATTTGAATTATCCCGCTTTATTATTTCTATTTATCATTTTGTTTAAATTTTTGAATTTCTTTTATTATTTAGCATTTTCCTTTTGTTGTATTTTTGATGCTGTAGCTTTAAGTTCAATTGATAATATTTTCAATAATTCACAAAAATTTCGTTAAATGCTTTGCAATGTTAAAGGCTTTTCCTTTTTGGTTTTTGCATTTTTGTTTTTTGAATTTGCAGTACGTCGTAGTTAATAATAATATTTCTTTTATAATTTATCATTTTATTTAATATTTCAAGAAAATTGGTTTTAAAAACTTTACAATATTCGTAATAAGTCAGATACATGTTAAAATAATTTTTTTTCAAATAACTTTAAGTAGATTAAATGTAATTGAAACTGAATTTTGGAAAAAACAAAACACTTTGCGTATAATTTCTATTTTTTGTTTGTTTTCTTCTTTTTTGCGTGTTATTTGATATTTTTTTTTTTATAAATTTTTGCATTTTAATGTAAAGGGCATTGAAACCACTGAATGGAGTTTAAAATGAATTGATTATCCGCATTTGTTGTTTTGGTTTTCTTTTTGTTTTGTATATAATTAATTTGTAGTTAAATTGATTACCTCAAATGTTTTTATTTGTAATTCCTGTAAAATAGCAATTTTGCTTACCTAACTACATAAAGAAAAGCTGATGAGCTATTTTAAATGAGGAAGAAGGTGCCAACATAAATGTCAAATGAGGAGATGTATTTCTTTTTTGTAACCCTATTAGTGCGTAGTCGACTTTGATGAAATTAATTTTAAGGAAATCCACGAATATAGACTGACAAATCGAACGAGTCACAATATGTTGCAGAATATCATTGCTGTTTGGTTTTAGGAAATCAATCTCTGACTTATTATCTGGACAAAAAAAAACCAACTCGATGTGATTATTCCAACTTTTGGCATAATCACATCAAAGATACGATGGGCTGAAAGCATTTGTTTTTGATTACTCCTGTGAAGGGAGCCTAGATGACAAAAAAGTCGGTAACTATTGATTGCCTGAAACATATTTAGCTAAGGTTAGTAGTGCAACGTTTGCAATGCTTTCTTCAGAATCTCGTCTTGGCTCAGGAAACTGTATGCGAATAACTATAATGAGTCAGAATTTAACGTTGGGGAAACAAACGGCCGAAGTACTCTACAGCTGGAACCTTAGAAAATACCCTCAAATTCAAAATCGATCAAACCATCATCTCTCAAGGCCTCTTGAGAGCGTATATCACGAAAAAGTATATGAGACCGATTATGACAACTTGTGCGGCTCTGTAGAATGACCATAGGGACAGCTCGGTGCTCCGTAGATTTTACCGACACTGTTAATGTCAAAAAAAGCTTTTGACTAGGCGATGTACGATGTACGTTATGCAATTTCTTCAACATCGTACTCGACAGGATTGTGCGAAATTCGCAAGCCATCACCAAAGCATACTCTTTCAATAGACTGCACAATTACTTACCGCATGACATAGACATCGACGGTAAAGCATAGGCAGGTGTTTGTGAGACATTTGCAAGTATTGAGACAGAAGCGGTGAAATTAGGTCTGGCGTCATCGGGAAACGACTCCCAACATCGACGACTTGGAAAAGTCTTATAGGCAGGTATTATTTCTAGGTAGTCAAGTTTTTTGTCTACATAGGTGCCACAGCTTATGTAACCAGTGACACCACCCTACAGATCTTTTGAAGAGTAACCCTTGTGAATTGCTGATTTTTTTTCACAGGGACATGGGCTTTACCAAAAACCAATGCCTCGTCATCTTCTGCATCGAAGAAGAGTGAAGGAGCAGAATTAACCAAAAACCATACGGGCTTGGTATCTATATTTAAATTTGCAAAGATTTTAGCTGTAGCAAGCCAGCACACAGAGGCTTATGGTGACGTAGAATGATTCGACTAACCTACCAGAAAATTTGGAGAAGCAATGGTGATTTGATTGGATTTGATTTTTGTCATAAAAAGCCATTAAATGGGAAAAACCAATATGCAACCACTTTAACATCTGAGATGAGCCTTAGGCGCAATAACACCTAATGCGACTACCCCAAAATCTGCATGCTTGATCGGGTTCTTTTTACATTTAAACATACTAGGGTCACACGAATGAAAGGAAAAAGTAAGAACGTACTACGATATCATGGAAGTCAAAGTATACGAAACCTTGCACCATGCATCGGGCACTTCTTCAGAGGAGAAATGAATACCCTAGCAAACGCCTAAAGGATAACGACCTACGGATCTGCACGTGGAATGTTCAGACTCTTAACAGGTCACGTGCAGCCGAACAATTAGCATAGGCCCTTGACTGCTATCCATCCAGGAAGTGCGATGGGATAGGACGAACGTAAGGATGATCAAAATCAGTGTTATATACTGTGGTGATTACTACAGGGAAAAGAAACAGTACTTATTCGGCTGCGTATTTACCATATGCGGCAGGCTTAGGCAAGAAGTCTCGAGTTTTCCACATGTGAACGAGCGTTTTATAAAAATCCGCATCAAGTGTAGATTCACTAACATAAGCCTAATATGCGCTCATGCCCCTACGGAAGAAAAGGACGACGCCACCAATGAATGTTTCTACAAGCTCCTCGCCAAAACATATGAGCAATGTTCGAGATATGACATTAAAATCGTACCAAGTAATCTTGACGCCAGGATAGGAAAGGCCGACATCTTTGGTAAAACGATTGGTAAGCCTACACAACACCACAACGACCACAGACTTGAGCTTATAAACTTTGCGGCGGAACAAAATATTACTATAGCAACCACACGGTTTCCTCATCTTAATATACACAAGAGGACATGGCGGTCTCCGGATATGACACGCTAAATCAAATTTATCACATTGCGATAGACCAATACCAAGATTAGTCCACAATCGATCTAATCTTCACACTCCGGCAGATCCTGGCAAAAACTCAAGAAGCCCAAATCGATACCCACCACCTTTTCATCAATTTTAAGGCCGCTATATAGGATCATGTCTAATTTTGGGATCCCTGCCAAACTCGTCCATTTGTGCAGAATGACGATAGAGAACGCTCGTTGCTCAGCCAACCGAGACCTTTGATGTCAAGAACGGTTTTAGACAAGGCGACGCGCTGTCATATGACTTTTTTTAACATCAAACTTGAAAAAATTGAGCGGAGTTCACAAGTGAAAACTGGAGGCACAATGTTTTAAAAGTCTGTGCAACTACTAGCGTACGTCGATGATATCGACATAGTTGGAAGAATTCAGCCCGCTGTCACCGGTGCGTTCACTAGCATAAAATGAGTTTAACCTTAATTGAGGAAAAACCAAGTAGATGCTGTCAACAAGAAAGGAAACACAACATCGACGGAGTGGACGACAATCGACAGCTATAATGTCGACGTAGTTAAGGACTTTGTCTACCTTGGCTATGCTATAAATTCTGCCAACAACACCTCACAGAAATAAAACAAAGAATAAACTCTTGCCAATCGCTGTTTCTAAGAAGACAATTAAGTACTAAGGTCCTATCGCAAAAAACACTAAGGAGACTCTATATAAGACCTTGATCATCCCAGTCCTGCGGATGAAGATATCCTCATTCGTTTCGAGAGAAAAATCCTTCGAAAAATATTCGGTCCCGATTGAGTTGACGGGCTTTGTAGAGAAGATTCCATTATACGAGCTATACATCGACCTAGTGGATGAGACATCTAGAACGAATGGACAATAATGCTCCGGCTCGCAGTCTTCGAATCTAACCTTGAGGGACAACGTAGTAATGGAAGGCCTCACCTTAAGTGGCGCACAAGTAAATACTATAAGGAGACCCTAACCGACTTGGAGTGCGCAACTGGAAGCAGTTAGCTAACGACCGGACTAACTGGGAGGCTTGTTAGTTGAGGTTCAGGTTTACCTCGAACTGCAGCGCCACCTAGGCGAGTAAGTAAGCATGGACATCTGAAATTTGCAATAGATGGAAAGTGTTCTTGTTCTTCAGAGGCAAACGTTCTACCATTCAAGGAGTATTGTAAGGAGCGAAATAAGTGGAAGTCTGATGGCGCACGATCTGAGCTATATGATGATGTATACGAGTGACCAAAATGACTTTTTCAACCACCCAATACTTACACTCTTTCGTTAACGAAAATTACTATGACGGTGTCTCACACGAAGTTCAAATGGAGTGGCTTAAATGTTAAATGTCGCCAAAACTTCGCAGTATTTTGTAACAGAAAAATCTTGTTTAAGTTTAAGAGATTGTTATAAACGACAGTCGTATGTCCGGCTTAAACGTGCGCAACGCAATGTTGGGCGATGTACGGTATACATACTCGTACATCTGTATCCAACTAATTAGAAACACGGCAAAGAGTCACATTCCAATGAGTGGAAAATATTTCCGTTCAACATAACGGGATTTATTTTGGGTTACGGTGAAAAGTTCAGATTCTATGTCAAGAAATAATGCACGTGTAGATAAGTAGATAAGGACACTTTATATACTCGTAGTATAGCAATAACGAAGTAGCGAGGAAGACGAATATGATGGAAATGATGAAGACGTTTGGGCAAATATTGTAGATTGTAGGTGTGGTGAAGATCTAGGATTGATACATGTAAGTGATGAAGAAGCTGCCCCCAAGCAAGAAAGTACACAGGTAATTGAGACATTGATTGAACCTTTGGAATCGGTTGATATCAGTGAGCCCATCGATCGGAAATGGAGAAAGCGCGATATTACTGTCGATGTACCTGAGTACACCTTTCTTGAAGGGGCAGTTGAAGAGGAGTTAGTTGGTTGTGAAACCCCCACTGATGTTTACCTAAAACTACTGGACTCTGTGTTGGACAATATCGTATATCAAAGTAATTGATAATTGGCGTCATTACTGGTCAACCAGTGAAGATCTTAGAGTGTCAGTAGTAGCATCCAGATTTGATGCAATATTGAGTAATCTACTCGTACATGTAAACGACAAATCAAAAATGCCTAAAAACAATTTGAACAAACTGCACAAAATTTTTATTACAAGAGTTATTTGTTGACAAATCAATTATACTTTTTAAAGGCAGGAGTACTCTAAAGCAGTACAATCCTCTAAAGCCAATCAAAAGGGGCTACAAACTCTGGAGTTAAACCGACCAAAGAGGCTATGTTATGAAATGTAAGATTTATCGTGGAAAAAATGAGGCAACTAAATCTAAATTCCCAAACTATAGCTTGGGTGAACGAGTATTCCTTAGTTCTACAGAAAGTGAGTGGGGCAAGTATAGAAAAGTTTTCTTCGATAACTATTTTACTTCTCTACCACTGCTGGAAAAGTTAAAAATCGAGAAAACACTCGCTTCTGGAAGGGAATATGAATGGACTACCAACTAATATGAAAAGTGACAAGTCTCTTTCTCATGGAGATTTTGACTTCCGGTTTTCGTCAATGGATATCGGCGTTTGGAAGTGGAAGGATAGTAAGATCGTTCATTTCGCCAGCAACTTTTATGACAATAAAGTTACAAATGTTCGCCGAACTCAATAAGATAGATCAAACTTAGAAATACCTGTACCAAAAATTGTCAAGGATTATAATGCTTTTATGGGTGGAGTGGATCATTCTGATCGTCTCTTAGGCTCTTTTGGAGAATACTAACAGAAGTTACTCTCTTCTAATTTAGAAGATCAGTGGCAATGGGAATGATGTCTTACACTACTAAACGGCAATCTGTTGAAAGCGCTCAACCTCGTAGACAAAAACCTAGGAAATCGATTTTTTCCGTTTCGATAGATGTCCGTCTTTCAAATCGTGGTGCTCATTGAATCAAATTTATTGGTAAGCGTGGATGCTGTGAAGTGTGCAGCAATGCGGGTATCCAGTTGCGTCCCTTTTCCATTTGCATACTTTGCAAAGTATTGTGCACTTGTGGACTTGAAAGATTAAAAGTTTAACAAATACAAATCTGTTTGTCAAAACATCCATTTGGTTTCATTTAGCAGCAGACATTTTTTTCTTAACCTTGCGACTGTAATTTGGGGTCTATATGACTCGTTGATTGTTTTAAATATGTATTATTGTATTTGGTTGATGTCTGTCACCGTCAAGTTTTTAGTCCCATACATTTTAATACCAAAATCAGTCGTGAAACTATTTTTTTTTTCGCCTGAAAGCAAAACCAACTTAAAACCGTCATTTGGGGCCATATGGACCTTGTGCAACTTTCTTTATATTTTGAATGAGAGAACTAGATTCTCAATTTCGTGTAAATATGTGAAAATGCATATGTAAGTGAACAACATTATTTGCATTCACGCCTTCTGTCATTCAATGGCGCTTTTTTCTTCTTTTTGACAGATGCGCTGAAGCAAAACAATTTTATTATAAATAAAATCAGACTCACTAACTGAATTATTCGACAAGCGAAACCGAGCCATATTCTGAGCCATATTCCGAGCCACGATGGCTCAGGTTCGATTTGAGCAGTTATTACGATTCATGCGATTCGACAATTTCCAAACTCGATCGGAACGATTGCGCACATATAAATTGGCTCCAATTCGAGACATTCGACCAGCTAAATATAGCGTATAAGCCGACAGCATTCTTGACTATTGCCGAGCAATACACTCCATCAAAACGTGGAAAGTATGGAATCAAAATCTTCTGGGTATGCAGAACAGCTATCGAAAGCACGTAAATACGCTTTGCATTTAGTACAATGGGTGCCGGGCCACAGAGACATTCCAGGGAACTGCAGAGCCGATGAACTCGCCAAACTCTACCTATTCTACTGGAAAAGGGTAGTATAAGTATACCAACCGCTACGTGCAAAATAACACTAAAGCTGGATGCCAATAAAAGAACAGACCTTAGGTAGTGTGCTGGGCAAACATGTCTAGCGACCAAAGAGATCTGGCCAAAGCTGGATCTGAATCGCTCTAAGTGTCTGATCCTTTTAAATAGGAAACATCTCAGCGCCGTAATAGGTGTCATTACTGGACACTGCCTCATACGCAAGCACACAAGTAGTCTTGGCGCTTTTACAAACGACTTCTGCAGGAGCTGCATGGACGAGGAAGAGGAGGAGATAATGCTCCTACTCTGTACATGTCCAGCTCTCTCGCAGAGAAGAAAGCTTCATCAAGGAGCTTTCTTCTACAACGACCTAAACGATCTAGAAAATATAGACGTTAACAGTCTCGTACGCTTTATCATAAGCTCAAACTGGTCCGATTAGTAAGAAGATCATAGATCCACGTGGCATCACAATGGGCCAATATCAAGTTTATAAAGGTAATAATATATATTTTTAGATCTTAGCTTTATGCTTTGTTAGTAGGGGAAATAATTTTGAATTCCTGAGTTATACTGAAGGATCTAATAATTCTTCGAGGTTAGGAACATTTCCCCTGAAGTGTTCCCTTGTTATTTTACAGCATTGCAAAATATGTTTAACTGTAGTAGTTCTGTGTAGTTCTCTGCAATGTTTGCATGATGGCGGGTCTTCTCGGTTAAAAAGATAAGATTTGTTAAACATTGTATGTCCTCGTCTCATTCGTGCAATCTGCACTGCTTGCGATCGGTTTAAGTCTTTGTTATAGGTTACAGGTAATAAATCAAGCTTGTGTATTCTCAGAAACGATTTTGATTGATTCCAACGATTTATTAGTTCCTCTTGAATAAGCCTGAAAGATTGAATCCATATAGAGGTTGCAAATAGTGGTATTTTGTATACAAAAGGCATTCTAGTTGCTTGGCGTGCACCAGTGTCTGCTTTTTCATTGCCTGGAATTCCTACATGTCCTGGTGACCATATTAAGTGAATGCGATTTGATTTCTCGAAAGCAAAGACTCTTGTCAGTTTGTGCCTAAACAGAACAAAATTGTAATTCTTTTGCCTACCATGCATCACTCCGCTGAGATCAATCTCGACATAAAACAAAAACCAGTGATGCGACGATGGAGTCGACTCAATGGATAAAACGGTAAAGACTTACACATGTAAAAGGAAGATAAACCGCTGAACAATGACTTTATTTTTCAATATCCTTGTTGTTGGCTGTATTGCGGCATTTGAGATCTATGATTTAAAGTTTCCTAATTGGAATTTGCGTACGGATAAATGTCGTACTTTCCTTCGAATCGAAAGGTCGGCGAAGGATTGATCCATCCACAAATCATGGAAAGAATTGGTCGTGGCAAATACATATACGAAGCTACCGCCCAAACCATAAAAAACATGGGATACTTAAACTACTTAAACAAATTTATCGAAATTTTCTTCTTTTTATTTGTCTTTCCATGCAAAATGTATGGAATAGCTTGTGAGTCTATATGACCCCAACTTACGGTTTCAAGATGAAAAAATCATTGACAGTCAGAAGGTTAAATTTGTTTCATTTGGGCCTTTCAATGACTAACGGTACTTCTGAGCGAAGAAAAATCACTTTGAAAGCACTTGCGGCGAAATTACGAAATTAGTTTTTAAGTTGAAACATACTAGGTGGGGTGAAAAGTAATCTCCCTGACCGCCAGAATGCGCTGCTACTGCAAAAAAGGTTATGGTGCCTTGAAGTCCGTTCATATTTAGGCAGACATGCCAAATTTCAGTGCGATACTGTCTTTAGTTTTGTTTTGACAGCTGATTGTTGTTGATGTGTTTGGCATCATGTTGAGTATGGACAAAAACGATTTTCGTTCTCTCATAAAACATTATTTTTTGATAGGCAAAACGGCGAAGGAAGCAAAAGAAAAGTTGGATAAATATTATGGGGCTAGTGCTCCGTCAGATTACACCGTCAAATATTGGTTTCGAGAGTTTCGTGATGGCCGTAACTCTACTACCAATCAAGTCCGCAGCGGCAAGCCCTCCGATGCGGTTACAGAGGACAATGTCAAAAAAATATATGAAATGGTGTTGGCTGACCGGAAAGTGAAGGTGCGCGAGCTTGCAGATACCACAAAAATTAGTACTGAGCGCACACGCCATATTTTGGGCAATATTCTGCATATGAAAAAGTTATCCTGCCGCTGGGTGCCGCGCCTGCTAACTCCTGACAAAAACATGAACGCGAGAGCACTTCGAAAGAGTGTTTGGACTTGCTGGTGCGGAATCGGGTGGACTTTTGGCGTCGATTGGTAATCGTTGATGAAACTTCGATCCACTATTACACACCGAAGCGACCGAGGGAGGCTCAATAGGTCGGAAAGTTTATGGCGTCGGTTTTCTGGGATTGTCATCGCATACTCTTCGTGGAAAAACCATCAACAGCGAGCGCATCCACCTCGGACTATTATCTCTTCCCAAACCTTTAAAACAAAAAATTACTTTCCACCCCACCTAGTAATCAACTAAAAAAGTGAATAAGAACCAAAAAATTCTTAAAATAGGATAGCTCGGACAACACAAAAAGCAAAAACATAAAAATAAACACACGCTGGGAAGAACTTCAAGAATAGTGTTTCTAATTAGTTGGCCTAAGCTGTATATATATGCAGGAAAAATAGCAGGGTTACTAATATCAGTGAAAATAAGAAAAAGTGATCTGATCTGAGAAAATATCCACATATAAACTGATAGTGAACAAACTTCAGGCAGAACAATTCAGGTGGTTTTGCCATATTCAACGAGATCGTGAGAAAATCATGGAGGCTCAAGCTTCAAGCAAAGAAAGTAATTGGAGCTCTTAGCCTCTCTAACTATCTGAACAAAAATAGTGCGCCCTGTATATTGGTTCAAAGCACCGAAAATGCCCCCATCTCACAAAGCAGGGCAGTAGCAATGTGGATACGTGGAAGAAATATGTAGCATCACGCAACATTTGATCGTAGCCAAATCATCTGTGCAGAAAAGCTAACAGTTTCCTAGCTCTCTTATACAAAAGGTTATTTCAAATGTCGACTAACGCACATACGAGTAAGGTGGAAAAGGTGATAAAATGAATAATAATTCATATCAGCTTAAAGAGCTGCCCTTTTAGAAGGCAAATAAAAGTTTCTGTTACAAAAGCAAAAAATGGTGAAAGACAAATAAAATTCCAGCGCGTACTTGTTTACTTTGCTACATAATTTTACTTAATTTACAATTTAATTAGTTTTCTTCTTTTTAACAATTTCAAAAGAATTACTTATCAGCAGGTAAAAAATCTAAACTTTGTTTTGTAAATGTTTTCATTTTATCTTTCTCGATTTTGTTTTTTAATTTTTAATTTTAAAATTACTTTGTATATAAATGGTCTTGAAATTAAAAAGTCTTAACTATTTTCCTTTTTTTAATTATTTTAAAAGTAGATAAAATGTTTATGCTTTTAGCTTTGTTATAGATTCTTTTTTGTTTTTTTTTTCTTAATGAATTGCTGGTAGTTAGTTTTTGTTTTTAGTTTATATGAGCGGTGTTTTGTTTTATGTTTTAGTTGCAGCACACAAAGCAGAGTTTTTTTTTTTTTTAAATATTGTAGTTTTTAGAAAAGAAATAAAATGTGTTTAAATATATTTCGTTATACAATTTGCACTTTTGAATTTATTAGCGTTTGCTTAAAGATTTTTTTTAAAGGAAAATCTTTATTTTGTTTTAATTGAAATTTAGTATTTTCATTTAGTTTATTTGCTATTCTTGTCGTTTAGGTTAGTTTATAAAAAACGTGTGAAGAAATTCGTAGAAAACGTGGAAGAGAAAAAGTTGTTTCATATAATGTTGGTTATTTGAAATAGGTGTTTTGTTTTTATTTTTTTTTACATAAATAGTTTTGCAGTTAATGTATATATGTACGTACGTTTTTCGTTTTTGTTTTTTTTGTTTATAAATAGTTAAGGAAGGTTTGAAAATTGCTTCTGTGTATTTCATATATTCTTAAGGTTAATTGGTTTCTTTTAATTCTTTTTGTTGCTCCATTTTATTTTGATTTATTTTTTATTTTCAAGTTTATAACTAGATACTATCTTTTAGATTTATTTTTCGTTATCTCATTGTTCAAAAATTTATTTTATTTTTTTTAGAGGGATTGGTAAAAATTTAAGAGTGTCCAGGGAACTAAACTGGAATTGTTTGCTTTTCTTCTTTACATCTATGACTGAGGACATGTGGAAATCTGCATATAAATATTCCGGCTTTAATTTACTTTAACTAACTTTAAGATCATGAAAAAAAGGCGATCGAAACATTTGTCTTCTGTTTTTAATGAAGACATGAACCGGAACTAACGATTAAACATTTTTTCTCTTAGCAGATGATAGTTTATTAAACACCGTTTTCCTCCAAGGACTTCTAAATAATCTTATAGAGGGATTAACAAGAAAGACTAGGTATCGTTTCACTCAAATTTACTTTCAGTAATACAAGTATGCTGTGATACAAATATTGGTTTTGGAAAAAAATTCGTTGCGTTTTGGGCAATAGATGGCGGTAAATCGAAATAACTGAAAACCAGCTAATTGCATTGATAACTGTGGACGCCCGTCTGAAAGGTGACAGTTTAAGCTTGAATTTGTGTGTACCAGTGCTTTATTTTTCAGTGGTAGTAATGTTATTCGCATTTGAAAATATTGAGGAAATAGTCAATACTTTTGCTTTAGTCGGCAATACTATTACAAGACGGGGAAGACCGCTGCCCATTCTTGTTAACAAAATTTATGCTGTTTACAAGGAAGGAAACAATTCGCAGCCCAAAAATGGTTCGCTCGCTTTCGTTTTGGTAATTTTGATATTAAAGACAAACCACGCTCTGGTCGTCCAATCACTCAAAGAGTTAATGAAATTCTTGAATATGCAAGTCGAAAAACACAGGCATATCAGCACTGTCGACATTGGTATGGTCTAGATCCAATCACTAAACTTGTCTTGAACCATTATCAGAACGCTGGATACAAAAAGAAGCTCGATGTATGGGCTCCTCATGAATTGAGCACAGAAAACATCAAGGCCAGAGTTAACATTTGTGATGAAACGCAATAAACTTGAGTCAAGTGTAAAAATTCGTGAGAAGAAGATGACGCGCCATCACAATCATTTGCGATGCCCGGGTTGGCAGTGTAGAAGGAAATGCTGTGTCTACCATGAGGTGCTTTCAAATTGTCAAACGATTAATTCTCAACTCATCTGTAAACAACTCGAGAGGTAAATGCGAAAAACTGAAAGAGAATGGCCCGAATCGAACAATAGGAAAGGACAACACCTTTCATTACGACAACGCCCACACAGTTCTCTGATATCCCGTCAGAAATTCCAAGAGCTTGGTTGAGAAGTTTTGATGCACCCACCGTATAGTCCAAATATAGGACCCAATAACTATCACTTATTCCGGTCTTTGCAAAACTCTTAAAATTGGATTAGGTCGACTTCGAAACGAGCAGTTTTTCAATCTTTAATAAATCTGTCCAGCTGTTGAGTTACGCAAACGACAGACACCCTCGTCATCGATTACTACTATCGTGCGGGCATAGAGGCTATTACAGTATTTGAAGTACAGGCGGAACGAGTTGGATTTGAATGAGGACAAAAACAAGTACCTGTACAGTCTACCGCCTGTGACAGAACGTCACATTTGAAAATTTTGAAAATAGTAACGTAGGAGTGGTTAAGGAGTTTACCTACTTCGGAGTAAACTCCACGAATGACACTCTAGTGGAGATTTGCGAAGAGAACTGAGTTTCAAACTCCTAACACGAAAGACCAAATGTATGCTCTATAAAATATTGATTTCGCTTGTTCTGCTGTATGGAGCTGAGTACTGGACGATTAGCAAGAAAGCAGAGCGGATATTAAAGACTTTCGAGAGGAATGGAGGCTGAATGGAAAAGAGCTATATCAAGATGTGGATGTAGCTAAAAAAGCTAAAACACGTCGACTACATTGGTTTGCCAACATCGAGCGAATGGGCAATATTGCTGGAGCAAAGAGCTGGAGCTGCTGTGTCTAAGGCAGACTTATCTCGTATTGAGAGCTTGTTAAGTAAGTAAGGTTGACTTTTGAGTATCAGAGACAAGGTACGGCACAGCACCTATAGCTTCCGCCACATAATAAGTTAGGATTACTAGAGTCAAGTCACCTCATAAAAAGCAATGAAACCATAACGACTTACGAGCTTTTCGCGGAGACCTTCTAAACCTAAAGTTTGGCGGCAAAATTCTCTACGAAGTACATAGAATACGGAAATACCAAGCCAAATATCGCTGACAAAATTGATCACGTTGCTATAGAAAGAAAAATTGTCTCTTTATATCGGGCGATCAAAATTGTAATGGCAAATTCCAAAAATTACCATAGTTGCCGTAGTGAGGCCTTTGTCGACGAGTAACTCGAAAAGTTTTCACGGTAAGTGAAGGAGAGCAGTGAAAGTTATGTCAATTGGCTTGACCATGTCTGGTTAAGTTGGCGCACAAAATGAAAAAATTTAAAATGGATTCGAGGAGTAATGAGCGACGCAAAAATTACTCAAATGAAGGAATAACAAAATTCACAAGTACTCTAAATTGGCAGGGTTACTTACGGCTTCCTAAGGGATGTGCTAACCATGCGAGTATTTCGTGAACGGAATTTTGCCCTCAGCCTGGGCTTTTTGTTGACCGGGCATGGCTCTCTTAATGCATTCTTGCATAGGAGAGGGCTTTGCGGAGTTGCGAGCTGCTCACGTGGAGCCAGCTATGAGGACTGGCTTCATGTCCTATGTGAGTGTCCAAATTACTCCGACATTAGGGACTTGCAGGCTATGAGCATCACCTTTAATGGTGAGGCCTACGATGTCAGTGGAATTATCACAGTCTTGCAAAAGAGGCATTTAACAGAAGACGCAGTAGAAATTTTTAAATTGTAGAAAAGCCGCCAGTCCTGGGCAGTGAGGTGCCCAACTGGAAGTAACCGCAAGCTCGACCGGAAGCTATATTCTGGTACCACGGGAGGTCAAGAGCGCCAGGAACTATGGTTCCGGACTTGTGGTAGTATCATGGTGACTATAGGTTTGTACCCAAAATCGCGGGGAGAGTAGACCGAATGGAGCTTGGACATCTCATGGCTTAGCATATGTTGTAGTGTGCTACTACCTGTGCTCAACCATGGGATTGCTATAGAACCATCTGGTTTGCTCGATGTGGAGTTGCATTGCAACCGGGTGCCATGACCCTTAGAATGGCGGAGGTATTAGATAGGCCTCGACCCTTCATCAAAGGGGAAGTTCGTGCCTTACACACGACTTCGAATCTGGTACCGGTGGTAGTACTTGTACTGCCCGAAGGGCGCTTATCAACTCATTGTTTTGATATTTTGTGCGAAGACGCTTAAGAAGGCTTAAGCCTTCATGGCAGGTACCTACATACGTAAAACACAAGAGACATCTGTACTCTAATTATCCTAAGATGGAAAATGGAAAAAGCGTTGATCATACTTTTAATCTATAAATCAAAGCCTGTAAGAAGTAATGGAGTTGGTCATTATTTACTAAAATAAAAGTTAACAAGCCAAAATTCTGATTCCAGTTCACCTCCAAGATAGAGTTTCTTTCACAAAAACATATGACTGTCGTTGAAAATTTGTTTGTTAAGCCTCATCTTCAGTTGATCTTGTTTGAATGTGATAACCTGATCGATTAGCTTGCTCTGTAATACAACCGGGAGGCTTCAACTCCGCTCATTTTATCAATTTGTGAATAGAGAGAACATTTTTGTCTGCCCTCAATATCTTATCTCGACAACATCTTGGCAGAACTCAAATTTTCCGCCGTTGCAATCGACCCAGCGAGTGAATAGTTTAGTGAAACAATTCGACAATATTTACCCCTTAATGTTGCCGTATCAAGCAGACAGCAAAACGTGACATTCTTAAGAGCTGAAAAGACTTGACTATGCTTAGCTCATGTCAGATCAGATCGCATTGACCGAAGAGCTAAAGCCAAATGACCATTGGCACGTCGAATTTTCGCTGGTCCATAAAGTTTCATTTTTCCTTGAATGGATTTGGTAATGAGTAAAATTTGCTGCATTTGGTCTAGCGAACATGGGGGCGAAATTTCCCAAAATGATGCCGACGAGTCAGTTACAGTCAATTTCTCCATGTTAACCAATTTTTTGTTGGGATAAATTGGCTTGTTCTCTAGCTTTTCACACAACGCGTGCCACAATCAGTTTATCGAAGCCGAAGTTCGATGATCCTCTTATCACCAGAAATGGTTCTACCAATTCAGCGCCTCACTTGTGCGATTTAGCACTTTTAGACACTTTTCTTTGGAGCTACATTAAGTCCCTGGTCTATGGCAGCAAACTAGAAATTTTAAATGGCCAAGATTGGGTCCAGCGCATCCATTCGTGCAAGATAGGTTGAATACTCTACCTCGTCAGGTACATCATCTTTTTCATCGCACAATGGATGAAAAAGGCAGGGGCGAATAGAGATAATTGTGTCAGAGCTCGAAGGCTTACCAGGAGTAAGCACTATTATGCTCGTACAAAGGCACAAAATATGAATTACGGCAATTAATGACCATAAAACTGGAAACCAAACATGAAATTTGAAATGTTGTTAGCATCGAACATCAAGGCAGGAAATACTGTGGGGTTTTTAGCGGACACACAATAAAACTACGAAAACGAAAAGAGCCATGGAAGAAACGGATTCTGAATCAAAAATGAGAGATTCATGCAAAACGACGAGAAAAATGCTAAAGTGATCTTTTGCTGAAAGAATTCTTCGCGATGAAACCGGAGAAAACTCGACATCAGTCAGGAAAATAAACTGGCATAACTTAAGTAAGGAAAGAGGTCACTTAATTTTTGAGAAGGGCTAACATTGTCATAAACCAAGAGGTAGACCTAAGCACGCGGGATATCTGATGAAAGGTGAAGGAGTACTGCAAAAATTCTGCTCAGTTTTTCAAAAGGACACTTAAGCAAAGAGATGTTCGTGCTTCGATGACATAAAAATAGTGATATGAAAAAGCCTGTCAAGCGTGGACTAAGTTCACGGGAAATATTACGTCAGATAGACGGTTCGTCTTCAGTGAGACTAAAAACATTGTAAAAATGTGGCAAAAAAGTAGTAGATAGAGCAGCTGTGACAGCAATAGAGGCATTGTATTTATTAGAAGAGGTACCCACACAACCTATAAGCAGACGACTAGTAACTTAGGGTTTACACACGCGAGTTAAACTAATCGGATTGTACCATGGTGTTAGTTTTCTTTTACTAGCAGGGCAACTAACAGCCTACTTGTAGGCAAAATTCGTCTACTATTAAAGCTACTAGTTGGCTATCAATTAGCTCTCTTGTGTACAGACAGACACACACGTAAACCCTACTGGTTTAACTCGCGTGTGTAAACTTTAGGTGATAGAAGGAGTCCAAAATGTCGAAAAAATTCGCAAGAAATTCAATCCCCAAAGTATATTGAGGGAATATTGGAGGAATACGTCCTAACGGAGAACAACGAAATTCGCAATAGATGGAAAGAGTTCTTTAATGTGTTGTAAGGCAAAGAAGCCAATTCCTTGGCTGTCCCGTACGTAGAAGCAATGGCAGCTTTTCCGCGGCTTAGTGTAAAAAAAAAGATAAGAGGCAATCGAATGTATGAATGAATGAATCGGCCTAACAAGTGGAGGCAAAATTTTCTCGTTCTTCTATCACTCAGTTGTACTAAGACCGAATTCCTGCATTGCCATTTTTCCGGAGTAGCAAATCCAACTTTTGACACCTACATATGTGGAAGCAGTTATCGTACAAAAGCGCGAAAAATTAAAAGATAAAAGCTCTGTCGCTAAACACTAAAGAAATGGCAATGACGATATCGAACTTGGAGTCAGTATGGCACGAAAATTTCGCTGTATTTTCTGACAAAAAAAAAAGCCAATTAATTCTTAAGGCTTTGTGACCACCCTCTGTCCAACTTTGAATACGCATTGCAATGTTGGTCGTTGTATGAGAAATATTTGATTAGGGAAAAGTTGTTGGCTGTTTTGGTCGTAGATGGCGTTAAACTCAAGAATAGCTGACTATATTGACAACTGTGGGCACTCGTTTGAAAGGTGCCAGTTTAAGGTTGAAAAAGAGCGCTGAAGAGGCTTGTAAAAAATATTTGTGCTGTTTACAAGGAACTACTCCTGCATCATGGATACTTTATCAAAATCCGCAGCACGGAAATAGTCCGACCGCTTTCGCCCTGGTAATTTTGATGTCAAAGATAAGTCACGCTCTGGGTGTCCAATCACCCAAAAATCCAATGAAATTCTTAAATAAGTCGAGAAAGACAGCACTGTCGATGTCGATGGTATGGAGTTATACATTGACCACCAAAGTACCTGGAGTGATTTACAGAAAGCTGGATACAAAACGAGACTCGATGTATGGGCTAAGCGCGAAAAACATGATGGACAGAGTTAACATCGGCGATACGTTGTTGAAATGCAATGGCCTCGACCCATTTCTGAAACGATACACAACCAGTAATTGAAATTGCGTCACTTGCGACAATTGGAAGATCGTGGACAAAGAATGGTTAGCCGTCACAGGCGTCTGCGAAGCCAGGATTGGCAACGCAGAAGGTGATGCAGTTTGTTGGCCGTGATCAGAAGGGAATTGTTCATCGTGGGGTACTTTCAGGTGGTCAAATAGTTGATTTCAACTCTACTGTCAACAAATAGAGAGAGTAATTCAGACAATTGAAATAAAATGGCCCGAACTGAGCAATAGGAAGGGTGATGTCGAGGTTCAACCACACACTATTTTAAGACTATTAAGTTGGGAAGTTTTGATGCACTCACCATATAGTCCGGGCATAGCACTCTTTGGCTATTAGTTGTTCCGGTATCCATAGAACTCTCTGAATGGGATTAACCTACAAAAGTTCTTCACAGATTGTATCATGACTTTACCCGAAGATTTGCCAAACATTGTCAGCATGTACATGTATTTGGTTTAAACAGCAAATTGTACACACTAAGAAAACCAATTAATTTTTTTTTTGTTTTTTAAAGAGCTTAACACTCAAGAGGGTATGACTACTCTTAAAATGCCGGAGCACGTGTTAAGTTTTTCGGAAAATTGGATAAGGAGAGAGAGAAAGATATTTGGGCTCAGTGGTTATTTCGCTCCATGGATGGCATCCAACATTTAATGGGGAGACTAAATTATTAGTGTAAATTGACTTGGTGTTGTATTTAGGCAACCATTCACCTTACGAGATTTCAGTTGCCGGAAAAAATGTCTTCCCGTCACGGCTGGTATTGAACCCCGAACCGTCCGAATGGGAAGTCAATACACTACCACTTAAGCCACGGCCACCCTCAAATTAAATTTAACTGATAAAACGCAACGGACTTTTTCCTACACACAATATAAAGGAAAAATGACAGCGACGGAAATGAAAATGTTAAGAGTAAAGCGGGTGTAACAACATGAAAAACGGAAATCTCCACATTGAAAAACCGATTCTGGATATATCTCACGCTGAGCAAATTCAGTTGGTTTTGCCATGTTCAACGAAAGGTCTTCGGTCTGGAAATCCGGTCCAAAATGCAGTAGAGGCTCAAGTTCTAACCGAGACACAAAGAAGAGGCCGGAAGAAAAATAATTGGATCACGAAAATACGAAAACTATGAGGTGACCCTAAATAGAATGGCCTGTTGCATGGATCTAAGAGCTGCAGCAGCCAGCTACTGGGATAAATTTGGAGAATTTTTTAATTATACTCCAAAGCTTGATAGCACCTATAGCAAATAGAACCAAATACAGTTCCCTCGATTCTATCTTTGTCATTGAAAAATCAAATAAAACCGATAATTCGATGGCAATTTGATGCAAGCATTTAACTATTTGTTTTGTTTCCTTTGCTTAATTATAGCACACTTTAATTTTTAACAATTAATTTATTTAATTTTTTTTTGGTAGTAAGCACACTTCTTCTTATTAATTATTAATATTTTTAAAAACAAAAAACACCTTTCGTTTTTCATTTTTGTTCTTCTTAAAATTTACGCTCTTAAAAATATTAGAAAAAAAATATTTACTTAACTTAAAAACTATTGCAAAAGCATTTAAATGACTTGTAAGCGATTTATTTTATTTGATTTGTTCTGAATTAAAAAAAAAAAATAGAAACAAGTCCTAACGAACCATATAAGCAGCCTTAATTAGCGGACAAAAAACAGTTTTTATAAAATTCACGATAAAAACAAAGATATTTAAAATTGTAACTTGAATAACACTGAAATATATTTAGGACACTTATTCATAACCGTACACGATTTTTATTTATGCTAAGTGTAACTTTTCCTTAAAAAAAAAATCTAACTTCTCTTTTGTTGCTTTTCAATAATGTTTTGTTTTTTGTTTGTTTTGTTTCTTAAGAAGATCACAAGAGTTGTTTTGTTTTTTTGTTTTTTAAATCTCTAAATTAAAATGTTAATCTGATGATAGTTTCATTTCTTAATAACTAGTATTTTATTTATTAATAAAAATGCTCATTTAACTATATTTTTTTTTTCATTTTTCTTTTCAATTAATGTTTATAGTATAGGTATAACATATACTTAATTTTTACATTTCCTAGAGCTAGATATATTTTGTTTTATATAATATATAATATATGTTATAAATTCTGTTAAATATATATTGTTGTTTTACATGTTTTGCTTTTATTAGTTGTTGTTATTCTGTTTTGTTTTAGAGTTTTTTAAACGGCTTTCTTTTTAAGTTTATATTTGTTAACAATATTTTTGCTTTGGTTTTCTTTAAGTTTTAAATGTAAAAATTGTTTAAAAAGTGATTTTGTTTTTAGCTTGGTAGTAGTAAAAAAGGGGATTATGGCAATAATATGTATTGAGAAAAAAATTGTTTTTTTTTTTTGTTTGTTTTATTTAATTTTATGTGAGAGTGCTACAATATTGGCCTGAGCTTGAAGAAAGAGATAAACTTTTAGATTTCACGAAATGAAGGAATCGGATGTTAAAAATTTATAATACAGGGCTATCAGCAGTTCCGGGGGAAAAAAAAAATTCCCTACGAACATTTGTGTTGCCTGGAAAATATTCCCCCTATCATGAATTTCCATTGAAATTTATTTCCCGCGGAAACTGAATGTTTTCGAAAATATTTTCGAATGCCTTGGCAGTTGTCTTAAAGTTAATATAGTATTTCGTCGGTCCAGAGGTAAAAGCCATTAAGTTCAAAATTGGTGAAAATGTGTTAGAAAATAACTATTAGATATTTTTCACGCTTTATAGCTGGAAATAATTACCGAGGTGTAATTTTAGTTTTTACAGGAATTACGAAATTATTATTATGCCCATATTCTGACATACCTCTGTGATGCCTCATATGTCACAACAACCTCACAAGAGCGTGGTGAGTCACAATTTGTGAGGTTTTCGTATTCTAACCAAAACCTCACAAGTTGTGAGCATTACAAGATCTGTCATAATTGTGATATCCGATTGAGCAACTCACATGCCGATCACAAGAGAACTAACTAAACGATAACGTATTGATAAATTTGAAAAACAAATGGAGGAAGAAGTTTTGATTTTGGAAACAAAAAAGACGAAAGCTAAAAAAATATATTTATTTCTTGTTGGACCGTATACAACTGTAGTAAATATTTCAATTCTTTCAGATTACAATGCTGTTTCATCAAATTTTTCCGTATTCCGAAGACATTGTGTAGGGATATCATTGAAGAGCTGCGCATTTACGAAGACCAATCAAGTATAGTTTCCCTTTCATATTCGAGTAATTTCATTGCTGCGGGTCAAGGAAAATGTGATACAATTTCCTGTAACAAATGAAGATATGCAAAAAAAAGAATAGTTACAATACACAATAATGGAAATGCGTGATTCATTTCTTTTTTTTTTTTTTAGGTTTTACCAAAAGTTCCACAGTAAAGGAACAATTGGAGCGATCGATTGTACCCACATAGCAATTTATTGACTTGACAATGAATTCACCACACCGTGGTAACTATTCTTGGGTGTTTTCTTGTGAGGTGTTGGCCAGAATACCTAACAGCTGATCGCTCACAAGAAGCTTCACAAGAAAAAATCACTATCTCACTTAGTTTTGTTTTTCGATGCAACATAGTGGCAGTAACGGTCACTAATTATGATCATTTTTATTCCTTTCCCTTATCATCATGTAACGAGAAAAACTTTATTATTTTTTCGAAAACTTGTAAAAGTGAAAAGTGTCGAAATCTTTATTAAAATTAAAACTCGTAAACAAAGCATGGATGTAGCTAATGTAAACCTAGAAAAAAATTTCCAATCCAAAACGTGTACAGTATTTTGCAAAACATTTGCAAGTTTTTTTTCATTACCAAACTTTTGTGATCCACTGTATACAAAAGTAACTTTTTACATTTGTCTTACAAAATTATGTTATTCAATGTATACTCTTTATTTGGAAACAAAGACATCCGCGGTATGTCCCGTTAGGTGACTGCGGGAAAGAAAGAAAATTGAGAACTCGCACATGCAGCTGTGCGAAACATATGCAAGTTTTTTAATAGCGGCTCATTCCCAGCTTAACTTTTGGGTAGTTCAGAACTTTTAGATTCCAAACTTATAAAAATAATATTTTTCAAAAGTTTTACGACTTTAAGTTTATATTTTTGCAAAAAAAACAGATTTTTTTAATGTGACTGGGAATAAGTATAATAACCACACAAAAAATTTGATTATCGAGGCATATAAGAGTGGCATTAGGCAAAGAGAAATTGCAAAACAATTTAAATTACACGAATCCACAATTTCTAGGCTTATTTCGAAATACCGAAATAATTTGCCACTAGAAAAGGTACATTCTGGTGGCCGTCCACGGAAAACTGATCATCGCATGGACCAAAGGATAGCGAATCTGATTCGACGAGAACCATTTAGCTCCTCCACATCCATCGTTAAGGATCTCAATTTGACAATTCATTCAAGCACTGTGCGTAGACGTGCCAAAGAAGCAAATTTGAGGGCATATCGACCAGTGAAGAAGCCGTTGTTAACTTTAAAACATCGTCAGAAAAGGTAAAGCTTGTGCAGTATTCGTGAATGTTGCTAATTTCCTAAAATTCAGGTTGGAATTTGCGCATAAATATGCTAACTGGTCTTTACAACAATAGAAGACCATATTATTTAGCGATGAGAGCAAATTCAATGTTCTTTCTTCGGGCGGCATTAGCTACGTAAGGCGAGAACCAGGTACTCGATACAAGCGTCAACACGTCCGAGCTACTTTGAAGCACGGAGGGGGTTCTACAATGGTGTGGGGTTGTTTTTCGACTCAAGGATGTGGTTCTCTACATAAGATAACAGGCATTATGGATCGTTTTGTCTACAAAAACATTTTGGAAACAGTCATGCTTCCATATGCTAAGGAAGAGATGCCGTTGTTGTGGAGGTTCCAACATGACAACGACCCAAAACACACGTCAAAATATGTTAAAGAGTTCTTGGAGATGCAACATGTGAAAATGTTAGATTGGCCTGCACAATCTGTGGGGAATTTTAAAACAAAGGGTAATAGGGCAGCGGTTCTCTTCCACAAAAGCCCTTTTTGACGCACTCAAAGTTGAATGGCTGAGTATTCCAATGGACACAATAAACGCGCTAATTGAATCCATGTCAAAAAGATGTGGAGAAGTAATAAAAAACAAAGGTTATTGGACCAAATATTGAAAAAGAGTAAAACTTGCAAATGTTTTGCACATAATTTTATAACACTTGCGTATATTGTTAAAAACAAAAGTTAATTAATGAATGATTTTTTCAATATTTTATATACTTAAACCTTCGCAATAAATGAATCTTTCAAAATACATAAAAAAAGTTTAATTATGTTGGTTTAGTTTGAGAACAGTATTCACTGAAATCAAAATTCTAAAAAACTTGCAAATGTTTTGCACAATACTGTATATATGTTCGTTTAAAATAATATTTCTAATTTAACCCGAATCAGCCCAGCGTGTTGTATTGACAAAATAACGGTTTATTAACGGATTTCTTCAAAATTGTATGCATTGCCTTTCAAAATGTGTATGTAATAGCTAAAACCATTTCTTCTTCATTCAGTTAGTGTTTCTTCGTGTAAGAAGTTGTGCAAAAGTATATTTTAAAAAAATGGCAAAAAACGTGAAAAATGATTACTTCAAAAAGTAAGTGTAGAAGTATTTCATTTTTAATTGAATGTGGTCAAAAAATGCCCAAAAATATATTTTGTTCAGCTATTAAATGTAGTTTTATGTTAAAAATATAAATGTTGGATTTTCGGATGATTTGCAACATTTGCAATAGAGTTTTTGTCGGTGTGATCATATATAGTATATTTTTAGTTCAGATTACTGCATATTATGTTTTATTTTGTTTTATATGTGTGCTTTTCATAATTTTCAAGACCACTAAGTGGACAAGAAGCAATCGACTATTTAAATGAGTTTTGTGATGAAGAGGAAAACGATAGGGCTGCAGCGTTGTACATTCTTCCACCGGAAATAGAAAGCGGTGCACTCAGTGGGGAGGATGATGCTGATGAAGACGATATCGGCATACCTGAAGATATTTGTGTTGGACAACTTAAATCAACATTTGAGCTTGTAATGCAAAGTGGCAGGCGCATTAATTCTTTGGAAGCCACTACGACAGAATATGATGCTGAGAGTGAGGACGAATTAACTTAAGTGATACAGTGTTAGCTGACGTTTTGGAAAACTCAGTTACTAATATGCACACTAATTTACTTGAAGAATCGTGCACGACATTCACAGATAGGCCTTCGTCATCAACAGTGTGAGTCGTTTACGTAAAGTAATTCCAACAGTGTCGACGGTAAAACTTCCAATATCAAACTAGAACATGAATTTCACTTGGACGAAAGATTCTGCAGTAGCCACGGTTCCAATCTTTCCCCAAGTGAATTATAAAGATTATGATAATTTAAAACCTCAAGAGCAATTTGAGAAATTTTTTGATGAAGATTTGCTGAATCACATTGTCCACGAATCTGAAAAATATGCAGTTTTTCTTGGAAAACCAAACCCAAAAATCACCATCGCTGAGCTAAAAACTTACATTGGCATTTTGTTAGTAAGTGGTTATGATGGTCGTAACAGTTTTAGATCATTTTGGAGTACTGACGATGATTTGAGAAATAGTATGGTATATTTTGCAATGCGCAGAAATCGCTTCCATGATATCGCAAAATTTCTTCATTTTGAAGATAGTGTTAAAAAAGTGACCGGTGGCGATAAATTGTGTAAGTTGCGACCCTTAACGGATCGCCTGAAAATGAATATGTTGAAACATTTCCATCCGGAACAAAATCTTTCTTTCGACGAGAGCATGATCTCTTACTTTGGACGTCATGAGTGTAAGCAATAAAAGGAAAACCTATGCGGTTTGGTTACAAAGTGTGGTCTTTGTGTACGACATCTGTTTACCTGGTAAATTTTGAAATTTATCAGGGCAAAAATCCACGCTCGACTACAAGCTATGAAGAAATATTTGGAAAATATACAGGGCCACTTGTCAACATGATCGACGACTTCTCACCAGAGTTGCAAAGCTTGCCATTTTCTTTTTATTTTAACAATTTATTTACCAGCTTTCCCATACTGACGTTTTTAAAGGCTCGTGGCTACAATGCAACAGGAACAATTCGGGAGAATCGAATTCCTAACAGTTGTTCCATTGAGCACAAGAAACTGTTGAAAAAAAACAACTCGAGGGTATTGCAAATCTATCAAAATGAAAGAAACAGATATTGTCTTAACTAAATGGAATCACAATGCTGTTGTCAATATCGCTTCAACATATCATGGCATAATTCCAATCTCCAATGTTCAACGCTATTCCAAGGAACATAAGAAAAAAATAAATGTGGTGGAGCAGTATTTTTACATGGCTGGTAGATGTTTCAGTACAAAATGCTTGGAAATTACTTCGCTCAGCCTACCCTGACATACCACAAATAGAGTTCAGACGTCATATTGCCAGATACTACTGCAAGCATTTTGGTGAAATACCAAAAGCAAATGATCCTCGCAAAAGGAACGTAGAAGGAACGGCCCAAGAAACACTTCGGTATGACAGAAGAGAACACTTTTTTCGTTCTTGTGCAAGACGAAGACATGCAGGTGATTTATGTGCTGTAACAGGACGCACTAAGTGTTCAAAATGCAACGTTGGTCTTTGCATTAAATGTTTTGAAAATTATCATACTAAAATTAATGAATAAAGCTGAAATTTCCCTAATAAATTATTTTTATTCCTTATAAAAATCATTTTCCTTAAACTTGCCCAGCGTGATCATATGGACACACCCCATATCTTGACTCACAGAGGGCGCTGGAATTAACGGATAATATTTTTGGAATCCTTGAAGCCTACAGAGACAACTTGTAAAATATTTTCGGAAAATTCGAAAAAAAAGTTCTGCGTCGATTCGGGTTAAAGTGCATCGTTCTTTTTTATAGCTTACTTAATTCAACTTGTAGACTATCCAATTTAAACGGAAGATGAGGGAGACTTGAGTGTATGACCACAGGATGATTCTACTTATAAGCTTTCGCCTTCTAAATCCACTATTTACGACTTCTCAGACTATTTGGACCAAAATACTCGTATAAATGTTAATAATTTAACGCGACAAAGAGAAAGAGAAATGCGGAAAATTGGAAAGTAAACACCACCAAATCTAAATCAAACTGTGTTTCTTATACGAGTAACAACAAAAAGAAAACATGCGCACCCAAAACTCTGAAACAAATTTTACAGAAGCAGATCGAATGGAAATTTGCAAAACTTATTGGGGGGCTTTCGTGTTATAAACGACAAAAGGATTTCCTTATTAACCTTCCGTAAGCCTGGTGAAAAGAATAACGCCGTGGGCCTCTTGGGGTCCAGAGGACCCAACCCCGGGAAGCTATATTTAATGGCTTATGAGAAAAAGGATTCTCGTTTTATTTATATACAGTGGCGAGCAAAAATGAATACATGTGGCATTGAATACAGTGAATGAAATAAAATGCAAAATTTTTATGTTTTGTTTCATTTAAGCTTTATAAACTATATTTATTCATAATCCTAAAATGTTTATTTACTTTTAAACCAATAAAAAAAAATAAAAATATCCTTCAGAAATAACTGTAAAAAACGAAAATGTGAGAGAAATCATCATTTACTCAATTTGTCACGTTTCTTAAGTTATTTTTATTTGACTTTTTCTGGTACTATTTCATAGTCTTTTGTTTTTAATTACATTTCTTATTCTTTTTTTCACTAGTGCTTTAATATTTCCGTATGGAATATTTACCAACTGTTCTAGTATTCGTTCCCATAGATTGGCGTTCGTCTTTGTGTGGCTATCGTAGGCCGCAAGCTGTTTTTTTTAAAGAATCGCCCAGAGATTTTCAATCAGATTTAAAACCGGACTCTGTGCTGGCCACTTAATTGCTCTGGACAATTCTATCCGTATGTTTGGAGTCTCCGTTTTGCTGTAATCTCGACATATAAGCAGCTTCCTACACGAATTTTTGTAAATTTTGTTGCAGAATATCAAGGTATTGTTCCTTTCCCATTATCCCTTCGATTTTTACCAGCGGACCGACATTCCAACAGGTGAAACAATCCCACACCATTAAACTTCCACCTTCATGCTCCATGGTTTCTTTCACCTGGTACTTTTGGAGACTTTCATTTGGTCGATGCCAATAATACTCCTTGCCATCTGACTGGAATCTATTGATTTTTGTCTCATCGGACCAAATAACTCGTTTCCAATCATCAATGTCCCAGTTCTTATGTTCTTTGCAAGAACTTAAGGCGAGCTCTAACTTTTTTGTCGGAAAGTGCTGGCTTTTTTTGCTTAACAGCTACCTCTAATCCAATCTTACGTAAGGCTCTTCTAGCTTTCCACTCTCAGAATTTTTTGTTTAAGGCTTTCGCAGCCGCCTTTGGTATCTTGCACTCTCTTCGCCTCATCAAACGCTCCATTAAGCGCGCATCAGCGTCAGCCTTGGTTGTCCTAGATTTACATTACTGGACTGCACATTTTTTTTTTCTTTTTTTTAAGCAAAAGTACAGTACGTTGGCATACCTGTATTCTTTTGGCTATCTGTCGTGAAGAAAATCCTTCCTCAAGTAGAATTATTATGCTGTTTTCTGTATTTGCTGAAATTTTACTCATTTCTACTTTTTTCTCTACAAAAAAGACATTTTTTTTGTAGTAAATCTCAATAGATTAACCCGCTGGGCAGATCGCTGTGGATTGGGAATAAACCCCCATAAAACTGATCTTGTCCTCTTTTCCAGGACATACAAAATTTCAATTATAGACCCTCCTTCAATAAACGGTACCTGTTTTGTATTTTCCGATACAGCAAAATATCTGGGTCTCATTTTTGTGAGGAAACTAAACTGGAAACCTAATATTCAAGAAAGAGTCAATAAAGCTACAATAGCTTTATTCTCTTGCAAAAAAGCCTTTGGGAATAAATGGGGCCTTCAACCCCGCATAACCCACTGCCTATACATCTCGGTCATAAGACCGATACTTACTTACGGGGTAGTCGTCTGGTGGACGGCCTTAGAATATGCAGTCAACAGCATTAAACTAAGCAGAGTCCAAAGAACAGCATGTCCATGCATAAGCAGAGGCTTGCGGTCTACCCCCTCTGCGGCATTAGACACTCTGTTTCATTTGACAACCCTAGATATCTTCAGCAAGCAAGTAGCTGCGACCAACATTCTTAACACCTTAGGAATCCTCACGGAGAACATCGATTACACCATACCTGAACTTTGGTTTGACAAAAATTTCCATAAAAGCTTCCCCTCTAGATCATTCTGGGAGGAGGATGCTTTCATGGAGGACAAGTCAATCCATCTCTACACAGATGGATCTAAAACCGACAGCGGAGTTGGTGGCGGTGTTTTCTCAGATAAGCTAAATCTAAGCCTCTCTTTCCGCCTTCCAAATCACTGTAGCGTGTTCCAGGCGGAAATTTTGGCGATTAAAGAAGCTCTGTCCTGGCTGAAGAAAAACGTGATATCTGCAAAGGATATCCTCATCTTTTCGGATAGTCAGGCCTCCATCAAGTCCCTGGACTCGGTCTCACTATATTCTAAAATCGCCCTTGAATGCCGATCATCTCTCATGGAGATGGCAGAGCAGTTCAGCATTCACCTTTGCTGGGTGGTGACGGGCCACAGAGACATTCCAGGGAACTGAAGAGCTGATGAATTCCCCAAAATTGGAACCACTCTACCTATTCTACTGGAAAAGGATAGCATAGGTATACCAACCGCTACATGCAAATTGCCTATCATCCTGTTAAGCAATTCATTCGAGGTAAATCATCATTCCGTTTTGGGTATAAGTTCTACAGGATATTGATGTACTTTTGGTTTTTACTGTAGAAAAACCCTAAAAGTTTCTACCGATCTTTCAGGATCAAGAATAGTGGAACGCTTGCTTCAGAAACTGGCGACTCATCCAACTTTTGTACAAATTGTGATCTCTTAGTAGTTCTCAGAAAAGAAGGATATCGTGCTTCTGGGAAAATATAGTAGAACAAAGAAATGTCCATTGAGAAACACTAAAGAGATGAAGAAAGAAAACCGTGCCTCATACGATTACAGGTTTGATAAGAAAAATGAAATATTATTTGTGAGGTGGAGAGATAACAGTGTTTGCACAATGGCAACAAATTATGACACCATTGAACCTTTGGGCGGGCTAGAAGAACTGGATCAATCTATTTCAATTTACAGGATTGCAATTCACGGAAAGAAGTGATCGTGGGTGTTATTCACCTACATGGTAGATATGGCTATTGAAAATTCCTGGCGTTTACATGTTATGAATCACAGTGATAGCATGGATAAGTTACAGTTTCGACGCGTAATTGCAAGGTGCAACGTACGCCAGAAAACACATTGGTCCCTGGCTTACCTCAAGATGTTTTATATGTCACGCAAGAATTCGATGGCAATGCAAAAAGCGTCTAAAAACATTATGCGTAGAAAAACAATGTTTTGAAAAATTTCACCTCCAATACGCCGCTGTACCCAATCGAGTACACCTCTTCTAAAGGAACATAATTATTGTTTTTGTTTATTTGCTTTGTGAACAATACTATTATAAATGTTTCGTACACATTTCACTGCTGTTTTTATTTGGCAGTTAACGGGTTAAAGGGATTTCAAGAGTCTTGATTACTTGAATTGTTTTTTGAAGTAGTTACTCTAAGAATGGGGAAAGCTAAAAGCTGTACCCCAGTGCTGCGAAACTCTATTGTTGAACTGTATTCAGCAGGTCTTTTATATTACAGTATAGGAATGCAATTAAAGTGCTCAAAAGAGATGGTTTTCACTGCGCTACATCATTGTTGGAGATATGAGACCATCGAGAATATCTCACATAAAAAAAGGCCACGAAAAACGTCTCATGATATGGACCGTAAGATCGTTCGATTGGCAAAAACAGACCCAAGAAAAAGTGTTGCTGATATTATCTGCGAAGTTTGTGCATGAATCAATGAGGCGATATTAAAACGAACAATAACACGTCGTTTGGTTGAGGCTGGACTTCACGGACGAATTTATCCCAAGAAGCCTTTGTTAACAAAAAGGCAGAGACAACGGCGGGTGGAATTTGCCAAAGCCCATTCTCCATGGACCGTGCAAAACTGGAAGTACATACTTTGGACCGATGAAACAAAGATCAATCGCATATCCACGGATGGCAGAAAGTATATACGACGTCCAAAAGACACTGCTATTGATTATAGGTGCGTTTCGCCTGTTATAAAGCATGGCGGAGGATCAATTAACGCTTTTCCTAGAGAGGAGTTGGACCAATTCATAAAATTAATGGCATACTGACTAAGGAAAAGTGGAAATTCTTCAAAATGTAATGATACTGTGTGCAGAAGAACATTTACTGGGCGGTTCCAACAATATAACGACCCCAACATACTGCAAAGCTTACGAAATGGTTTTTTGAAGAAAACTCTAAGACAGTTCTTGATTGGCCATTGTCTAGTCTAGCGCCGATTTAAATTCAATCGAGCATTTGTGGGGCGATGTTAAGAAGGCTGTTAGCGACCAAAAATAGCTAATGATGAGCTCTTCGAAAAGGTAAAGGCTGCATGGCAGGTCATTCCAGTCGAAAGATGCTAAAGCTTAATTAATTCTAATTCAACGCGATGTCAAGCAGTATTGAAGCAAAAAGATTTTGCTACGAAATACCTACAAATGATAACACAGTTTAAAAAATGTGTCTCAACTTGTTTCATTGTTTTATGTTCATATGTTACGTTGTGCGATCGATATCGAGATCAATGATTGCTCTTAGTGAGCCACCATAGAGGCTTTCACAACCAACGAAACAAGACCGTGTTTCTATAACGTCACCTTTCACAATTTCAATGAAATACAATAGTCAACATAAACTCCAGGAATAATATTCTACTCGGCATTCGTCGACGAGTTACCCCATTAAAACGTTGCTCAATCGGTTTTCCCCAATAAACATCTAGGAACGTTTAATTCGTATGATCAAATTGTAATTGTTGGGGATCTGTCCGACGATTGATTGGGAAGCAGCTAGTACTGTCTTAAAGCTTATATTGGGCCAGCAAAATCAAGTTCGTAAAGTAGTGCTTACCTTACATCCCAGTGATGTTCCTGGTAACAGCATGAAAAAATCCTTACGCAAGTAAGTTTAAATTGCAATGAGTGCCCGATAAGTAGCATAATACGGCCCTACGTCGTCATAGTGCTCACAACCCTATTCGGAAGAGATAAACATTTTTGAAAGCATCTCATAGCATTGAACAAAGACGGATTCACTGTCGACGTCCCTACCAAAGGATTAAATCACACCGATCTTCGGATCTAGCGAAAATGCTCGACTGTTACAAAGCAGACATAGCCTTCATCCAAAAACTACGATGCAAAACAGTGATATCTACTATCTTTGCTTTCTACCGGCGCTACAAGGGCAGCTGACGCAGGGTTTATCCGAATGCGAATTTGTCGCCAGAGGAAAACTTAGGGAACGAGTCTTGAGCTTCAGCCATATAAGTAAACGCCTGACGGTTCACATAAGGGCTAAATTCGCCAACATAATGCTTACGCCTCTACAGAGGAAAAGAATGACTTTATCAAAGATTGCTTCTACGAGCTCCTCGACAAAACCTACAAGTAATGTCATAAATATGTCGTGAAAATAGTTTTTGGCGATTTTAATGCCAGATTTATTGATTTTAGGGCAGGACGTAGTAATTGATGACATAATAATTAATATCCATAAAGCGACCTGGCTGAATCCTGAAAAATAGCCCGTCATTCAAATTGGTCATATTGAGATCGACGCAAAGCACTCCTTCAGTGTTTTGGATATCCGAACTTTCCGAGCAGTTAAGATCGACTCGGATCATCACCTTGTTGCAGCCAGGGTACGAATGCGGAAATTGCAAGTACAGCGGAGTCAAATACGTCAAATAAGAAGCTTAAGCTCTCTCAAAATCGTAGCATCCATACAAAAAACGGAGAATACCAATGGAAATGTTGTCAACGAGCCATCATAGAGCTGCTTCTGCAACAAAGAAACTTTTCGTTTCACAACGACAGTTGGTAGGTGCATGTAGCCAAACTAGAAGCTACGCTACAACGATGGACGGGAGTTGCTTGTGAGCTCTGCAAGTAGAAAAGAAGAGAAGAATACAGGCCATTCTAAGAATAAAGCAAACATGCCAGTGGTACAAAGCCAGAATGGAAACCTGCACTCTTCTATTCGTACAACTATGTAGTATTAGATTCGCAGTCCTTTCTGATGATGGCCAAAATCCCACTGTTGGGCAAAATGAACCATTTCCCCTAGAAGACGATAGAGAATTCCGCTTCGTGACAGTGAAGGTGAAGTTAATGTAGCAATATCGAAGCTAAATTCTGACAAAGTTGCTGACCAAATGGACTACCTGCTAAGCTATTTAAAGCAGCTAGCGATGGCCTGCTTGGGAACATGCACAAGCTCATCTGTAAGATATGGTTGGAAGAAAGCATCTTCGAAGCATGGAATCTTATCATCGTTTGTCCCACCTACAAAAAGGAGACCCTTTTGACTGCACCAACTATAGAGGAATAAATATTGCCTAACAGACATTTTCTGATGTATTATATTTGTTGGTCCATATCAGCGCAGTTTTAGGACAGGAAAGTCCATGATCGATTAAATACTCGCACTACAGCAAATCTTGGAAAAGACCATATATTTATCGACTCCAAAGCCGCATATGACATCGTGCATATGGATGAGCTATACAACGCCATGACTATTTGACCTTCCCGCCAAACTTGTGCAGGATGCTGCTTCATCAAGGTCAGTAATGAATTAATTGAGACCTTAAATGTCATGAAAGGTCATAGATAAGGCTTGTGACTGTTTTCACATCGCCCTAGAATGAATCGTGCAAAACTCACTGCCCAACAAAAGGGGCACAACACGATCTTTTTTAAGCCTTAAATACTTGACATTGTTGTGGTTAGACGAACACAGCAATCCGTCAATAAAGATTTCGTGGGTATTGAAGCGGAATTGCGCAAAATAGATCTGAAAGTAAACAAGGGCAGAACAAAATGCTTACATGCTATCATCAGAAAAGGACTCACACCAGTTATGACTTCGAGATAATTGGAGGCCCCGTTCACCTTTGGTTCGTACATACTATAGTTTCTATCAGCAATGACATCAACACAGAAATCAGACGCAGAATTATGCTTGCCGTTTGTATTGATGGGGAATGAAGGAGAAGATTTAACCATGGATTCTACGGGCGATAGGGCGTTATCGGTTAATTCAGGCATCTTCAGACCCAAAAAGTCCTCGAGTCTAACCCCGAAGGAGAAAGCAGCATGGCAAGACCTTTTAAGGTGGCGCACGCAAGTATAAGGCGACTTCAACGAACTTAGAATGCGATTTTGGAGGCAAATGGCGAAAGGTCGTGCTAGCTGGAGAGGCTTGTTGGTTGAGACCCAGATTCACCCTGGACTATAGCGTAAGTAAGTATAACGCCAATATGGGACGAATTGATTGGTCAGCTCAAAATATGAGCCTCTATCAAGCTTTGATTAGGGGTAAAGTGTGCTATTTTTCTTTGAGAACTTCTATCTATGTGGATGTTAAGACCCTCAACGCCTGGCATTTCCATCGAAAAAGTGGGGCTAAATTGGATAATCTTTCCGAAATTTAGAAAACACATTACAACATCGTTATAGCCCGGCTCTGATCAATTGACCAGCGGCCACATGGGCTAGATCTCCGGTACGACCAACTAGATCACGAATTACGAACTCGATGCGGCTACTGTTATCAAAGAAATGAGGCATACGAAGTCGTATGTGCCAGTGCTAAGAGATGGTGTGGTGAACAGGACTAAGACCATGTTGTGAAGCTAGATCAGTGTAAATGCAAAGAAAACAAGTAGAAATCTAAAAGTCCTCAAGCTTCCCATCCAAACCAATACTCTCAATCTCAATCAATAGTGTGAGTGTAGTTAATGTTTTCGTTTCTGTTTTTTTTTTTCTTTTTTTTTCTTAACAGCTTATTTTAAGTAAATATATCCTGTTGTACAAGTATGCGTAAAAGTTTCATAGTTTATTGCTTTAGTAAGTGTTTCTTTGTGAATTAGTAAAGCAAATAAAAACAAAAACGATTTCTAAAAAACTTGTAAACAAAGTTAATCGAATCGTCGTTAAGGCTTTTGTCATTTATCTACTCGTTATCGTATTCGCTATTTTTGATTCTCATTAATTGTAAATATACACAAAAAGCAAAAAAAAAAAATAAAATAAAACAATTTATATAAGTACATGTATATAAAATTAAACTACCGACAGTCAATTAACATTTTACAACATTTCAAAACAACTCCAATAAAAATTAATTCTCCTAAATAGCCTACCAACTATGGGTATATACTCGTAATGTAAAACGAAAGCAATTTATCGATTCGCATTAAGTGAAAAATCCTTCAATTAATGTTTACGACGCAGTAAACATGGTAAACGAATAGAAAAAAAAGAAGAAAACTCCTTAACAAACCTAAACATGAAATGAAAAATCGCTCGTTAAAATCGCCTACCATCAGTCTAGGACAGACTTGTTGTTTTCCAAAAGAAAACAATTTTAAGGATAGTCTCTCATCCTGTTTCTCTATCTTCTTCTGTGTGTCGTCGAACATTAATTTTTGTGTTAATTACATTTCTATACACACTAGAGAACTGAAGGAGGACTCTGGACTCTGAACGCTTGACTCTGGACTCTGGATACAGGATAGAGGTTAGAGGACCGCGAACATGTACTTAAATTTAAATGCAAATAATGGACAGTAAATCTTACTTGTTAAGTGTTTAAATATAACAAAAAAAACAAAAATAGAGGGGAAAAAATTATCAACAACACTTATTTTGATTTAGAGAGTTTAACAGTATAACGGTGTAGTAAAATTGAATTACAAAAAAAAAAAAAACCAAATTCAATCTCTGTCTTTAGGTGAAGTTTAGCTTAGCGTGTAGCACATTCATTTAATTAGGTTTTTCAATTTCTTTTTGGTTTTTTTGTTTTAATTTTTAAATTTTAACTTTCACGCACTAGGTATTGTTTATAAAAATATTTTTTTTTTGTTTTTTTCTTTTTCTTATGCATATTGTATATATAAAAAGGGGGAAAAATAACATCTATTTATGTATAATGAAAAATAATTTAATTTTTATATTTTTGTTTTAATATAATTCTCTTTTGTTGTTGTAATAAAAACTATCATTATAGCGCCACTTGTTGTTGTTGTTGCTGTTGCTGGTTTTCTTTTTCTTTTTGTTTTTGTTGCAATTGTTGATGGTGTATTGTTGGGATTTTCTATTATTTATTATTTTGTTGTGCTACAACATGAGGCGCTTTGTAGAATTGTTGCACGAATTCGGATAGACTATATACGGTACCGGGTCCTTTGCCGGCTGTCATGCATATAAAGTCGCCCAGACTATGTGCACTCGCTGCAAAAAAAAAAAAAACCAAAAAATATAGAATTAATGGGAAAAGTTGTACAAATTAGTTGTTGGATGGATTGAGGGATGAGGATTAAAATTGATGGGTGAATTCTCACAACTTGACTGTATGGGGGGATACGCTGGTGGTGGCTTTATCCAACTTCCGTCTGGTCTTCGCATGTGTCGTCGGTCTGAGGCGAATTCCGATAGATATGTTTCCGCTGGTATTACTCTAAAAAATCTGTTGGAAAAAATTCAAATTAACAAAGAGAAGGAAAATTAATGAAAAGTTGATGAAAATAGTTGTTGAAGCAAAAATATAGTTCAAATCGGAAAAATATTGTAGGAAAAATCAAGGATTAGTTGGATAGTTGCGAAATAGTCTGTTTTGATGGACACATTCGAGTGAATGTGTAAATTTGGCCTCATACGAGGGTTGTTTGAAAAGTTTGCGACCGCAACTTAAAGATAGCGGTACTTGTCAATAAAAGCTAGTGAATGCTAGTTGCGTATCTTTTGACAGTTACTTACCAAAGTTTCAGTCATTTTGGACGCGCAGTTTTTAGTTGACAGTCGTTTGAGTGAGTCGATGTGAGTGTTTTTTGTGAAAATGGGAAAAAATTGAGTATCGAGCTGTTATTAAATTCTTGTTTTTGAAAGGCAATACGCTTACGCAAATCAAAAATGAATTGGACTCTGTGTATGGGGACTCTGCACTATCATTTACCACAGTGAAATTTTGGGCAGCTGAATTGAAACGTGGCCGTAAGAGCTTGGGAGATGATGAACGTTCGGGACGTCCAAAAACTGCAATCACTGTCGATAACATTGCTAAAGTTCACCAAATGGTGATAGATGACCGCCGAATTAAAGTGAGAGAGATAGTAGAGGTTATGAAAATGTCCAAAGAACGTGTTTGTTATATATTAAATAAGTTTTAGGCGTGAGAAAGCTGTCCGGGCGTTTGCTTACGTTAGACCAAAAACGTGTTCGAATGAACATTTCCAACGCTCTGCTGGCGCAGTTTAGGCGCACTAAATCCGAGTTTTGGCGTCGATTAATTACTGTAGATGAAACTTGGATACACCATTATACGCCCGAAACAAAAATTCGGTCAAAACAGTGGACTGCAAAGGGTGAGCCGGCTCCAATAAAAGCAAAAACTGTTTTTTCGACTGGGAAAGTGATGGCGACTGTTTTTTGGGATAGTAAAGGAGTTATCTTAATCGATTATCTTCAAAAAGGAAAAACCATTACAGGAGCATACTACGCATCATTACTTGCCAAGATGAAGGCAGAAATTGCGGAAAAACGGCCACATTTGCAGAAAAAGAAAATCCTGTTTCACCAAGACAACGCGCCGTCTCACACCTCAGCGGCTCCCATGGCGAAAATCCATGAATTACGGTTTGAACTGCTTGATCACAAGATCTAGCCCCAAGCGACTTCTTTTTGTTCCCTCATCTAGAAACTGCGCTCGGAGGACAGAGATTTTCGTCAAGTACTATTTGGACGGGTTAGAGAGATGGGAGCATCGCTGGGAGAAGTGTGTAGAGTTACAAGGAGACTGTGTAGAAAAAAAAAAAAAAAATTGAGAAAAAATGTGTTGTATCATTGTTCGGTCGGAAACTTTTCAAACAAACCTCGTATTTCGAAAACTGTGGGGGTGCTTGCAGAATCAATGCAAAAAGAGTTAGTGTCATTGAGATAGACAAAAATATTCCCCTGAAATCGATGGGAAATGACTTTGTACATCAGTTGCCACATTCTCTGCGTTGCGTTACAGAGTCCAAACGACATGAATTTGGGTTCCAGAAAAATCTGCCAAAGTGTGTCTTTGAAATCTATGTATACTAAAGATATATGCACGTCACCTATATTTTGTAAGCCATCGACATGCGAAGAGGGTAGGCATATCGCCTTCTACATAGCCTGTTATTGTCTGTTTCTCCCTAGGCACTTCGAATACCCCCAAATTGATTATTCGGTCCAGCTCGTCATACAATAGTTTTTGTATCGCTGCTGAAATGGGGTAATGACATCACTTACTTGGTTTTGAATAACCCCGCGATTGCGAACGACAGAAATTGTTCTTTCACATTCTCCAACTGTTAAAATTGTGATTTACTGAGATCTTAGATTGGACAATCGTCTCCCGTTGGCAATGGCAAGTCTAAGCCAGAGATAGTATTTCAGCTTTTCTTAAAGTCAACCCCTAAATATTATGACTATTGTAAGTTTTGGCCCACAAATATTTCAAAGTCTTTTGTTTTGTCAAACACGTTAAGGACGCTGTCTATCTGTCTAACAGATCAAGGACATTCTATCCTGTGATATAAATTTAGGTCTATTTTCGTACACTTATCACAGACTCTTAATTGCATACTTTTCTTTTAGGCTTTGTATCTCCTTATAGCTCCTAGTATTCTCCACCGGTACTGTTGATTCTTCACACAAAATGTGCCTGCGTGCATTGTTTTGTTCCAGTATCCATTGGCGAAAGATATACTGTTGAGGAACTAAGGAATACACCTGGCCCGTAGCTGTAGTTGGGTAACGCTGTAGGACATTTATTGGCTAGGTTTGTGGGGAATCACCGTGGTCAGTGCAGGCGGGTGGCTCCCGACATCACCATTTCTGACGATCTTCAGAATTCTCTGGCACTGGGAGCATCGAAATAAACCGCCTTCATAGTTATTCTTGTCGGCTTAGTTTTGTCGTAGTATTCCAACTGGACACAGTTCGTGCGGTCAGTTAGTCATGTGCATGATAGTGTGTATAAAGTATAAAGCCATCAAATGACTTGTGAGGCAATAGCTATCTATCTATAATAATTGGTCTTAGGATTTCGTAGTTATGCCTTACATCTTTAAATTACTTAATCAGCTAAGCAGTGGACGTTTACACCACTCCGTTTAGTTTTTCCCGATCAACAACCTTGACGGGGTGAAAGGGTTAAAGTAATCTCCAGCTGACAGTAGTTGACGCCGAAAATTCTGGCACTTTGTGCTGTTCGACATCAAACTATAGAGTGAACGAGCCCATTGCTCTTACCCCTATAAAGAAAATGCCGACAGTAAAAAGCACCAGAAAGGGAATAACTAGCCATAGTCCTGGAACTTTAAGCTGCACCACCTTGAATTCTAGGGTGAATAAGCCTATTGCTCATACCTATAAGAAAACGAATAAAACAGCAAAAAGTATCCAGGACATCCGATAAATCCGACCCTCGCAAAGCGAAAGCCATAAGGGTGGACGAACCGACTGCTCGTACCTCTTCGTTGCCCGCGCTGTGAACAATCACCTTAAGGGTACACAAACCCCTTGAGCGCGCGCTCATTATAAAAAAAAAAAAAAAGGATAAGGACGAAAATAAATCGAAGGGACATTTCAAGGTAAGTGTAGAGGACTAAAACTCGACAATAGGGCAGGGGGAGGTTAACTCGATATTAGACAATGTCTGTACCGTTGTAACCAACCCTAATTCCTATAAAAGAGATCCTTTCGACGGGAACTGGGTAGACAACGACGAACCTAGCTCAAATCCTCTCAAAAAAGGACTGCTTAGGCGTTTTAGAAATAGTGACGGCACTTCCTTAATGGAAAAGGAAGCAACTATGCTAGGTAGGACTCGTGTAATAATTAGAGAGACTGCCGCGGCATGGCGAGCGCGACGAGTGAGGAATAGGGGGGTCAGCAAAGTTACAATCGCTTGTACCTTGGCGAAGATCGTTGCCATGCAACCATAAACCGCCACAGGCAAGTTTCCTCCTAACCTGAACGGGTAGCTCGAAAAGAAGGCGGTTAAACGACACAACTTCCGGCAACATAGGCAGGGATGTCAAAGAGCTGAAAAAGAACTCAGCCGATGCCAACGGAAGCTTTCTGACGAACAATGGCGGCTGCTAGAGAATTCTAGGCGGTATCCATGAAACTATCACGAAAGGGGCTAGGAATATTCCGAATTCAAGGTCATACAGTGCGACAATATAACCACCTTGGAATGGCTGAGAAAGTTCGTCGGCAACACGAAAGCTCCATGGATCTCCTGGATCTCACCAGACCTAAAAGATGGTTGAACATTCCGGACCCTTACATTCCCCAGGACAGTATAGAACGAATCCCCCGACACCTCAATTCAGAGCTAAACGCGAGGAATGGTTGGTAATTGAAATTGAAAACCACTCCAAAGATGGCATAGAAATTGTGGTTAAACTTAGTCACAAATCTATGCAACTACTACGCCAAGCCAATTACAAGTTCCGGGTCGGAATAACCCGATGCAAGATCAGACATTTAACAGTCACCTTGGGTAGGAATCCGAAGGGAAACGCGAACTGCCATGCTGAAGATAGTACAAATAAATCCTCACCATAGTAATGCCAGTCAGTATTGTCTACCTTATGAATAAGGAAGACATCGACATCGTCATTCAGGAACCTTGGATAACTCAAGGCAAAATAAGAGGCCTGAAATCAACTGGGTTAGTCACCTACAAGGCCGAATTAGGTAAGAATTATTGCCTGTATAGTTGCAAACTCTTATATCAAATAATAATCGATCTCCAGGCTTCTAAGCAATGACAAACAGGCAGTAGCGGCCGAATAAATCGCTGCTTAAGCTTGCCTCGACATATATGCCGTATGAATCGACTGATGGACCCCTTCCAGTAAAACATAACTCACATATCAATAAGGAAGAGCAGGAAAGGTCCTTGTGACGTTAATTCTCATCACACAAAATGGGGTAACATGGACACAAACTCTCGAGGTGAGTCATGTGGCATGTGTTAGATATTATCCTGCTGTGTAACTCTGACATTCTTGTGGTAGATATCGTTCTCAGTGTCCAATGTCAACCACCAGCCCAAAGCTGCTCTACAGTACGAAAATCTCAAAAATACTAACTGTCTACTAACTGTCAAAGTTACCAATGACATCCAGCTGTCAAAATATTCATTAATCAAAAAATAAGAAAATATTATCGAAACTCTGGCTCAGCTGTGAATACGCAACGTGAACTTCGTTGTGAGGTCGGTCATCATGGCTTCAGTGTGCATGCAATTCGTCGCGCCGTGGAAAACTTTGAGCGTGAGTACACTCTTTTGGATTTTAAGCCACCAACCAGACAGAGATTGGAGCGAAATGAAGAAAACAATCGAAGAAGACTCACAAATGTCGATTCGATCAGCTGAATTGGGCATATCCAGAGAGTCAACACAGTTTATTTTGCGATTGGGTCCGGGCCTACATCCGTATAAGAATTGAAGCCAGACGCCCACAGACAACGCCGTGAGTTCGCTAATTGCGCGCTGGAAATGTTTGCCTTCTTGGACGAGGCACGTTTTTGGCTCATCCAAAAGGAATCTACAAGTGTTCGGCCAGGCATCAATGCATCCACAAAGATTGACTGTTTGGTACGAGTATGTATGGCATGGCGGTGTCATCGAACCTTATTTCTTTCGAAATGAGGAAGGAGATACCGTTACCGGCAATGGGTCTTAAGTATAGAGCGATGTTAACCGACTTTCAGTGGTCGGAGCTCGACAACATCGATGTATCCGAGCTGTGGATCCAAAAAGACATTGCTCAATGCAATGAAGGAGAAATTTGGCGACTGTATCATGAGATCATGAGATTTGACACCACTGGATTATTTTCTCTGGGACCACGTCAAGTCCTGAGTTTACGATAACAAGTCAACCACTTTGGACGAGCTCGAGGCCAACATTCGCCGAACATATTGGACCGAGTTATCAAAATTGGACCGACCGCTTGAAGCACTGCCAGCGAAGCCGAGGCGGCCATTTGAATGATGTGCTATTCCACACATAATGGCATGAACGTAGCTTGAAAATAAAGCCAGGATCAATTTTATATCTCACACCGTTGTTGCTTTATTTAAATTCTTTTTTTTATCGTTCTTATCTGGTCACCCTGTATATTATGCAGCGGAAAAACTGGGGATGATCTTCACTCAGGCTTTTAACCAAGCAGGGCCTTCCAAGATCAAGAAATCTCACAAAATAACATGTCAGCAATGGTGTCAGTAAGCCATTACTGGGAAACCAGTTAAAGACCAGTGATTCAAGTGAACTCAAATCAACTCACTAAGAGTTGCGAAGTTAGAAGTAAGTACTTTCTGTTCTGCGCTTGGAATGAATTCGAAGACTTCCATACGGGTTTATCAGCCGTGATGCACGTCGATGATGATTTAATTCACCGAAATACCAAACTACCCACAAACTTTGACACTCCAATCAGTGATCTGGAAAACATCCAATTAGTAGGTTAATTCCAGCAAATCACAATTCAGTCAGGCATTGCCTCAACTCATGAATTCGGTGAAATTAAATTCCAAAAAATGACTCAAAATTCTGCTGGATCCCGTCACATGCATCCACGCTATGAGTCTAATGAATGATTGTTTTTGAATGGAACGTTCAGAGCCAACAATTTCCGATAAATCTCCGTAAATTCTATAAAACTCCACCGGGTACAAACGTTTGCATATGTCCAGTTGGAAAATAATTAATGCCCTCTCCGTACACCCATCCAACCATCCAACCTCTTTGGCTGCTAACCAATCGCCCCCAAACCGGCCCGGCTGTCCGTAGTATCTGGCGTTCCGGATCTTCAAACTCAAAACTCATTAAAATTAATAGCTTTATCGGCGTATATATATTACACTGGATAATCATTTCATAATCAGCTAATCTAAGGCTCAACCGTTCGTGTGAAATAATTGCCTGATATTGGGGCCCATTGAACGTCCCCGCATGTCATTGCTACGGATACTACATAAGCATCGACAACATATGCATATGCATACGACAACTTGCCGTTGGATACGAATATGAATAAAGGTGGGAGGCGCGGGCACGAAATTTAATCACGATATTGTGTAAATTTTTAAAATCACTCTCTGATATTAGAATTTCGCAGTACAGCGCAACAACAATCCGACTTCCGAGTAGAGAACACAAAAAAGGTTAATTCAGCAACTGAACCCGGCTACACGAAATACTCAGCGCACGGAATGCAGTAATCCATCTTTCGTAATTTCTTTTTCGATTTTTACTAGTGCAATAGTGGCCCACTTAGTCCCTGTTGCCTCTGATTAGCTGAGAATTCCGTAACGCCCACTCTAGAGTATGCTCTATGTGTTGCATGTCCTGTGGATTGTAATTTACATAAACAAACTCGGAAATTTTTCAAAAAAAGAAAAGAAAAAGAAAATCGAATTGAATGGATACGTGAAAGGGTATCTACGAGCAGATATCTCAACTACTTGATGGTCGAGTCCTTTAAGTGAAATAATTCACTACCACAGGCACTTCAATTTACTCATGGGCCATTGGGAACATTTCCGTCCATCAAATCCATATCACCTGCCTGCCCTCGGGGATAATCTTGCCAACGAGTGGAAAAGGATTACGCAAAAAGTTGTGCAAATCCTATCAGGTGAAGCTCCGGTTAAGCCAGCAAGAGCAAAATAAGAAATAAACATTCCCAAACATTCACAAACATTGCAACATATCGAGCTTATCTTGGCACTTTTAGGGATTTCATTGCTACACATTTAAACCCAAGGATCTTACTTCCTACCACACCTGGCCCATGGCACAGTGGTAGAGATAGAAAGGACAAACACTGAAATGGAAGTTGTATACTCATACTATTGTATTGTAGTATTCGTATCGCATGTGTGTTAACAAACTTTGTACTCACCTGTGATGCTCTGACCTAAGTGCTAAATCCGACCGAAACGTTTCGGTTACATATTTGTGAAAATATGTTGGAAAAGGTAACGTCGTATCTAAGTCGAATACTAAACATCGATTCGGTGATGGATTGTGCATGAAGAATACGTGATAGTCCTGAAAAGATAAAGTGATACAATAACAACAACCACTCCAACAAAATACAAAGAAAACACAGAAAAACACAAAAAAAAAAAAAACACAGAAAAGAAGAAGAAATAAGTAAACGAACGAAATCCAATTGAAGAGGCCCGTCGCCCCACTTGTCATGGATACGAGTCGAAGAGTGGAAAATGCTTTTTAAATTGTGACACTGACTGTGGTGACTACAAGGGTTAATAGACAATAGACATGTGTAGACAGTCGGCTGTAAAAATAGTTAGAACGCTTTTGAAGAAAAATAAAGAAGATTCCCAGTTGGCTCTATTGGAGTACAGGGCTACACCACTCGTTAATGGTGCAAGTCCGGCAGAACTTTTACTGGGTCGAAAAATTCGGTCGATTATGCCGATCTCGACGCCAAAATTATCCACCCGCTTTAGTCCTTCCGTGACCTGCTGTACATTTCATTGCCTTGCCTTCTCTTGTATGAGTAATGTCTCCTTTATTTTTCTTCCCATAATTCTATGGATATCACGGTTCAGATAGTATTGACTAGAGCCTTTAGATCTATCAAATTTCCACTCTGCAGGCTCGAACTACTTAGTTTGAAAGTGGTGACATAGTGTCTGATTTTTAACGTAAACCACCTGTCATGTAGACTTATGTTTACGGGATGCCCATACATCCATGGGGGCAAGGATACGCCGCGCCATCGCTCTGCCGGTTTACTGAGATACCGAATCGGAACTGTATGCCGGCACAAATTCCACCCTTGGTATGAGTCGAGGCCGACCTAAAACCTCTTACTGCTCTTAGGGTCGCAGCACCCAGTACCTATTGCAACTCTACATTGGGTCAACCAAAGGAAGACCCTTCTCGCGACTTTGGGTTTAAGCCACAGCCACCATGACGCTCGCCCAAGGGGCCTACCTCTTCAAATCAAGCCCGGACCGAGATCCGGAGGTCTCCTGACTCCCATGGTACCGTGATTTAAGTCCTGGTAGGAACTACCGGTGGTCCAGCCGCCAACAAGACCTATGACCGGCAACTTGTGACTGATCAAATCGTAGTAACCTTCGGCAGCGTCATCTGAAGATGTTTACGATAAGACCAGTACTTTGATCTGCCCCCGTTCATTATTAGACAACGTCATTGGGTGGGGGCCCTGAAAGTGGTGACAGGAGTGAGTAAGGTCTTAAGCGCAACTTTGCGATTGCAATAAACGCAACTATAGGGTGCGGGAGAACCGCTGATGGGGGTATGCAGCTGCATTAGGTCTCCTTTTGTTCTGTTGGCATCCCCATTTAGTTTGGACCAGAGTACATCGTGGCTTTGCCGTGCGTGCGTTTTATGAAAACAACCGATCTGTGATTGTGACGGGCAAAGAGCTTTTCGGCGACGCTTTAAAATTCCGCGGAATAATGCTGTCCCTACTGCGAACACAATTCGGTCTTGGATTCGGCAGTTGGATGAAACTGGTAGCACACTAAGATAAGGTACACATGGCCGACGAAGATCCATCAGAACACCAGAAAATGTGGAGCTAGTGAGAGCAGCCAAGACGTTCTGCTCGAAGGCATGCTATTGCATTGGGGGTTACAGACCGCATTTAGATTTTAATTTCCATCCCTTCAAAATAATGATGGTTCAAAAATTGAACCCAGTAGACTACGCCAACCGCCAACATCTGTGTAAGGAGAATCTCCTGAGGCAGCATTCTTCAGCAGCGACGAGGCACATTTTCACGTAAGCGGGATTGTGAATAAATAAAATGTTCGCTACTGGTCTGAAAATAATCCCCAAATTGTTCACGAAAGACCGCTACATTCGCCTAAACTATCACAATTAGGCGTTATTGGCCGTACTTCTTGGAAGAGGGAGGCGTGACCCTGACCGTGAATTCCGGGCGTTATGTTTCAATGTTACTAAATTTTCTGCAGCCCCGACTGGAAGTGGTTGTTGAAGAAGAGGGATTAGGGGATTTTTGGTTCCAACAGGATGGGGCTACAGCCCACACAGCCCGAAATGCTCTAAATGCTTTAAGAAAACTGTTTCCCGGACGTCTAGTGTCCTTGAAAGGCGACGTGGGGTGGCGCTGCGTGATCGCCGGATTTAAGCATATGCGACTTCTTCCTTTGAGGATGTCTTAAGGAAAAAGTGTTTAAACGTCGCTTCCAAAACCTGCTAGAGCTAAAGGAGCGAATTGTTGAAGAAGTGAACGCTATACCCCTCGAAATGTGTCAACGGGCTGTTCAAAACTTTAGAAATCGGCTCCAGCAATGTACTGTAGCTAACGGCCGCCATCTTAAAGATATTATTTATAAAAATCAATGCGTATAAAATGGTAAGTTCTACGGATTTAAAAAATAAAAACATGGGTTTCATATACTCGTATACCCTGTTTTTTTTTTTTTAATAATTCTTCAAAACTGCTCAACCGGTTCTGCCGTTTTATATTTATTTCGCCTTCTCATAAGTTTTCCTAACAAGGAGTGAAACCGAAAGACGCCATGGCCGCGTTCAAAATCGGCTATCCGTGAAGACCTGCCTATATTCCTTTCCTGGCTCAGATTCTAGTAGAAACTAATCCTGAGCACAGGAAAGTCGATTTCATAATTTTCCCGTAAGAAGATGAATTCTTACGTCATTAGATCAGATCCAACATCTCCAAGGCGGTATAACTACTTCTTTTTAAAAAAGAAGACGACTTGCACCTAAAGATGAATATAAAGGAGAGGCAGATCCATCGGTGTGTCTAGCAGAACCGTGTTAGGCAAAGCCACTATTCATCCAAGTAAGGCCATTCTTTGGGGTTTTATAGCTTTTTTTACCAGACAACCGTCGCATATGATATAATTGACCTAATCATAGCCGTGTATATCCAAAGGGCACTCCTCGGTAACAAGGCTTATGACTTACCGGAAGCTTTTTTGACCAGCATAAGGCCGACAGAAGCTTGAAACTTTTCTACGTGACATTTTAAGTCCAAAGAATTTTGCTATCGAGGATGGTACCCAACTGCTCAGCTTCATTGGAAAAACGGATGGTGGTGCCTTGCAGCACAAGATGAGTCACCAACTGTAGATCACGTCTAGAGTTACCTGCCTTTTAAAACAGACAAACAGATAGGCACGATCCAAAAGACAGTACATCTTCATCATCAGCATATATATGCCTGAGCGTAGACGCTTGAACTACATATTTTAGGCGCGAGGCATAGAGTCGGGCAGCATGCTGACAACACCTGTATACCATTGCCATCACATACTTCCTGCAGTAAGCATTCGCAATCAGGATTAAGACCATTTACTTACTTTCTCAGGTGGCTAGGATCATCCAGTAAGGATGATCTCCAAGTTATTTGAGGACCCCTTCCACTTGCGTGCGCCACCATGAATGCGGCCGACTTCCAGTGAAACCATCCAAGTTATTTGAGGACTCCTTCCACTTGAATGTGGTCGTCCTGTGTTACGCTGTCTCTTTGGCTTAGCCATTTCGGACATTGGATCCGTAGACGACTGACTAAACCCATGTCGCTATACAGTGTGTAGTTTGTGGCTGAATGTCCTCACCTATTCAGGCCAATATCTTTCTTTCGAAATGGCCAAGTGTTTCTTCACCCACTTTCGATAAGGTACAAGCCTCTGCGCCATAGAGCTGGACCGGGAGCATAAGGGTCTTCTATGTATAAACCTAGTTTCGTCTTGCAAAGGAGCATTTTATTACTCAATTGCCTCGTGAGACCAATGAAGCAGCGATTGGCAAGGCAAGAGTAATTCCGCGTTTGATTTCTGCTCGGATGTCGTTGCTGCTTGTGACTGCGGAGTCACGGTAGACGAAGTTCTTAATTACCTCGAAGTTATAACTGCCAATGGTGACGTCCCGGCCAAGCCGTTCTTTTCTGGTGACAGCATGTTATCTGCTTTGCATTCGTTTAGTGTCAGACCCATTTTAGATGCTTCCCCCTCAAAGCCAACGAAATATCATTTATAGCTCGCTGTGTTCGTTCAATTACATGAATGTCATCCGTGTACGCAAGGAATTGTATAGACTTAAAAAGGATCGTATCTCTTTGTTGTCCAGTTAAATTTGCACGATTTTTTGTAGGCGACAGCTCGTCGCCTTGTTTAAAATCAGTTTGATGGTGCAGCGAGAATTCTTCATAGTAATCCTGCATAACCTGACGAGCTTGGTAGGAATCTCAAAATTAAACATTTCGTTGTATAGCTCGTCCCTAAGCACGCTGTTATATGTGGCTTCGAAGTCAACAAATAGATGGTGAGTGTCGATCTGAAATTCCCGAATCTTTCCCAAGATCTGCCGTAGTGTGAACATTTGAACTCTCCTGGCCTTATGGACCAACTATGTCGTTCAGGAATGTTTTCATTGTTTTCATTTCCTCGCGTAATACAACAGAAAAGATCTAAAAGGCGATGTTTCGGAGACTTATTCCTCTATAGTGGGCAAAGTCAAAAGGTTCTCCCTTCTTGTGGATCTGGCAAGCGATACAGAGATGCATATGTCTAGCCAAGTCACCTTTAGCTATTTTAAATAGCTCAACAGCCAGCAGCTATACCAGACTTTAGATTCGTGATTGACACCCTAACTTTCTTTAGGTCGGTTTCATCCAGGATGAATGCGTGGCGCTGGTACTTCGTCATAACTGATCTGATACTCATTTTTCGAGATTGCCTTCCTCCAAAGAATAACAGCACGAGCAGTCTACTCGTACAATCAATACAGGTACATTTTTGCATCTCAAGAAAAGCCTGAACAGGTTCGAAGCAACAAACGGTACTAGCGAATAAGTATCTACTTCAGATCCCTCCAAGTTTGCGAGTGACTAAGTGGTTCACAACATCACGAATATACGAATATACGACCAACCTGTGATTGACCAACGAATCAAGCCAACACTTTCAATGAACCGGCAAGTCTATGTATCAAAACCAGTCGAATCAAAAGTGAATTCGAGCGACCCTTGCTCTTTCATCATCGAAACTGCAGCATAACCACTTGTCTTGTGTGACATCACAAACGAGGACTGCAATCTATAATCCGCAACTACTTTACCTTGTCGACCCGTTTCCTCTTCCTACTCTATCCCTTCAGAGCCAGCTATGTTTCCATGGCCTTCTTGTGGAAGGTTCGGTTGGTCATGAGCATTTTCTTTGCGTCAGCGAAGTTGGTCCGGTTACCACTTCTTGTATGGAGCGGCACTCCTATTAAGAAAGTTTCGCATACGAAGTATACACGCATCTGACGATAGGTCAACTGCTACTCAAAGGTGTATGGCTCTGATTGTTAGGCAGGTTAAAGGACAACCATCCGCCTGATGTTTGCTGTGAGGCAGTTTATCTTCAGATGGCCCTTCTTCGGTAGGGACGACTTGCCGTTTCGATTGCGACAAAGTTAATATTATTTACTCACCCTTTTTATGGTGGCTTATAGTCCCAGAACCAACAAATGTTGGCGGATCTCACTTACATCTAAATTGTCATCTTAGTGACCGCAGCGTCAATGAATATGACTGACGATCAAGTCCTTCACTCGATAATTTTTTGGAAGTAGTACATAACGTCTGACTTTAAAGGGTATCGTCATAGTTGCGTCTGTTCAACCCGATATACGAGTGAGACCATGATCGTCAACATATGAAAAAAGCTTACGGCATTATGATTATAACGTCCAACGTTCACTGTAGAATGAAAAAATTGGGTCTGAAGACATCTTGAACTTTGCGGCGTGGCGTACCAAAAATTCTGCGTAACACCCAGGCGATTGTCTTTTGAAGCCTTGAATATTTGGAAAACCTCGTTGCGTCGAAAAGATAAGCGTTTGCAGCGTCATTGTGCAGCACATACTTCGGGTGCGGTTCTTCTTGACACTCATCCATGGTGATGTCATTTGGACGTTTTGGCCATCCATGAATGACGTAGTCTAATAACAAACGATGTTAGAGCAATACAAATCTTATTGTAAAGGCTTTCATATCGACGCCACCCAAGTTTGCTACGATTTGACCAGTTACAAGCGGCCAGTCATAAGGTCCTTTTAGGTGATAGGACTACTGGTAGTCCCACCAGGACTTAAAAGTCGGTATCATCGGAGTTAGGGCCACCCGGACTTCGGTCCTGGCCTAATTTGGAAGAGGTAGGCGCGGTGGCTGTGGTTTAAAATATCTCAGCCATACGGCCACGAATTCATTATGCCGGATGGAGTCTGAACGAAGTCTCTGAAGCACGGTTTTGGGGTTCCCCAGAACACCCGGTTGGCCATGACTATTTATGACTACAAATGATTGAAATACGAAGCTTTAAACCAAGGACTGCAGCTGATAGCTCAAGACGGGGTACGGGTAGAAGTTTTCTCTTTCCATAAACTGTTCCATTACGATTCATCCTAATGTATGCGACCTAGCCACTGGCACCGACGAAGGTATGCAAATCTAGCTGGTCGGTTCATGATAGGCATATGTTAAGACATCTATGAGTCCTTAACTTCAAATAAAGCGAATAAGTAGCGATCACATCGAAGGGGTCCTTGCATAAGTGTCACTAGCGCCTGCATATTACGCTTCTGGTTTGCCCCGATCTGAAATCATGATCTTCAACTGCGAACGACTTCTTTGCGATCGTTTTCCCCCAGCCATTGCAGTTACAGGTCCGTTTGTCTTCCTTCGCTTGGGCCCAATTCGAATGCCCAATTCGCTGGAAGGTCTACAATAATATTTTTAAGAAAATATCAGTACCCCTTATTGGCGCCACTGTGATTTTGATGATAAGACCTTTATCGAACACTTGTGCAAAATAACAACAATCACTCACTCAGCATCGGTATTTCAAATAGTCCCTCTGCAATATGTTCTGAACACTCAGAAAACGTTCCAAAGCAATAAGAGTGAAGAATGAGTAAAGTGAAGTGACAGTGTGGCAGTGGTAGTGGAGCAGAGTCCTCTTGTCAAGTTCTCTATCGAATAGGGTGTCAAATGGTAGCGAAATACGAGTATCTCCCAAGTCGGGACAAATGTGATTTATATCCAAAAATTGATACACGCCTGCTGGTTATTATGTGACATTCGGAGTTCAATAGTTCAATGATGCTGGCAAGCAAGAGGTAGAAAGGAGCAGGATACATCGATATCCGTCTAAGGAATACATTATTGGAATCAATTTATTGACTCGTTTTAGAGGGTAGCACCAGCACCAGTAGAGCCAGTAACTCTAAGCAACTCCTTTGCCTGGCGTTGAGAGCGAGCTTACATAGTCAGCGCTGTTTCCTGAACCATTTACTAGAACAAAAGCAGCAGCTGTACCGGATCAATAATTCACTCGGTCGAAAAGGTGGACAAACACACAAACACATTCACTCCCACCATCTGGGCCATCTAGAATTTCTATGTGTGAATTATTTATTTAGGCACCCGGTAAAAGGGTTCCTTCTGTGAGATGATGATTGCGACTCTATTCGTAGGAAGGATAAGGGTGAGCCTTCGACAGCTTAATATGTCATTTTAGAAGTTAATGTTATTGTTTCTTGGAGCTGGCTTTTTGGTTGCTTTCTTGCAGAAGTCCTTGCGAAAATAAACAAAGTTTTGCCTTCTGCTCGGGCACTTACGAATATCAATGGCGAGCTGAGCGGATAAAAGGACAAAGGGGATGCTGTCGAATGTACTCCTGGGAATCGGGACTCAAGAGTGTGGATGTTGTCAAATATTTTATGTTCAATAGTACTTGGAGCCTTTTTTTCCTGTAAATTTTGTTTACTCCCGTCATAAAGTTGGGTAATTTGTTGGGCAAACAAAGTCATACGTTCCACGGTGTCAATAAGTTGCCCATTGCTGGAAAGGGGAAAGGCACAGCCCGGGTGAAATATCGCGATGTCAAGGGTGTCAATGAAATGATTTGTTTCTATAGAAATTGTTTACGTAAATTATTGGGCAAAATATTTATGTTGTCGTTACGAAGTTCAAGACAACTGAAAAAAAGAGAATAGAGGTATCACAGCTGAGACTTTAGAATGGAGCTTAATCTACACCGATTTCCAGAGGAAAGTCTGATGAAACCGCTAAAGACAAATCGCGTATGAAATTGCCGTATGCTGGGATTGATGATTTGGCTCATTTGTCGAAGTATGCACTTCAATTGTATTTCTTATTTCCGTGAGGTTTGCTAATGAAGCATTATGATACCTGCTTCTGCATATGTCAGCATTATCAAGACACTGTTTATCCGATATACCGCCTAAATGTTAACAGCGCTGCCCGAAAAGAGCAGAGCCATCTTAAAACTGAAGATTTTTTGGATTTGTGGACCTCATAAGGATTTTCTTTTTCAATCGGAAAAGTGTTCACAGAAAAGGAACCAGTCCACCAGTCCTTAGATGCTCTCGTTACTCTAATTTCTGAGTTTTTCGTAAGAAGACGATTAAACGATTTAGTGATAAAGTATCTAAAGTACCAGCACCCACCACATCAGCGCCGAGTCATGCAGCCTGATGCATGTTTAGGCCGGACACTCACAGAGATAATGTTTCGGGGTATACTCATCATTCACACAATATGCGCCAGAAAGCACCCCCCAGTCTTCCCCACTGAGGGACAGCAAGAATGTCGCCCACCTCCAGAAACGTAGGGAATCATTAATTTAGACTGGGGCATCCTGGACAGTCATGCCGTCTGCAGTTATGTTCATATGAAAACAGTCCTAACGCTATCCTAACTATTATTCTCGAACTAGCTGGAAAGTGGTGAGCGCTAAGCTCACGTAACCTAGACCGATTTTGAAGCGATATGTGAAGACGCTAATGTATTTTTTTCGGCGCCCAAATTCTGGCCGAAATCATTCGCGGGCACAGGAATATTTTTGAAGCAACAGGAGTTCTGGTGTCATTACATCAGACGCCATGTCCATAAGAACAGAGTTAAAGACAGTCGGGTCGCAATGTCATCAAAGCTCAGTGGATGTTGTACCAAAGATCACTTCCCTTTAAACTGGGTGCTTTGAGAGTGCAGCCCAAGGTAAGTATACCAAGGGGAGGGGAGATTGACCTTAACCAATGTAGGACAGCCCAAGACATCCTCGCACAAACGGTTAGAGTCTAGGGAGCGGACATATTATGATCAGCGCGCCGTATAAAACTCTAGACGGCAACATCTGAATCTGCGACAAATCAAAGCATGCCATGTGATGATGCCAGTGATCAGTTGGATGCGTACGTTCGTGCAAAAAATAAACGGGATCAACTTCTACAGCAGTTACGCGCGACCAAGTTGGGCAAGAAGTGAATTCCAGGCAATGTCTAATATAGTCCAGATGCACGTGAAAGATCTCCAGTGCTTATAGGCTGGTTATAGGATACTTTAATGCCAAAACACATTCGCATCCTTGGATGTAAGCACTGCAAACAATGATCGAGCAAATCATTTTAGGAAAGCTGGATTGGGATCATTCGTTGACATTACCTTCGTGAGTAACTCAATACAGACTGCTGGGTCAGCAAAGAATATACCCACACTGACTATCAGGCGATAATAATTGATATCAAAGAGAAAAAGGCCATTCAACCCCTCTAGCTAGCGGGCCGAAAATCGAAAGATAAACTCTTCGACAAGGACATGTCGATGATGAATATGATGAATACCAGCTAGTTAGCTCGCATCATCTCACTCGCACTATAACCATATCATGTGACGCAGCGATGCTCACACGAATACCCAGTAAAAGAGGTACGCCGTGCTACTGGTGGAGCCAAGAAACAAAAGCACTCAGATCAAACTGCTTACAAGCCTGGCGGAGAGTGCAGTGTTCTAGAAGGAGAGTCGATTTTCAAGGACGACTTAACACATCCCAACTGGCAAGAAGGGACCTTAGAAAGGCGATAAAAGTTTACTATCAAGTGCGACATAAATCCTAGGGGCATGGCGTTCAGAATGATAATGACTAAGGTGAAGGGCTATAGGTCTCCACAATTATCAAGTCCAACAATGCTTAGTTTTATCATAGAGCACCTATTCCCACAGAGACACTCGACTCTATGCAATACTCGTATAATCAGGGAACCCAGCACAATGACACCAGATGAACTTTTTAACGCTTGCAACGCGTCTGGACCTGATGGCATCCCAAATAAAGTAGTGGAAGCCAGCATTCAAAAGGGACCAGGCGGCAGACATGTTCATAACAACGATGTAAAATTATTTGAAAGAGGGGGTTTTCCCCAGAACAGTGGAAGTTGCAACATTTGGTTATCTTACCAAAGGGAAACTTACCACATATGTCTACTGGACACATTTGGGGAAAATACTTGAACGGATCATATATAATAGATTGCTCAATGTGACAGAAGAAAAGGGAGCATCATCATCGCGCTCCACCGTCGACGAAATAAAAGCGGTGAAGTAGCTGAAGCAACAAAGGGATGGTGATGGGGAACAAAGGAATATTGAGCAGTAGTGACGCTGCTCAGCAAAATGGTCATTTATAACAAGGTGCAGACGGGATACACCATACTAAAGGGTGTTGTTTTTTTAGAGGTTTGGTTTTTAAACTGGCAACACTGTTTCTACAGATTGTCAATTTGGCAGTTGAAAGATGATTTGCCGTTAGTACGTTTTGCCATTTTACGATGAATAGATTAACGCCAGAACAATGCGTGCAAATTGTGCAAACTTATTTTGGAAACCATGGTTCCGTTTTTTCGTTCGTCTATTTTACGGTCGATATAATCGTCCATCTGAACAATTTGTTCGGAACACGATGAATCGTTTTCGCAACACGTACACTCTAGTGGATAATACGCATCCCCAAAGACGACACATAGTGCGAACCGAAGAAGTTTTTGCGGTTGTGGAGCACAGTGTTGAGGAAAATCCGAATGAGTTGATTCGCCATCGTGCACACCAATTGGAGCTATGCCAATCCACTTTGTGGAAGATTTTACGGAAAGATCTTGGCTTAAAAGCTTATAAGGTCCAGCTTGTGTAAGAGTTGAAAACGCATGACCATTATACGCGTCGTAGGTTCGGTGAATGGGCCGAAAACATGGTTCAGCTTGATCCTCATTTTCAACGCAAAATTTTGTTCTCCGATGAGGCCCATTTTTGGTTAAGTGGATATGTAAACAAGCAAAATTGCCGAATTTGGAGTGGAGAAAACCCAGAAGCCTTTGTCGAGACGCTCTTACAACCATTAAAACTCACTGTTTGGTGTGCTTTGGGTTGGTGGAATCATCGGCCCATATTTCTTTAAGCACGATGCCGGCCAGAATGTTACCTTCAATGGAGAGCGCTATAGAAGCATGATTTCTGACTTCTTCGTTCCTCAGTTGAATGGCATTGACATGACAGTGCTTTGGTTACAACAAGATGGCACAACATGACACACAGGGCGCGACACCATCAATTTATTGCGGGAAACATTTAATGAGCGCATAATTTCGCGTAATGGACCTGTGAACTGGTCTCCACGATCCTGTGATCTCACACCTTTAAATTACTTTCTTTGGGCGTATGTGAAGTCTATCTTATCTATGCTGATAAACCAGAGACGTTGTCGAAAATTGGACTTCACAATTGCACTTCCTTCTAGCTAGCCCTGGCGCGCATATGCCCGGTATCATATTTAAACACTAATGGCATAAAATTATCTATTAAACAAAACTAATATCATAGACATTAACATTAGCTTCAAGTGTTTTATTTCACATTGAATTTGTATCCCTCTAAAAAAAAACACATTTTACTTGCGAAAGATTGTATCCAACTACTTGACCAATAGAAGGTGGATTATAAGATCGCCACCGGAGTCCCACAAAGATCGGTACTAGGGCTCCTACTCTGGAATATTATGTACGACGGAGTTATGCAACCATCATTGCCACCGGGAGTAAAAGTAATCGGATTCGCTGACAACATCGCCGTTGTGGATATTACAGACGATATGTCCAAGATAGAGTCCGCTACGAACAATGCAATCAATCTCATCAAAGACTGGCTAATATCTGCCGACCTAAAATTAGCAGATCACGAAACGATCACAGCCGGAAGAATGTGGAATACGTGGACATAAATAGGAAGTCAAACCACCAGGACTGTATAAAATACCTAGGAGCTATACTTGCCAATAGACTAAGCCCCATATCGATAGTCATCAAAAGGACCAAGGAAGAAGAAAGAGCGACTTTAATGACCAGATGGCAAGCTCGGTGGACAGATTGGACAGAGTGGTCGAAGTGTGTAGGGTAGGCCTATTCCTGGAATCGAATCGTGCTTTGGTGCAATGAAGAAAAAAACACATACACACACAAAATTACATTTTCTTAAAAACTGTCTAAAACCGCTATAGACACCTTAAAACGTGAAGATATCACAGAATTTCCATTTTCGATTTTCGAACTGAATTCATAACCTCGGCTATAAAACGTTTTCCTAAGCTTCGATTCCAGAGCAAGGGACAGTTGTTCTGAAGACCTCCATCAGCTCTCGAATTTTCCGTGTTTTAGCCTTGGTTCCACTTTGTTGAAAGGTGATTGCCTCTGTAATTTTTATTGGGAATTGACTTAGTCGACTTTCCAAAACAAGGACGGAGTAATAAGAATGATGAAAACACTGTTCGTACATTTTTCAATGACCCGGCAAAGACAGTAAACATAATAGGAATAGGGACTGAACTTGAACAGCGCTTTACCATAGTACTAAAAACTCTTTCATCTGGTACAAAAATATACAATTGGTACAAAATGCCCGTGAGCGTCAACAAAATCCTTCTGAATGATGCTGACCTAACCGAGATCTTCGCTATGCCCATAGGCCAATTATTAGAGGACGTTTTGGAGGCAATCAAGGTGCTATTAACCACAAAACTACTAATTCGTCGACGACGTATTGTCTGGCCGAGTAACATATGCAGTTAAAAGTTGTATTGTCAAAAGCCCCCAGCGCGTATTCATTCTTGTCGAGTGCGGCTTCCATTCTGCCCTCCAGATTTTAAAGCGCACTCTCTCAAGATCTTGATAGTCATGCCGCCAACGCCCTGGACTTGTTTTTAACTTCTCACTGATAAGTTACACCGTCGATGTGCTCTTCCCTCTACGCTCGTCGGACTATTGTGTCATATCAGCTAATTTCTCGTACACCGACCACACAGTAGGAGAAAAAATTCCTAAAATAACTGTATGGCAATGCGACAAAGCCAACTGGAGCGGTCTTAACAGCTTCTTTAGGAATTTTACCTGGTCGTTATGTTTCCTCGATAACGACGTGGATGCCGCTGCTGCTATGATCACAGACAGCATTCTCTTTGGAATGAGATCCTTTATCCCTCATCGGATGAAGAGTATCCAACCAAAAGAAAAGGCATGGTACGACTCGAGCTGTAAAGAGGCTGTCAGGGTTAGAGAAATGTTTTTTCGATCCTTCAAGACCAACCTGACAGAGCAAAACCGAAAAAAGTTCAAACCAGCCAGGAATGACTGCAACGTCTTTCTTAAGCATGTGAAATTTCAATACGACCAAAAACTGAGGCAAAAAATACTGCAATGTCCCAAATGCAGTAAAAATTTTTGGTCGTTCGTCAAAAACATTAGAAATTCTGCCTCTTTCTCCATCCCAACGCTCATTTACAACGATGCTCTTTGAACAAGACCAATCTGCTTGCTGCACACTTTGCGGCCAACTCAACACTTCCAGGTTGAAACATCAATGGGACAAATCTACTTTCGCACTCGTGTAGTAGCAAGAGTACTTAAAGATCTCAACATACATAAATCCGCTGGTCCAGATGTTATATCTCCCCTTCTTTTGAAGAGGTGTTCTTCCACGCTGGAAAAACCACTGCGTAAGCTTTTTCATCAATCTTACTCTTTAGGACTGTTCCCGAGCAGATGGAAAACAGCATTTGTCCAGCCCGTCCCTAAAAAAGGCGAATCATCTTCTCCCTCCTCCTACAGACCCATTGCACTTACGTCCCTTCTTTTCAAGGTCATAAAAACGCTGATAAGCCGTCAGCTCATGAAATATCTCGAAACACGAAAACTTCTCAATGACCGGCAGTAGACCTAGCAACAGGTCCACTGGTGATTTGATGGCATGCTCACCGAAAAGTCAAACCAAAGCATACATCAATCTGGCGAAAGCAAGATAGTTGCACTTGATATTTCTAAAGCATTTGACAGAGTTTGGCACTAGGCTCTTTTGTCAAAAATGCGTGCATTTGGGATCGACGACCCTCTTCTTCAATGTATTAGAAATTACCTTTAAGAACGTTCAATTTAAGTTGCCTTGGATGGTTTCAAATCTGATATTCACAAAATAAATGATGGTGTACCTCAGGGCTCCGTTTTGTGTCCGACATTCTTTTTAATTTTCATCAACGATCTCTTGTCTGTTCTTTCCAATCCAAATTATTCCTTTGCTGGCGACAGTACTCTCTGCTTTTTATATTCGTTCCCGGACTCACGTCCCTGCTCTTCGGCTGTAGAACGGGAATGTCAGTTAACATACTAAATTCCGATATTAACAGCACAACTAATTGGCGAATTATCAAGAGAGTAGAATTTAATGCTTCCAAAACACAGTGCTGTCTGCTGTCGTTAAAGTCAAATTTAAACACCCAGACATTTGCCATGAATGACAGTTCAGTTCAGTTCAGTTTAAATGCATTTTTATTTAACTAATTAATTTACTCTTACATGCTAGACAAAAAAATGCTTAAAAATTAGCTTAAATAACCTACAAATAATCTTATTCTAACTTACTGGCCCCATGCGGGCGCTCTAAGCTAAACCTAACACTTAAACTATGTCTTTCGACGAATCTTACATTCTAATTTTATACTCAATTTAACATTACTTAATACTAGAACTAAGAAAATAAATTTTAACTAAAAACTTAGTAAATGGACTGTTTTTTTATATTATAAAAACTTAAAACTAAAAACTTATAGACTACCTAACCTACTTAACCTACTTACATCTAATACATACACACACATACATATACATATACATCCATAATACCTATATACTTAATATATAAGTATATGCATATATATATATTTTATTTTATTTATTTTTTTTAATTTTTCATTTTTATTTATTTTTTTGTGTTTTTATATATTTTTTTTTCTTAAAAACTAACTTAATCCTACCTAAAGCTATGTAAGCCGGCCATGGCTAATAAAATAGTCAGACGACCGACTTTGCTTCCTATGGAGCTACCCAGTACTGGAGGAATTGGACGACGAAACTTCCCCTCCCTCAACCAGCCACCAAAATTGTTGGTGCTGCCGAGCAACATCCCTCATGTCGCGACTCCCTACCGCCCTACTGAACCGGAGACGCTCCGCACTGCCGTGTGCGACGTCTCTGTCGTAGTTGAGTCGCCTGTCCGCAGCTGTTCGAGCGACGTGGAAGATTAGCGGAACCGCCAATCTGTCCTGGACCAGACCTTTACTATCTAGATAGAGGAACGCTTCTGGAGGAATAAAGCCGTCAAAGCGAACTCTCTCGTGATACATATAATTGGGGTAGAAAGCCCCGGAGATCAGGTTGTTCGATGAGGTCATTGCTCTTGCAATGTGCCTTCGAGTTAACTTAATGACGAAATTGTCCACTCTTATTAGGTTCGCCTTATTGTATAAGACCTCATTAGGATAGAATTTTATGTACTCAGACTCTGGTGTTCTGTATAAGCGAAGACAAGTCCTAAGACAAGCCCTCTCAAACACCCGAATCTTTTCCAATAAACTTGCTCTCACGTTAAACCACACGGGACATCCAAATACAAGCATAGGCCGGATAAGGGCCATGTAGCAGATCACCTTCACCCTCGCATCGAGTTGGCTGTTATAAAACAGTCTCTTTGTAAGGGCAAAGGCACCTTTGGCTCTGGCCAGAGCAACATCTATATGTTTGTTAAAATACAGAAATTGATCTAGCCAGATCCCAAGGTATCTGACTACATTTCGACAAGCAAGTGGCTGTCCGTGTTGTCCGACGATAGAAAACTTTCGCCAATTCTTTCTGGTATCCCTAGAGGCCCCAGACAAAGGCGTCCTAAACAGAATAGTTTCCGACTTCTGAAAATTGATTTTCAACTTCCAGTCATCGCAATATCGCTTAATTTTGTCGAAGTCACGCTGCAAAAGCATATTAATGACCTCAATCTTTGGACCTGTTCTGTACGCGATTAAGTCGTCTGCGTACGCTATGGCATGGTGAAGTGAACCTATCAGATCACTCGTGTAAATGTTGAATAGGATCGGCGAATTTACCGCACCTTGTTGCAGACCGTTTTTAATGTTAAATGTTCCAGCAGAAGTCACATCGCCATTCTTCACGATGAACTGTCTACTGGAGAGCATATCAAAAAGAATATACAGCAGTGGTTTACTAATGCCCAACCTGTCCAGCTTGAAAAAGAGTCCCTCTAACCATACGGTATCGAAGGCCTTCTCCAAGTCAATCAGGCAGGCACCAGTGCACTGTTTCTTGCCTTTGTTCCATTGGATATCAGAAACCAGTTTAGACGCAGCATGAATGATATCATGCCCCGCCTTGAAACCGAATTGATTATCCGGAACTATATGTTTGTCCTCAACCCACTTAGTCAGGACTCTATTGATCACCTTCTCGAAAACCTTACTGATGTTTGGAAGAAGACTAATAGAGCGGAGATTCGCCGGATTGGAAGTGTCTTTATCCCTTTTGGGGATCGGATGTACCACCGCAGTTTTCCAATGCGCTGGATAATGTGCATTATTCATTGCATTATTAAACAGGGTGGTATAAATGTTCACCGCTTCTAGAGGGAGATGTCGAAGCACAATGTTCGGTATTTCATCGGTTCCCGCTGATTTCTTACTTCTAAGTGAATCGAAGATCATTTGGAGCTCCTCCTTCGAAATGAACGGGGGTAGTACCCTATCGTTGGTGATGGCATTATTTGCCATATTTTCGTCACTGAACTGGGTGAAACCCGAGCTCTCGAATCGCCAATTCGCAACTTCATTTCGAAGGCAGAAATTGTGCACAAGGACTCGATTCTCCAGATCGTGGTTCGGGCCAATGATAACATTCGCCTTGTACACTTCCTGGAAAGTCGCTCCTATAGCCTCTACCTGCTCCTGCGGATCCTCGATCACAAAGAAGTTATCATCATCAACAGCCTCATTTGGATCTATGCCCGCTGTTACCAGTATTTGTTCGTTGTTCGTCGTTCGGGCGATTTTAAGACATGGGAGGTCGTTCTGATTATTTCTCCGAAATATTTTATTTATTTGCGGGAACATATTCGGGTTGCTGGTGTTTACAGCCCGAATTTTACTGTTCCAATACAAATTTACAGATGCTCTGTAATTTTCCTTTATTAATGTTTGGAGGTTTTTAATCGACGACTTCAGTGTCATGATCTCCGGGTTATGTCTGTCAGTAAACTGTCTGTACAAGGTTTTTAGTCTTGACAGCAGCCTACTTTTATGTCGGTGCAGTGCGTCAATAGTTGCGTTGCGGAATAAGTTTTCTTCGTCAGTGTGTTGGTACCGAGGTATCGTTTTGTCCATTGTTCGTTTGATTGTCTCGTCCATTAGTCTTAGATACCTGTCAATCTCCTCGTTTGACAGATTTCTGTTGGACGGTGGGTAGAGCGAATTCGAGGAGAGTGCTCTATTCAGTGTTCTGGTGAAGTGTGTCCAACGCACCCTACTATAATTGTAGGAATGCCTTTGGACAAACTCATCCAATTCCGCAATTTCGTTGGGAACAGTTATTTCGGTGCTGAAACCGCAATGGTCACTGTCATACACGAAAGTGCGTAGACAGTTTGTAGTTTGTTGGTTAGTGCATGTCAGTTGTATTCGTGAGTCGAACAGCAGGAGATCCAAATAGGACCCGTGTCTGGGAAACGACGGACTATCCGTCGCCTTAAGCCCGAGTCGATACATCACACTGTGCTGACCCCACCAATTGAATAGTAGGTTCCCTCTAGTATTTGGTGTATTATTTCCCCAATCGCTATGCTTGGCGTTGAAATCTCCGCCGATAAGAAAATAGTTGTCTTCCAATTCCAGTCTCAGAAATCGAAAAAGCGTCTCGAGCTCTGAGATGAATAAAGTGGATTGAGTAGCCTGAGGCGCATAGACAGACACCATGTACAACCGCTTTCCACTACGGAGAGGGATATACACGATGCATGCTTCCAGCACCTGGAACCTACGTACTACACGACTGTATACTCTTTTAAAGCGTATACCTTTTCGTACGAAAATCGCAACGCCTCCTCCCTGAATGGAGTTGGGCCGGTTTCTCCGTACTATTTTGTATCTTCTGTGCCTCATTTTATGTCTCTTGGTAAGCTTAGTTTCGCTCACCAAAAGCACATCAGGGGCTTGGTCTTCAAGCAACTTAAATAGTGCGGCTCGTCGTTCGAGCCTAATCAGTGAATTCACATTCACAGCAAGGACCTTCAGAGTTTGCTCCGCCATGTACGTACCCATTACGGCTGTAAGTGCGTTAGGCCTGGCAGCAGCGCGTATATTTGATCTACCCGCGTAGCTTGTTCTGTTATCTGACGTTGAAGCTGAGCCATCTGCCCCTGAATTGAGAGTAAGATTGCTAGCATGTCAGGTACCGGTTCAGCTGCTCTAGGCGCTGGGGCCTGAGAAGCTACCTTTGTTTTTTGTGCCGTATTACCCCTACCTGCCGCCATTTGGGCGTAGGTAATGTGGGGAGTAACGGCTGGTGTTTGTACCTGCACGAGTGGTCGCTTAACTTCCACTTTCTGCTGCCGAGCCAGATTTACTTTTTTTATGTATTGAAATTTGGGACAACCCCGATAGTTTGCGGTGTGTCCCGTGTTCCTACATAACGCACAAGAGAGTTGGCTTTTTTCAGACTCTCCGTCCTTACCTAGAGCACATTCCTCGGATTTGTGGTTCTTTCCGCACTTCACGCATCGAGGCTGCATTTCGCAGTTCGACGCGGCGTGCCCGAACCTTTGGCAGCGAACACATTGTAAAATGTTTTCGCTCCTCTTTAATTTTTCCCAGTGTACAACCTGGTAGTCTAGGACTTTGATACTCCTTAGACCATCCAGATTGCTGTCGAGACTTAGTTGGACCAGGAAGAACGGTAGTTTCCGCTTCTCCCTTTTGCCATGAATGACACTTATATAGTCGAAACCGAAAAATGACAATTTGCGTAGGAATGACCACATACGAGTATTCGATGTCGCCAAAAATGGTGCGAAATGTCTAGATTTCCTCAAACGATGTAAGGAATACTTTTCCCCTTCTGAGCTGGCCTCAGTATAATATAAGGCATTCATCCGCCCAAAACTGAAGTACAATGCACACATCTGATCAGGTGCGCCTAAAACATCTCTGCACCTGCTAGACAAGATCCAAAACCGTGCGATAAAACCCGTAAGTGATGCCAGTATAACACAGTCATTCGACACCCTCGAACACCGGCGTAATGTCTCCTGTCTCACCTTGCTGTATCGCTATTTTCACCACCAATGCTCCACTGAAATTGCCAGTAGCACTCCGCCCCTTCAAACCTTTAACAGTAACATCCGTCTCGCTATGAATGCTCATCAGTATACCCTCAAGCCCATTTTCGGACGTACTCTAAAATATCGTGATTCGTTCCTAAGCCGTACAACTCGCTTATGGAATGCCCTGCCGATCTCTGTATTTCCTGGTCGTTATAACTTGCAAACATTTAAAAACATTGTACATCGGTACCTCTCTTTTCTTCCTCCCTAAATTTCCTTTGCCGCGCTGTGTGCACACAGTTTAAGGGTACCCTATTCGAGAAAGTGGTTAATAGAGCGCTGTTAAGGTGGGTTGAGGAAAATAATATAATTCCGGAAAATCAGTTTGGTTTTAGGGCGAGGCATGACACTATTCATGCTGCGTCAAAGCTGGTCTCCGACATACAATGGAATAAATGCAAGAACCAGTGTACGGGTGCCTGCCTCGTTGACTTTGAGAAGGCCTTCGACACGGTATGGTTAGAGGGGCTTTTCTATAAGTTGACGAGAATGGGTATGCCGAAACCTCTGCTATATATGATTTACGACATGCTTATGGGAAAGAAATTCGTTGTTAAATGTAACAATGTTATTTCGAGCAAGATCTTTGACATTAAAAACGGCTTACAACAGGGGGCTGTCATTTCTCCGATACTGTTTAACGTTTACACTAGTGATCTAGTAGGTTCCCTCAATCATGCCATAGCGTACGCAGACGATTTAGTGGCGTACCGATCAGGTCCAAAAATCGAAGTCATCAATACTCTGCTGCAGCGTGATTTCGATCATATTAAGGCGTATTGCGATGATTGGAAATTGAAAATCAATTTTCAAAAGTCGGAAACAATCTTGTTCAGGACTCCATTGAGATGGGCTTCTAGAGATACCAGACATAACTGGCGAAATTTGGCCATCATTGGACAGCACGGACTGCCATTAGCGGTGAAAAACGTAGTGAGATACCTTGGTATTTGACTCGATAAGTATTTGTATTTTGACAAACATATAGATGCTTGTCTTGCTGGAGCCAAGAAGGCTTTAGCCCTGACAAGAAGGTTGTTTCACAGCAATCAACTTGTCTCCAGGGTGAAAGTCATATGCTATGTGGCCCTAATCAGGCCAGTCATCGCGTATGGTTGTCCCGTGTGGTTCAATGTAGCGCCGTATCAGATGGAAAGGATTCGGGTGTTTGAAAGGCAGTGTCTTAGGACTTGTCTTGGCTTGTACAGAACACCAGAATCGGAGTACAAAAAATGTTATCCCAACAAAGTCCTTTACGATGGGGCTAATCTGAATAGGATTGACAATTTCCTGATTAAGGTGATTCGAAGACACGTTGCAAGGGCAATGGCCAACGATAATGGCCTGATCTTTGGGGCTTATTACCCCAATGAAATGTACCACGAGAGCTCACTTCTATCGGGCTTTATCCCGCCAGAGGCTTTTCTCCATATTGATGCTAAAGGGTTAATACAAAGTAGAGATGATATCCCGGTAATATACCACCGCCACCGCGGTGCGAGGGACAAGCGGCTCACCTACGACGGGTATGTTGCCAATGCTCAAGAGCTCCTCTGTTTTAGTCCCGCGATTGCGGACAGGGATCAGATCGATGCCGAGAAACAGTACACCGAATTCTGGTGGCTTCAAGAAGGAGAAAGTGTTGGCTCGATCTCCTAGGTCGGTACGTTACTAAGGTAACATATTCCTCTTAGTTGTAAGTTAGATTAAGGATAGTTAGGGGGATCTCGTAGAGAGGCCGCGTTCGTTAACATGAGGCCGCACCTCTGAGAAGTGACCGGTGGTTTATCGCATTGGTTAAATCTTGGTGGTGCGTGTGCACGATGTTGACGAATGACGGGCGCCCGAAATCGCAATTGGGATGGTGACCACTCTGTGCGAGAGGCTACGAGTGCTCACCATCCCGATTATAGTTAAGTTAGGTTAAGTAGCTTAGGAAGGTTAAGTAGAATAGGGCCATAGTTTTAAGTTTTATACAAAATTAAAAAAGATATGGTATCTAAATTTTTTCCAAAAATTATTTTCTTAGAAATTGCATATATTGTATAGATAAGATTAATCATAAGATAGTTTTAAGGTCGAAAGGCAAACTTGAAATGAAATTGCTAAGTTTAGAGCGCTCGGTAAGAGCCAGTAAGCTAGAATAAGTACCATCATTGTCAAATTAGATTTAAGCATTTTTGTCTAGAATTTAAGTAATAGCGCTAGAAACAATAAAAATTAATTTAAAAGTAAAAAATCTTCCGCGTTGCAAGGTATGTTGCATCTCAAACAGAGTATGCATTCGCAAAGAAATTTGGCAGTTTTTCTTCAAGATAAGAAAGTAAGAAAATTGTTCTCTAGCTTCTGAAGAGGGTATACATATACGAGTTCATATCTACACACGCAAACAGTATATGGCTGAAATCGAATTGAGATTTTTTTTTGTATTGTATTGTATTTCAGGACTCCTTTTCTGGATTACTTTTCCAATTACTCAGTGGCAAGGTCGCTCCCAACGAATTCTACAAAATTCATTCAAGTATTTCCCAAGCCCAGATACGATTTATCAAAAAAATCAATTCCACTCTGATTCCGAATTCATCTCTCGCAATTCAAAGTGGTAAAGTTCATCAGTTTGCCTTTTGTTTCGTTCGGAAATGTCAAATCGATTATCCTGATTAATTGTCTTTTCAGATGCAGGACAATAAAAACTGAGAAAAAGGCTTTATGTCTTCCTTTTGGTGACAGGAATTGGTTTCATTTGATTTATTGATTTGATTGAGACAAGGACAACAATCAACTATGGGTTCTTTACAGTCTAACCTCATTTTTGGAAGGTACATTGATATTTTTTGGAAAAGCAGATGGACGCTCACTTTCTAAGTTTTGCCTTTTGAAGCTACAATATTATATTTCCAAGAATAGGTTCCACGAATTAGGAAATTGTTTCTACGAAAACATATGAACCACTTGCACTACGACTGGTTACATGCCAAAGGTCACGTCGTCTCAGACGGTGTAAAATGTATGTATGAAGATGTTAAGAGAAGGAATATACGAGTAAGAATGACCCCGAAAACTCTAGGGATGACTGGGGGGACCAATAGAATGGGGAATGAAAGGAAAATAAATGTTTCTACGAGAAGTTTGTGCCTCTGGACAGTCATGTATAGTTTCTTCTTGTTCTTTTAACCTTTTGAGCGTACTTCTAACTTCTCAAACCAGATGACGTTCGTAACAGTTTCATTTTCGTCGCTGTTTGCTTTTACTACTTTTTGTACATCATCCTAAGCGGGTTGCGTACTCGTATATTAACACCGGACAAACGACTGTCGTATTCGAGCCTAACCAGCAAGATATTGCCCAGTGCAATACCGAACCATATAAATTCAAGAGGATATCCGATCCGGTATGACTGCAAGTTGTAATTCCATTGACTGCTTCGAAAGCTTCGGCCTGCCTAAAATCTGCCGTTTCGGCCAGAGAACGTTGGAGAAAACCATGACGGTTCAAAAAAAATCCCAAAACTAGGACCGCGAAACCGACCACAGGGCGTTCCAAGGTCAGATCCCTGAGGGTTTTCTAGCGAAGTCCTAAAAAACGCAATAGCGATCGTGGTGATCGAAAAAAGTGACGACGACGGATCAATTTCATTCTTAGGGTGTCAGCTGGTCAAGTTAAAGCTTTCGGGCAGATTTTTGGCCATTATGTGGGAAAACCTCGGATCACCTCTCAGCACCCCCATGCTGGCTGATTTCAAGACCGCGTCAAGCCTATTGCTTGATCTTTCGATCTTTGCACACAAGCCGTAATTGATTTCGGAGAAGCCAGGCCGGGTTCAAAGCTCGAGGTTTTGGCTAAGTAAACCTAAAATCCGCGCCTAAGGGGTTAGATACCCTTTTACTGTTGCCAGGGCGCGGGCGGAAAGATAGAAGGAGGAGAAAGGAAAATTGTTTTTGTAGTGGTTTGAAACTCAGGTGTGTTTGGTTTCTATGTTTGCTCTCCAGGGGTGGGAGTCCGAATAGGACGGAGAGTTTTTCTTCAGAGTGATTCGAGGTATATCACAGTATTTTTCTTTTCTGTGCTTGAAACTCTACAACAACCAAATCTACGTGTCAGTGTTATGCCTTCACACGCAGAATTTTTCTGTCTGAGTTCCAATTACACAATGAAAAACTGACTTAACATGGGCAGGATTCGAACCTGGACCCTCCGAGTGAGAAGCGTTTGCTACTACCACTACACCACGGCCACCCCATCCTAGATGAAGCCTCCTCCTGAGAAGACATACTGGAGATCATTGGGCTCAGCAACCCAACTCTTCCGGCTCACATCGAGAAACTGGAGGAACTAAGGATTCCTTATAGATGCGAGTTAATTGTGATCAATAAGGAGTCCCCTAATCCTCTGGGGCAGACTAAAGGTATTATTCGATTCGGATTCGAATATATAACCCTAAGGGTTTACGAAAAGAATGAGCGGGGTACTGGCTGATAAGCAACCTCCCCCTTTAATTGAAACATGAAATACAGCCTCAGACATTGGAGCGTCGATATCCTTTCCTGAAATGGACAGCAACGACTCCAATCTTTTCGATGTGACAACCAAGCCGACGGTCTCCACCTCTGACACCCGGTCGGAAAGAGATCTTTTACGATCATAGAATGATGATGAGCTTACGGACAAACATTCACAACAGGAGAACTCAAATGAGAACACCGTTGTGGAGGCTTCTGTAATTCAATCTTCCAATGATGCTACGGTTCTTTCAGATTAACCCTTATCGCTCCAAAAGGGCCACGGCCGCACACATTCTGCGACATCATCCTAATCCAGGAACAATAGATTGTAGAAGTCGTGAAATGTAGCCTTAATGTACTCTTATCTCGTAATCTCAGCGACCCCAGCATAATCGTTGCTAGACTGGAAACTGCCAAAAATTCCTACTGGCTGGCATCGGAATATATTGGCCACCACTTGTGGGCTCTCTCCATGGTCAGTACTGTGATTGCTTAGAAATGCTTATGGAATGCCCTATCGAACTTATATTTGCAGCCATTATAACTTGTAAACATTTAAAACCAACCTGCATTGGTATCTCTCTTTCTTTCCTCTCTAACTTTCCTTCGTCTGTGCTGTTGTTTCAACCGAGCAGAAAGCACACTCATATAAGGAATCCCTCAAAATATATATATAAAAAAAAAGAACTGAGGAAGCAAAGCGACGATCCTGGAGGTCATGACAAAATAATAGAAACTCCTCTGAGGCATCGCGGCTACGAAAAATCCTCTCTAAGATACCTATTTAGTTGTAAAAAACCGATGGCTCTTGGACGACCTCAAGTGATGAACCACTCAACCTGCTACTGGACACCTACTTTCCAGGTAGCTCACTATTCACGGCCAATAACAACCTTAGCAGGATTTCTACAGCCGCGACTAAAATTCACCGTCTGATTACAAGAGTCAAGCCATACAAGTGCGCTGATCCGGGCGGTATAATACCTACCGAGCTACAAAGGTCCTCAGATATTATCCTGCCAACGCTAGAGAATATCATGAGGAACTACGTAGAAATGATACACGTTACCTTGTCATGGAGAGAAGTTACTCGTAATGCATGGTAGTTTTCATTCCCAAAAAATGTTCTCAGCTTGTCCCAAAGGACCTCAGACCTATAAGTTTATGATATTTCCTTCTGAAAACTCTAGCATTGATCCACGACTTTTGTCTACCCGTCAACATGCTCACTGTAAAGGAAAGTTGGTGGAAACGGCTCTACATTAAGTGACTAGCCATCCGATCCCTAACTGCATTGTAGACTCTCTACACACAATGGTCGACCATAGAAGGTACCTCTAACAACGTCAACACGTCCGGAATCACAACTGCAGTGTCAACTCTGAAGTTACATGGGAGCTGATCAATCCAAACTGGGTGGGGCTTCTGCTAAATGATGTGCCAGCAGAGGTACGCCGCAAGGCGGTGTGCTCTCACCCCTTCTCTTGAACGTAGGGGTCAACAAAAGGTTGAAGTGGCTGGTAGCAAGGTGGTTACCTATAACGTTGACAGCACGTCTGTGCATAAGCGGAGCCTTACGTACGAGTACTACTCCCTCCTCGGCACTGGATATTCTGTTTCACTTGACACTCCCCGATATTTTCAGTAGGCAAGTAGCTTCTAACGCAGCTATTCAGCCCTTAAAGCGACTACATAGTGGACAAATAAACAAATAAAGATGCTGTCATGGATCCACTTCTATACGAATGGATTGATAGCGGAGTTGGTGGTGGCGTTTTCTCCGATAAGCTTAATCTAAGCCTCTCCTTCTGCCTTCGAAATCACTGTAGCGTGTTCCAGGCGGAAATTAATGAAGTCCTTTCCTGGCTGAAGAAAAACGTGATATCTGGAAAGGATATCCGCATCTTTTTGGATTGTCAGGCCGCTATCAAGTCCCTGTACTCAGTCTCACAAAATTCTAGAACCGTCTTTGACTCCCCGATCATCTCTTAGGGAGATGGTAGATGGTAGAGCAGTACAACTTTCAAGATTGGAACCACTCTACCTATACTACGTGAAAAAGGTATATTGCTACTTGCAAACTAAACTAACGCTGGAAGCTAATAGAAGATCAAACCTTAGGAGGACTGTTGGGTCAACATGTCTAACAACCAAATAAATTTGGTCAAAGCTGGATCTGAATCGCTCTGAGAGTGTGATCTCTTAGTTATCATCACTGGACACTGTCCTATACGCATGCAAGAAGTCTTGACGTCTTTACTAATGATTTCTGCAGAAGCTGCATGAACGACTCTGTACATGCCCAGTTCTCTCCTAATAACTTAAGTGATCTGAACAATATAGACGTTAACAGCCTCGGCAGAAGTCCAAATTTGTTCCAACAGTAGGAGGACCACAAATCCACGTGGCATCACAATGGACCAATAGGCCTAAGTGTGGGTTATTTTTCAACGGCCACTTTTATCTAACCTAACATAACGTCGCTCAATGGACACGATAAAGGGTCTAGAGAGATCAACAGGATTGAAAGAAAAAATCAATTCAGTATGAGGCTAAAAAGTCTGCAGTTTCAACAGATAATATATCTTTCAATATCTTTCAAGCAAGAGGTGACGAAGCCTGCAAAGTCTTTCGATTATTGGAGGATGAATGTATACTAGATGCCCAGATAGAGTCCATCCATAAGAAGCAATGTTTGATACTTCAAAGTAAATACCAACCCCCCAAATGGCACCGTAGAGATTCGAAAGAAACTACTGCGTTCCTAAACCAAAGACCAAGATAATGCTCTAGAAAAGCCTGATCCTGACCTACGGTACAGAGTCTTGAACAAGTGGCAAGATATCTTGTGATCCTTTGTCAGAAAAATACTTCATCGCATAACGCACTAGGAAACCTTTGTAAACAGGGTCATTGGAGTAGAAGGCATAACCGCGATCTCAGTGAGCTGTATCAAGATGTGTATGTTCCCAATGAACTCGTTAGTTTTGCTACGAATTATCCTTTGAGACTCATCGGTGCAATTCACACGAGGCTCTATCTGCAGTGATGACCTCTTGGTCACCACCAACTTTCAAATTACCCTCGTATCCCAGAAGGGCGAAGCTTCATTTCCAACATTTATTTTACTCGTAAATTGGTTATTACAGGTTTCTTTGAACTATTTTAGTCTCATCTAGAAGTTTACACCTTCCAACAGCTTCCAATCCAAATATCTAATAATCTGGAAACAATTTACAATTAGAACGTCACTTGCTGGTGACTGCTTACATTGCCAATGTTGCCACATCCACGATGCCACGATATTTACATATTCCATTAGATGAAAACCCATTCAAGTGTGTCTTCTGCACGAAATTAGATACAAAATCATAGGCGTGATCCAAATGTCAAACGAGGACTTAACCCACGCAGAGTACCGACAACAAAGTAACACATGTCCATTTCATCGACAACGGAGCATGTAATGTGTTGCCCTTGTGATAATAAGGAGCAACACAGATACGAATATTATCACACAATAACGACTAGGTACTCATTGGCCACCTACTCGTAGAATTCCATCTATCCGTAGACACACGGAGCACCTATCGATAATTACACACATATTCCGTACGAGACCTCGTTAGAACTTTGCATGTAAATTAGACAAACCTTCGGTTTCCCCGTCCCATGACCATCCCATGGTATGGAAACTCTGGGGGATACTCCTTCCTAACGCTATCTACTCGTAGCATGAGACCAACGCATTACTTTGAGTGGTTAGCAGCAGTCGTCGTCTACTCCTCTCGTTGTCGGCCATTCAGGGATTTAACATGAATTCGCGTGATAACCACGCTTTCATTATAAATCATAACGAGCACAAAACCTTGTAAGAGACGACTAGCCCACACCCACACCCACACCCTCCCTGAGAGGAGCTACCGTTCCATGCAAATCCATTCGAACCACCTCGAAACTGTGGTTGGTTAGCTCATGGAAATTATCCCGAGATGGGACTCCGATTAATCAGAGCATTAAATGTGAGGCTTGTTCGTCCGCTAATCAGCGTGCATGTTGCCTACGTATTCATATTTAGTGTACAAACATTTTTATTGTCAGATTGTTGTTGTAGCAGGACAAGGAGCAAAAGTGCCTAAGAGCCGAGGGCCAAAGAACCAAAGCTGTTTAAAAAAGTCCTTGGTCGGAGGGCCGAACATGGATTTATACTTATTTCAATTACAAGGAGCCCCCTTGTAGTAGTGGCACACACTATGAGCCGCAGACGATGAATCCGCTCACGCAAGTTACGAGTATTCGCAAGAATTCGTGCCATAAATTTCCACAAGGACGAAGAGGGGTGATGAAGGAAAATTCTTATGTTTTCTTTATTCTACCAAATGGGAGCAGGATTTCGTGATGTCGCAAGTGCGGATAGTGCGGGAACTGGGTAGGACACAACATGCTTTGAGGTCTGGTGACATTTGTGCCAATTAAGTCGGCACGGGTTTCTCTTTTTATTTCGTTTTTAGTCTAAAAAGTAGAAATGGCAATAGTGTGGGTCGCAAATGAAAATAAGGAGTCCTTCGCCGGGGATGGCGACCATAAAGGCAGTCGGCAGGAGGCCAAGTGACGTGTTTTTAAAGAATTTCAACGTGAACCGTGTTTGTATTATTTTATGATGGCCGTAGTGGAGGTGGGTAGTCTAAAAGGACAAACAGGTGAATAGAACTTGTTGCTATTGTGATGGATGAACTGATTTAACGGTGGGATATGTCATTACTCACTTTGAAAGGACTAAAGGAGGAATTGATTGCTTTGTTGCAAATGGGATGGAACTGCGAGTAAAATGGAAAAATGATTTTTAAATAGTCTACAAGTAGCAAAAGGGATTAAGGGAGTCATAAGATCAATATTAGAGATAAAACATGGCTAATGACGGTGGTGGTTTGATGTCCCCTGGTTTTCGATGGGACCTGCCAAAGAACAACAATAGATCGCCTTAGAGTGTAAGACTACAGTCAATACCACATGTCAATTCTTCCCTTTTTGGAGATCACCAAGTTGGTGGATCTGACCTTCGTCAGTGTAAATCAAACACGTAATTTACAATGTTGGATCGAAGATATTTATTTCTGATTTATTAAATAGTTACAATGAGGTTAGACTTGTGAGCAAACGACGAATGGTTGGTTTTTTTGGCGGTGAGCACGTCGGTTGGCACTTTAAGTGGCAGCCCCCATTACATCCCCCTTCTTTGGAGGCTTGTTCAACAGCTGTGATTACTTATGGTAGGTCAAACGCTGAGGAGGTTTGACTGATCTTCCATACCCAGTTGTCACAACTGGTGACAATGGCAAAACAGTCGATGGTGGATGTGGTGTCTCAGAACTACTCGATGCTGTGTTGATATCACTTTGTAGTGGCGGTGGTGTCGACTTCTAGTTCCTGGGTGGCGACATTGATGTTTGTAACTGATTTTTGGGGTATCCCGACCTGGAAGTCTTGGACAATGGTCGGTGGGTTGTGTATTTCGGCTTCTGTAGGTTTGACATTACAGGAACTATATACGGACTATATAGGATCTTGGATTTCCTTTGTTAAATAATACTGCTCACTCCCATTCTCTTTTACTGCTGATCCTGATTACAACCTTTTGTCCTTGATGCAGCTCGTTGTCTACCTTAGCTCCTTTGTTTGCCTAGTGGGCTTGGTTTTTGCGTTTTTCTGTTAGTAATTGTGGTAAGTGGAGTATTGTTGATTTCGAAATAGGCGATGAAATGTTTGTTGGTAATGGCGACCGTATGTCTCGACCGTAGAATCGTTGTGCAAGGCTTCCTAGTTTACCTCTTGGAATGTTCATGAAATTAAGTATACCTAAGTGGTAGTCTGTGTTGTCATACGTGCATTTCTTTAAAATATTTTTAGCTGTTTGTACCGCCCTTTCAGCACTTGTGCGATGATTAAACTTCCAATCCATTGCGAAATCCTTGAAATCTAGGTAAGAAAATTATGATCCATTGTCCGTTTCTAAAATGCGGGGTATACCGTGGGAAGAAAAAACGCTTTTTAAAAATTGGTGCCCTCGACGCGCGGGCCACTTTTTTATAACACTTTATACCTGCACTCAAAGTGTCCTCTTTGAGTTTGTACGCATGCTAGTGTCCGTTTTTGGATTTCACTGCAAATGTTTATTGATGCTAACCACTGCCTCACTTTTGATGACGCTTCGAGAATATGCTCTTGCAATTCACTTTAAGTTGCTATTTCGGTTGGAATAAACAAGTTCTTTCATTTTTCCCCATACAGAAAAAATTCAATACTGTAAGGTCAGGAGATCTTGCAGGCCAGTGAACTGGTCTGGTCCATTTCTTCCTACTCTTCATATAGCCAATTCTTAACCTAACGACCATAGCAGGCTGGAGCACCGTCCTGTTGAAAATATGATGAAGCTAGTTGAATCAGTGGAATTTTCTCCAATAGTTCTGGTAAATCATTTAGCAAAAACGCCAGATAGTTTGTGGAATTCAGCCTAGGTGGTAGTTTGAAGTGGCCGATTAACTTGTTTCCAAGTACATCTGCCCACATATTGACGCTGCATTTGTGTTGAAATAGTTTATGTCTCCTTGTATGTAAATTGTCCGCATGTATGAAGATTATGAAAATTTGTGATCCCATCTCTTGTAAATTGAGATCCGTCCGTCCAAAGAATTCTGCTAATAAACGCGTTGTTATCCAAGCTCCACTCCAGCAATCAGTTAGAAAACTCAAATTTCTTTTCCAAATCATTTGGAAGCAGTTCTTGTACAGGTGTATGGTTGTATATATAGGGTTTTCCAATAAGGACTTGACAACTTTTTTTTTTTAAATAAAACGCAACGTCGATTCGTTGGACCCAATTTTCAACGACTCGGGCACATATTTCGGCCGAAACGGCCGCTATTTCGCGTTGAATGTTGGCTCTGAGCTCTTCCAACGTCGTCGGCGTGTTGGCATAAACCAATGACTTAACGTAGCCCCACAGAAAATCGACTGGCCCATGTCTTGAGATAACAAATAGTGTTTCTAAGCAACTGTAACTTTAGCGTACAAAATTAGACTGACGAATTATTTTTTTTTTTTAATCTTTTATACCATTTACCTATATAGGATCAATTCTGATAAACACAAATCCTCTCTTGTCAACACGTTTATTGGTGATAGTTTTTTTTCTCTAATTTCTTTGCGCTCTGATGGCGACTTTTCACAATGAGGGTTGAATAAGAACTAAGAACTTTTGCGATTGTGGATGCGGGATTTTATTATGTGTTTTTTCCCCTTTTGTCTGCGTACGGTTCTTATGTACTTGAATTTGAGTTGCAGTGTACTGCGATCGTCAGTTAGTGTTCTGTTATGCTGTATATGCTTCGTTGGTGGCGTGATGTGCCCGTAAGTATGTGAGCTGTTCGTCGTCTGGTACTGTCTGTAAATAAGTGTTGTACATGTCTATGCCGGCTGTGTTCTTGGTGTGGGTTGTCTGGGTTTATGCGAAGCAGATGTATGGTGTTGTCGTCTATGTTTTACCCATCACCTCGGCGCTTTCCCACACTCGGCCATCCTGCTCATTCATTCGACCCGAATGATGGATTCCATTTCTTTAGGTATTCCGCGACGGTATTGGTAGTATTGGGACCTTCATGGTCACCGACCTTTCTCACCTCATATCTTCCCTTATTTAACTTCCTGGTGATCCGGTATGGTCCGAAGAACTTGGGTCTTAGCTTCATTCCTACTCCGAATTGAGTGCGCTTAATGGCGACTAACTCATTCAGTTCGTATTTCTGGTCCGGAACTCTCTTCTTGTCGTATGTCCTTTTATTTTCTCGCTGTACTTTCTGAATATTCTCGCGGACTTCTTCCCTTACTTCGTCGCGTTCGGCACTCAACTCTCGCACTGTCCCATCTTGTAACCATTCTCGTAAGTCTGGGTAATCTGGAACACGCATCTCTATCCCAGTCAAAATACGGAACGGACTGAACTTGGTGCTCCTCGGCGGTGAACTATTTAACACTTGTTGGATTTTGTCGACGTGTCTATACCAAGTGTTCGAGTTACCCACGCATGCCTTTGTTAACATAGGAATCACAGTTTTGTGGACTCGCTCCACCTGTCCATTCCCACGTGGAACTCCAGTGGATATAAGAAGGTGTTGGATGCCTTGTTCCTTACAGTACTCGCTAAATGTACTTGACGTAAACGCTGTCCCACGATCCGAGATAATCCTACGAGGGTTGCCGAAGATTGCTGATTGACGCTTTAGCCTGTCCAGAACTTCACTTGAGCCAGTACTCTTGACGGGGTAAAGCCAGGTAAACTTGGAGAAAGCATCTATAACAACAAACAAATGGTTGTACTGTTTATGCGTTGCCTCCATCGGTCCAAGGTGGTCTACGTGATATGTCCCAAGTGGTTTGTCTTCTTTATCGATTGGATACAACAGTCCTTCCTTCCTTCCAGCCTTTGCTTGCGATATGATGCACTTGACACAGCTTTTCACGACATTTGGCACCTTTCGAGACATTTCAGGGATATAAAACGTCTTTTCAACGAGGTCTGCTGTCTTCTTGGCAGCAAAATGTCCCTGTTGGTGTGCCATACTGATGATCTCCTGCTCCATCTGGGATGGCACGACTATCAGTTCCTTAATGGGATCCTTGTACAGGATTCCAGCTTTCGTGTAATAGTCCTCATAGACATCCCTTTCAAGTATCTTCTTCACGGCCTTTATCCAGGTATCTTGCATTTGGGCTTCTCTGATGCGATGGTTTAATGACTCTTCGATCATCAGGCAAGACACTCTACTTAAGGCGTCGACGTGCTTCATCTTGCTTCCCGAACGGTGTTCGATTTTGTACTGAAAGTCCTGTAAAAATAATGCCCATCTCGACACTCTTAAGGGAATGTCATTCTTTCGCATCGTCGTAGCGAACGCGTTACAATCAGTTACTATTGTAAATTTTAGTCCTAATAAATACACCCTCCACTTCTTAAGAGCTTCAATTATGGCCAATACCTCCAATTCATACGAAGGATATTTCTGCTCGGTTTCCCGCGTCTTTCTGCTCATGTATTGCACAGGATGGTAATATTGGTCATCTGAATCTTTTTGTAACAGGACAGCTCCATAGCCGTACATACTGGCGTCGGTGTGGACTTCGGTTGATGCCTTTGGATCGAACAACCTTAACACCGGTGCGCTAACTAGGGCTGCCTTTAACTGCTCGTATGACAACAGTTCTTCTACTTCCATCTTGAACTTACTATCTTTGCGCAACAGGTCAGATAGTGGCTTGGCGATAGTCGCAAATCCCTCAATAAAACGTCTGAAATACGATGTCAAACCTAAAAAGCGTTGAAGCGTCTTTTTGTCGGTTGGCACTGGGAACTCGCGTACTGCCCTGGTCTTTTCTAATGATGGTCGAATAGTACTTCTCTCTATGATGTATCCTAAAAAGTCTATTTGCTTCAGCAAGAGTTGACTCTTCTTCCATTGAATGCACAGTCCATTCTCGGCGGCCACTTGCAAGACGGTTTCTAGCTTCTGCAAACCCTCTTCCTCATCTTTGGACCCGATAATAAGATCGTCCATGTAAACGTCCATTATGCCTTTCTGTACCAGATTCCTAAATACCGCAGAGATATATCGGCAAAAAACAGCAGGCGAGTTTGATATGCCGAATGGTACGAACAGAAATTCGAACTGCCCATTATGCGTAACAAACGCAGTATATTTCCTCGAACTCTTTTCCAATGGTACATGGAAGAAACCATTTGCCAAATCTAGTGTAGTGTACACGTTAGCACCTCGTAATCCCTCCACTACGTCATCGATCAGTTTCATAGGAAAGTTATCTTTAATTATTTTTTCGTTGACTTTCCTGTAGTCACAGCACAAACGTTTCGTTCCATCCTTCTTCTGAACTAACACGATTGGTGCCGCATATTCCGAAAAGCTGGGTTGGATAATGCCGTCCCGTAGCCATTCGGATATTTGTTGGTCGACAATCTGTTGGTCTGAATGTGACATCCGTCTAGGCCCTTGATAAACTGGTATCTCATCGTTCAGTATCAACCTCATTTCGACTGGTGAGTTCTGCTTTCTACTTGGGGCGTAGTTGTTTACCAACTTCCTCACTCGAGTTCTCATGTTGTGTTCTAAATGGTCCACTTCGACGATAGAGCGGTCCATCCACTCCATTTCTCCAGCCGACAAGCACATGGTTCCAAACTCTTCCAAAAGCTCTAGTACTTCCGGTTTACGATCAACATCCTCGTAACGGGCTGTGTATTCTCCGACTTTCTTCGATGATGCACTTCTGCAACTTGCTCTCGTTCTCGCACTACCATTTGTGCCTGCAGGACTCTTGTCCACCTCAACATCCTTCCGAAGTCCTTCACCGCTTTCTTTACTTCCACTACAATTAGCCCGCATACCTTCCTGTCTCATCACGTCCTTAACTGACTTCACCACTGGTTTGTTCCTAAATATGACGCTATCTGTTGATATTGCAACGTCGACGTCACTAAGAACCTCATTGCCTATTACAGCGTCGTACTGCATATCTCTCTCTCTAACTACATGAAACATAATTTTCAAATTAACTTCGTCTACTGTACAATCTACTTCAAAGTTCCCCAATGTTACTACTCGATTCTGTCCAATCCCTGACAAAGTTTTTCTGTCACATCCTAACTCGACGTGCTCTAGCCTCAGCAAGGCATCGTACCGAAGCAAATTCACGTCACTGCCTGTGTCAAATAACGCTGATATACTTTGACCCTTTACATTTATTTCCTTAAACACACGATTGGTTTGTACAGCAAGGTTCACCCTCACCTCCGGAACATCGTCTGGTCCTTCTGTTGATGCAGTATTGACCCGGCTCAGTTCTCCTCTTGATCGTTGTTGCATTGGCTGCATACCGCTCCCACATTCAAACGACCTATGGCCTACCTGCCCGCATTTGAAACACCTAAATGTGCGCACTTTGCAATCCCTAGCGATATGGGTGGGGTCTCCACATTTGAAACATTTCCTCGATTCTCGTTCCTGCTTAAAGGCTGGTACGTTTCCCGATCGTTGTTGGTTTCCCTTCGAATATGGTGACTGCTGGGTTTCGCCTCGAACCTTCTCGTATGCCCTCAGTTGATTCTTGAGCTCGCTAATCGTCCTAGTTTGATACAAGATTGTCTTATTCTGCCTCGAGTCCGGAATCCCATCTACGAAGTATTCTACGATGCTTTCCTCGTCGATGTTTGTTGCCTTCGCTATTTCAATTAAGCAGTATAAGTATTCGCGTAACGACTCGGAAGACTTCTTACGGCGGTTCTTTAAAATGCGGTGCACCTGTGCTGAGGACAACTTACTGCCGAATTCCTCGACCAAAATTCGCTTTAGTGTAATCCAATTTTTAACATTTGGCTGCCCACGGAGGAAAAGTTTTGCGGCTCCCTTAAGCAATTGCTTGGCGTACACGAATCGTTGAAGATTATTCCAGCCGACGGTAACAGCAGTTTCCTCGAATTCGTCGATCCACAGATTAATGTCTGTATGGCTGGTCCCGTCAAATTGGGTCATGGAGTCTTCGACGTCGCGTAAAGTAAAGTTGGAACGTAGAGATGATTGTTCGAGTGCGGAATCTGAATCGGATTCTCCCTCCTCAGGGGGTGCCCTTGGTCGCTCATCGCCGCCGCCCACAATTCCGGGTAGTTCGTAGTGGTCAAACAGTCTACGTTGCAGAGTTTGCTTAAGTCCTGTCGAGTCAATCCCTAGTTCGGTCAGTCTTTGTCTCAAGTCCTCAACTCTTAAGCTCAAAATTGCCTCGGCATCCATAATCGCTTACAAAATAATTATTTTAGGCGAGATACAGTTTTTACCAAACAAAACAAAAAAAAAATACTTTTTCTTAAAGAGAAAACAAATTCATACGACCTTTTTTTTTTATCTTATCTAAGCTCACAGTTTGCACGTCCGCAGACTTTTTCGCCGCTCAACAACGGACTTTTTTTCACCTTCACTTCTGGGTTGGTGCCCTTTTTGTAATCAAGAATAATTTTTTCACCGCTCAACAACGGACTTTTTCTCACCGCTCAACAACGGACTTTTTTTTTTCACCGCTCAACAACGGACTTTTTTTCACCGCTCAGCAACGGACTTTTTTTTCACCGCTCAGCAACGGACTTTTTTTCACCGCTCAACAACGGACTTTTTTTTTTCACTTTCACTTTCACTTTTATTTTTAGTTTTACTTTTGGGTTGGTGCCCTTTTTGTAAACAAGAATAAAAAAAATTTTGCTTTTACGATTTTTCTTTTCGTTCACCCACACGGATTTAAAGATCCTCTGCACTCCCGGATAAGGATTTAACGATCCTTGAACTATTTCTTGCTAGCCCACAATCCTGGTTGAGTCCCCATTTATAGGATCAATTCTGATAAACACAAATCCTCTCTTGTCAACACGTTTATTGGTGATAGTTTTTTTTCTCTAATTTCTTTGCGCTCTGATGGCGACTTTTCACAATGAGGGTTGAATAAGAACTAAGAACTTTTGCGATTGTGGATGCGGGATTTTATTATGTGTTTTTTCCCCTTTTGTCTGCGTACGGTTCTTATGTACTTGAATTTGAGTTGCAGTGTACTGCGATCGTCAGTTAGTGTTCTGTTATGCTGTATATGCTTCGTTGGTGGCGTGATGTGCCCGTAAGTATGTGAGCTGTTCGTCGTCTGGTACTGTCTGTAAATAAGTGTTGTACATGTCTATGCCGGCTGTGTTCTTGGTGTGGGTTGTCTGGGTTTATGCGAAGCAGATGTATGGTGTTGTCGTCTATGTTTTACCCATCACCTCGGCGCTTTCCCACACCTATGTTTGGTATATTTTCGAAATAGGCCTTCAAATTCCAAACCTAACTCTTTCTGAGAACTTTTAAGGAACAAGGTAAGGAAATGACGGTGTTGGCAGGTAGTCAAACTCTTTAATAATTAGGAAAATTAGTAATTCTTGGAAAACTGTTGTTGGAAACATTGTTAAAAAATCATAAATTCCTCTTTTTCAGCTGCTGCATGTTTTCCGAAGTATCATAAAATCTATGGGGTTTTGTGAAAACTTGAAAATTAGTTTTTTTTTGTTATTGTTATTTTCATAAGAAAAAAATTGTAAATTTTTAATTAGGCGTTTTCTGGAGAAAAGTGACCTCAAGTCAAACCCTGAAACTGGAACAGGTTTTGAAATTGGAAATCTAAAGACTCAAACAACATATCAAGTTTATTTAAACGCCGTTACAAAGGCTAGTATTTATTACCTCATCGGAAGACATAAAGGAAAAAGTAAAATCAATAGTTACTCCCGCATATTATTCAAGTAATGATAAACAATTTGAAGTAGAATCCGATTTTAAAATGAAAATTTCGCTATCTAAATATACTCCTTTTTATTGTCCACCTAGAAGACTCCCTTATGTACATAAGCTGGAGCTGCAAACATTTTTAAACGGTTTGATAAGCAGGGAATAATTCGCGAATCAAACTCTCCGTATGTTTCACCAATAGTATTGGTTCAAAAAAAGAACAAGGAGTTAAGACTCTGCGTTGACTTTCGCGAGTTGATCAAAATTACTTAGCGCGATAATTATTCGTTGCCGATAATCGAAGATCACATAGATCGCCTCAGCAATAAAAAGTTTTTTTCCACCTTGGACTTGAAAAATGAATTTCACCACGTTGAATTGTCAGAAGAATCAATGAGATTTACTTCTTTTACAACCCCCTTGGAGCAATAGAATGCCATTTGGGCTGAAAAATGCCCCGTCGGTTTTTGAAAGATATATGAAACATGTTTCCGGAGGTATGATTTCGGCTGGAAGAATTCTTAAGTATTTAGATGACATTCTCATTGCGACGCAGACTATAGAGGAGCATTTGGAAATTCTCAAGGAAGTGGTCGATATTGTCGTTAACAAGGGTTTACGTTTAAGATTTGATAAGTGTACTTTTCTCCAAAATGAAATAGTATATTTGGGGTACAGAATTACCGAAAATGGCAATTTAAACGCGATCCAAAATTTTCCGATACCTTCTAACATCAAAGACGTTCAAAGTTTTCTAGGACTTTGTTCGTAGTTCCCGAAATTCAATAAGAACTTCGCTAGTTTTGCAAAACCTCTATATGATCTTTTAAGAGGTAACAAACCATTTATTTTTGTCGTTAAAGAAATGGAAACTTTCGAGTTAGTTGCATCACCGGTGCTAGCAATATACAGTCCGCACTGTATTACGGAACTTCTTTGTGACGCGAGTAGCACTGGATTCATGCAAAAACAGTTGGATGGAATGTTCCACCCAGTTTTTTTATTTTTCAAAGCGAGCAACTGAGTCCAAAGGAAGATATTATAGCTATGAGCTGGAAACGTTATCTATTATTTATGCCCTTAGAAGGTTTAGAATTTATTTAATCGGTATATGTTTCAAACTTGTCACTGATTGTTAAGCGTTGACGCTTACGCGTTGGGCTTTAGAGATGCAGTGCTTTGACTATGTTATTGAGCATAGGAAAGTCGGATGACTCATGTTGACGCCTTGAGCCATTCATTTAACATCTTGTATGTTGGCGAGCAGTCCTTTGAGTTTGTGCTTGCAGCAGCGCAGACCCAAGACCCTAAGATTACCTCAATCGTGTCAAATTTAGAAAAGGGTGAAAGCCTACACTTTGAAATGATTGATGGTTTAATCTACCGCAAGTGCAATGGAAAAGTTCGGTTTTATGTGCCATCTCACATGGAAGAGCAGGTGATTTGTACTCACCATGAATCGATGTGCAATTTAGGAGTTGAGAAATGCTTCGAGCATTTGTCGAAAACATATTGGTTTCCCAATATGAAGAGCCAGATTAAATACTCCTCAGTCGGGTAAAACAGAGGGGACTTTACATCCCATTCCGAAAGGTAATGTTCCATTTGATGTGTTACATGTCGATCATCTGGGTCCACTACCGAATTCCCAATCATCATCAGCATGTTTTCGTCCTTGTGGATGGTTTAACAAAATTCATAAAGCTTTATCCGGTCAAGACGACACAAAGCAAAGAAGCTATAGAGTCATAAGCTTAAAGTCATTCTTTGAAAATTATTCAAGACCAAATAAAATAGTGTCAGATCGTGGTTCGTGCTTTACTTCCAAAGAATTCTCCAGCTTTTTGCAGGATAATAATGTTACACAAGTGAAAGCTGCGACACATTCACCTCAATCAAACGGTCAGGTTGAGCGCGTAAATCGAATGCTGATCCCAATGTTGGCTAAAGAATGCGATTCAGATACGACAAGTGGTTGGGACAAGCGATTGGTTAAGATCGAATTCGCACTCAACAATACCGTGAATAGGAGCACAGGTTTCTCGCCTAGCGTTCTTTTCAGAAAGGTGAATTATGTAATCGTGTAAGAGAATTTTTTGAAAATAATCTGGAATGCAAACCCTACGAGCCTAGAGTCAAGGCTAGCGAAACGATCCAAAAGAATCAAGCAAATAATAAACTCTATTATGACAGTCGTCACAAAAAGCCTAGGACACACCAAAAGGGCGATTATGTGATGATCAAAAATGTCGTTACTACAGCAGGAATTAATAAAAAATTACTCGCCAAGTAACGTGGCTCGTATGAAATTAAAAAGATTTTACCTAATGATCGGGATATCATTGGGGACATAGACGGTCTTCAGTTAACTCGTTTACCTTATAAATGCATATCAGCACTTACCAATATGAGACCCTATAACGTAGGATTAAAGCATTCCACAGGTAACAACGTTGAGATGACCGAAGGACATTCTGAGGATGTTGATTCGTCGGACCAAATAGAAGTTTTACTTTTTAACGATTATCTAATAAATTTTTCTTCCAGAATCCGTAGAATCCAGACCTGTTTCCCAAACAGCTCTTGCTCTAGTTCTGTAATATTTCTATGGTACTCGTATATATTACAATCTATTACCTTTATATTTGGTTATTGAATTTGTTAAATGATTATGTACTTTAATATGAATTACTATTTTGATTTGTTACCCTTCGATTATTATGAATTTAATACTTTGTTAAATTACGTGGAGCGATTGTAATCGGGGCGATTAAGCGATCAGGATGGCCGAACTGTAGCCGAATTAATTTAAAACAGAAATTTATTATTGTACGTCACTGTTCTCAAAGTACATACACTAATTAATATTCTGCAAAAGTATCGGTTCGTCTGATCGGATGATCTATCCGAAAAATCTCCACTTCTGCACATAAGATGTTACTTAATGTAACACTAAGCGGTAACAGATGATTATTAAAGAAGACTTTGTAACGAGTGGACGTGTGACTTTTTTTTTGTTAGTGAGATAATCCTCAAATCGACCCCTATAGTATTTCATCTAAAAACAAAGTCTCACACGAAGTTTCTACCATTAGTACTAACAGAGCAATTTCCGTTAACACGAGTCAGGGTATACCAAAGTAAGCCTTTTCTTAAATCCTCGATATACGAGTATGCTGTCAACATTGTAGATAGACCCTTACTGTAGAACGATTTTTTTTTATAATCATTTCCCAAATTATGGTTTAGGAATTAGGGGACACTCTATATAATTGGCTGTGTCAGTATTCATGTTCGGCCAGAAAATGACGTGTCTGGCTTTCCGAACACACTATTCATAACTGACGTGACCACTGTGAATGAATTTGATGAACTCATCTCTCATTTGAACTGGAATTAATGCCTTTTGTGCTTTAAATATGATTTCATCATAGATTGAAAGTTCTTCTCTAAAATTCCAGTAAGGTCTTACACTCTTTGGGATAGCATTTATGTATGTTTCCCGACCAACCGTTTAGCATATACTATTTAAGTTGTTCAAACGTCCCGTCATGTTTGGTGAGATTGATCAGACGATCGAGTTCTTTGTCTGAAATTGAGAGTACAAGTTGAACCTGTAATTCGTTGTCATCGTGATCTTTTTCCGGGTCGTAGCAGGTCTGGTACTCGGTTAGTGCTTTTGAGGCAAATGCAACAGGTTGTTCTTTTTGGAACAGAACTGCTCCCATTGCCGTTGAACTGGCATCCACTTGCAGTTTTACGTCGTCGTCGTTAACGTCATACAACTTAAGTACCGGTAGTTTGCTAATCATTGATTTGAATCTTTCGAATGCACTGACTTGACCGGTCTCTCAACTCCAAGGTGATGATTTTTCCAAAAGTCTGCGGAGTGGTTTCGTGATGGATGAAAAGTTTTTCATATATTCGCTGAGATAAGTGTATTTTCCCAAAACTCTCATTAATTCTTTACAGTATGTGGGCTCCTTAAGTCGTGTAATCGCATCTGTTTTCTCGGGATCTGGTCTCATATCCTGTACGCTGATAATATGTCACAGGAACTTTAATTTGCATTTATTTAATTTCAATCCGTTTGCTTTTAAAATGCTGATTACAAGCTCTGTGGTTCGTCTCATGCAATCGATGGATTTTGCGTGGATAAGTATGTCATCCGTCGACACTTTTACGTTTGGTAATTGACCAAACAGAGTTTGCATGATGGGTTGAAACACCTCCGGAGCAGGACAAATTCCAAAAAGAAGCCTCTTACAGCTATACCTTCCCCATGGTGTTGCAAACGTTAACATTTTTTTCGTCCGATCCGATACACGCACTTGCCAGAAACCCGCATACAGTCCAAAAGGGTAAAATATTTAGAGCCGCTTATTTGTGCTGCAATTTCTTTGATAGTTTACATTAGATGATGACGTCGCATCATCCCCGTGTTAATTTTGGTGGGGGCTAACGCCCCCATTTATTATGCTTAATACAAGCTTAAAAACTAAGACTTAAACTAATACTAGGGCTTAAAGCTAAGGATGGTGAAGGAGATCGAATTTGAGGGAAAGTGTGCTGCGATTAAAATCTAAAACGGAAAGGTTGGAGTTTACCTTACGCAGCATACGGGAGATTGGTTCGTTAGAGCCATATGTGGTGCGGTGGATAGGTAGATAAAAGAGACGGGTGGAACGTAGATTACGAGGGTTAGTGTTAAAGAAAATGGAGTTGCAAAGAGGCATGCAATCGACGGAGCCTGAGAGGAGTCGGTGAATGAACAAAATGTCTGCTGCGCCCCTTCGTTCCTCAAGGGTATTCAGGTTAATGAGTTTGAGACGGTCTCGATAGGGAGGTAAGATTAGAGGATCGTTCCAAGGTAGACCTCGAAGAGCAAATCGAAGAAAACGACGCTGGATCCTCTCAATACGAGATACATGAACTCGTTGAAAGGGACACCACGCTTGGCTAGCGTACTCGAGAAGGGGGGCGAACGTAAGTGATGTATAGTGCTCTGGTCGCGTACGGGTTTCGGAATTCTTTGGACCATCTTTTAACGAAGCCGAGTGATGAGTTTGTTTTAGAAATTATCTCATCAATATGCTAGCGGAAATTAAGCTGCCTGTCCCATAATATACCAAGGTCGCGGATAGATTCAACAAGGGGTATAGGTTGGCCGTCGAAATGGTAAATTCGTTGAGGAGACTTCTTGCACTTACGTGAGAAAGTAATCGATTGACATTTGGAGACATTGAGTTCTAAGCAGTTCTTGATGCACCAGGTGGAAAAACTATTTAGATCTATTTGAAGGAGGGTGGGGTCTTGTTGTGAGGAAATGGGTTTAAAAAATTTGGTATCGTCAGCATAGAGGGAAAGTGTTGAGTGTTGAATGAGCCTTTGAAGGTCGTTAATAGTTAGGATGAAGAGGAGTGGACCTAGGTGACTACCTTGAGAAACACCTGAAGTGGCCAAGAAAGGGGCCGATAGGACAGATCTGAAACGAACACAAAAACGATTATCCAGGTAAGAAGATATCCAATTTAGCAAAACGAGTTCAAAGCCCAGGACGAATGCGACAAGGAAATAAGATATTTGCACTGGAGCTTAAGGCGTCGCCGAAAATGCTTTCGAGGAGTTTGCGTATACTCGTATGTTATGAAAGAAGACTTCCATATCAGTGTAAATTCACCTTGAGAGAGCGATAACTGGAAGAGATTTGAAAGGGGGTGAGAAAGTGTCGAGGAACAATTTTTACGAAATATGGATGGAAGGCCATCGGGCCGCGTAAGTAGGTATTCATCATTAAGTTGTTGTAATTTATTTTCTATTACTTCATGATTAAAACAAATTTGAAATAACGCAGGAATTATCGGCAAAAGATTGCTTAAAAAAATTAGCAAAAAAGTTTGTGCTCAGTAGTGGCTATTTCGCTCTATGGGTGGCATCCAACATTTAATGGGGAGACTAAATTATTAGTGTAAATTGACTTGATGTTGTATTAAGGCAACCAGTCTTTCGGTCACGGCTGGTATTGAACCCCGAAGCGTTGGATTGGGAAGCCAATACAACTACCACTTGAGCCACGGCCAGTACTACGAATTGGTTGAAAGACTTAGGATCGTTTATAAGCTTTGGTTGCGCACTGTCAAGATATCGCTGGTAGAGAAAGAGAAAGTATTGGATCGAAGGAAAACTGCTCATAATTTGTTACGTAATGAGCGACGTTTACGATTATTCCACAGGGGGCTCGTAGAAAGGGTTTTATTGCGCGAAAAGGAGACATAGAGAAAAATAGAATTAAATGATCCTCTGTAGAAAATAGAGAGAGCACCATTATGGGGCATATTGGCGAAATTAAAAGTAAGTGTTCTAAGATATGCGTTAATTTTGTGGAAATTCGCTTTATGAAAGTCGTAGAAGAGGCTTATCCAAGAAGAGGCATTCCTTACTCGAGTTAGGGTTTGCGTTAAAAAAGATTCATCATCCGATAGAGTCCAGTGCAGTTGAGGTAGATTGAAATCGCCGAATACGATGATATCATCGAGAGGAACAGATAAGCTAATTATTTGATCAATTGCATCGATACCGAGTTGATAGCATTCGATAGCTTGCGCCGGTAGGATGTACAAACACATAACGTACAGGGACTTGCAGGGGAGTGTTATCTTTATTGAAACGTAGTCAAGCTTAGAAGAAGTAGAAAGAGCGATTGAAGAAGATTTTAGGTCATTGTCGACGGCCAGTAGGATACCTCGACAAGGAGAATCATCTTTTGGACGGGTAAGATCGTCGTCTCGAAAAACTTTGAAACCGGGGGGGGAATAATTTCTGATTCTTTATATCGGTAACTACTCGTAGATTAGTCCCCGTCAGAGCGTGAAGTCTACGCTATTGCGTGAGATTTTCGCAAGACAGCACGGGTTTTAGATCGCAGTCCTCTTACGTTTTGATAGTAGAAGGTAAGAGAAAGGATATTTCTAGAGGACGTAGGAGTGGATGGTTGAAACACTGGCAATGGTAGCACGTTAGGGACGAAAAAATTTGTCGTTGTCAGATCTTTTGGGGAGACATATTGAAAATCTCGTAGAATTTGAGACTTGTAAGGTCAGTAGGGAGACCTTCCTGCTGTATGGCGACCATGACGCTTGTTTTAGTTTTTCCCTCATAACAAACTGAGTCGGATTTGTCATGCAGATACGCTAGAAGGAGACGTTTAGAAAGTGCATAACGACATTCTGATGTTTCAAAAGTTTGTTGAGTTATTTTAACTGTGGAAGGCAGAAGGGGGTCAAAAATGGGGCTAATGGACGAAGATGTTGAGGGCGAAGCAGCGGTAATTGAAGGGGCATTAGACACATTTTCAGGTGAGGGATGAAATTGTGATATTTAGCTCCGGTTTTGAGATCGAAATTTGGGAAAGAATTGCTAGTGGGGGCATGTGCAGAGGAGTTGAATTGAGGATAGAAATGTCCAAACTTCAATGCAACAGACCCTCAGAAGCTGACAGATTTTCAAAGCTAGAAAAAATGCTTTCGTAAGAGAATACCTAAAACCGATGGTCAACCGCCTGATAGGTCCATATCAGTCCGGGTTTGGACCTGCTCAGTCCAACAAGTCTCTCTGTCTGATCTTCGATCCCGTCTGGGTGGACTGAGTTTGAAGGAGGAACTACATCGAAGAACTATACCGGCTGTACAGCGACATGGATGAGCTCAGAATTCTTAGCCTACATTTCGTTATTAAGACCAATACTCCAGGCCAAAGAATCCTTGAAAATCCACTCCAGTGGGACAACGCAGTACAGGTATAGGAAGACCTTACCTACGGTAGTGCATGCAGTTAGGCAGCTCAATCAAATTGCGGATGGCTTTCCTTCCTCTAACTGAGGTCCCTAAAAGATGTCTACTTCGGTTCGCTTTTCATTGGCGACATCGGCACTATTATTATTAGTCCAAAGGCCCTTTCTCAGATACGCCGGCGTCAAATAAGTTCAATGTAAGGGCTTCAACCATCTGCTAACTAAAAACAAAAACAAACCAATTCACCGAAATTATTCTCCGATTACAAGGATATCCCTACTACATCGTTACAAGTATCCTTCTCCGCACCAGTCATGCGGAAGAGAAGTCAAGGAAACGAAACAAAGTGCCCAAGTGTGGGAGTGGAGGGTATTTTCAATTTGCTTCATTGTAATTGAAAAATGCCAACTCCTTTGATACAGGAACCGTCAATCACTACTGACATTGAACCGCGAGTTCATTCAACCAAACGCAAGCCTGTTGATCCGCTAAAAAATAATGATACACCTCTTGACTAACGAAAAAGGAAAGCGTCCAAGCCCGACCTCTTCCCCCAAGCCCCCCACACTTACCACGCAAACAACGAATACATTTATTCGAGGAAAGAACTTCTATGCATGCCGAACATCTTCAAATAGAATCACGTAGTCGTAGGCATGTTGCCTATGTCAACCGAAGGCGACTACGAAATGTGTCTTGCTCCAGATATTCAGTGGAGCATATGGAATCGCTTCGAACAAATCCGCAGCAACCCCCTTGGTTGGTCTTTGAATTTACTTAACCAAGCCTTCAACCCAGACCTCTGTATCCAAAGTACAGTGATTAAAATGTTAAAAATGCAAAGCAGCTGAAGAAGGATGAAGGAGAACGCCTGTAGCGGCAAACTAAAATGCAATCCCTTTTCCTCTTCGTAATATGAATAATAATTTTTTCAGCTCCCGGCTACCATGGGGTAGGAGGAGGACCCTCGTCGGAAGTGCTTAATAAATTCTTCATATTATCGCAGGTCTTGGAGAGTTCTCTGATCGATGGCAATTGGTATCGAAAACCCACTTGCATGCAAGTTGTGAGCGATATGTTGGTACACTCGGTGCATTTTCATGCCAGCTCACGGAAGGACCTCATCCCCGCCTATGTATAGTTGGTGGTGCTCATGACTCTTCTTTTCGCTTTTTATTGCGAAAAGAAGTGCAACCTTGCATGCTAAGAAGGGACGCCATCCAATATATTCGGAGTAAATTGGATTAAATGTTGCTGGGAGTGGGTATACGGGTACGTACACGAATAGTGGTTCCTTGCGTTCGTCCATTGTCTCATTTATCATCCAGTGAATCATTTAAACACGTTGTGATGGTGTAACTTTTGAGATTCTTATTTTTCCAACTTTTCCTCGTTTGGTCTGCAGTTGAAGAGTGTAGACTAGAACCTTTCGCTGCAAGAGGTGTGAGCTGAAATGCACGCGAATGTGATGCAATTGAGTTCTGGAGAGTGATGGGAAATTGAAGGGAAGTACTCAAGTGGTAAGGCACCTGTGGTAGCCCGGAAGAGTTGAAGGAGCAGTTAAAAGGAACAGGAGAATGTTCAAGGTATTCCAGGATGGCTTGAACGAGCACCTAAGGGTGGTGGTAGAAGTAATTAATAAATTGCGTTCTAAAGGGTTGTGTGTAGGTGAACGTAATGCGTTGGGTAAACACGTTCCTGTGTACCATGGAGTTTCAGTATTACGTGATTGACTCAAGAAGTGATGGCTAGTGGTTTATGATATTGTTCCCGAAGGCCTGTCATCTATAAGGGACGCCTGAGGGTCTTAAATTCTTTACATAGAGCTTGACATTTGCGAAAGTGTTGCTTTAATAAATTAGTCTTTCCTTGGTATTAGTGTCGTCGGTGAGAAACTAAATGGTTTCCTATGAACAAGATGAGCTTACGCCTAACGAAATGAAAAGGCAAAATCCGAAGGCCATTTCAGTGGCCAGTTGAAAATGACATCTTGAGGTGACCTTCTTAAATCTATTTAAGTAGTAAGTGTGGATAGTGACGTTTTGTCCTTCGGATGGACAAAAATTGGTCTGGAATGGACCTGCAAGGAACACATAATTTATGCCTTACAAACTTTGGATACCTAGCATCTACCGTACTTAGTTTTTTCGACGGCGCTACAGTCCAGGGTAGACACTTTTTAGTGCAGTTTTCGGCAACTCCCTCCAATTCCACAGTTCAAGGTGGTTTAGGTTCCCTTCTTTCCTCGTATGTGGCAGCTAAGGCAAGGCTTTCTCTACTGTGTTTTTCCTTAGACCGTTAATAATCATTCGGTCTACATGTCCAAACCATCTCAGGCGCATCGTGTTCGCAAGCATAATGTTGAAGAAGTCATATGACAGTGGACAGCCTTATCTAAGCATTTTTTTGGCACCAAAGGTCTCGGTGAGATTGCCTCTGATCTTTACGGAACAGAGAGTGTTGTTCATCATCATTGTGCCCCATCTGAATCTGGTAATAATGCTAAATCTAAGCTTGGCTTTGTAGTGCTCTTCTCTACAGATGCTGTCACATGCGGCATTAAAACCAAAGAAATAGCTGGAAATCCGGACTTCCAGAATCTGCCGTTGTGAAAATATTTGGCCTGACGTGTAATTTCCATTTACTGAATGCATCCTTCTCATGATCTTACTGATTTTCTTTCGAGAAGCCGATTCTTCTTTTCTGCTCGTGGAGCGGAGGAGCCGCACTCGTCAAATCCATCATAGGGCTACAATACTACACGGAAGAGATAAAAATGTGACGAGCCATATAATTGCCTCGAAAATGACGGACTCATTGTTGACGACCCTAACAAACGATTAAAGGACAACGATCTTTGGAGCTGTATGTGGAATATCCGAATTCCTAACAGACCGCATGCAGCCAAACAACTAGTGGAGATCCTCCACTGTAACAAAGTGCAGACATAACCGCCATCCAAGGAGTGCGGTGGGATACACCGAACGAAAAGGGTATGAAAAGTGATATCTACTGCGGAGGCTGCTGCAAACAACCGGCGGGACAAGCACCGCAGTTGTGACGTTTATTCGGATCTATTGCCGGCAGGGGAAGACTTAAGGAAAGAGTCTTGAGGTCCTGACATCAAAACGAAGAACCGACGACGATTTGTAAAAAGGCCGAATTTGTCAAGATAAGCCTCAGAAACGCGCACGTGAGAATCGTCCTTGACGATTGTAATGCCAAGCTAGGTAAGGAGCGCATCTTTGGTAATACAGTCGGAAAGTACAGCCTTCACGACATATCTTCCGGAAACAGTCACAGATTTATTGATTTTGCGGCCGGATGCCTTAAGATTTCGACACCTTGAAGTCCATAAAGGGACCTCGCTGATTCCTGATCAACAAATCGTCAACCAAGTTGAACACATTACCATCGACACAAAGCACTATTTCAGTATCTTGTATTAGCCAAAATGCAGATGCGGATATCCGTAACAAGCTAAAGTCAGCTAACTATTGTGAGAAAAATAAACGCCAAATTGCTACAACCGCAAGAGACTGCCAGGGTGTTTTCCGAACGGGTCTCCCATGTACCGTAGAAGACCATAACTGACAAAGATCAGTCAAAGAGGCATCCATTCATAAGATGGGTATCAACTCCTTTTTCCACGACAACTGCAGACAGCTAAATCGAGAAAAAAAGCAGATGAACAGAGCGGCACTGCAGAAAAGCACGACAAGGGCTTAGCAACTCTATGAGCAGAAAAAAAACAAGAAAGAGCACATGAAGCGCTCGAACATGCCAACGCCGTAGATGGAGAAGAAAATCTCATAGTAGAGCCACAGTCGGTGCTGAGAATCCAGAAAGATAATTTTTGCAGACTGTTCAACTGTCAGACAGACTGTTCCATATGGACGATGACAACACAACATTTCCGTCCACCCGGCCAAAATGAAGTGGGGACATCAATTTTCAAACCTAAATCCAACAAAGCTGTCGGACCTGATTGCTTAACCTCCGAGCACTACTCATCTCTTAAATCTGCGTCGACAAAAGTATAGCCAATGAATAGGACCTCAGCATTGTTTGTCCGATCCTTAACAAGGGAAATTCCCTCAACTGTGCCAACTACAGGAAAATAAATCTCCTCAACATCACATATAAAATCTTGTTTGCTGCATTAAGTGTACGCCAGAGACCCTTCATCAACAGTCTTGTCGGCCCCTATCAGTGTGGTTTTAGGCCAGGAAAGTCTACAAAAAATACAATTTACATGTCAAGGCAGATCTTCGAATAAAAACCCCAGAGTTCTAAATCAATACAAACCACCTCTTCATTGATTTCAGACTTAATGCAGCACCCTGATCATCCCAGTCCTGAACACTGACGAAAGCGGATGAAAATAATCTTAGGCGCTTCGACAGAAAAGTTTTTCGGGTAATTCCCGGTCCCGTTTGCATCAATTGAAAATGGAGAAGACGTTCGGGTAAGAAGCTCGGGTAACCAACCTGGCATAGATGGCTAGGTCACGTTGAACGAATGAACATTCGAGCCCAATCCAGAATGACAACGTGGTAGTAGACGACCTCGTCCTAGGGGGCACACACAAGTGGAAAGAGACGTCTGTCAAATTCGTGCGCAACTGGAGGTAGCTGGCATAAAACTGCGATAACTGGAGAGGCCTATTATGTGAGGCCCTAGTGCGTCTAGGAGTGTAGCGCAATCTAAGTAAGTAATGGAACTTTGACGGAGTGGAGAGTAAATTATTTACCTGTGCTCGCAGTTTTCATGTTGCCGAGTGTATCCATTAGCTCTAGCCCTCTGTAACTGATTCAATTTCCCACCACTTCTAGCGCGTAGCTAAGACTTTCTCTAAAGCTGACCCTATACCAAGGGATATAGCCACATCTTTATCGTAGGTCGTTGTGTTGAAGACAGTTTCTTTTAATAATTTCGAGATCTCGTCCGTTACAACAGGCCAGGTGAACGTTGAAAGAACCGCACCCTGTGGGGTGCCGCTGCGCACATCCTTGAAATGATTTTACAGTGGGACACAGTTGTATTAAACTAAGAGCTGACTTCCTACCTCCACTCATTTGGTACGTGGCGGTTAATTCTTTGCCTATGCAGATGATATAACTATTCTGTCTGTCGGATCATGCCTGACTAATGGTTCCTCGCGTAATCAACGATTCTAGTGCATAAGAAATGATCTTTCAATGAATCCCCCAAATCTGATGATGTTTTCTTTATGTGAAGACGAAAGCTTAACTAGTTTGGCTATTCTGATGCCACCATCACTATTTCAAAAAAACACCTAGCATCTGGGTCTCTTCCTGGATTGCAACTACTTTGAAGTGAATGTCGTATCAAAGAACTCAAAGGCGCTGTCAATTTTCTGGTGTTGTCAGGAAGCTTTGGGTAAGTCATGGAGGAGAATCTTTTAGATCTGCGGTGCGGTCTACTTAAAACCTTCGGAAAGACGAGAGTTGGTAATATAGAGAACGAATAAGACAATACGAAAAGACTCCTACGTAAGGAAGAAGAAGCTTGTGAGCCACGATGTATATCATTTAACAATGGTTAAAGGATCACCCGAATTTCATGAATGTAACGCAAAAATCTGCAAATGCGAGAAAGTGAAGTATCAAGTAGAATCATCGTGCTTCGGAGAAGAAGATCTGGAAAGAATATTCTCCGTAATTCCGTGTCTTGAACGACGGTAACAGTTCACCATTCAATGTGAATATTGATAGTCGTGGAAATAGTGGAAATATTCTACTGGGTGAACTATTACAGCATAATACTAGCATAAGCATCACCCTGTCGAAAGAAGCTATAATTTTTTAAAATGGCGTTAAATGTCAATTCCACTCTGACATTTGTGAAATAAACAGATACAAAATACACGTCAGCAAGACATGAATCGCTCTACTCCTAAAGAAAGCGGAATAATTCATCGGTAGTGATGGCGCAGCGTGAATTTTGGGGGCAGATTTCCCAGTCGTCGACTCCAACTGGGCAAAAAATACTACGACCGACATTTAGCCGCTTGCCTAAAAGAGTACGGCACAACACGAGATACTGCCATGTCTGGCCGGCCATAGAGCAGCCGTTCTGCTGAAAATATCGCAGCTGTGGTTGAAGATGTCGCAGAGGACACCGGAGTATCGACCAAACGACATGCTACGCAATTGGGCATCAATCTGCCGTTTTTACAGAGAATTTTGGTGAAAGACTGTAAGACGTTGCCTTACAAAGTGCAAACTGTGCATCAGCTGTTAGCTATTGACCGCCAAGCGCGTATATCCTACGCTCAAGCCATTCTGAACTTAACCACGACGAAGCCAACTCTTCATCGAAAATCATCATGAGCGACGAAGTCCATTTCCATCTATGTGAATATGTGAATAAGCAAAATTATCGCTTCTGGGGCACTGAAAATCCGCGTGTAACTCACGAAGAGCCATTATACCCGCTCAAAGTTAATGCATGGTATGCTGTATGCATGGTATGCTGTATGCATGGTCTTATTTTTTAGAAAACGCCAAGGGCCCAACGACTACTGTGGACGGCGAGCGCTACACAGCTCAACGACTTTCTCCTTCCTCAATTGAATGAATTGGGACTGGAGTTCAAACAGGATGGAACAACAGCGCATGCTGCACGAGCTACAACCGAAATTCTGAGGGCTGCATTTCCGGGTCGCCTAATGTCTCGTTTTGGCGATTTACACTGGCCGGCAAGATCGCTTGATTTATCCGTTCCAGACTTCTTTTTGTGGAGTTATTTTGAAGTCGCGAGTGTATGTCAATAAGCCTCAGACTCTTGAAGCCCTCAAAGAGAATATCCGCCAAGAAAGCGAGGACGAAAAAAAGCTGCTCATCTGACTAATGTTAGGAATCCCAGTATATAACGCAAGATTCACAAGAAAACCGATGCGCAGAACTGCACCAAATACATATATAGTACATCTGAACTGTGGACAATACTTTCGGCCATATCCTGTGAAGTTTCATTCGTAAGCAATTTCTGACAGCTCAGCGCAGCAACTTCAGATCGATAAACACTTTCTATTCATCGACTTCAACCACAAAAGATTGCCTGGATCGAGCTATTCTAAGCCTGATATCCATGTCAAACTCGACTGGATTTGCATTATACTTCGTTGCTGTCAGAATCGTCATGAACCCCAGAAATTCCTCTGAAGTTAAATGCGTATAAGTACTTAAGGATATATGCGACGAGGATTTGGTAAAAAAAAATCGTTTTCAGCGATCCAAATGTCAGGGAGCTGGAGAGACTTGCCTTTAAGCACCTTAAACATCCGTTCTCAAAAATTGGGAAAGGATAGCATAAAGCTGTAACATTTCTGGAAACAATCACAAGCTCCGTTCTTGGACAGAGTTGAAAGGATGAGTTAGTCCTTGTTTCATCTCCATTTTGATATTTCTCCCCTTGCTTCTCGTTTTATTCATAAACATATCCATCCAGAGCTCGAATTTTTAATCACGCAAATGTATTCATCCAAATGCGGTAGTTATTCAACAAAACTCCATGGAGCAGACATTTTATACAGAAAGTTTCTGATCACCAACGCCGTCCATTACATTTCATAATGACCACCAGTATGCCATCCAGGAAACAGCACATCCGCATTCCCCCACCTTGAGTCGGAATTTTCCTACAAAACTTTGGTAATCTGCATTTCAGTCAAGTTAACCCAGAGAATATCCGTTGAATTAAAATATTAAATCTGTCTCAAAATTATGCAACGATTTTGTGAAACTCCTTCGCACAAACCACCGCACAGCTCACCATTGTCCTTGACAAGCTTGGATAGTCACTGTTTCTGTTCTGTTCTCTTATTCTCCGGATTTGCTACAGCAAAGAAACCTCAAAGCTACCTGCGTTAAGGATTCCGGTAAGGTGGCTCCATTCAAAGTCACTACTCTCGTCCAACCAGCCAACGGCCACAAAACCAAAATGGAAGCAACCAAATTTCCAATTGCTTAATATTTGCCAAATTTTAATGGAATATATTTGAGGCCGCTTTAGTTGCCTTTAGTTACCTCGGGGCCGCCGGAGCCAGGCTGTAGTTTACTGCAATCGAAACAATTTAGCACACGGATGCAGCTATGCATATGAACACAAGGACAACCCAAGAAGGATACAAGTATGAGAGTCTCTTCCTTCAACTCGGAATGCATTTCGTTCCCTGTTGTGGGGACAAAGCCATAGGTGCTTGAGACGGTTGCATGTGAATCTGAAACGGAAAATATGTCAGGACAATGGCTCCAATGGGGTTCTTATCCAAAATTGTTGACGTCCTCTGTCTCTGGAAATCTACACACGGATGCACCGGAGGATTTCATGTAGACCCAGAAGCAGAGACCTTGGGAATATTCGTATTTTGTCATGGATGGCGTGTGTTTTGTAGCAGCTGCAACTATTAGGACGACGATGACGATGGCGATGATAACAATGATGATTTCATGGGGAAATGACTTTCAACCAGGATGTGCACTGGACACTGCTCGCTACGTGGGTGTTTGTGCATTTAAAATTTAACCATTTTCCAAGTGACTGCCTGAATGGGCGGACGCTTACGTAGATTTTGGCCTTTTTCAAGGGACCAGAGGAGAGGGATGGATCTGATGCTTCTAGGCTTCCGCTTCTGACAAAAGGATGTAGGCCATTTATTACTTGAGATAAGATTTATTCTTCCTGTCGTAATAGTTGGGGTGTAGAATAGATGAAACTAGAGGTGGGCAATGGAGCTTGTGGAATTCTTAAATTTCCCATACCCCGATTGATGACAGACACAGCACAGTCCATACAGTCCACAGTCCATAATGAAGCTCATAAAGGATGCGGGCAGCCCAGTGTCCACTCCCTTAAAGTGGTCCTTTATATTGTCACAGTTGTTATTCCGTTCGTCAGAGACAAAGTCTGAGTCCAACTCCCACAGTTAGCCGCAGTCCTCTGCGGTGGATGAAGGAGGAAATCATTGACATTTAACTTGTAACTGCTGTCGTAAAATGTGCTAGATAGTTTTACGAGGGCTTTTCGTTGTCAGTAGTGCTTTTGTCGCGCTGGTTTTGTTACTGTCTTTGCCACATAACTTCGGTTTAATTAATTTAGTTTTAATACAACTATAATGTGGTCTTTGTTGTGGTGGTTACTGTGTTCATTTTCAAGGATGCGTTGGGAATTTCGCTTTAATTTTGCCTAATTCTGCCCCAAGGGTGGCAGAACAAGACTTTGTTGGAGGTAGTTTTGTTTTTGCCTCTTCTTAATTTGAAAGCATCACGCAGGAGAATTGATGCAAGCATATGGACACAAAGCTTAAGTAATTGCACGACTAGAAGTCATGTAAAAACACACCAGGCACACCCCGTTTCTACTGAAAAATCCTTTAAAAAAGTTACGTAATGATGAGAGGACACTAGTTTGGTTAAAGAATTTTGTTGTGAAAATTCATAGATGAGGATAGGACTGAGGGCAAAATGAGTTAAAAAATATACAAACTCTCTCTTTAGCAGCACGTATTAGTCGTATCAAAACTTCAACCATACAACTGCGGCTGATCCATCGGATATGTGAAGGAAACAACCAGATGAACTTCGGAGAATAGACTCAGTCTTGATAGGGCGCGATGACGTTTAGCTGGGGGAATGAATAGCGCCTAGATGGTATCGTTTATTTCAAAGACATGCCAGCAGCTATCTAATTTAAGTTCATTCTAATCTCAAGCCATTTGAGGATACCCGTGACGTCGAGTTAAACAAGGGGATGAAGGAATTTCTAAAGCATCAAGGGAAGCAGTTATCCGTCCAAAGTTAACCACCAGAATTACAACCAACCTCGGATATTGACGAGGTTAGGAATGCTGTAACATCTCCAGAAAGGAGACACACACGTGAAGCAACAATTCTCACACAAATCCGCCCCCGAAAACAGGAGCGAAATATCATAGCTTTCTCTAATGCGTCCTGCTACAGGGCAGGAATCGGAGCGTTACTACTCATTTGTTCTAAAGGTCAAAGCCACCTCGGGAGACAGCTGACTGGACTAAGTACGAGTCAATCACACCTCCTACTGCTCCCCTGCCCAAATGCGACAATTTTGCTCTTTGAAAAATATTTAACCAAAGATGTCTCTTAAGCTCCTGAGTCCATACGAACTTAAACGGACGTGTGGACAAAGTTTTTAGTAATACGCGGCACAAGGACATTCGTCAGATGCCGAGCTCTTGAGAATGGAGCGGGATCGATTGATTTTCTTGACTTGATTCACCGACTTGCGTACATGTGCAATATTTTCTTCACTTTTGGCGTTTCGCTGTTTCAGTGGCACGGCAACATTATAAAGTTATCAAGTCGATTCGTAAATGTTGTCGAAGCTTATACCTTTCCATGATTCAGTTGTACACAGTATAGAACTGGTATACCTACGTGAGTTCAGAGAATCGCTATGTCAAAAACAATGAGGCACATCAAGTGCAGAAAAGCTCTATTAGGGGTAGCTTCGTAGGCGAGTTGTTTTGCCAAAGGCAGTCTTCATCAAAACAGAAGACGGTCGAGTGAAACGCAGCACATCAGTTGCGGCATTTCAGACAATTTCTTGGCATCAATGTCACTGATTCAGCACTTAATGGAGATTGTAAAGGAGTTGCTGAATGATGCGCCATCGCAAAAGTGGCATGCAGGCGTCTAAGCCATGCGTGGCTTAGATTATTTGGACGTCTATAAAGCTGGAGGAGTGCCCTGAAATATGATCTATGCCGATATATAGCTTTAATGATATTCCACTTCACAGCAAAGCTAATAAACGTAAGCCCGTTTACCGATCTGGTGTCGCGCAGAACATCCTTTCCGACTGCACTCCCAAAGACGTCTCCTTTTCCTCTTTTGTAAAATCATCTAATCGCCATACCAAATACTTAGTCATTCTTCGTAGGCTTTATCGAGGAGCTTGTAAGCTATTCTTTCTGTTAAGTGATGATGCTGTCCTCTCGACGGTCATCAGACGAATGCACCACTGCGTATGTTGCAGTTCGGTCATCCTAAACTCATCGTGTTCCCTCGCTCGTGTTATAATCCACCATCACCAGCTTTGTCATCGGTCCGGATAGAAGCAATTGAAAAATTTTCGTACTCTCCAACGAGACTATCGTCTGGCAACTCACACCAGGGCTCTAGTTTGTCCAAAGTCATCACCAGGCTGAATCGACGTTGATTTCTCTGCATTCCAAGGAAGTCCTCAACAACGTAGCGATCATTGGCTAGCACATTAACTTACTATATACGGTTCCCGATTAAGCAGTTCAAGTTTACGAGATTCACCCGTCGCAGCTGCTCCATGATCGACACAGAACCAAATCGCCAACCTCATACAGCAACGGCTTGTGGTGTCTCCAGTCATATTCTGGCACATCTGACCCCTCTCGATATTCTGCGGTAATCTCTCTCTCCTCTTAATAGTTCCAGTAACAATTTATTTCCCATGATGTCTCTCGGAGTTTACATGAACAAAAGCTCATGTGGACTCGCTGTTGTAGTAGCACTTTTGATTGTCCTTAAGTAGCTCGTCCAATTCTTTTCCGCCGAAACGGGCGCATTTCAACTCTGATAGAATGGTTCGGTAGCACCGTTCCACCTCGCTGTTCGCTCTCGACGTCCTCACAGTGGTCGAATAGTTTTCACTCCGTGGTCATTGCAGTACTACGAGTATTCGAATGCCTTTGAAGTGAACACTGAGTCTCGATCGGTTACGATCTGTCTTTGTACATCAAAATACGCAGCTATGTCCATGGTGAGCACCTATTTGTGTTTGTAGTCTTCAATGCTTCAGGTCACCCAGATGGTGATAAACGGCAGCGGTACCCTGTCTGCACTATTCAACTCGCCTTCTGCCTCTTCACCCTTTCTTCTCGAGTAAGTGCAGTCCATGCTTTTATGTATTCTCGCGTGAACTACATCATCGTGACAGAGTTCTAGTATCCACCACCGTATTGCATGCGACACAACCCATTAGCCGAAACAGCCGCATCGCTTTGAGTTGGTATTCCTTCTGCAATTGCCTCTTCACACTCGTGGATTCTGTCGACTTCAGCTCTTTGTAGCTTGTTATCTTGCCATTGCATAGTCGTCAGCCAGTCATCGTACGTAATATAAAGGTTAAGAATATGCAAGGATGCTTCTTCCACCACTTTATGTTCTTCTACTGGCTGCCTATTGAGTGTGGCCATCTTCGTTCCAGGATGAGGACTCTTGTAGCTTGAGCCAACACCTACCCATCCGCAGTATAATCTTCGGCTTGATTTTCGTCCCTATGATCGCATCAGAGTCAGAGACTATTTTGAAGTCTTTTCCTAGAAGATCGACCCGAAATCGATCGAGACTATCCACGACGGACAACACTTCGATTTTTTAGTTTGACTATAAAACATAAATGGGCGCAGCATCGAGTCTCCTTTTCCTCCTTGGTTGGATTCCAGCCAACCCCACAGACGAAGCGTCCATGTGCATCTCGTGCTAACATTCAGGGTCAAACAGCACTAGTATTGGAGGATTGCTCACGATGTCATTGTTGTGTTGACCACGTGAACTCTCTGTCCGTTTTCGTCCACTCTGTGAGAGCTACTGCAAACTGCGAATAATTCCAGACAAATTTTCAGAAGAAGCCGGTAAGTCTCAGGATCTGCTGGTATTCGTGGATGTTTTTCAAATTCGGGAAGACCACAATCGCCATCATCTTTCGTCGGATCGGCTTCAGACCATCCTTGTTAACCTCGTAACTAAGAAGTACGATGTTAGCCCGAAATTCCGAAGCGCCTCCAATAACCTTCATTGCTTATCCAACGTTCCTCCACCGTCCAGCTTGCTTAAGGTGGTGTCGTCTAGATACACCGCTGCATCATTCTTCTTCAATGACGACTTCAGCGAGTTCATGTATGCCTAGAAATGGACAGGGGCATTCACGAAGCCAAATTCGATGCAGAATCTATCTGAACCGTTTTTCTTCTTCGTCAGGACAATCACTGAACAGAAATCCGATGGCGAGAGACGAATTTTCAACAATTTTCTGACTTTCTCATTAACAACCGCCTGTTTTACAAACGGGTGTACACAAACGGGTTGAGATGTAGTCAGCTGAATTGTGAACTTGTGCCCAGCTTCGTTTCCAATGGCGAAAAAGCTACGGTGGTTGTCGATAAAATTTTGTAGATTTAGAAAATTTACTTCTCCAACATCTTCCACATTTGGCTCTGCCACAAGAAGTTTCTTCCTCACCATCTTCAGGTGCTTCTTCTCGACCATACCATCGCCAATTGATTCCTGTGGTTGATCCAGGAGCCTCCGCCCAATTATCATTGGATATGGCTGGCTATTATCCGGAACAACTTGCACTTAACACGAGGATAATAGGCACTGAGATTGCTGCATATTGCGCATCCACCGTCGGCAAACCCCTTCATATGATGTGTACTTCAAATTTCTAGCTTCTGCATCCGATCCTCGCAGTGTTACGTATTCGCTTCCAAGGTCGATGAATGCTGTGACGGAGTGGCCATTTACCTTTGCTGTATTCAACTATTCGCTGCTATCCTCCTGTACAATCAACTCCGTTGGAGGTGTGCCTTCTTCTGGACTTTGACTGCTCTCATGATAGAGGCCAATTTCGCTGATAATGTCCAGTTTGTTGACACTGAAAACACTTTGTCACAGTTTGAGTTGTTGGATCTTCCACCAGCCCTATCTTGGGTTCTGCCCCTAGCTCTGATCTCGATTTCAACCGTGAATCCTTCGTAGAGGATTGCCTCTCCTTACTATGCCTAGTACGATATATCTGACAACGGATGACTCTTCCAAACGACCCCTTCACGCAATTGTCTTCATCTCGAATATTCAAATATTCTTCAATGTCCTCCTGGTGTTTCTGTCGCCTCTCATGAAGCAAGTTGTCAATGTCCACAGCATCGTCATTCGTACGAAAGTGTACCGAAATGACACCGAGGAACTCTCTAGAGATTCGTGCAAGGACCCCTCACTCCACAAATTCGCGGCTTCGGCAGCTGCCATCAACAATAGCTTGTCGTCTAGGTTGTAAATCCGGCGGAGATCTCTTACCTTCCCTATCCACACCAATGACGAAAAACCGCACCTGTTCTCTGGGTTGAATTCTGGAATCAGCTCCTTGAATTGTTCTCCTTCTACCTCTTCTAGGTCGGTGATTGCATATGTAGGTGAGTACAGTACGACACCATTTTGAGGTTCAACCGTATCTGGCAGGAGCTTATAGTGTTGCTATTTTCTTGGCATATAAATTTGGAGAGCTACACGTACCATGTGGCTACCACGAGAGTATTAAAATAAGAAAAGCTAATCAGTAGTCTTAGTACTACAATGCCGATGTTTTTTTAAGGACTTTCATGACAAATTGCCCTAATTGTCCTAAACTGTGCCATTGGCTAGTCTCAGACATTAGGCAAACATCTGAACCCTCCCATAGAAACTCAGGTAAGTGTCAGTGCTTCATAACTAATATTAGGCAACCGGACACATACTCGTAAGATGTAGCCCTACAACTCCAGGTTGATCCAAAGACCAAGCCGCTTGTTCGGGATTGCTTGGACTCTTATTTACATTTACAACGCATTTACGAAGCTCACTGTAGATGACCTTCTATCCGAATGAATATCTCCACCTCAGATGTAACTTTCGAGTTGGTTTTGTACTCAGTAAACAGCGAGAGGACTCATAGGCAATGAACTACGGACAAATGTTTTTGGATTGGCCAAACTGTTGACATCTAAATTTTGGTGCTGAAACTGCACTGGTGTCTAACCAAAATGTCACAATAGAAATAGCTGAAACGTGGTACTCAAATGAAAGTTAACTAATTCCTGTCCAATGGCATGAAGTTAACACAATCAACTAATCGATTGCACAGTTACGAGTACTACATACTCGTGCCTACGTCAATTTTGAATAATTTATTTTGCCATCAAGTCTGCTTCCAGCTATCATTTATCCAACACACCTCATCGTTACTTTCATTCACCAGGTCGCAGTAATATCTAAACCTTTGAAGCGACTACCATACACCTTCGAATGATGGGAGGACAAAAGCGCCCAGTTCAACTAAATCTCATTCATAGAGTAATTCTGTTTCAAATTAAATTCACAAACTTCATGCTGTGTCTGATGGGTTATCCTGCCATTGGATGGAACGAAGAAAAAGGTGTAGCCACATCCATGACTTTGGGTGGCGACTTGAGCATGCACTATGTCATAACATTCATCAATTTCCTGATATTCACACTTATCGGCTTTTTTAATTACCAGCTACTTGATCATTGTGTATTGTGTTTTCTGTTCATGCCAGCGCGGATTTACTTCAATCCCAAGGCTCTGCGGAATGTCGTAAATAAGTTTATAAAGGTCCTGAAAACCGACACCGGACTGAACGTTTTCCGGTCGTGGCATCTTATAAATCTTTCAGTTTGTCTATGCTTTACTATCTCTTCAAGTTTGCATACGTTTTTGTGGGGAAACAAAGATTATCACAAACCAATAAGGGCAGCCTTTATATATCTGAACATTATATTGCTTCCTGATTTTATCTTTACCATGTCGTATATTGGAATCCTGACAGTTCAGGCACTCTATGAGCGGACTAGTGAGCATCTAATGAAGATAACCGCTCAGTATGACGATTTAAAGTATCTACCGTTGGAAGTGAAAATTGGGTCGCTGACGAAAATTGCCAAGCAAGTTAACAAATTGACAATGTTCGATTGTCGGATTCGAAAAGCCATAGATAGACTACGGAACTACAGCACTGAAATTATCCTTTGGCAGTTCTGCTTCATTCTCTTCGTTTTCACAGAACACCCCGGAATTTCAATGTATCTCGTAGTATTGTGGACTTACTTCCATCTGTTGCAATATGGTATTGCTGCCGATAAGCTATTGGACTATTCGAAGCGGCCTCTAGATATCATCAATACGGAGTATTTAAATATCTGTCCTTTGTACGATAAGAGTGTAAGTATGATTGATTCAAAACGCTTTGATTTTCACTTAAGGACGTTTTTTTCCAAATAGATTGAACGGATAGCAGTATCTGCTTTACAGCGGGATCAGCGGATGGAAATCGCCCATCTCTTTACCATCAGTAGAGGTTTTGTCCTCAAGTCATTTATACTTCATGGCTGCATTTTCACAATTCTTAACCGGAAATAAAATACTCGTAGCACTTTGACTTATAATGAAAATCAATACAAGGCCATCAAAACACACACAAAAATGACATTTTCCTTAAAGAACACGATTAGAGTTGCAATGGGAAGGAAGTAGGTCTGATCACCAACTATCTAATGCCCACTATGTGCACATTCGTAATGGCTAAAATCATTCCAATCATCTTAATATAATATATAATAATATATTAATATAACTCGGACATGCAACAGTTAATTAGATTGAAATACGAGTCGTTGATATCTATTCCTCTATGAGGAAGCTTATTTATGCCACCCCGTTCTCTACATAACTCCAAATCACAAGAACTCACTACTTGCTATCACTTAACCTGCCGGATGTACTGGTCCAGTTATTGCTGTACTGTTGGTTTCTCTCAGACCAAACGGTATCGGTATTGTTTGCACTTTTACTCGTAATATATACGCTCCCAACTTTTGTTGGTTTTAGCTCATTTAAGTAGAAATTGATGATCATTGTGAACTTATCACAGCAGTGCTTGGTTTGGGTGCCGTTTCGTTTACTCCCAAACTATATAAAGGGTGAGCCAACAGATGGTGTGGATGTTGGCTGTCAATTACTGTCATTTACTGAATTTAATGTGGTTGATCTTCTTGACAGCTGTCATACAATTTTTGGCACTTTCAGTCATGGAGTCGTTTACCACGCAACAACGCATTTTTGTTACGAGTATTCAAATCTTATTACGGCGATCTGCAATTTCGTAAAATTCGTGAATTCTTCGGTCAACATAATAGCCCTAGTGAGTCCGGAATTCGTGCAATGGTGAAGCGTTTTGAAGAAACCGGTTCGGTATCGACACGCCAAAACATCACCACTTTGAGCGGATGTGTTCAAACACAGCCAGGCAACAATTGGGCCTCACTTATGGCACTTTACGGCGAATTTTAAAAGTTGATCTTCATTTGCACGCATATAAAACACAAATTACACAAAAAATTAAGCCGTTGGACCGTCGCCGATTTGTTAACTGGGTGTTGGATTGCCAGGACAATTTGTCATCGAATTTGATCTTTTCCGATGAAACGTAAATAAACAAAATTGGCGTTTCTAGGGCCATACTTTTTCGAAGATCAGGCTGGAGTGACAGTTACAGAAAATTTAATGAATTGGGTCTGGACGATTTCTGGTGTCACCAGGATGATGCTACCGCCCACACAAGCCATCAATCAATCAATTTATTGCCTACGAAATCTAAAGATCGCCTTATTTCGGTTAGAGGAGAAATCGATTGCCCTCCAAGGTCATGCGATGTGACACTTTTAGACTTCTTCCTGTGAGGTTACTTGAAGTGTAACGTTTATGCCAATAACTCAGTGACAAGTCAGGATCTCAAACATAACAGCCAAACTTAAATTGCGACCATTGACCCACTTATTCTTCAAAAAGTCATCGATAATTTTGACCTTCGGATGGGCGCTTGCAACAGATGCCGTGGTGGTCACAAGAACGATGTTTTGAAATCTAAAATCAAAATACAATTTGACATTGACATATATATAGGGCGCGCCGAGTGAGTTGGGAAACAAGGAAATAATAAATTCACCCAAAATTGGTTGTCAGTTTAGCTTCAAAGCACAAGTTCTTTTTACTTATAATCTTTTATTTACTAAAAATTGTCAAATACGTACTATTACTACTTGTTGCTGCTGCGCACTAAACCACAGTGTGGCTGGTATTTTGGTAAAAGATTTGTAGACATACCGTCGCCATCGAAAAAAAACAGATGGTGAAAATTTCCTTTTGTTGATGACGTTGCCATCTGTTATCGGATGCCAACACTTAATTCTGCGGTCAAGTTCCCACAGTACTAAAAACTAGTTCTCACTATCGCCCACCATGTGGCAATACTATCGCTAGATAGCATAATCATTGGAATGTTTGACATATATCAAAACATTAATAAAAACATGTTTCAAACAAGCGGTTACTTTTTCTTTCGTTTTCTTCTCAAATTCACAAAAACGCGTCCACCAAGTTCCAAGCACAACCGCATTGAAATAATTTTGATTGCTGATTTGATTTTTGTAGGAGAAGGTTTTGAAATGTGGTGAAGAGCGGACGAGTCGAGATAAAGATTTATTTTTAGTAAATGAATTGTTCGGAGTTGTAAAAATAAAGAGTTTCCTTATTCCTCTTTAATAATAATATTGGTGACCCCGACGTGGTCACCATTTACAATACTGCGAGATGTGATACGAGAGTCGCATTCGAATTCGAATGCGAGCGCTCTCGCATTCAAACATCGGACGTCTGTTTACAATGATGCGTCAAAACACCACTCACAAATAACACGCTCAAAATGAAAACAACAACAATTTAGCTGTCACGCATTGCGAGATGCGAGAGTTTTCCAGATTTTCGAAATTGACTGCGATGCTCGCTGCGAGATTCGCATTATTGTAAACGAACACATTGAATTACATGTTACGGAAATATTTTTGACAGTTCATGCGCTCTCGTTTTCGAACAACGCATCGCATCTCGCAGTATTGTAAATGGGACTTATCTAAGATGAGGTCGTCCTTGGTCACCTTGAACCACACAAAGGCGGGCAGGCCGCACCTGAGCACGGTTATCAGGGCTTTGCACAGCCCATACTGTTGTATGAAATTGGGCAGTCGTTCATAGACCTCCAAGGAGATTGCACGTGTTTTTTGTTTCGGCTTTAAAAGTGCGGAAAAACACTAAGTATACTTTTAGGCAGTGGTTTCTCCAAGTGTTCGGTAGCCGAGGTGATAAGACCCGGACAATTTTTTGTCTTTATTATTTAATTAATTTAAAAAGACAATTTTTAATAAAAAAGTGTTGGTAGTGTTTGCTTAAAAGTGATGGATTGTGGAGAGCGGTTCGCTAGCGAGATCGGCTGAGAGATCAGGTGAGGCCAAACGCCGAAGCCAAAGATAAAGAGGAAGCTAAAGCCAACCTCTAACTTGGCACACCATCCCACCCAACCAACGACCACTGTAAAGCTTGGTGGAGTGAGGGCAGGGAACAACTTCGCTGCATTGGCAGCAAGCGATTCGAACGATGAAGAGGAGAAAATCGAATCTATAAGTAGCAGCATCAAAAGGCTACAGCAAAGGGTGCAGGCCATTAAAGAACAGCAAATGGTCAGAAGGAAGAGGGAAGAGCATGAGGAATCCCAACAACAATAGCACAAGTGCTACAACAACAAAAGACTAAGAAACACCAGCAGCAACAACAAGAGCAGCCACAACAGTGGCAGCAGCAGCAGCAACAACAACAACAGCAACAACAACAACAACAACAACAACAGCAGCAGAAGAAGGGGAAGGTGCCTCCTGTTAACACCTATAAATTGGAGATAAATGCAACCAAGGACCTGTGTAAGTTGGTCATTGGAAGTAATTTTAATATTAAGCGATTGGGGAACGATCGCCATGCCATCCACTGTAATACAGTGGAGGGCTACGCGAAAGTGAAAGAGCTCCTAAAGGAAACGACGACGGAGCACTACTCATAAACACCAAAGTGTGAAAAGCGGCAATCGATGCTACTGAAGGGGTTGGAACCATCTTCTGATCCTGAGCAGATCCTGGCACTGCTCAAAGAGAAGGAGTGCGAGCGAAGGACTCAAGTTTGTGGGGGTAAAGCCATTTACCACAGCTAGAGCCAGGCGGGAGAAGCGGAGTCTACCGTTCTTCCTGGTGCAGCTCAGTCCCGAAAACCGTCTGGATAGTCTAAGGAGTATCAATGTCCTAGACTACCAGGTGGTTCACTGGGAAAAATTAAAAAGGAGCGAAGGCGTTATACAATGCGTTCGCTGCCAGAGGTTCGGGCACGCCGCGTCGAACTGCCAAATGCAGCCTCGATGCGTGAAGTGCGCAAAGAACCACAGTTCCGAGGAGTGTGCTCTGGGTAGGGACGGAACATCGGATAGGACGCAGCTCTCGTGCGTGTTATGTGGGAACGTGGGACACACCGCAAACTATCGGGGTTGTCCTAAGTTCACTGACATTAAAAAAGCAAAACTGGCTCGGCAGCAGAAGGTGGAGGTCAAACGTTCACCTGTTAGGTTTCAAACACCAGCCGTCACGCCCCAAATTTCCTACGCCCAAATGGCGTCAGGTAGGGGGGCTACGGTACAGCCAGCGACTGTTGCTTCTCCAGCGCCAATGCCGAGAACAACGGAAACTGCATCTAACATGCTGGCCATCTTGCTCGCAATCCAAGGGCAGATGGCTCAGCTGCAGCAGCAAGTACAAGAACAGGCCAAGCGGGCGGACCAGATCTACGCGCTGCTGCCGGGATTAACGCAACACATGTCGTAATGGGTACGCACATGGTGGAGCAAACTTTGAAGGTCCTTGCGGTGAATGTTAATTCACTAATTAGGATCGAACGAAGAGCCGCGATGTTTAAATTGCTACAAGACCAAACTCCTGATGTGCTTTTCGCTAGCGAAACCAAGCTAACCGATAAGCACAAACTGGAGTACAATAATTATATTGTTAGAAGAAGAAATCGGCCCAGATCCAAACGTGGAGGCGGTGTCGCGATCTTCATTAAAGAAGGTATACAATTTCACAGAGTGTACAAGGGCGTGTTGCGCAGGTTCCGGGTGTTGGAGGCAGTCGTCGTTTACATCCCGCTCCGCAGTGGAAAGCGGCTGTACTTGGCCCCTGTTTATGCACCTGAGGCTTCACAATCCACCCTATTCATTACAGAGCTCGACACGCTTTTTCGACTTCTGAGGCTGGAATCGGGGGAGAATTATTTTATAATCGGCGAGGATTTCAACGCTAGACACAGAGATTGGGGAAATAATTTGCCAAATACTAGAGGGAACCTACTACTCGATTGGTGGGTTCAGCACGATATCATGTACAGACTCGGTCTTAAAGCGACGGATAACCCGTCGTTTCCCAGAGGCGGGTCTTATTTGGATCTACTGCTGTACGACGAACTTATACGACTGACAGGTACGAACTTACAAACGCTAAACAGTCTGCGCACATTCGTGTATGACAGCGACCATTGCGGTTTTAGCACCGAAATTACAGTTCCGAACGAAATTGCAAAATTGGAGGAGTTTGTCCAGCGATATATTTACAACTACAGTAAGACTCGATGGACACGCTTCTCCGCAACCTTGACTAGAGCGCTCTCCTCGAACACGCTCCACCCACCGTCCAATAGGAATTTGTCAAACGAGGAGATCGACAATTACCTAAAACAAATGGACGAGACAATTAAACAAACTATGGACACTACAATACCGCGATATCGACGCACGACTAACGAAGACCTGTTCCGCAATCCTACTATTGACGCACTGCACCGACAGAAAAGTAGACTTCTGACAAGACTCAAAAACTTGTATAGACAGTTAACTGACCGACAAGACCCGGAGATTAGGACACTGAAGTCGTCGATTAAAAATATTAAAACGCTAATAAAAGAGAATTACAGAATTTCTGTAAGTTTGTATTGGAACAACAAGGTTCGGGCTGTAAACACCAGCAACCCGAATATGTTTCCGCAAATAAATAAACTATTTCGGAGAAAAAATCAAAACGACCTTCAGTGTCTTAAAATAGCCCGGACAACAGACAACGAACGGTTACTGACAATAGCAGGTATTGATCCAAATGAGGCCGCTGATGATGTCAACTTCTTTGTGATCGAGGATCCACAGGAGAAGGTTGAGACCATAGGGGCGACTTTCCAGGAAGTATACAAGGCCACTGCTACCATTGGCCCTAATTACGACCTGGACAATCGCGTCTTGGTGCACGACTTCTGCATTCGAAATGAAATAGGGAACTGGCGATCCGAGGGTTCTGGTTTCACCCGGTTCAGCGACGAAAATATGGCCAATAATGTCATTGCCAGAGAGGGTGACCTACCCCCGTTCATTTCGAAGGAAGAACTCCATGAGATCTTCCACACAATCAGGGCTAAGAAATCAGTGGGGACCGATGGTATTCCGAACATCGTGCTTCGACATCTTCCTCTAGAAGCGGTGGACATTTACACCACCCTGTTTAATAATGCAATGAATAATGCACATTATCCAGCGCATTGGAAAACGGCGGTGGTTCAACCTATCCCCAAAAAGGGGAAGGATATATCCAATCCGGCGAATCTCCGGTCGATAAGTCTCCTTCCGAATATCAGTAAGGTTTTTGAAAAGGTAATCAATAGAGCTCTGTCTAGGTGGGTTGAGGACAAACATATAGTTCCGGATAATCAATTCGGTTTTAAGGCGGGACATGATATCTCACATGCCGCGTCTAAACTGGTGTCCGATATCCAATGGAATAAAGGCAAAAACCAATGTACTGGTGCCTGCCTTGCTGACTTGGAGAAGGCCTTCGACACCGTATGGTTAGAGGGTCTTTTCTATAAGCTGACTAGGCTGGGGATCAGTAAACCACTCTTGTACATTCTTTATAATATGCTAACTAACAGACAGTTCATCGTGAAGAATGGTGAGGTGACTTCTGTTGGAATATTTCAAATTAAAAATGGTCTTCAGCAAGGCGCGGTCAATTCGCCGATCCTATTCAACATTTTTACAAGCGACTTGATAGGTTCACTTCCCCATACTATTGCATACGCAGATGATTTGGTAGCGTACAGAACAGGTCCAAAAATCGAGGTCATTAACACCCTCTTGCAGCGTGACTTCGATAAGATAAGACGATTGCGATGACTGGAAGTTGAAAATCAACTTTCAGAAGTCGGAAACCATTCTCTTTAGGACGCCGTTGTCTAGAGCCTCTAGGGGTACTAGAAAAAATTGGCGTAAGTTCTCGATCATTGGACAACACGGGCGGCCCCTTGCCTGTCGAAATGTAGTCAGATACCTTGGAATCTGGTTAGATCAGTTTCCGTATTTTGGCAAAAATGTAGATGCTGCTGTGGCCAGAGCTAAAGGCGCTTTTGCCCTCCCAAAGAGACTGTTTTATAGCAGCCAACTCGATGCGAGGGTAAAGGTAATCTGCTACATGGCCCTTATCAGTCTAGCATATGCTAAGTTTTTTCTTAACGAATATTTTTTCTTAGCCTTAAGTATACAATATAAATAATTCTAAATAAAATGTAAGTAAAGTCGAAAGACATAGATAAGTATTTAGAGTAGCTTAGAGTGCCTGTGTGGGGCCAGTAAGTTAGTATAAGTTTGTTAAGTAATTGTAAGCTAGCATTTAAGCAGTTTTTGTTAGTATGTAAGAGTTAATTAGTAAGAAAATAAAATGCATTGAAAACTGAAACTGAAACTGTATGAAATTGAAATGTTTCCTCCATTCGCTATTGATGGAAAGGAGGCCAAAAATCATCCGAACAACTTTTCTCTCAGAGCCCCAAGAGCATTTTCCTCCGCTTTCGTCAATGCACAAACTGCTCCTGCAACGTTAAGCAGGACTGGAACGATTAGGGTCCTGTATAAAGTCATTTTGGTTGCTCGAGAGGCGGCTTTACTACCCAATTGCTTTCTAAGCCCAAAGAAGCAGCGATTAGTCAGAGTGATCTTTCAACTGATTTCTCAAGGTTGTATCTGTCGTGACGTTTCGTCCTAGGAGTCAATGTTGTGTGTACCTCTTTGCTGACAGAATATACTTTGTTTTTCCTTCCTCGTTAGCGGTCAACGAAACCATGCCAATGGATCGGATCCCTCACAACACTCCGATGGTGACTCCCAATTCACAACTTACGAGGGTGTGACTACTCTTAAAATGCCAGAATTTTGGAAAATTGGATAGAGATAGAGCAAGAAAGATGTTTGGGCTCAGTGGTTATTTCGCTCCATGGGTAGCATCCACCATTTAATGCAGAGACTAAATTATTAGTGTAAATTGACTTGATGTTGTATTAAGGCAACCACTCATCTCACTACATTTTATATGCCTAAAAAGAAGTCTTTCGGGCACGGCCGGTATTGAACCTCGAACGTTCTGATTGGGAAGCCAATACAGTACCTACCTCACTCTGCCATACGAATCCATTCCAACATTCGTAACACACCCACGTAGAACAGACACCCAGGAGACCGTCGTCGGGCTAATAAGTCAACAACATGACGAAATACGAGAACTTGATTAACAATCGATTAACAAGCCCATGATTTCTAGATAAAGGCTACTCCCCTGACTCAGAGTAGAAGTGTGAGTAGAAGTCTCACACTGGCACTGGTGTGCACTCATGTAGCTTCGACTTGCGACCAAAAATACTCCAATGGTAACTAGCTTCCCATATAAGAGGAACTGAACAGACATTTGAAAAATGGTGCTTCTGGAACGATATTGCAAAAGTCACATGACAACGCATCGCCTTGTTTAGGTTCTTTTCTGGCATTGATGGTCCCGGATGACAAAACAGGTATAGACGCTGATATATTTACATACTCGTATATGCAGACATATAACAGAGAGATGGTGTGTATCGATTTGGAACTCTTGAGTTGTTTCCGGGGTCTGCACTAATGTGAAAATTTGGTCTACTCGTATGTTGGACTTTCGTGGCCTAAAACAGCACTGATAGGGGCCGGTTAGATTGTTGACAGGATTTTATATGCGATGTTGAGGAGATGCTCCGTACCCAATCACTTCGACTTTGAATTTTTTCACAGTTGTTCGCTATCAATGGGCTGTTCCGGATACCCACACCTTTATCTTGTCTACTTTAGATGCTTCAAAAAGCAGGAGCGGTGCTTTACGTCGAGCAAAATGTGATCAAGTATTCACCCAGATCCCTTTATGGATATCAAGGTGTGGAAACCGTATGCAAATTCAATAAGCCTGTCTCCGTTTGCATTCATACACGGTGCATATGAGGTACTGGAGAAATTTTACCATTTAAGTAGACCATGGCAATACTAGGATTAGTAGCACTAGTGAGATGTTACTGGTGAAACAATCTAAGAAAGATTTACCAAAAGATCACAGTAATATTCAAAGGAATCGTCTAGAAGTTCACAGCCATAAGGAACGTAATACAAAAATCGCAGTCGGCGCTAAATACTCGTATTTGGACGGATTACAGCGGCGTTGTTGGCTAAGCTATCCGGCACAATAACATATTCATTCGATACCACCGTAGAAAACAAGCGAAGAATAGGAGTCACATGACGCTAACTTGGCTAGAAGTAATCATATTCAACGACAAGGATGATCGATAGCTTAGGACTGCATTGCAAAAAGTATCAGGACGAAGTATTCAAGCGCACTCTGACTGCGTTTCTTTTCCAAACGAAATAGGGCTACTCAATGGGTAAAAACTGCGTGTAGTACTTTGTAGGTCAAAACTTGCGAACCTGCATAAGTAGCATATATGAACGGACCGGCATCACTATTATGGCGAAAACAAATTGGATAGACGGACATTCTGACGCTAAATATTAGAAGGGTGGATCTCCCCGGATATAGTAGAAGAACTACTTAAATAAGCTAGAGAGAATGGTGAAATAAAATTGACAGAGAGTGATGCTGACATCCTCCTTTACAAGGTTACGTTGAGAAAAAAAAAATATAGGATCTGAGACTAGAAAAAATTTAAATCAATCGCTGACAGGGTCCTCTTTGCATAAAGTGTCAGTTTGATGCACTTCCTCCAAGGGCATACTTTTTTAAAGATCAACGTAACTTTCTTTGAACAACGTAAGTAGGAAATATACTTCTTACTTGTTGCCTCGAATGTTTATTTTCCAACGACCTCGGTCTGCTTGAGCTTCCACAAAACAAATGAGTCGCAATTGAAAAGGAATTCATTGTTCTACCTGTTCCCTATCTCACCCTCAAAATGCCAAAAACCTGAAATTAGTAAAACAATTTCAAAGTTAATCGTGTACCGCATCCATTAAATTCAGCCACTGAAAATAAAAACAAAGATTTACAGCACTCCGATCACTGTGTCCTTCTCCAATTGCCATGTCCCGCCAACTGAGAAGCACCACCATTATCCACGACCAACTCCAGCACCAGTACCACCGCTTTGGACGGGTAATTTCTCTAATACATCCGACTAAGTTATTGACTCAAATCCGCCACTTGTTTGGAAAGTTGTTTTGCATTGCTTTAGTCACGCAATGCATTTGACTAATACTATTGTATATGGTAGCAGTAGCTACCAGCCGGAGCTGTTCTAGTAGCTCCACAAAATTTCACAACAACAAGGCCGAGTATGACGACGAGCAGCAACAACTGGTCGTCAGCCACGGTGGCAATTATATTGCGTGTTAGCGCTTTTCCACTACCAATCTCATCCCCTATCTAGGATTGTGAGTTCTGGTTCACTCCTCACTGTTGCCACCTACCGGTCTACTATTGTTCCTCGACTGTATGTCTGTTGTTGCCGACAAATGGAATGACTTATATTCGTACCATGGCAAGGACTACTCGTACTACTAAAATACTTTGGAGTTGAGAGGGTTTTACAACCTACCGACTCTCTATATAAAAGGCAATAATAGTCAAATGGCCGCCCTGTTTCCGTTTTCCTCTTTTGACACAGTTAACTGAGGGATTTAACCATCATACATCATGAATTCACTCCATTATCCTTTCATGTTTAGTTGGTGCCGACCGGATGTAGCAATGTTTTCGAAAAGTATCCACCAATTGATGTATGTCCATTCGTTACGCCCGTTGAGCATGAGCGCGGCGCCGTTGAAACTTTGTAGCGCCTTGTCACTGTGGTTATATATATTTGTATCCAACAGTTCTCTAGAGTAACATAAACTATCCATAACCACAATCGGCGCGCCATCAATCCAAATACCACCATTAGAAGGATACGAGTACTACTCGTAGGTAACGAAAGGAAGTCGAAATGTGGTCATTTCGAGTCGCAACAAAAAGCAATGGACTAATAGGGGATACATGAGGCACACCATTCCCCCACTACACATACAAATTTGATGTCAACCAGCGAATGGAAATTTAAACAATCGAATAGATATTTGCAACATGTACTTGCTAGTGAGTGGGACGAATGCATTCTATCCACATCGACCACCAACCATCCACTACATGCATACTCGTTTCACCACCGAGTACTCTTCAGATCCAGACAATGACTTAGCGTTGGGCTATGAATATTTTCCGAGAACTCCTTTCCCAATTCATCATTGCTGCTCCCAACAGACAACAGACAACAGACAAGAGGCGAGTTTGTCTACACGAAAAGTCCTTTCCTATGTATTGATTTACTGAGGGTAGTTCTCTCTCGTAGTCAAGGCGGCTTTTTGAAAAGTGGAGACAGAGACCTGGTGGTATTTGTGGTGAGCCACAGGTGTTGTCTTTAGACAAATGGGGATGATTTTTAATGGTAGCGCAAGGCGACTAATTCCACTAGTGTCAACCGGTTGACTGACACTTTGTGATACTTGTCAAGAGTTAATGTCATTCAGAGGGAGAAGAGACTCTCAAGTCGTTAGCAGGGTGTTGTTTATCTGAAAGGCCGGTAGGTTGTTTGTTTCTTCTTCTGCACTGGTGATGTAGGTCACAGTTCTGCTAGATAAGTCAGTAACCCCTCTCCGGTTTTATTTCTTGCTTCAGAGAGATGACAGTTCCATAGTTTTGTATAGTAAAATGAGACCAACAAAAGCCCTGGGTACTACTTCATTTTTCTGTTCACACAAAAGTTTGCTCATATCGTGATGGAGAGTGGCCGGGAAGTGCCTTTTTAATACAAGTCTTGAGTATTCCACAACATTACAGAAATGAAAAGAAAAGTAACTGAAAAGACCGCATGAAGAGGACCTAGAGCAGAGCCAGGAGAAAACAATTAGCGAAGAAAACGTTTTCCTTTTTTGTTTATATTCCTTGGATTCATTGAGGACTTGAGTTGACTTAAAAGCCAGAAAGGCGTTACGTTCGGTTGGTGTTTTCGTATCCTCATATCCATACAGGAGGGAATCTTTGTATGGACAGAAGGCATTGAACTGTTTGCTCTGGTCGTTAAAGTAGATTTCAGGAAGCCAAGTACATACAATCGCACCTGCATGTTCGGTTGGCCATTTTCATCGATTGGAAGTTGGGCGAGAGTTTTCAACTTAATGACAGACATGCTGTTGTTGGCGTGTTTTCGTAAAGTCAAATCCGTTTTTTTTTTGTTACGAGTATCTGAGAATGAGTGATTTTGATGAGATTTTAATGCAGAGACAGATAACATTTTTTTTTTCCTCTGAACAAACTTTCGGAAGCCATTGCCATTTGGAGTGCAGTTGATTGCTACTTGTATTCGTATCGTGCGATTAGTATCTATCACGACAATGACAACCAACACGTGTTTAGGTTTTTACGTATAATTGCTTTTAGTTTGAGTATCAGACACTCTACCCTTTGATGATTTTCACCATCCTCAGGTGTGATTTGGACCGCATTTGGTTAGAGACGTGACAGTGACAGTCGAGCTGTGCTTTAGATCTAGCTAAAACCAGAAGGTACCTGAAAGTGCCAAGGACCGGCTGCTTTGAAATAAGAAAATCGTGACAAAGGCCTTACAAATTCTTTCAGCTTCTGTTCTGTACATTCTGCTTATGCATTTCTTCTTCAGATACCAAGATCGATCTAACATAAGCGTTTCAGCAAAATGAAGCTTCCTTAAGACGCCACTCGCTGGTCCATTATATGAACCATTTGAGATGAATCAGTGAGTTAAACCAATACGGTGGTAACCAAGGAGTGGTGGTATTGAGTTGCTAACTTAACACAGAGTTGTAAGTATGAAGTTAGGGCAATACTTTGGCATAGAGTTCGTGTTGTTTCGAGTTTTAAAGACAATTGGACATCGCTTGTCTCTTTCCCTAATCAAAAATATCTTCTTATCCTGCAGATCTCGATCGACTTTACATATCTGTAACTTATCGAAAATCAACACCATTCGGCCTTCAAGCCAGTAGTATGTCTCTCTGAATCTTCCGTGATAGGAACTGTATCGTCTTTATGCCCTGTTAAACCTTAGCACATAAGTCAAACAGATATACATGATAATTTACATTCACATAAACATACAGAATATTTTTTAACATTTTCTCTTGCTGCTAGTTTTCGTTTAACATCGGTGTTGCACCACGTTTCTCGGGAATAAAAAGGACATGCAATTGTTCTCGTTTAATTAGCTATTTTATATCATCACCAGCAAACGGTAGTATATCATACCACACATCTGAAAGTGCACGTATACATAGTTTGACTTGAGTGAGAAAAGGTTAGCTTGTGCCAAGATCAAACGGCAAACGCTCAGAGGCCAACAAGATCGCATCAAGGATTTCGTGGAAAAATAATTACATGAAGCCACAATCAGCGAATTGGATGTTCGACTAAATGCGCTCGACAAATACTACAACGAATTTCAAACCGTCCAATCATTAATTGAGGAATCAGATCCATCTGAATGTGAAACGACAACTCGTGCATGTTTCGAAGAGCTCTACTTCTCTCTTCAACCTGCTTTGGTAACGGCTGCAGGTGACCTTAAACGGAATGTAGGAAATCAGGTACGAGACAATACAATTCTCAATACGTCGGTGGATCAGCAGTTCGACTGCCTAAGGTAACTCTTCCTTCATTTTCTGGAGATTACACTAAATGGATGTCCTTTTTCAAAGCATACTAGGTGGGGTGAAAAGTAATCTCCTTGGGAATGGAAAATTTTTTTTTTAAATGTTTTTTTATTTTATTTAATATAGTCCCTTTTTAGAATGATACACTTATTCCAGCGATTTTCCAACTTCTTGATCCCGTCCGAAAAGTAATTTTCCGGAAGGTCTGCAAAATACTCCTCCGCGACGTCGATGATGACCTCGCGTGAGCTGAATTGAGGTTTGGGAAGAGATAATAGTCCGGGGGAGCCAAATCGGGCGAATACGGTGGATGCGACAGCAATTGATTTTAGCCATGGTTGCGATGCTCTTGTGCGCCGGCGCATTGTCTTGCAAAAACAAAATTTTTTTTTGCTTCATGTGATGCCGTTTTGCAGCGATTTCGGCATTCAATCGCTCCAATAATGCACAGTAATACTCGCTGTTGATGGTTTTTCCTTTTTCGAGGTAGTCCACGAAGAGTATGCCATGACAATCCCAGAAAACCGACGCCATAAACTTTCCGACCTATCGAGCCTCCCTCGGTCGCTTCGGTGTAATAGTGGATCCAAGTTTCATCAACAGTTACCAATCGACGCCAAAAGTCCGCCCGATTCCGCACCAGCAAGTCCAAACACTCTTTCGAAGTGCTCTCGCGTTCATGTTTTTGCCAGGAGTTAACAGGCGCGGCACCCAGCGGCAGGATAACTTTTTCATATGCAGAATATTGCCCAAAATATGGTGTGTGCGCTCAGTACTAATTTTTGTGGTATCTGCAAGCTCGCACAATTTCACTTTCCGGTCAGCCAACACCATTTCATGTATTTTTTTGACATTGTCCTCTGTAACCGCATCGGAGGGCCTGCCGCTGTGGATTTGATCGGGGCCCCCGCCCAATTATCAAAGCTTCGCCCTTTAATGACTTTGTCTAATAATGAACGGGGGCAGAGCAAAGTACTGGTCTTATCGTAAACATCTTCAGATGACGCTACCGAAGGTTGCTACGATTTGATCAGTCACAAGTTGCCGGTCATAGGTCTTGTTGGCGGCTGGACCACCGGTAGTCCCTACCAGGACTTAAATCACGGTACCGTGGGAGTCAGGAGCCCCCCGGATCTCGGTCCGGGCCTGACTTGTTAGAGGTAGGCCCCCTTGTGGGAGCGTCATGGTGGCTGTGGTTTAAACCCAAAATCGCGGGAAGGGTCGTACCTTGGGTTTTCCCTTGGTTTGACCCAATGTAGAGTTGCAATAAGTACTGGGTGCTGCGACCCTAAGAGCAGTAACAGGTTTTAGGTCGGCCACGACTCATACCAAGGGTGGAACTTGTACCGGCAACACAGTTCCGAATTGGTATCTGAAACAGTGAAAATGTTTGGTGAGCGATGGCAAGGCGTATCCTTGCTCCCATGGATGTATGGGCATCCCGTAAGTTTAAGCCTACAAGGCAGGTACTTACGTTAAACACAAGAGACATCTGTGGACTTGATCGGTAGTGGAGTTGCGGCCACCACGTAACTGTCGAAACCAATATTTGATGGTGTAAGCTGACGGAGCATTAGCCCCATAATATTTATCCAACATTTCTTTTGTTTCCTTCGCCGTTTTGCCTCTCAAAAAATAATGTTTTATGAGAGAACGAAAATCGTTTTTGTCCATACTCAACATGATGCCAAACACGTCAACAATAATCAGCTATCAAAACAAAACTAAAGACAGTATCGCACTGAAATTTGGCATGTCTGCCTAAATATGAACGGACTTCAAGGCACCATAACCTATTTTGCAGTAGCAGCGCATTCTGGTGGTCAAGGAGGTTACTTTTCACCCCACCTTCATCGCTATCCGGTGAAGCACTGCGGAGTATTCAATCAATTGAAGTAACCAACAAGAATTACAGTGAAGCCCTTAAACTACTCCAGGATAGATATGCCAAGACCTCAGTCATTGTAGAGGAGCATGTAAAGGGAATTCTGAATTATCCTGTTATAACAAGGGCTACGGTGACTAACATGCGGGGGCTCATGGACACTACTAACGTTCATCTACGCTCGTTAACCACTCTTGGTCGACCAAGTATCATTTTGTCAAAATTAGACAACACCACTAATGATAGGTGGATCGACGAGCTTTCTGCAGATAGACTTCCAACTCTTAAGGAATTATTCAAGTTTCTGGATAAACGTTGCCAGCAATTGGAACGTAAACCAACACAACAGCTATCACAAATATCCATCCTTCCTGCGTCCAATCTCAGAGTGAACAAGGTAAGCCGCCCACCTATGACGAGAGCATCGTTTGTGACAACGCAAAAGGTATGTACGCATTGTGCTAAAATAAATCACACCATATATAGATGTAAACAATTTCTCATGCTAACGCCGAAGGAGCGTTTTGTTACCGTGCAGAAGAGGAATCTATGTAAGAACTGCCTCAAACGATTGTGAATCTGAGACGTGTAGAATATGTCGCAGTAACCATCCTACACTCCTTCATGAAGGCTCATCGACATTAGGTGTTAGCCAAGCCAGTGAGAAGCCAAATGAGAAGCCAAATCAGTCTTCGTTCTCATATCAAACGTCAGTCTCTTTAAATACTAATGCCTCACCATCGACTTTAGCTAGCTTAGTCACAATGAGATCGAATCTTAATTTGAAACAATATCTCCTTGCCATAGCTCTTGTTAATGTGCTTGGACGCCATGGCCATGTTTACGTTACAAGGGCAATATTAGATCCAGGATCTCAAGTCAACCTCATGACAGAAAACTTTGCGCTTCAGTTAGGCCTTCAACGTTGTAAGTCAGTAACACCCATATGCGGAGTAGAACAAACATTAACATCAGCTCGTCATTCCTTAAGTACACGTATTTAGTCACGGGTGACACCTTATTCAGCGGAACTTTGCTTCCATAACCATTCACGAATTAGCGATCATATGCCTAACTTTCACTTTATCACATCCAATGGGTACATACCTTCGGGTGTCAAATTGGCGGATCCCAACTTCAGTAGACCTTGTACCATAGATGTTCTGATTGGAGCCGAAATTTTCTACGACATACTCATTCAACACCAAATAAAAATAACTGATCAAAATGTAGTACTCCAGAGCACCCATTTTGGATATATTGTCGGAGGCTTAGTAACTCCAACTCAAGTAGTCAAGATCACATACTCCTGTCAGCTAACCGCGCCTTCTTTATCTTCTTTAGAAAGAATTATACATACGGCAATTTTGGGATCTTGAAGGCCATAAAACTCCTAACAACATAGTTTCTGAGGAGGAAGGTCTTTGTGAGTCACATTTTCGGTCAACATTCCGAAGATCGCAAAGCGATCGCTTTGTGGTTCGTTTACCTTTTCGACATCCCCCATCGCTATTGGGAAATTCGCTCGATGCAGCAATTCAACGCCTCTATTCGCTTGAAAGGAAATTTAAAGGTCAACCAGAGCTCCAAAAACACTACGTTCAGTTTCTACGCGAGTACGAATCTCTTGGTCACATGAGAAGGGTTAAAGGTATACCCTTCTAGCTCATACCTCATCTGCCAAGGTACGTGTTGTTTTTGACGACAAAGAATATTTCCCTAAACGAAATTTTGATGACAGTGCAGTCAGACTTATTCGCAGTCCTAACAAGATTTCGTTGCTATCATTGGGTCTTTACAATTGATGTAAGGCAAATGTGTAGGCAAATCGAGTTTGATCCCGCGGACAGGCAATATCAGATGATAGTGTGGCGAGAAAATTCCACCGATCCTATAGTATATTTCGAATTGAACACTGTAACTTACGGCGTAACATCATCGCCTTATTTAGCGACACGTTGCCTAAATCAACTCGCCATAGACGAAGAAACCAATTTTCCAGGTGCGTCAAGATCTGTGCTAAAGAAAGCATATGTCGACGATATAATGACAGGAGCTCATACTGCTCTTTAAAATGTTGGCGAAAGGTGGTTTTGAACTACGGAAGTTCTGTGCTGCTCATCAAGCACTTTTAAGTGCTGTTCCTGAGGAGTATAGGGAGCCACTGCTCAAAATTGGACAAAATGACGTAGTGAAAACGCTCGGTTTAGCCTTCGTTTTTCATCTCGACGTTTACCAGCGTAAAGTTATCACGAAACGCAGTGTCTTGTCAGACCTTAGAAAAACATTTGACCCGATGGGTCTAATCGGACCGGTAACAGTCCTTACAAAAATATTTCTGTAGGAACTATGGAAACTGAACCAAACTTGGGACCATGAGCTCCCAAAATCTTACCAAGATAAATGGATTCGGTACACTCAATAGTTGCGCCTGCTTCAATCATTTAATATTCCCCGACATTTACTAAGTGACCTCCATCCTATTACTATTCAGATTCATGCTTTCTCGGATAGCAGCGAATCAGCTTATGGAGCATGTTGGTATTTGCGCTCCGATGATGAGGAAGGTAACATTAGGGTAAGACTGATTTGTTCCAAGTCCAGGGTAGCTCCATCGAAGTCCGTAACACTGACCAGGTTGGAATTGTTGCTGCTGACGATCGAGTCCAAGCCAGCTTGCCGGTCAAGGTACAACAACGTTTTTATTACACCGATTCCAAAATCGTGTTAGCATGGATTGCACGCCCATCTTACACTTGGCAAACGTTTGTGGCGAATCGTGTGGCAAGAATTCAAGAGCTATCGACAGTGGACGAATGGCGATATGTCAATACTAAGAACAACCCCGCAGATATTATATCTCGTGGAGCCCTCCCGGATGTGTTCTTGCACTCTCCTTTGTGGCTCGAGGGACCGAAATTCCTGCAACATTCATCATCTACATGGATACCATTTCAAGGTTCCGAAGACAACATTAATATTCCTGAGAAACGACGAGTTAAATCTGTACTTCTCTCTACAAAATATCAAGAATTATTTGCAACTATCCTTCATCGAGGTTTATGGCAGCACCTTCAGAGAGTTGTGGCTTATTGTCTTAGATTTGCAGCTAATGCCAAGAGTAAGGAATCTACACGAAATCTAGGACGCCTTGTATTACCTTAGCTCGAAGCAGCACATAACGGAATTCTACCTACGTAACATTCAACGCCAATGCCTTTATTTGGACTATCGGCGACTGCTAGGTCACAAGGACGTCGAAAATTCAAGCCCTCTTAAGAGCCTCAGCCCCTTTCTGGACCATAATGGACTTATAACGCGATCAATTTTGTAGGCGCAAAGAACGAGCTAGCGGAGCTACATCAACTATTTCAAGCCGAATCACATCTAGACAACCGTTTTGTCAGCAGACAGCATTTTGGCGGCCTTTGGGAGGCAGTATTACAAGTATACAAGCAGTATTAAACTCAAGACCCATCACACCATTGTCCTCTGATCCTTGCGATATGGAAGCCCTCTCTCCAGGGCACCTTTCGTTCGGTTGCCCATTAGCTGCGTTTCCTGAGCCAGATATTTCGGATGTGCCAATAAATATAGTAGACTTTCGTCGTCTCCAGCAGCTTCAACAAGTGTTCTGGAAACGGTGGTCAACCGACTACCTTCATCTGCTGCAACAGAGCTGCAAATGGGTAAACAAACATACTAATTTGAACCCGAACACTCTCGTTGTCATTCAAGATGATCATCTCCCACCATACAAATCGGCACTGGCCCGAGTGCTTCGATCATATCCAGGCCGGGATGGTGTCCATAGAGTTCAGATGTCAAGACTCAACAAGGCGTATTCAAGCGAGCTGTAGCCAAACTTTGTCCATTACCACTCGAAGATTGAAGTGGCAAGTACACTTCAAGGAGGCCGGGATGTTAAACCTTAGCACATAGGGTGATTTTTCTCTTTCCAATTAGCCGACTTCTTTGGGCTTTCAAGGTATTCAATCAGTCTTTTGGTAATGATTTCATTTAAAACCTTATACGTTACCGGAAGTATCAAAATAGGTCTGTAGTTTCCGATAGGACGGATAACAGATATTTTAAGAGCTTCAGGTACTGTTATAACTGGAGCCAATACGCCTGCATTGTACTTTAAATCTCATGGTCTTGTAGCATTTTAACCAGACGACTTGTTCTCTTTCAATGAGATACTCTTCTTGAAAATTTATGCGAATGCAGGCCCTTACATGGATGCAGCTCCGTTCCGTCAACCCCCTCATAGCAAGCATCGCAGAATACTATAAAGCTTACTCGTATATGTAGAGCAAAAGTCGCAGACCTCTTAGAGAACGTCGGGAAATATTCATTTGATCTACCGGCATCGTGAAAGATCATGACGTCTGCAATCGAAACTCAACTGTCAGTAGAAGGTCTAACTGAGGACGGAGCGAGTCCTAAAGCAGATTTGGATCCTGAGAAACACTCCTCCCTAGTAAGTTCATCGGCGATTTTATTTCCCGTGATCTCACTATGATCTGCGACATCAGACTAAGTGAGAAGGTTTGCAGTCTCGAACTTGCTTGGAAGACATGAGACGGTACAGCGAGACTTTAAGAGCAACTTGGCTTTCGCTGTGGATACTTCGCCCCTCCTCCGATTCTCTTCAATGTTTGTGGTTGACTGCTAGAATTGCGTTTATCTCAGCATGGAAGGTAGACATTGTCGCCCTCTTGAAAGTTGCGAGCGCTGCATCTTGGGTCATTTTTGGAGCCCTCCGTAAAGATCCGACCACTTTTCATGAGAGGATGCAGCGAGACTTTGAGAGCAGCTTGGCTTTCGCTGCGGATACTTCGTCACCCCACCGGTTCTTCACAATGTACATAGTTGATTGCTAGATTAGCGTTTACCTCCACATGAAAGATAGACGTTTTCGTCCTCCGGAAAATTGCCAGAGCCGCATCTTGGGTCGGTTTTGGAGCCATCCGTGAAGACCCGACCACATTCCTTTACAGGCTCGGATCCTGGCTGAAATCATTCCTAAGCATAGCTAATGTCGATTTTATACTATCGCCGCATGTCCATTAGACCAGAATCAAGAGACAGTCGTTATACCAAAAGTACCATGACAAGGTGATCGCCGCAGTCATCATTCACAGTCAGAGTTCAATTCAACAGGACGGCTTTTATCTACAAAACCAGTGATTCGTTTACGCCATTTTACCTGGTCGAGTTACACTAGGGGAGAAAAGTTTTGTTGCCAAAAGCACCTTCAATATCGATGAAGATAGTGTAGGTGCTATCAAATGTCTTATTGCAGAGGTTCACATAACTGCCACAACGAAATCTTGACACAAACAAAAGTTGAGTCGCCGTGCTGTAGATAGGACACCAGCATCATTACCGGGGGTAAAGTGTTTTGGTTTCCAACAAATGAGGGGCGTATGCAAGATATTGGTTCTGTTAGGCATCCGGAAGGACCAACACAGGTTCTCCTGCGTAAAGATCAAACAGAGTACATAAAAAATGGTAAATGGATTCCAAGTCAAAGCTTTCATTGACTTAGGTAGTGATTGTGATGCCATGTGTCGTATGATTGTGGACAACGGACAAATCAAATACCCGTACGTTGCAGACCGGAGCAGTTTAAACATTTTCGGAGGTGGAACCTGTCAGATTGTCTGGAAGATATTCGCTGAGGTTATCAAAGCTACATCCTGGTGCGAGGTTCTGTTTGTGCCAGAAGGAACTCAACCATATTCGATGTTAATTAGACGTAAATCTTTGGACAAACCCTAGATGAAACTGGAGAAATCATACGAATCCATCTCGATCACAGACTATATAGCTTGATCACGTCGATTTATACCGGTGGCTGAAGGATGACCAGGGACACAGGAAAGAGAGATAAGCAAAGGCTTACAAAGCTTTTCAATTCATATCAAGACTGTTTTGCACAAAATGCGGACAAGTTGGAGTGTATCGCTTAGGAGAGTGTTCAATAACATAGGACGACGACACCAGTTTGTCAAAGAGATGGTGTCCAAGATGCTGACACAGAGGATAATCCGGGCGTCTTGTTCAGACTATTCTGCTTCTGTAACGCTCACCAAGAAGAAGGATGACAGCGATTGCTTTTGCATCGACTACCGAGCATTGAACAAGGTGACGGTGAAAAAGAAGTTTTCCATCCCCATAGTGAAGGACGTGGTCGAATCTCTGTCTGGGAAAAAGTTCTACACCACTCTAGACCGCGCTTCTGGTTATCACCAAATATGTGTGGAGGAACGCAATTAAAGTTCACGGCTTTTGCAACGGACGATGGGATGTTCGAATTTAATCGGATTCCGCTTGGGTTGGCCAATGCCCCAGCAGAGTTCCAACCTTGGATGAATGTCATTAAGTCGCGCCTGCGAAGAGGAGATTTATTGGAATACCTTGACGATATGATGATTGCCAGAAAATCAGTCGAAAGGGGTTTGGAGAAGCTACAAACATTCCTTGAGGACTAACCTTGATGATTACCTACAAGTGCACTTTTCTGAAGACTATCTATCCAGTGAATAGAGAAGGACTTTACCCAAGTGTTGCAATTGCCTCTTTTCCAAGGCCTAAGGATGTCCATGGGATCCGGCAGTTCTTTAATCTCACGGGATTCTTCCACAAATTTGTGAATAACTATGCACATTTGGCAAGTCCATTGACAGACCTCACAAAAGCAGATCATCCGTTCCAGTGGACAGAAATGCAAGAAAGAGCATTCCAGCTAAATTATATGCCCACCAACCCACGTGTACTTGCGTTGTTCGACCCGGAGTGCATGCATGAAGTGCACATTGATACCTCGTCTTCTAGTTTTGCAACCGGTGGTCATCTACATCCACAAGCTGTCGGCAGATCAGAAGAAGTAGCACTCATATGAACATGAAGTCCTGGCAATAGTGGAGTGCCTGAACGGGTTTAGAGTGTTTGGCAGACATTTCAACGTCGTCAAGGACTGCATATAGTTGCAATAAGGCGAAAATGATTTCCCGTAGGTGGTCCCAGCTGCAGGAGTTCGACTACGAAACGATGCGCCAGTCTGGTAAAAGGGCTGCACACGTCGATGAACTAAGTCGACGACCAGTTGACCAGATTGAAGAAACGTGTGTCCTGATACTAAATGTACATATTTACGACGAAGATTGGGATGGCAACAAAACAAAAACACTCAACGCTGTCGAGATGATGGCTGTTTCTTTACCTCCAAAAAGACGTAAGGTGGGTAGTCAAGACAATGGTGCAGTAGCGAATTCTTAAGCTGTTCCAAGATGATTTTGGACATCTTGCCGACGAGAAGACACATGATAGAACAAGGAAAACTTTCCCTAAGATGAGAGGATTCACCAGGAACTCCATAAAGTCGTGCGAGGAGTGCCTACGCAAGTATAGCAGACCTGAGAGGGAGTTGCATACTATACTACGTGTCCCAATCCCATCCATCAACCATCTTGGTCCCACTATAAAAGGAAAAAGAAGCAGCGCTGTTCTAGCCTTAGTCGATATGGATTACATTCACATCCGGGATGTTCACTCAGTTTTGTGAGAGGAATGCATTCCACTACGTGAACACCGCCTTTAGGACAACGACAACGCCTGCGGTCAGGTCGAAAGGTGCATACACAACATCATTGCTTCACTGACATGCTTGCATACGTCTGAACACCGCTCGAAACTATGTATACAATGAAGGCACGTCCACCCGAACTCCTATTCGCATACACACCGAGGAGTATCTCGTGCGATAATCTATTGCAGGAGCTGGGTGGACTTGTAATGGTGGAAGCCGATGAAATGGAATTGACGCGAAAACATTGAGTTCCGAGATCATGGCACTTTCAAGTTACAGAGGTATGCAAGACTATTCAGATTCGTAAAGTTTTTTTTTTACAACTTACAACTGTCCAGCTCCGCCCTATCTCTATTATTGGGAATACCAATTCCATTACTAATGCTCCTACATGGTACAACGATTGAAAGACAAAAAATCTCCAGAAGAAATCGTAAAAACTGTCAAAGAATCGGTATTCTCTCAAAGTAAGGTTGTAATTTCTTAAACGGAAGTTGTCGAATCTTTTTGCCAACCCCCTGTCACATTCAGCCAAACCAATATTCATAAAGTTCGATGGTCCGGAACCCATTTGGAGTCGAACATAAATATTAACTTTGCGTATTTATGGTGAAATTCTCACTGAACTAAGGACGGAACGAATGAAAAAAAAAAATAAACATAAAATTCAAACTGAATTGGAAAGTATCTATCCTCCGTTCTACTGCAAATCCCGGATTAAATGCCATGATAACGAAACCGATGGGCCACTAGATGGGTTGGGATTTCCAGTCCTCGACACTTCAAGACAATCAGCTTATAATGCCGGATGAGGAAGAAAGGAGCAACCCTCTGTGAGTTATCGGATATCAATCGATGGGAATTATGTAGTATCTCCTGGAGGTGGTGCCAAGAAATCACAGATCCTGTTGATAGATTTCACAATGTACTCAGAAGCGGCAGGTACTCATGGTATGAGAGTAGGAATACTCGAAGCAATCAAGATTCTTGATAGTTTCAAATGCTGTTGTTGGTTTTGATGAGTGAAATTTAGTCTGACACTTGGAAAACATCAGTCCATAAGGGATTCTAAAAGGAAAGGGTTTGGAGATGGGTTTACTCGTATGAATGCATGGGAATTGTTTAGGATAGTCACACCTGTACATGTGCTTGTGTGGTATGAATAGCATTTCAGTTGATGCAACTAAGCAATTGTCTTGTGGTTCCTACGGCACAAATTTAAACCATAAACGAGTTGGGGAAAACAGTCGGTTTATTCTGAACTGAACAGTGTGTAAGTTTTATTGTCATAGCAAGCAGAAATCATTATTGAATCTTGTTTATGAAACTTCCCTCTAAGACAATTGATATTGGGAATAAAGTTCAAAAGATACGACTTCAGGCATTCTTTGGCAGTCAGGTGGCACTTTCATTTCATCCTGAAAGTGTTATTCTTGATAGCCCCTACCAAGGATTCTTGGGAACCGAAACCATCAGCAGTTATAAAACTAAAACTCACAGCAAACAATTTCACTGCGAAGAAATTGGAAACCTCCTAGTTTGAAATCTCTGTAAGCCTCATCAACGTACTTGGTCAGCAGGATATGAAAAGTGGCTAGGAAAGCGGAGAGAACATAATGACAGGCGATGCTCTATCTGGATCAGCAACGACGAGAAGGATAAGTGTAATGAAGGTTGCTGTTGCTAGGAAGAAATTTTTTGAATACAAAGCCCTCATGATGGTATGCGAATCAGAGGCTACATAGACCAGCTAACAGAGTCCAAATCCGACCAAGTCAAAATTTCATAAAATCGCCATATTTGGGGACATTCAACAATGAGTCCCGGTCCTGGCATCCTTTTGCTTCAAGATGAAGAAAAGTAGCAAACTGAGGAGCATCAGGAAGACTACTGTGCCAAGGTACCATGATTTGAAAAACCTAGCGCAACAGAAACAGTATCTAGCTTAAGATCTCTCGTAGATGTCAGTGACTTCAGAAGCTCAATTCTATTCTACTTCGGCTTATACTTTGCATACAGTCCAAAACAATGGAGAAAAGTTAAAGGTACGTAAAGCCTCTCATACAAGCCCAATAGGTTTTCGGCTCAATAGCGTCTCCGCTTTCCGATTTAAGTAGAGAGACTAGTGGACATGTTACATTCGCAGTAAGATCACATCAGAAATGCTTGCGACATCGCTACTTGGTTATAACTAAGGTAGATCACATGACATCGATAGATGGAAGATTTTGCCTTGAGATGTGTAAGGGGTATCACACCACTGTGTGAGGAGCGATCCGAAAGGCCGAGAGATCGTCTTATTATTGCGAATTTAATCGCTGCACGTGAGCTAAGGCAATTCCGGAGGCGAGATTTTGTTACTGCACCTATAAGCCATAAGCTCATCGTTTGTTCAAGTTACTTCTTCGATGATTCGGTGGTACTGCCAACACCAAAGGCTGCAGTGTAGCTCATTAAATATTGCGACCCTAATGCTCAGAAAATTTTCTGATGCAAGGGTGACTTCAGAAGGAATCATCTCTTCGACTTCATACTCTCAAGCTAAATTTGTTGCCAAATGAAGACAGCAGTAATCAAACTAAGCTTGTCCAACAGGAGAGTTCTGTATAAGGTTTCATGTCAGACCGTAGGAATACCGAATTCCAAATCGAATGCATGGTCTTGAATTTACTGAGGAGGGTGTATCTGAGAAAAAACGACGGGACACACAGGAATTTACTGTCAAAACCCCATCTAAGCTTAGAACAAGACTGGTGCCTTGCCAGAAAGAAATTCCTGCAAATGGCCTGGCTCACAAGGGCAAGGGATCTACCTATAACAACTATTTGAGGAAACCAGAGAGCCTCTAAAATTTAAAGCTTTTTCTAAGCCAAACGACATCTTCGAATTTCGATGAGTGTCTCACTTTTGTGAAATTGTCGAGACACTTAGTGAATTAAGCGGGCTGGTCAAGGTTTCTTACGGGGACAAAATCCCCTGCCTCGACACATTCTGGAAATCTATACGGAAATAGACGCACTTATACTGAATCGAAAGCAGAAACTCTAAGCCTCTTGCTTGAAACTAGATCCGAACCGATTCACATCCAGCTCAGCGTAACTGGAATCCGTCATTGGTATTGGTGATGAATGAGAACATTAAATACGTTGCTGCGTAATGTCTAACACCAGATGCGCTCAAGAAAGATATAAATCAGCTGCCTCTTACTCTAAAGAGAATCTTCACTCCTAGCCTGGTACTGGTATACATATCGAATCCCTGGTAAGCAGTAAGGGTACCTTTTCGTTGAAAATTAGTAAAGGTACCAAGAAGCCAACACTAAACCTCGGATGCTGAAAAGCATGGAGAGAGGATGCAACATGCATACCCATGCGGGATAAACTGTCTGGTTTAAAGCACAACCATCGCTAGACTTAGTCGGTGACTGTACACCAGAAGTGGACTAAACTATTCGTGAAGAAAACCTGAAAGCGCTGTCAGTTTTCTCGCAGTATAAGGGAGTTTTGGACAATAATCTCAGACTGCTGTTTTCAATAAATTTAAAAAAATGGTTAGTCTAGACTGTTCCGGAACTTTTCCTACTACGATTGGTTCTTTCGACACTTTTGTTAGCCAAAACAGGGTTGCTATATCATACATACCGTGCATGTATGTACCAACGACACTCCTTATAGACGTGAAAGGGAATCATGTCTCCCGAAGTCAGGGCGGCAGCAGTGAATGCATTTTGACCTTTGCAACGCAAATTGTAAAGTAATTGGAAACCCTCTACTCTTAGTTAACCATAAAACCTGCTACAAGAGCAGCTTTAAATTTAGATAACTTCATTCTTAACACGCATGGAACACACATATTCCAACACATGGCAACTTAGACGGCATTTAAACTTTTGAAACTGGCAAAAGCTTTCTGATTTACTTAGAGACAGCTAGGTCTATGGTAAGGTCAGAAACATAACAACAATCCAGTCTTACTCTCCGCCAAACGCGAATGAGGACGATAATTACAACTTTTATAGCATACGGTGCACATACAGAACCTCTAGTGGAAATATTGTGATTGTGGTGGAAGATTTTAACACCAAGGTAGGGGGAATGACATCATATGATGGGAGGACACCGCCTCGGGGACACAAGAAATGTCAACGGCGAAAGGTTCATTGACTTTGCAACATCAACCGCCTGATTCTTGGAGGAACACTGATTGATCAGGGGACTGCCCCAGAATTAACTGGGTCTCGACTGATCGACAATCAATATATCGAATCAGACTGATCACTTTACCAAGAGCCGACGATTTAGAAATTGTTGAAAAGACGTCTATTGTATAAGAAGTGTGGATCTAAATAAATAGGGACCACAATGTAGTGGTAGCTACTATACTATACTATCATCGTACTGCATCTGTTAATAGCAATCATTCAAACTTGCTAATGTTGCAGCAGCTTCTCGCCTAAGAGCATCGGCGACTGATGGAATGCTGTGAGAAATATTTTAACGTTTGGGGCAGATGCCATTGTCGGTAGAAGGCGAAAAAGTCAAAGCACACGGCTGACAGCAACAACCTGGATGTCTGATGAATATATTTAACTCAAAACATGGATTGCAGCGTAATAGAAGAGGGCATCAAACTAGCAGTATCGCATGCACAAGTACTGGAGCTTTGATGGCATAGGGCGCCGACTGTCACTTCTCTCAAATCTTATGGATATGACATTTGACATCTGGCTCAATGACATCAGACCTCCTGCTACAGAAAAAATCCGAAATCGACCGTCTCTGTGCCCAAGACTGGTTTCGGCCAAAATGTGAGCCAGGAAACGAATGTGGTCGAGTCTTCACAGATGACTCTAAAACCGATATAGGATGCGGGGCTGATGTCTTTCTGGAGGACGACAATGCTACGTCACACTCTCCGTTGGAAAAACTTGCGTATGTTTTACAAGCAGAGATATACGCAATTGATGGCAACGAACTATATTGTGAAGAACTGTTAGAGGGAGCACTTGCATCTGTACCCACAGCCAAGCTACGCTCAGAACCTTCCTGTACCCTCTTATGACTTCCAAGCTAGCTCACGATTGTAAGACATCACTGAAAGCAGACGGAAGGCTGAATTCACTGAGTCTTGTCTGGGTCACAATTGGATCACGGGAAATGAAATCGCCGATGAACTTGCCCGGCAAGGCTCAAATGACAGTTTTTAGGAACTAAACCTACGTTGACAGTTGGTTTTCATATGAGCACAACTGCAAATGTCATGACTCGACGTCTCTAGGAAGTCAGCGGCCTTTCCCTGTAGGAAAGTCTGCCGGCTGCTTACTGGCATTTAAATGTGCTGAGCATAAGTGATACAACACCCTGCGATGCTTGCTGTCAGAGTGATGACGACACCTTGAAGCACTAGCACACGTTGATGTGTTGGGTGCTGGTACTGCAGGCACTTTATCACTGAGTCATCTTAGTCATCTTTCTTTAGAAGGCTGAACGATTCTATTAAAAAAAACTAGTTCTTTATCTAAGCGCGTTATTCCGACAGAACAGCGACGGCAAAATCGGCGGAACTCTCCCAAGTCGTGCCCTATACTTCTGTGGAAATCTTATAGCCTCCCACACATATTGGGAGAGGTGTAGCTAAGCTACTCAAGCGGCGAAACCAGACGAAATGTGGCAACTGGAGAGGTGTATGCACCATTCCGGCTGTGACTTAACAAATAATTTTTGGTGGGGGCGAGTGCCCCCATTTATTCGGCTTAATACAAGCTATAACTTAGAAATTAAACTTAAACTAAAACTTAAAACTAAGGTTGGTTGGAGTGGTGAAGGAGAACGGATTTGAGGTAGGAAGTGGTGCGGTGGAAGTCAAAGGCGGTAGGGTTTGAGTTGATTTGACGTAGCATACGGGAGATTGGTTCGGTCGCGCTGTAGGAGGTGTGGTGGGTTGGTAGATAGAAGAGTCGAGGAGTACGTAGATTACGAGGGTTAGTGTTGAGGAAAATGGAGTTGTGAAGGGACGCGCATTCAACGTGACCTGAAAGTAGTCGATGAATGAAGAGAAAGTCTGCTGCATCTCTGCGATCTTCAATAATGTTTAAGTTGATAAGTTTGAGACGGTTTTGATAGGGGAGCAGATAAAAAGCATCGTCCCAGGGCATACCTCGAAGAGCAAATCGAAGAAGACGGTGCTGGATGCTTTCAATTCTCGAGATATGAACACGATGATATGGGAACCATACTTGACTGACGTACTCTAGGAGGGGGCGAACAAAGGTAATATATAGGGACCTGGGTTGGTGAATTCTTTGGACCAACGTTTTATAAAACCTAGTGCAGAGTTGGCTTTGAGGATTATTTCATCCATTGTACGGAGGAGATAGGTTGGTTATGGAGAAGATAGAGTCGGGGAGGACATTGGATCCGCTTATGTGAGAAGGTGATGGATTGGCATTTGGCGATATGAAGTTCTAAAGAATTTTTGAGGCACCAGATTGAAAAACTATCAAGATCTTGTTAATGGAGGAAAGAGTCATGGGGAGAGGAAATGGTTTTGAAAAATTTGGTATCGTCGGCGTAAAGGGAGACAGACGAGTGTTTGTTGATCATATCGAGATCATTTATGATTAATATAAAAAGAAGGGGACCTAGATGGCTGCCTTGTGGAACTCCAGAGGTGGCCAAAAATGGAGCCGCGTGGGCTGACCTAAAACGAACACTGTAAAAACGGTTTTCGAGTAAGAGGATATCCATTTTAACAGTATGGGTTCAAAGCCGAGGGCAGACAATTTGAAGATTATTAATCGATGAGAGATTATATCGAAGGCTTTGCTAAGATCGGTTGCAACTACATCGACTTCATTGCCATTCTCTAGGGCAGAGAGGGCAAATGATACGAATTCAACGAGACTTGTGGTGGTTGACCTACCCTTTAGGAAGCCATGGTGTCTAGGGGAAATAAGTGATTTGCATTGGAAGCTTAGAGCTTCATACAAAATGCTTTGAAAGAGTTTGGGTATATGGGAGAGTTTAGCGATGGGACGATAGTTGGTTACTTCATTCTTGTGGATCGGGGTTAGAAAGGGCAAGGGAAAGAGAGGAAGAACATTTTTTAAGAAATATGGCAGGGAGGCCATCTGCGCCGGGTGTGAATTCGTCATAGAGTTGGTGTAATTTATATTCGATATAAGACGGGTCCAAAATATGAGAGAGAAGTGGGCCATTGGAGAAGTTCAGTAGGTAACTAAAATGGGATGGATCTAATACAAAGGAGTCGTTGGTGAAGGATTGTTTAAAAAAGGTGGCAAATAGGTTGGCAATGGTGAGTGGATCGGTTGGTGACCTGTAGTTAACAAATTGGAAAAAGGACTTAGAGTCGTTTATAAGGTTGATAGAGTCAAATAACATCGTGATTAAAAGATCGACATCGAGGCTTTCGACCTGGATTCTGCTGCATCGACCACATGAGCACCTTGCGGATGGTAATTGAACAATGTTTCGAGTATAAAACTCCGCTATATCTAAGATCTATCGATTTCGAGAAATCTTTCGACAGCTTGATCAAAAGAATAACCACCGTGTGGTGCTCCCATTGTTCCGATTTGAGTTCTGTTTGTCCTTGTTAAGTTGGTTGTTGACATTCCCTCTAAATCTTAGCGTCATAGCTTAACATTTGCAAAAGTTACGTAGCCAAGAGTACATATATCTATGTGTGTGTTGGCGAATTTTTACAATTTTAGAAATTTGCATTTAAATTTGCAACAACTAACTTGTATTAAATTTTGCGTAAAAAACGGATTTAATGTTTCGACCACGATTCTCTAAAGAAAACGGTCGTTTACCAGTGGCACGAGCGGTTCAAAAGTGAGTCATTATTCGTAATTTTTTGACGAAAAATGCACCCAACAGCCACCGAATTCACCTGATTTGTTCTCTGTGACTTCTTTCTGTTCAATCGAGTTAAAAAACCACTACGGGGAACGCGTTTCAGCAGCCGAGAGGAAGTAATGGAAAAATCGCAGGACGCACTGATGGGGACAATATAGATTTAGATACATAAACTTGTATTTTTAATTTTCTGAATAAATTCCGGAAACTTTTTGATCAAGGTGGTATGCCGAAGTACAACAAGGTTAAACTCATTTGTCACGTTATTCTTTGCAGTAATCAGTGATGTGATCTGGGTAGCTCTCCCAGAAAGAAGTATGGGGCTCAGCTGGATAACGACATCATATCTTAAACATCTTGACTAAGCTGCTTTCACACAGGATATGTCACGTGCACCAGGCTCAAAATAAATACTTGCAAGACGAAGCCCCTAAGCACTTCAATATCTCAGAATTACATGAGGCCCGTTCAACACAACGTTGCCGAGAATGCAAGCAAATTTCTATGGCTTCACAAAAACGTTTTATGGAAATAGATGTAGGGTGCAAAATTCTCAAAGCAAAAGCTGTCTAAACTCTGAGGAAGGTAGTTTAGATTGTTGTGATCAAACATCATAACAGTGCTGCCTTAAGAGTGTGGTACCTGAAAACTGATCAACATCGTTGCTAGGAAGCTGTAAATCTTCATTATTAGATGTCCTCACAAAATTTAAAGGACCTGTTGGCTAAACCATGTTGTATGTACCATATGAGGGCGGGTCAATAAGTCCAACATTTTGCTTAGAAACATCTTTCGAAAGAACGCACCCAAATTTTCAGACAGAATTGTCAAATAGTTTTGTGGTGATAGCCATTTGAAACAGACGCCTACCAGAATTTTCATAAAAATGGAAAAAAAAGTGAATTTCGTGTGAATTAAACACTATTTTTGCGCAAAAAAACATCGCGCAAACCAAAGACTCTTCACTATCAATCGGAACCATCCACCAATGGTTTACTCAATTTCGGTACGGTAGTACCAGTCCAAGTGGGGCCGAAAGTTCTGGCCGCCCAATTGAGTTCACCACACCAGGAATGGTCAATAAAATCCACGGTATAATATTGCGCGAACTGGAAAAGGCTACAGGCTTATCACATGGATAATTTGCAAAAAATATTTGGATCCGCCGCGTTTGCTCACAATTGCCAACAAACGCAATCGTTTAACAACTTCAAAGGAGAGTTTGACGATGTTCAAACACAAAAACGGAAGAGTTTTTGCGCCGTTTCGTAACCGTGGACGAAACATGGATTCACCACAACACACCAGAGACCAAGGAACAGTCGAGAAAATGGGCTTCTTTTGGTGATTCGAAGCCGAAGAAGGCCAAGGTAATTCTATCAGCCAACTAAGTCATGGAAACAGGATGTGCGCGGTGTCATTCACATTGATCACAACGATCACCAGCCGGCGCCTACTAGTATTATGCAGAGCTGTTGGATAAATTCGACGCCGCCAGTGCACAAACCCGCAAACTCACCGGTGCACAAGCCCGCAGTCGCAATGGCAAAATTGAGTGAATTAGGTTACGAATTGCTCCCTCATCCGGCATATTCTCAGGTATAGCCCCCTGCGACTATTTTCTGTTTCCAAACCTGAAAAAATGGCTCGGCGGGTCGAATAGAGGGCCTCGAGAAATCGTAATATTTGGAGGGCATCAAGAAATTGGAGAAACGTTAGACGAATCGAATTACACGCAATAATAGATGAAGAACCAGTAGACGTCAAAATGCGTAGAAAAAAGTGGTAGTTGATTATTCACACAGTACGGCCCGAAAACAGTTCCATTGCGAAGGACACCATTCAATGGAATCACCTTACCAAATCGGGTAGACGAGTTGACGGCCCTAGGCAGACATGGAGGACAGTGGAACTAGGAATCCAAATCTTTAGGGATAATGGGGATTAAAGTAACTCAAGCGGGTTGCTTCGGGATTGAAATAGCGTAGGAACTGGTTACGCCCTATGCCCCCAGAACTAAACACCTTCAATGTCAAAAGCCCGAAAGATTTTTATCAATACGGTTAGTTTAGGGCCTAATAAGTCTATCACCGACCACATTCGCATATTATTGCCAAACTTGGAAAAGACGCGGCAAATTCAATTCGATATTCAAGTGAAGAGGTCCTTGTGACATGGTTACAGATAGCTAGAATATGGTATGTAGAGGAAACGACGCCCAAATGCCAAGGGGGTTCATTTAGGAGGAACAATTTTTTAAAAAACCGACTTCTCCGTAGCGCATTCAAAAGATCTGTACTTAGTTGATGTGCGCAATAAATCGATGTTGACATTGACTCGCAACATTTCCTTGAATGGGCAGATACGGATGTGTCTTAGACCATCAAATTAGTGCGCGAAGGTTCGGAATTGAATGGATGCCCTACAGCCCGTGCTGGTCGCACCAAATAGAAATGATCAGGAATAAAGGAAAACTATCTCCTGCCCCTTAGGAACTATGATACTTCAGTGAGGATGGTAATATTCAAACTGGAGTCGAATGATGTTTTAACAATAGACCCACCCGATTTTTTTTTTTTTTTTTTTTTTTATAATTTACGCGCGCCTAAGGGATTGATACCCTTTTACTGTTGCCAGGGCGCGGGCGGAAAGATAGAAGGAGGAGAAAGGAAAATTGTTTTTGTAGTGGTTTGAAACTCAGGTGTGTTTGGTTTCTATGTTTGCTCTCCAGGGGTGGGAGTCCGAATAGGACGGAGAGTTTTTTTCTTCACTCAGAGTGGATTCGAGATATAATTCCCAGTATTTTTTTCATTGCTTGAAACTCTTATAACAGCCAAATCTACGTGTCAGTGTTATGCCTTCACACGCAGAATTTTTTTTGTCTGAGTTCCAATTATACAATGAAAAACTGATTTTGCCATGGGCAGGATTCGAACCTGGACCCTCCGAGTGAGAAGCGTTTGCTACTACCACTACACCACGGCCACCCGATGCACCAAAGAAAATATGTACGTCCAACTAGCCGATGTATTGGACAAATAGAATACAGTAGGCGCTTCGTGTGGAAAAATCTTTAAGTCCGCAGAAGAGGATGGCTTCCGATTTGCTACATCTCAAGCAAGAAACAATCTGAGCACTATTGCTGATATTGAATAAGAATATGAAATGGCTGCCTTCATCCATTAGGAAGAATGATTCACCACCTGGTGCAGAATTGGGTGTCTGAAGTGCTCCAGAGACATGACAAATTCTATTTTCTATTCCATTTGTCTAGAGGATCTTTAATATTTGCTTCAACTTCAGAATAGTTTAATTTAAGCTCATTTCCTGTATCTAGAACTAACCTCCAGCAATCTTAACTTGCCATGATATCTCCACTTCATGTAGCTGTACCGATATCTTATCATTTATTCCGCAGAATCCAACTCTTTTCCAGCTAATTTACATCACAGATCTCTGTTACATTGGAAAGTGAAAAATAACCCTTTCCATGTCACCTAGGTAATTGGCAATCCTTCTCACTTCAGTCGAATTTCCAAAGCCAATCCAAAACAATTTCCAAGAAAATATAAACTTTTCTCCAAAACCTGGCCGCATCCCTCCTGCCTCTCCTTTCCCACCGCACATACTCGTATCACATCGCAATGAAAAGTCAAAATCGACTTTCATATGTTTTTGATCTGCCGCATAAATTTAAATATTTTCAAGAGCCTCAATCCTTTTCCTCGAAGTAGTCCTTTCATGTTCTAGAACTTCACCTCGTCTTGTCAAGAGCAAATTATTCAAAGGAAAAACTTTGACTGCATACGAGTAGAATTGCGGTGTTTTCTAGGCAGGAAATCGGGATTCATTTCCGAGATAAAAATTCCAAAACAGCCCCACATAGTTTTGAAATGAATCCTTTCCTCCCTTGAATGGAATACAGATAAACCTATCCCAAATGGCTGTGTTCTAGTGGATGGGATTTATAACTTTCGAAAGTTGTTGGTAAAATGGCGGTACATTGCGATATCAAAAATGTCCTCGAAACTTTCGGATGCACGCCTTGATTGATGCAACATCCACTCGCCACCAACATCATCATCCCTCCGACAAAGAGGGAGTGATGGAAGTACGAATCCTCCTCACATCGAGTGTGAAAGTATTCGATATGACAGATGATACACTTTTTCGACGGTGATTTCCGGAATCCTTGTGGGAATATGTGTGGTTCCGGAGTGGCACAACCAACGTTGGCTTGGTAATAAATTGTGAAACTTTCCGGAAGTAATACGTGTGATAAAAACCCAACGCCGCCGGACGGAGTAAGTGTCCGCAAAAAACAAAGCATACAACCCGCGCACTACAGCGGACCTCCTACAGATACACCTCATCATCAATTAACTCTCTGTCAAGAGCAAGTCATCGGTGTCGTCGTTGTGATCCTTGCAATCGTCTGGGTCTGGCTTGGCCTGGACTGGACTGGACTGGCCCGGCACGTCAAAGTTAACGGTTGAATGTTGTCGGTGTCAACGCTGTCATTGTCGACATATTGTGGCAAAACTGTGCATCTCGACATCCCAGGGGAGGAACAGTGTGTAAACTGAATGGGTAAAACTTTTGATTGGCAATTTCATGGTGTGCTTTAAGTGGGCGAGCGCAACTTTTCAAGTGCAACATCATGTAACAGCAGGCGACTAACTCTGACTAACTGGCTCTAGATTCCACCTCCACTTCCACCACCACTTCTACTTGCACTTCCACTTTGCGGCTTTTAAGTTATTAAAGTCGACTTACTCGCAGTTTGGTCAATATTTGCACTTTGGTTTGGATAGTTAGTTTTGGAGAGGAACTTCTTCCATCACTTTCTCCATGCATCAGCCATACATACACTCGCACATGCACATGCACTTCCACTTTTTTGTCCTTTCAGACTTCAGGGAGAGAGTTTACCCAAAGTTCAAAGCTGCTGTCATCGGATTCTGTGCATCTTGTGTTAGTTTGGCAGGAAGTTAATTAATTATTTGTCGCCGTAGATAAAGGGTAAATGAGGTAGAACTACTGCATGAATGAGTTTTACGAGTTATTTGAGTCTACAGAGGCGTTGGATACTGGATTCGGCATTCGGTTATCTTGGCCCTCTACTTGGTTTGCCAGATTAACTTTTAGGGCCAAACACAAGACACTTTTGATAGACATGTTGAAATCTAGCCAACGTAGACTTCGGCGAAGGACCTTCAAACTTAAGTTCAAATTCGATAAGAAACTAGGTACGAGTATATTAGGTTCAGCTCTTCTCACTTAACCCTCAACGACGTATGTTGTTATTGATGTCTGGGAGTCTTGTAGTAAGTCTGTGGGGCATGTGGGAGACGTAAACAACAGAAGGTCGGTCCCATTCAAAACCCCACTGTTAAGCCAAAGAGTTGAGGCACCCGTGCTGATGGCTGCATGGCCAGTAGGTGGATAAATAAAACTGGAGGCAAACGGTCACCTGGTCCTGGAGGACGGCTCTGCCAGGATGGACCCTCTCCCGGTCAAACTCGTGAGAATAAAGTTAAAAAAAAAAGAAACATATGAATAGAAATGAAGGAAAATAGAAAATGAGGTTGGCACCTCATAAGAGGACGAACTACTGGTCTTCAGTCAGGAGACAATCGTTTGCCGATCAGGCGGCGTGAGTACTAAGGCTAGCACCACGACCACTAACCAGCCAACAACAGAAAAAACATAAGTCCCCAGGGAAAGCTTTGAAGAGCAAGTACCTGACAGCCCTCTTCGTTTTAAGAAAGACTGCCATTTTTTTATTTTTAGGGGGCGAGTTCTCCACAATCGGGAAAGCCATAGCCAAGGCGTGAGGAAGCATTGAAACCAAGATTTTCGTCATTGTGATGGATCACCTCATTAACAACCAATGGGGACCTCTGACTATCGATATCGGATAATCTGCAAGGCCAATTCTCCAAGGATTTCAATAGTGAATTCGTTGCTAAGTTTAGCGACGCCTGGGATGGCTTGAAGCTCAAGCTTATTCCAGCTAATGGGATGTCATTGCACGGGGCTAACATTTGGCTGCCCAATATGAACATAGATAGGGAAGGCTCCTCCAATGTCTTAAACTTCATAACGCGGTGATTCCAATGGATGAGGCGCAGGAATCCCATAAGAACAATACGTCTTTCTCGCTATTCATCAATAATGCAGCACGATTCTCTAGTAACAGACCATAAACTTAGCTATGGCATCAGGCATGCCAAGCTTAAGGTTTTCCTAACACTAGGCCCTGAGCACATCGTCGAAAACGACGAATTGTCGGAGGAACTGGTGATCGCTGAAAAAAACGGATAATGCTGAAGGTCTTACAGACTAATCTGAAGCACTCTAGGTGTACCTTTAATAATCTGCGTGGTCCTGAGGGAATTCGGTCATAGAGGAGTTTCCAGACAGACAATACGACCTGTTCTACAAGCAATATGCTATCGGTAAGCCCAGAACATTCAATACTTGCTCTGAAACATATTAAATCGTTTTTATATCAAAACCTCAGCTCAAACCATTTAACAGTTGGTAAGGAGTATGCGAACCAAACAACATACCTCATATCAGCATATATAGCTCATGAGAGACCAGATGAAGTGGAACAACTCAGAGCCACCATAACAAAGAAGGACAACCTACTGATGGGCTGCGACGCCAACGCGAGGCATACAGTAAGGGAAGCACAGAAGATATTATACTTGATCAGGCAGATCAACAGAGTGATTCGCAATATCTGCTACAAACACAATATCAGGCACCCTTACAAGGACTTCTTTAAGTCTGTATAAGAAAGTCACAAAGTCATCCAAGAAGCAGGCCTGGATGGACTAAGAATATTGCCATTCAATAGAAACCCTTCGTTTCTAAGACGATCAGATGGAGGATGGACGGAATTCTCTGTGGAGACCCTGGAAATCCTGATAAAATAACGCTTTTTCAGATGCAGTGATGAAGGAGGAGGAGGTTTCGGCAAGTGCATACAATCAATCAATAATCAAATATCAAATCAATCAATTCCGGCGAAAAGAGTTCCTAGTCTCTGAACAGCTTCAGTCTTGTCATGCTAAAGAGATCGCAAGACCTAACAATACCTTGATAGTGGCGTTTAATACCGAACCACGTACCTTGGGGACGCACTCGAGTGGTGTTTATATCGAAGGTAGGTAAGTCCTCGAAGGATTTCAGGGTAGTTACAATAATTTAACCTCCTTTGTACTTAAAACCCGGAGCGCGTCTTAGATATCCACATGCGAAGTATTCTAGAAGAATCATCGCTATCCAAATCACAGCACGCCTACCTGAAGTCAAGTTACACGGAAACGAGGTAGTGCGAACAATCGAAAAATCCACACACCATAGAAGAACCCTTTACTAACGTACACACTGAAGCGATTGACAAATCTCTGATCGAGCTGTGCATAGGGTATTCAATGGATAGTCCCTATGCTCAGAACAAGAATAATCGAGGCAACACTAGGTAACAGGCGCTTAACCAAATTCGCCCATTGAGGGGCTGCATTATTTCTCCTCTAGCTAATCGTTATGAACAAAATGCTTGTAAGACTGGACAGAGAAAGGGTCAAAGTGGTAGCATATGCGGATGACGTGGTGATACCAGTGTTAGGGAAGTGTCCGTCCGTGATAAGGGAAATCATGAAGGCTGCTCCAAACAAGGTAAACACCTGGGTCGTAAGTTGTGGCCTTGGTGTCAGCCTGAGCAACACCCAGTGTTGCGATTGTGCTTATTTTACCTCCAAGTGGTAACCATCGGGTAGTCAATGTCCATCCAGGCTCGACTTGCCAAACTTATAAGCGCGAGTGCTAGCCAGCAGCTAAATCCGATATATTTGGAGAGCGCAGGCCGGTACAGATTTCGGAGACTAAGTCAGGGCCTTGGAGAAGAGATTGTGACGGACGAGCCCTTAATAGACCTACGGTAGCGCTTACATCTCCGAACGGGTTACTGGATTCGATCTAACCGACACCTCGTCGTAGGGGTATCTATAATGGAACCCGCCCTCCAGTTGGGGGGTTGTGACGCCAGGGTAATTGCCCGGCCATGGAAAAAGTATGTAGTTACGAAGCAACAAAAAACCTCGGATACGGACAGATTTACAGTTCACAACAGTTGCGAATGAAACAGGGACAACGACCTCTGGATCTGCACGTGGAATTCTAGGTCCGTTAATAGGCCACGTACAGCCGAATAACTAGCGGAGACCCTGGTCTGCTGCAAAGCAGATGTTACCGCCATCCAAGAAATGCGATGGGGTGGGCCGGGCAAAAACGGGATGAAAAACTGTGGCATCTACTACGGCGATTGTTATCGACGTCAAAAGCAGTACCTATTCGGATAGGGATTTGGTGTTAGAGACAGTCTTAAGCAAGAAGTCTTGTATTTCCAGCATGTAACGAGCGCCTCGTAACAATCCGTATTAAGGCTAATTTTGCCAATACTAGCCTTATATGCGCGCACGTCTCCAACGAGGAGAAAGGAGACGACAACAAAGATAACTTCTGCGGGGCAAATTTAATCCAAGACAGGTAAGAGAGGGCATCTTTGGTAGTACTGTTGGAAAGTATAGCCTGCATGACACCACCTCCGATAACGGATTCAGGCTAATCGACTTTACGTCGCAGTGAAATATTGTCCGCTCCTCCAGTATTATGGATGTCCGACCGTTCCGAGGGCCAACATCGACTTGGACCATTAACTTGTTGTAGCCAAGACATGGTTGCGGGTATCCCGAACACCGTAAAGACAAGCTAATGCTGAGAGGAAGTCGCTGGCATTTCTAAACAGAATTTTCACTGCTAGCTTGGCACTTCGATACATATCGGACCCCTGGCGAACACTATGAGCAGCATTTGTAGCGAAAATCAGAATCATGCTCGCCGAGAGCCTCAGACCACTTAGCCTGAATTCCTTCATGTTGAAGAGCATGGATAGAACATTTGAGTTTGCAACATCTCCCATCAACGCAGAAGATTCTAGGAGACTGCAAGATCGGGTCCTGTCTCCACAACTATGTTGGATTTTGGTGCACTCTACTCGTACGTCATCAATGCTTCTAACGTCTACGATCAGGTATTTTGCAGGTAATGTGGCTTTAGTGTCTGTTGGATCATGACACGAATGACAATTACTGCACTAGAAATGGCGAAAGCAGCCCGGTTTAACTCATTTAATTCCTCCAGCGAAGTTAAGTATTATATTTGGGTGTCACCCTGGGCGGCAAAACTCCAGATCTATGTCGGTTTTCTGGCCGTATAAAGGAGCTTTTGGCAGAACATTGGAACTATTACTGAAAAGGGTACTGTGGATCTTCACAGCTGTGATAAGGCTCCAAATAACGATCTGTCTCAGCTGCATGCGATCTTCCCTAGCACACATGGCTCTACTCCAGACGCATGGATGCATCTCCCTTCACTTGATATTCATACCATAGGTCCGATTTTGAAATGGCTTTCGGTATAACACAGACTGGAGTTTAGACGACCGTATGCGATGACTGTCTTTCCACTCTGGTCCTAATGACATACGAAATGGAATGATTTTAGCCAAAATCTTAACTAGGAATGGAATGTAGTCGGGGCTTCACTGATGGTTCCAAAGCCGAATTGGTGTCTTTCTGGAGGACCACATAGTTATCATAGAACTCACTCCTCCTTAGTAAAACTTGCCTCTGGCTTTCTAATCCAGAGAGCAAAGAACTATATTCTGAGGAATTGGTGGAAAAGGCGAAGGATCTGCGCCTGCAGTAACAGGTAAGCTGAGCTTAAAGCCATGCTAAAGCGTCTAACGATTTCCAAGCTAGTTCAAGAACGCAAGGCTTCTCTATGGAATCACGGGAAATAAAATCGTCGATGAGACTACTCAAACCTCCCTTAAGACTGCCTGCATCCTCGGTTAGGGCTTCTATTGACAGTTGGGTTTCATATGAACGTAACTGCAGAGGAGTCATCATCCAGGATAAAAACTAGAATGCTTCCCGCCGTCTTTTAAAATCCAGACACTTTCCTGATGTCTCACAGTGGGGAAAAGATAAGAGTGCCCAAGTCTGTTGGGCATAAGTGACACCACATCCTTATACGAATGCTGTGAGAGTGATGACGACACCGCGGAATACATCCTCTGTAGGTATCTGTCTTATGTTTATTCTGGTTCTATAGCGAACGACTAACCAATTAGATTAAAAGGAGCTTAGAAGATATGGTATCTTTGACTGATAGTATTGGTTGGCAAGTTATCCGGAATAGACTTACATGCGAACGAAGATTACGTGATTTGCTTGGTCCTCATGATCGACCTATTCATGGTGTTGTGGATAAATTTCCTATCACATGCAATCTACATGACGTAGGGCCACCAACGCGCCAACTTTATACGCGTACAGGCTAAACTATAGGCGCTGTGATGATCCGAAAGATCCGGTGTTGCCAACTGACCGTCCGCTATGCACACAATTTTGCGAAAATATCTCGCCCTACACTGGTAAAGATCCAATTCGTCCAGGACAACTAAAGTGTGCTCGACCCTTATTGTAATCGACATCGGCATGTTTAGTGATGAAGCTCACTTTGGGTTTTCGAACCGTTCATACGTTATCAGCTCAAAGTTCAAGCTCCACTGTGTTCAACAGACCAAGAGGGTCCGGAAAAGCGTCGGTGGCAGTGTTAATGCTACCTTAAGTCCTACCTCAATCCTCAACAGTTCGTTTCATAAAAGAATTAAGAATATTTACTAAAAGTGCTGATAAGTTACGAGGCACTCTCAACCAGCATCCGCTCCATGAGTACCCAACATAACAACCAACTACAGGTGTATCCCTAAGTACATCTACAAGCACTCATCTCTCATATTGATGGCCACATTTGCTTCATTATTTAGTCAACATACCGACAATATTTTTAAACAAAATTCCAACAAACTTTCGTAAAAGCATCTACGATGCTACACAGTACAGATTACAGACTACAGATACGTCGCAACAAATTTTAATTAATTTTCAACTTTTTCAGAGGATTCCTGCTCACTTCATCTCACTTCTAACTGTGCGTTTGCTTGTACTTCATAAACTGCATGATTTAAAGTTCAAACTTGTCTATAGAAATTCCCCGAAAACCCCACCCTCTGCATCCACCCAGATACACCGTCAGACAAAAACTTTCACTCTACTCGTATTTTTTCCTAATAGCGACCACGCATAACTTTTGATACAAACTATTTCTCAAACTCGTCTCGTTACCTTCGGATACCGTCCTCCTGGAGCACCGTCTGCCTGGGCAATACCTACTCGTACTACGTCTTCTGGTAGAGCTCTACCAAAAAGTAGTGTTTATGTGGCGCTTATGTTCAAAGTTCGAAACGCATTGGGTAAATTATGAAATTCTCTGTGGCTATATGAATCTTTCCAGGTGGAGGGAAATTTCCAATCCCCTCTCGTCCGAAAAAGGATTCACGATATTCTGCCGCAGTACATACTCGCATTTTCCATTCGGTAATCGATTTTGAACAAAACAAGAATTGCCTGAGGCTTGGACAGGAGGTTACGTTTCCCAGTAGTCTCTCTCTATCGATAGCGCCTTAATTATGTTACAAATTTCCCCAACAAATGACACCATCAACCTACCCCGACATTCCGTGTCCTTATGCGGATATTTACGAGCGTAGATAACCACAATAGCGCGTTGGCTTTTTGTGCAACGTTTGACTTTATCCTCGACATAGTAATCCCATTTGATGGCCTAAGACCGAGCCTGATATTGCCACTGCCACTAAAATGGGGACTCAGTCCTTCGAAAATTGCTCTAGTCGTAGACGGTAAAAAAAAAAAAAGAAGCGAAATCCATTTAAGAAAACGACGCCTCAGGGACAGATGGGTAAAAGTATCGTACTTGTGTCTGTGTATCTGGAGCGCTCTCATGAAACGATTCATGATGAAAGCACTCGACACGGAATGTAAGGGGATACATTGTACAACAATGGCAAAGGCACAAACATGTAAAGAAGAGCAGTAAGACTTTGTTATTTGGTCCTAGATAGCTTTTTGTTAAGTGGTTGTCCTTGTACCGGGATAACTACCACAATGAGTACACACAAAGAGAGTATCGAGAGAAGAAAAGATCTCCTCCTGCCACCTCCCATACACAAAGAATCCCAAGTCAAATCAAATCGTATTTTTGTGGCTGTTGTTTCAGGACACCTCTGGGAGTCATCCTCTACGAATCTCGAAGTCGTTCCATTTCAAAATCACAGCAAAGCAAGCAAAGAGTGATTAAATGAAGGTCAAACATACAGATAGAGTTATATGTTCTTTGCCTTGTCTATGTCAAAATTCTGATCGTTTGTTTGTGGCTCCCGCAACCCCGTATCATCGGTTGGAATACCGCCAATAATGAACCCTCATACAAACTTTGCACCATTATTCACGGTCGTTTTGGAGGATGAATTAAAGAGGCAGAGAGTAGTTTCATTTGCCTTAGCCATGTAATCCTGTACCATTAGAACGTTGCCTCGCAGCCATCACGTTCTGCTGCGTTCTAAAATTGAATCCATCTCGTTTCGTAATAACTTTGAAAATGCTCAACGTCGAACCGTTTACGGTCGTATGAACGGAAATACTCATAAAAAACGACGCGGCAAAGAGGCTCCTTAGAATTAGAGTCGGAACGATAATTCAACACATCTTATCCCTCCGAAAAAAAAGGAAAACAAAATGTATTAGCTGCAAACTTTTGCAATTTGCATTTAAGAAACCAAAAAAACAAACAGGACGAATCTGATGTACCCTGGAAAATTTACCATGTCAATATTTTTTTGGTTACCCTCTGGGAATAAGGTGGACCTTGAGCCCAAGGAATATAACCCAGACCGTCAGATTTAAGCGCGTAAAAAGTTTTTGAGTTGAGTGGGACGATATGTGAACGCATTTGGAGCTGATGAATATCCGCTTGGAGTAGGACCTGTTGAATGAGGGTACACTGAATGGTCCCGGGAAATTTTGTTTGAAAATAAATCACTTAGAAGAGGAATCTGCGGGGAGCACTCCAGAAAGGCTATTTGAAGTGAGAATTACTTTCGAATAGTGAGCCGCCGACAGCTTCACTCGCGGATAATTGAGGGAACTTCAGCAGACGTTGAATGAAATTGGAGGAATGGAAAAAGAGGCAACATTAGTGTTAAAGGACTTTTGAATTGGTGCTTTGTTTGATATAAGATGGTGAAACATAAGTAGAGTTTAATGAGAGCACAAGTTGTTCCTGTCGGGAAGAACTTTAGCAATTGCCGAAAGGGACGCTTGGGACTAATGAGAGACGACGACCGCAAGGTTGGTTATGGCTTTGCAACGGTGGATTACAGAGCACATTTTTAGAAAATTGATTGTAACTACCCGCTTCTTATGAGATTAACAACGATTTTGAAATTCCCAGCCTTAGGAACAAGGGCCCAGACCGTATTGAAACACGATTATCCCCATTCAAAAGCACTTAAAAGTAACGAACTAGGGTACTACGGAATCAAAGGTAGATAGATACTCTGAGCTCCTATATATTATATCATTAGCAAGACCATATGGCTGAGTTTTGTACGATAAGAGTAGGCACTGAGGGGTAATCAACTTAGTGAATTAGTTACTATGGCGACACGTCGATTGTGCTTATTCTACCTCCTCATGGTAGTCAGCAGGGTACTGGTTTCGTTCAAACAGATTCGACTCGCCAAACTTAAACGCGCAAGTGTTATGTAGGAATAAGTAGACACACTGTCCAGTTAGAACTGACTGAAGGAGAACTTACAGCGGATAATTCGCGTGACTGCATCAACTTCGTGGTCAGTCAGTCTGTTAGAAAAGCGGTTGGATCGGCCGGATAAATGGAGAATGAAAGACTTTGACATATACTACAGTGACTGTTACAGGGAACAAAAGTCTATTTGGTTGCGGACTTATTGTAAGTGGCGGACAAAAGCAAAAAGTCTTGAGCTTTCGGGAGGTGAGCGAACGCATTGTAACAATCCTCAGCAAGCAATCAACTCGACAACGTTCAGACGACGCTACCAAAGAATGTTTCCTCAAGCTATTTGAAAAATCGTTCAACTGGTCCCACAGGGATCGCGATGGGCTTGTTTTGGTGCCTAGTGTTTGTGTGACGGCATATCCATCACACCCCTGTTTTAACCTAACCTAACCTACTTATGTATTTGAGATCTCTGAAGCGTCAAAAACGAAATTATAGTCCTTTGTTAGCTTGAATGGATACGCATACAAAGATAGAATACAAAGAAAAGTAAAATCTATTTTTCGTCTGATATATTATTTTTACTCATTTAACAAACATACACAACGAAAGCGAACAAATAAATAATATTCCACAGTAATTCACTATAACAAAAACGAACAAAAAAATGTATATTTCACAGCAATTTATAAGTCTTCAAGTACTTCAACTTTATGCTAAAATAACCATTAATTTTCTTCTGGCTTAAGGACACGTTGAGGTTATTGAAAAGACTCTATTATAGACAAGCCCTTAAAAAAAATTAAATTCATGAATTGCCTCGTCTCTACGAGTACTAGGCTTTGACAATGACGACGTACCGGCATCCAATTCATCCTTCAGATTTTAGTCATCTTCTTCCATTTAAAAGTTCTTGTTCATCAATCTCTCCAAAAAATTCTTCATTTTCTTCCACATCAAACTCTGCGTTACGTTCGTGTTCTTCCCAGGGAGCAGTCATTAAGATTTAATTCGGTGTCTTCCTCTTTAACAATTCCTAACATTATGAAGTGTTTGTGGTGTAACAAGCCATCAAGATCTTTTTATAATTTGTAAGGCGCACAGCATATTAATTTTACGCAAAGTCTTCCAAATGACCGCTTTCAATTGTCAATGTTGCTTTCGGCCTGAGCATTGCTTATGCTTTAAGGAGAAAAATGACATAAATACGAAAATATAGCAACAGTTTCCTGGCTCGGTCCAAGGGTTGGATGTGACTTGTGCTATTGCAGGCTTAAAATCTAGTTTAAGGCGTAAAGCCATGTCTTCATTGTATCATCAAGTCCTTTGAGTATTTCGCACCATGAAATGCTTGTCATTCATCCCTTTTTGTTGTAAAGAGTTTTCCAATAGGGACTTGACAACTTTGAATTTAATTTGCGAACGCACTCTTTCACTAATCATCAAACTGTCACTGTCACTCTACTCAGTAAACTCAACATTTTCATTATGGTAAAGTACACGAACGAGCAACGTCTGCAAATTATAAAAGTTTTCTACCGAAATTCGGAGTCGGTGACTACAACTTTAAGAGCGTTAACTCCAATTTTCGGTCGTAATTCTCGCCCTAGTAGACAGGCAATAACAAGTTTAGTGCAAAAATTTGAGTCTACATATTCGTTGTGTCAGTGAGACAACGGGTTGGTCGAAGTGTCGAAAATATCGCTGCCGTTCAGGCGTCCGTAGCAAACGACCCAAATCAGTCAATTCCACGGCGTTCTCAAGAATTGGGCATCGCTCAGACCACATTATGGCGTATTTTGCGTAAGGATCTTGGTTTACACCCATACAAAATCAAGCTGACTCAAGAATTGAAGCCGATGGACCATTTGAAGCGACGTACGTTCTCCGATTGGGTTCGGGAGATGCGCCAAGATGATGAATTTCATCGCAGCTCATTCAGCTCATTTTTGGCTCAATGGGTTCGTCAATAAGCAAAATATGCGTTATTGGTCGGGTGAAAATACACATGTGCTTCATGCATCACCACTTCATCCACAAAAAATAACTGTTTGGTGCGGTTTGCATGCCGGCGGCATTATTGGGCCATATTTTGTCATCGACGATAACGATCGTCACGTTACTGTGAATGGTCAGCGTTATCGCGCAATGATCACCGATTATTTGTGGCCCGAATTGGAAGATATGGACTTGGACGACATGTGGTTTCAACAGGATGATGCCACAAGCCACACAGCACACGCTACAATCGATTTAATGACTTTAAGTATGGTGAGCGTGTTATCTAAAGAAATGGGCCAGTCGATTGGCCGCCTCTTTCGTGCGATTTAACGCCGCTTGACAACACGCCGACGATGTTGGAAGAGCTCAGAGCCAACATTGAAAGCGAAATAGCGGCCGTTTCGGCAGAAATGTGTGGCCGAGTAGTTGAAAATTGGGTCCAAAGAATCGACCGCTGCAAATGTGCCCGCGTTGGCCATATGAACGAAGTCGAGTTCCATTCACAAATGTTTTGATTGTACTTCAAGCCGATAATAAAGTTTTTGAAATATCTCAAATGGTTTGCGTTTTATTTAAAAAAAAGTTTTCAAGCCCTTATTGGAAAATCCTATATAAGGCATTTATCCGCCAAAAATTGTAGTACTAGTACAATGCACACATCTGGCCACGTGCGTCTAAAACATCTCTGCACTTGCTAGATAAGTTTCAAAACCGTGCGATAAAATTCATAGGTGATGCTAACATCACTCAGTCAATGGACACCCTCGAACACGGACGAAATGTCTCGTGTCTCACTCTGTATACCCTCTAGCCCACTTTCGGACGTACTCCAAAATATCGTGATTCATTCCTAAGCCGAACAACTCGCTTGTGGAATGCCCTGACGAGCTCTCTATTTCCTAGTCATTATAATATTCAGACATTTAAAGCCAACGTACATCAGTACCTATCTTTCTTCCCTCCTCATTTTCTTTGGCCCGCGCGGTGTGCAAACATTTTAAGGGTACCTTAACCCCTTGACGTGGTGTTAAAGAGACAGATTCTCTATAGTTGGCGCAGAGACCTTCCTTCTTGATTTAATTGAAATATCGCTATCCAGGCTTCTCTTCTTCGGGTGGACGAACATCGGAATGTTAGTCGTCGTCGTTTAACAGTCTGCAGGAGTAATTCTTCAAAACATTAACTCTGTTACTACGTCCCCATCCTTATCTCTGCAAGCCTCTCTTCGGCATTCGTGTCCTTAATAAGTCTTTTCACATTTTGGTAGATCTTCCTAATGCAATACGATCCTAAGATCCAATCTTGAAACTTCTTCAAGATTCCAAGCAACAATTTTTGCAGACTATAATGGATCAAAAGAATAACAAAAAGGCATTAATATTAACATTTGAAAGCTTTGACAAAGCCAGAACTTGAGCTGCATTCATGTGGCAATATAACATTGCAAACAACGAAGTTGAAGATAACATTAACGCGCATGCCTACTCAGTTGGTTTGGTGGTGAGTCTCTGGAGTTACTACAGGAATTAAATGGTGAAACAGTCCCTTTTAAAATACCTTTTAATGAACTAATACAAAAACTTAACAACAATTTCGAGCAAAAACCTCATATGCTGGCATCAAGGTTCAAATTTTATCGGCTATTCATGCAACCTAACCAGACATAAGCGAAATCGGTGGCCGAGCTTCGAGGAAAAACAAAGTATCGTATGTTTGTGATAATTCTTTATATTCTCCACGAAAAGGTTCGATCCTCAGCAGTGGAGAAGGAAAATCCTACTCTGGACGAGTTTCTCCAAATTGTCCAATTGAATGAAGGAATGATGAGGACATGCATCGAACTTTAAGGTGAACAGAAGTGTGGCGCTGCAGTAAAGCGATCAATCAAGAAACAAATGCTAGTAGTCATAGAGTGCAGCAACATAGCCCGGGGTGTGAAATTTATCATCAGTGCTCTCAGTGTCTTCATTTCAGAAATAACCTTCAACCCATGTAATGTGCCATTTGCACTCTATAAAGACCTTCGCATTGAAGTTGACAGACTGCTCTCAAACCAGTGAACCCAAGCGCCAATAGTCGTTTCTAAGAAGTCCAAAGGGAAAGACAGAATATGCGCCGACTTCAAGGTAACAGTGAATGCACAAACTGAACGAGCTTTCTAGCAGCCATATTGAACTTACCGAAGCGTCCAAGAAATTTATAGTTAATAATACATCTTTTGGCTTGTTACAACACCAACGCTTGCCATCCGGAATAGCTACTGTTCCAGGTTATGGAAGCGATAACAACAGATATACCTAGTTGTGGGGTCTATCTCGAGGACATTATCGTAGCTGGTAGCGATGATATAACCTTAAGTGCAGACAAGAAAAATGTCATTTTGCCCGAAATAAACTGGACAACAACTTTTCCCAGAAGCCTTAGTTTTGAACTACACTATCTACGAAGAAAAAATACTGGTAAGGCGGCTCAGTTTGGTGCAATTTAATGTAAAATTACCGGCCACAGACGCATAGAAGACTTTTATTAGCGACGCACTATCGCATTGTTGTCTTGATGGTACCGTAAAAACCCATTGCCTTTGCCTTGGAGACGCTAAATGAAAGCCAATCAAAATACTCTCAAATTGAAAGAGAAGCGCTATCAATTACATTCGGTGTTGCCAAATTAAATCAATGTCTTTATGGCAGACACTTTGACCTCCTCTCCAATCACCAAGTACTTACCATTCTCTTCCCCCCATCTAAAAAAGTAACTGACATGACTATTCATCGGTTACAACAGTGGGCAATCAATCTCCAAGTGCACAGCTTTTCAAATCGAAACACAAAGCAACGTGCCAATGTTGACATATAATCGCCACTTCGACTTCCACTTCCAATGGGAGATGACATCGAATTTGACAAAAAGGAGAACGACATGCTTAACTTGATAGACCATGTCTACGAGTCGGTGATAGCAAAAATCCCCTGGGTGCAGATATTATAGCACTCTCTACAGAGTGGAATCTTCTTCACACTGACCACATCCGTGCTGTGATACCTAAGGATATATACTTCAATGCTACTCGAGGGCCACAGAGGGCAAACCCGAATGAAGCAATTGGCGGGCAGATACGTGTGGTTTCTCAATATTGACAAAGCAATCAATCAAACGACGTTTGTGCTACCTGCCCTACAAACCTTAGTCACCCAAAGAAGCAATTCATTTCCTGGCCTAAAGCGGCTAGTGTATAGGGAAGGGACCAAATACACCTTATAGATCCGTTCTTTTCTCATATGTGGCCAATTGTTGTCGATTCGTTTTTCAGTTTGCCGTTCATTTACGAACTTCTGCGACAACTTCATCATAATCATAATAATCTTCACTAAGCACTGCAAAAAGTCACTGACAACGGCCCACAATTTATGTCTAACGAATTTATGCCGTTTAAACTCTATTCAGCACATCACCTTTTTATTTCATCCAACTTCAAATGGCCTTGCTGAATGTGCAGTAAGGACTTTCAAAAAAAAAAACCTTCAAATACCTCACGACTTTTAGGACAACCCCCAATCAATAGTCTGCGAAGTCACCCGCGTTTTGTATATTCATCAGCTCCGAACTAACTTTTCAACCCTCTTTCCGAAAGTGAAGCAGATCAAATTGAACCCTCGATAGTTTGAAGTTGGCTGGAAGTTTTAAGGCGTTGAATTCCCGGAAGTATTACCAAGGCAATTGGGGATATTACTTGAAATATTGCAATGAAACGACACCAAATCAGCTTCGACCAAGATATCAGGAGTCTTCAGCGACTTATATTGCTGATGATGACATTGAAATTGAATTGCATTAATTACCAGCAACAAAAGCGAACACTTCCACTCCAGTACCAGAAGCCCAGCCTTGCTAAATGTCTAAACGCAGACTATGATCGGAATGCGGCCATCCGTTACGAGAGGAAGATCGAAGAAATTATACAACCCTAAGCCTAATTTCGGTTCTGACATTCCATTGGGGTGTGTTAAGTGTTCTGTCAAAGCCTGACTTAAGTCTGTTCTCACCTCATCCACCGAGTTCGAGTGCTCCTTTGCTTATTTCGTTTTCTTTCTAAGAATCCTCTTATCATCGGTCGGTAAAGGCTTTAGCAATCTCTTGCAATTGTAGCCGTTCAACGTAAGGTTTCTTCAGTACTTCGGCCTATGGGATACTCGTAATGTGGTCTGAGTCGATGTTGGCTCTCCGAAACAATCGGGCATCCAGAATACTAGAGCTATGTCTTAATTCCATCGACAATGTGGTCAAGCTGGTTGATGGGCCTTTGTACAGTCGATTAGCTTGTGTCTGGTTTCGAGTAGCCAGAAGACTATGAAAACAAGTTGAAGTAAAATTAAAATCACGAACGACGATCTTAACATTGCGCTCAGGACATTGCCTATACATTGGATTGAGGAGCTAGAAGAAACAATTTTTGGTATAAACTCCAGCATTAGTCTTACGCGTACGTTGGCGAATTTCGCCTTGATGCAGTTTATAATCAGACGTTCGCTCAGATGCCTGAACTTCAAGAATTATTGTTCAAGTCTTTCACTGATGACATGAAAACATCTAAATAGGCGCCACTTCTGCTATCTGTAGGAACCAGTGTGGTAGATATCAGAACTTCTAATCCATCTTTTGCACGGCCTACCATATGTACTTCTTAGATGGCGATAAAAATCGCTTTGTAGTGGTCAAAGGCCTCTGCACATTGTTCAGTTGCAAGTGAACTATTAAGTATTTTTCACCCTGGAGGGTCAGATCATTCCGAGGATGATGCAAGCATCTGTCTGCGGAGGTAAGCCCGCTGGCCTAGGTCACCATATCTATTACGACGATCTAGCTAGATTGTTTTATCCATCACCAATGCTCCATTAAAATCGCCAGTAGCATTCTACACCTCCAATACCTTAGCCGTAACACCCGTCTCGCTATGAACTTGCAAACATTTAAGACCAATGTACATCGGTACCTCTCCTTTTGCTCCCTACGTTTTCTTCGCCGGAGCTGTGTACTACATTTTAAGGATAGGTACTCGTACACAAATCCCTGGAAATTTGTAATTAAATTTGGTTATTTGCTCTCCTAGACAAAGGCAATCGTAGTCAGGATGGTCATTATTCAATTGACCAATTCCTTGCTCCAAAAAGATCCAAAAGCAATCAAAAATGAAGATGCCAGGTACCTAACAACCTGCTAGTCGCTTCCAACACCTAAACATAAATTCACACAAAGTCCCCAGCAAGGAAACACATCTACGGGAAGAGAGATCCATTCAAGTTAACTTTTGAAAATTAATAAACTTTCTCAATGCATGGCAATGGAAAACCTTTATTTCCAACTTCAACATGGACTCCAACTATACCCAGTTGCTTTGGAATTTTTTTTCAAAAAATCACAAAACTGCAAAAGAAAACATCTACGTAGAGCAATTAAATTAACAGAAAGAAGAGAGAACACCTCAAGTCCAGCTCCATCATCTCCCATTCGAAAAACCATTCAATCAAAAGCAAATCCATAGGGGAAGACGAGGAGGAAAACATGACCAAGTGTACTCGTATATAGTACAAGCAAGAACAGTTGAAAGAGGAACTCAAACTCAAAAACATCAACAAAAACACAGAAAAGAAAAACATCAGAGCAAAAGAAAACTGAAAACAATTTCCTCAATGGTCGGTTCGAATCGATACATTAATTCCCTGACCAAGACAGCCTCTGCTCTCTAATATAATTCCCAAGAGCCATTCATCAGATTTTTCACCATTTTACGAATATGAAAACATTTTCCACTTGCTACCGTTAGATTTGATTCAAAACCTACACAAAAAGATGTTCGAAAGAAAAGGGATATTCGTTGAGAAGGAAACTTACCCATATAACGACTTGGTCATCACCGCGTCCAGCCTTTTGCCGCCATAGAGGCACCGTCCGTCCTTCATTTGAAACGAACACAGCATAGCACTTGGAGAGTTCTTCGGGTCGAGTCTTTTCAACTTGCTCGCATAGTTTCCACACATTTTCCTCGCTGCAAAGGAGAGAAAGGAAATGAGTTTTTTTTTTTTTTTTAAATTTGAATTTTGTTTTAAAGAGGAAAATTAGATAAATATAATGGGGGACAGGAACGGAGGCATCTTCCCTTACTCTAATCCCACTGCAAACGTCCTTGTTGACTTTCTGATTAGCGTGTGCATTGAATTGGTCATTCGCTTACCCAAGTGGTTCCGATTTCAAGGAGAACTCTATACTCCAGCTACCATCTGGAGCACTTAAATTATTCCTGCTCCTCCTGTTCTTCTTCCTCATTCCATTACCTGCCACACACCCACCCACCAACTGCTGCACCAAGATACGAGTACAACAGAAAATACGATTTTGCAATGTTCGAACACAAATCCTTTAGATTGCATGCGAAGCAGGATGAAGGCATCTACCTAAGCCAACTAAACTAGAGAGCAGGGGGAGGCACAAATGCAAAAAAAAAAAAAAAACCAAAGAAACCTAGTAGATCCGCTTGCATATAAAATTGAAAGAGAGTACATACCTCCACCAGGCGACGTTGAAATTGAGATTGAAATATTGGGCGGTCGGTACGAGTAGCTGCTGAGCTCCTGCTTGAAGCATGTTATGTGAGCTTTGGTGGTAAATTGTGGATCAAGGATACACACCACTGCACCCAGTGCAATTTCAGACTTCAGGCCCTAGAAGAGCACAGAAATCTCTTTCCAAGGATTAGTATCAAGGAAATAAGCTCATGGGAATTAGCCCGCCTTCGGAGAAGTACAATAAGTAGCTACGAATAGATGGAATACGAGTACATCTACAACTACGAGTATGTATCGCCGTCTTTCTTCATATCAGACGGTGTGTTGCAATTTGTTATTTTCCTTTTTACTGGTTACTGCTGCTAGCCCACACACATTCAGGGATAAATTGAAATTAGTTTAGGGAGCAGGTACCTACCCCGATTAAACAATGTTCAACATGACGGACGGAAGATGTACTTGTACTTGTACTCTCAACCCTCTGGTTTTCACTCTAAGTCCGACTGCTGCTAACGATGTACTGAAATTGAATTTTGAGATTTTCTTTTAATGAAAGAAAATTCAAGGTACGACAAGGTACATACGAGTACATACATATTTGGTAGCCACAAGCAACCTCTCTCCATGTACCTATGGGTGGAAGGGAAAATGTGCGCAAGGATAACGAATGAGTAAATATTTAGTCACTTGATAATTTCAGTTGCTTGTTGCTTTGTGGGGTAGTTTCGAAAGATAAAATCGCAGATGGGATTGTAGGACATTCTGTCAAGGCAGCAGAAGTGGAACTCCCACACACAACCTTACAGTAGAGTTGATTTAATTAAACCGGGTTGGAAGCCAGCTTGTGCTACACTATCATTTGACATACTCATGTGGGAAGGCGGAAATACTTGTTTATCTTGGATGAGAGCAAAAGAAAACAATTTAGTCCCTTCATTGGTGATGGTGATTGAAGCTTTTGAGACCTGGTAAAGTTTTTTTTTTTTTTGCAGGAAAGCTTGTGATAAATCCAAGTCACCAAAAGACCGCTAGGACAAGAAATCAGATGTATTATAGGAGCTCATACGGCTAGTTTTCCAGAGAAGAAGTTGATAGCGTTTTTTTTTCCAGGATGCAGCTGTCATATTTCCTATAGTTCAGCGATGTATAGCTTGTAATGCGCTAACACAAGATCATGTCAGGATTTTATTGGTATACTAGGCGTACGCTTAAGTGTTTTTGGGATCTCCTTGAAATGTCTGCATACAGCGCGGTCGAAGGATAATCAGGGAGAGAGGAATCGGTGAACGTTGGTTTTGAATGTTTTGAAGTTGTAATGGCTGGGAAATAAAGAGCTCGGCAGGGCATTCAATAAGCGAGCGAGAGCAACTCCGAAAGTAGGTTTAAGGGTAAACCAATGACCATTCCTATCGACACAGGTGGCGGAATGTTACTGGCCATTTCGATGGATCACTAGAACAGGTTAAAGCAGTAAACATTACGTCGGCGTCAACGCGTGTCAAATATTATCATCACCTAATTTTCAGTCTTATCTAGAGAGTTCAGAGAGGTTTTAGAACTATGTTTTGTCGATATATCAGATGAGGTAAAGTATTTCTTAGGAAACCTAGACATTTCGCAGGATTTTTGTTGACATAGGATTGAATAAGCTTCAACTACGCTGCCGTTCTAGGGGCGAAGATTAGAAACGCCCGATAAATATAAAAAGCAGAGATAAAATGAATATTGGAAAGAGTTCCGGAGTTACAATGGAACCCTGGGGCACATCTCTATTCCACACTTGAATTGAACATTCCGAAAAGTTATTTCTATTCCATTGAAGAAGTGATTCATCGATCCCATTCGTTTTCGACGGAAGAGCCTAATTTCAAACTCCGTCAAATGTCTTGGAAATATCAAGTGCAACTTTCTTACCTTCGACAGATTGGTGTAGATTTTGGTTCCACTTTTCGGTGGGATATTCCATCAAATTACTAGTTTTCGTGCTTCGAGATATTTCATGAGCTGAGTCAGCGTTCCCATGACCTTAGTAAGTGGGGCATACGTGCAATGGGTTCTTATGAAGACGGAAAGGAAAATTCGCTTTTTTTTTAAGGACGGGTTGGGACAAATCTTCTTTTCCATCTATTCGGAAAGTTTCCTTAAAACTGGGATTTATGAGAGTGCTTATGCAGTGGTTTTGCTAGTGTGAAAGAAAACCACTTTAGAAATACCAACTGGACCAGCGGATTTATAGAGAAAGTGGATTCGCCCCATATGATTTTCGAAGCACTCAAGTGTAGCGGGAGACATGGCAGAATCTGGAACCATTGAGCTAGCTGTGAAATGCCCCAAGAACTGCCAGATGGAGCGTCATTATAAGTGAGCGGTGGAGTGGAGAATGGGGCAAACTTTTTAATGTTTTTGACCAACGACCGAGAGTTGTAAATTTGTCAAACTGAAATTTTACGAGAAGCGGAAAGAAGTAAGTCATTCCTGGTTCGTTTAAGTTTTTGCAGTTGCCCTTGTCGGGTTGGTCTTAAAAGAGGGGTAAAACATCTTATTCCAAAGAGAATAGTGTTGGTGATAATATCAGCAGCGGCATCCACGAAAAATAATTAATAGTCAAAATTCTGAAAGAAGCTATATTGGTACACAATTTTTTTCTCTTCCATATGGTCAGGGTACCGGAAATTGGCTAGTATGACACACTGGTCCGATGAACCTAGAGGGGGTGCAGATAAACGGTGTACTAGTCAAGGTGAGGGCATCTATAGAGACGAGCTATACAGAGCATTGTTGAGTTTTGGTATTCCTGCCAAACTTGTCCATTTACACAGGATGACGATGAACAATACACGCTGAGAAGGTCGGTAAAGAAATCACCGAGATCTTTGATGTCAAAAAAGCATTTTGACAAGGCGACGCGATGTCATGCGATTTCTTTAACATCAGTCTTAAAAGAATTGTGCAAAGCTCACACGCTTTGTCTGTCCAATTACTCGCATACGCCGATGGCATTAACATAATCGGAAGAAAGCAGCGTGATATCAGTGGCGCTTTCGCGAGTTTTGGGAGGTCAGCGGCGAAGATGGGTTTAACAGTCAACGAGGGGAGACCAAGAATATTTTGTCAACAAGAAAGGACACCCAACACCGAAATCTCGAACAGAACGTCACAACCTTGACGTAGTTTGTCTACCTATGTCCCACAATCAATTCAGACAACGACACCAGCACTGAGACCAAAGGAAGAATAACTTTTGTCAATCGCTGTTTCTTTGGGCTAGCAAAGCCCTCTCTCGAACAACAAAAATGATCATATATAGGGTTTTCCAATAAGGACTTGACTACTTGTTTTTTTAAATAAAACGCAAACCATTTCAGATATTTCAAAAACTTTATTATCGGCTTGAAGTACAATCAAAACATTTATGAATGGAACTCGACTTCGTTCATATGGCCACCGCGGGCACGTTTGCAGCGGTCGATTCTTTGGACCCAATTTTCAACGACTCGCCCACACATTTCGGCCGAAACGGCCACTATTTCGCGTTCAATGTTGGCTCTGAGCTCTTCCAACGTCGTCGGCGTGTTGGCATAAACCAATGAATTAACGTAGCCCCACAGAAAATAGTCAAGCGGCGTTAAATCGCACGAACGAGGCGGCCAATCGACTGGCCCATTTCTTGAGATAACACGCTCACCATACTTACCCTTCAATAAATCGATTGTAGCGTGTGCTGTGTGGCTTGTGGCATCATCCTGTTGAAACCACATGTCGTCCAAGTACATATTTTCCAATTTGGGCTAAAAATAGTCGGTGATCATGGCGCGAAAACGCTGACCATTCACAGTAACGTGACGATCGTTATCGTCGACGACAAAATATGGCCCAATAACGCCGCCGGCATGCAAACCGCACCAAACAGTTATTTTTTGTGGATGAAGTGGTGATTCATGAAGCACATGTGGATTTTCACCCGACCAATAACGCATATTTCGCTTATTGACGAACCCATTGAGCCAAAAATGAGCTTCGTCACTGAAGATGATTTTGCGATGAAATTCATCATCTTGGCGCATCTTCTCCAGAACCCAATCGGAGAACGTACGTCGCTTCACATGGTCCATCGGTTTCAATTCTTGAGTCAGCTTGATCTTGTATGATCAAGATCCTTACGCAAAATACGCCATAATGTGGTCTGAACGATGCCCAATTCTTAAGAACGCCGTGGATATTTTCGACACTTCGACCAACCCGTTGTCTCACTGACACGGCAACATCAAACAACGAATATGTAGACTCAAATTTTTGCACTAAACTTGTTATTGCCTGTCTACTAGGGCGAGAATTACGACCGAAAATTGGAGTTAACGCTCTTAAAGTTGCAGTCACCGAATCCGAATGTCGGTAGAAAATTTTTATAATTTGCAGACGTTGCTCGTTCGTGTACTTTACCATAATGAAAATGTTGAGTTTACTGAGTGAAGTGACAGTGACAGTTTGATGATTAGTGAAAGAGTGCGTTCGCAAATTAAATTCAAATTTGTCAAGTCCCTATTGGAAAACCCTTTGTAAGAACTGGCAATCCCAGTCTTGCCTATGGCGCAGAGGCATACAATTATCAAAAATGGATGAGGGCGCTCTTGGCTGCTTTGAAAGGAAAACTCTTCGGGTGATACAACGACGAACGAATAAGAGTGAAGGTCCAATGACTGAGGTGGCTGGATCATGTAGCCCATTAGCGAAACTGGAGGCACTTAGCTAAAAATCGAGCTGGCTGGAGACGTTTGTTGCTTAGGTCCACTCGAAGCGCCGTCTTAAGTAGATCGGGGTGAGAAATTAAAAATAAGTCCAAAGTGTTGCATAACTATCAAGGGCAGTTGGAATTGATTACATCAGCATTCCGAATTAGAGCAGGAATTACATTGTGGTGGAGTTTTACGCACGTAAATGGCGAGACCTTTATTAGAAATTAATAGTGTATGAGAAACCATTATTTGCATTTATGTGTCATGCGTCACGGAAAACTGTAACGAAGTCAATGTTGCACAAAATACAATATCACGAGCTACAGTCGGGACAGTTGGTAGTGAGGCACAATTAAATTTCATGGTAGGTAGTGGGACTGTGTTTGAGGAATGCCGGTGGTCCTTTTCAACCTAAGAAAAAGGAATACGAGAAAGTGTCCGTAATTTTGATAGATTTTTCTCAAAGAGCAATGTTATGAACATTCATCAAAAGGCTAAATTCCCATGTGAAACCGATAAATCTCGCACGGAAAACTGTAAGGATGAACAAGAAGGATTCAAATTGAAATAAGAATCGATACTGAGAATATTCAGGAGCAACAACTTCTACGGTTCTGGCAATAGCAAGGTGGCGCCAACCTAATTTCGTCCTACCAGAGCCACTTTAAGTGGCTGCATAATTGATCAAGACCCCTCACTACAGCCCTTATAGTGATAAGCTATATGGAATCATTTTTAGTTTCGGTAGCCTCATCTAGATAGGGTGATAATGACAACCGGGGACAACTCAATTTGAATCGTTTACGAATTGCCGGTGACGTGAATACTTACTTACGCGCTACAGTCTGGCATGAACATGGGCTAGCTAGACGATTTCTCGCCAGCTGTTTCCGTACTCACGGCTCGGTGGGTTCGCCCAATCGCATCAATGTTACCCGAGCTCACAAGTAATTTTGCGGACTTAGAACAGATAGTTCCTCTTTTGCTGGTCACTGAGTTTTCCGCTATTTCCAGGGCGATGTCAAAAAAAGTCACATCTAAGCGCGTCGTCTTTTCAAAAACCTTTCTTGGCATTGAAAGTCTAAGTTAATTCATTATAAGCTGGAGCAGCTAGCATAGTTTTCCTGACGAGTTTGGCAGAGATGGCAAAACTAAACATGCTATACTACGCTTCTCCCTATGCTCACTGTCATATGCTGTCATATCAAATCATCAGGTATGTTTTCCTCTGACCACATCTTACAGATAGGCTGGTACATGTTCCCAACCGGGTCATCTTCAGCTGCTTTACATAGCCTAAAAGGGCTTAAGTTTGCTCAAGTAGGTTTGTTACGATATTGCTACCTCAACTTCGGCCAGGTTAGGGGGACGGAATTCTCTATTATCTCCGTCCAGAGCCAATGGTTTATCCTGTCTGAGAGCGGTATTTTGACCCATCGACATTACACAGTCTGCAGAAGTACGCTTTCCATATTCGCAGCACGGACCACGGATGGACCTACTAGATTGTTAAAGGCTTGTATTCCGGCTTTGTAACCCTGTTTATTCTCTTATGAGACGTTCGTATGTCGTTGGTGCAATAATATCTCCACAATTCCCCGATCACGCGCTTCTCGTGATCTTCCTTTTTATTTCCGGGAACTGTGTAATCTTCCCGTCTTTTCTGCTCCTAGAGCACACGAGCAGTTCTTGTTTTTCTAACCCGTGCAGCTTTACATGCTTCTTGTTCGACTGGATGTGCCTGCTTTCATTCGTCGTCAAATGAGAGGATTCGTTGACAACGAGGGCTAGGAATTTTGAGTGAACTTGGCGGACATGCGATCGGTAACGATTTTAGCGGTCTCTTGCGATTGAAGGAGTCTTACTTGACACTGGTGTGTTTGTGATATCCGCATTCATATGCTGACTGCAACAAGATACTGATCACAGTCGATGTTGGCGGAAAGCTAAGACATACAGAATGCTAGATGAGTTCTTTGCCCCGATTGCATTAGGATCAGTCTGGATGTGATGTGGGCACAAAAACTGAATCCAGGACCGGACATGGTATTTTCCGATGACCCGCTCAAAGACAGCTTACGCAGACATGCGTTAAGATTGCTGATTGGATTATGCCATAGCTGGTTCGGTCTAGGAGGTCTTAGAATTGGCCTTCGTTGCTGTCATCCTTATCCTCTGTTACGCATGAACGTAGGTCTGGTTTATATTTCCGAATTTTGCTTTGATACGGATTGTCAGGCGACATAAACCAATATGTCGGCACAAATAAACGTAGTTCTAAGCTGTCACTCACATATTCTAAGCACACGGAGCACTAATTTTCCTTGGATATGCTTTACAAAGGACAGGTGATCAAGTTTGGTCTAACTCATCAGCTATTCAGTAGCCAGCGAGAATAAGCAATGATATCTAGTAACCAGCACCGCAAAGTTCACAAGTCTTATTGATATTGCTTAAACAGAAGGCAATAGCACGGCGCCGACCTATCCTCCGTAGCCTATTTTCCTTCAATACGATGTCAATGTTAAATTGATTTCTCTGACTGGATACGACGTGCTACTTTTATCTAAATAAGGACGCGTTCTCATTCTTTGCGGGTTGAATTCAAAAATTAACTCTGACGTTTATATCTCTCACCCAGGTTCCTCAAAAAATGAAACACGCCAACGCAAGCAGGCATCCTTTAGAAGCATAAAAAAAAGGCAATGGAAACACGAAATAATCTGAAAGACAAATACTCCCCACTCAGGTCTGAAACCTCTCCATTATCCATGGAAGACCCCATCACCGTCATCATCGTCGTTCTTTAGCTCCTCTTGTAGGTAATATTTCACATGGCAAAATGCCGCAGAACAAAAAAAAAGTAGAGCAACGTACACCGAAAAGGACATGCTAAAATACGTGTTAATTTAACGAAACTGCGCTCCACACAATGTCGTCGTACGCTTAAGGAATTCAAAAAAGGCTCCACTCTACCAAATTGACAGCATCAGGAGCTGTAGGAGCAATAGAATTCTGCCACTGTTACCTAGTAACGGCACCAGAATCTCACTCTTCCGCATGCATTCAGTCAATTGTTCGCTTCGCCTCGTTTTCTTCGTTTTGTTTTTGTTTTTTTTTTTTTTTTCTGCAAGCTACAGGCTATGGGCATAGTAGCATATACTCATACACACTACTGGTAAAAGAAGCGCTCCGAAACAACCAAACCAGCATCGCTGTGTTCCATCAAAATGGGATCCTGGGGAATAACATATCTCCGCTCTTGTCATACGTATGCGCTAAGCGCGACAACATTACATAACCTAATTTCATTGCTTGTCCTTGGTACTTTTACGTCCTCTGATGCACGAGTATATAAATATGTATATGTACTATTCCTTCGATGTTGTCGACTCCTTTGCCAGGAGTCGTGTGTGTATTTTTCCTTTCGTCTGAAGAAAATATGATTAGGCAGAGGAGGGTTGTTTGGGGAGTTGACAGATGGCGGTGGTTCATGCTTGAGGTTAAGGCGGTTATGAGCTTCTATAAATGTTGTACTTTGTAAATGTTGTTGAATGAGATGAGATCATGATATTTTGTATCCCTAAGGGTCAAACAACAACAACAACAACAGCAGTAACAGGAAGAGGAAACTACAAATGCCCGACGACTGACTACAAACAGATTGAAAGCTCAATTAACGTTTTTCTCAGGACACAGTATAAATTATCTGTTCCGAGTGTATTAGGCATGCCGTAAGCGTCCTTTTCGTTTTACTAAAGTGTGATGAAGGACCAACGAGTAGAAGGGGACCCCTACGAAATGAAGCGCACCAAAGGAGACACAAAGGACTCAACAAAAAGAGATACAAATTGCAAAGTTTTCCAAAGGACGAAATACAGTTGGAGCGGGGAAGAGACGAAAAATGGCAACAGCAAAAGTTTATGGCTTTTTTGCAAAAGGATTCGACACCAAATGCTGTTGTAAGGATGGCTCTTTGCAAAAGTGAATCGAAGAACTTTGCCTCCACATCCAAAATGGATTTTCCTTTTTTGAAATTTTTATTAATAAAATTATTTACTCCTTTATGACGGGAAACGGAAGTCGGAACTGAACTGGTTTTGGTCGTAAAAACTTTGGCAAAAGCAATTATGCAGTTTGGATTCGAGGCCGGAGGATGGTGCAATTTGCACGGCAAAGCGAAGCGACGCGCCTTTCAAGGAGACTTTTCATTTGACAAATGTTTTTCTGCCTGAATTCAGAGATTTACAGCCGCAGCAATCGGAAGGGTGCCTCAATGTCTGTAGCAGAAGATGCGGACTTTTGCTTACAATTCACTGGATTCTCCCTTTGAAACTGCTTCCATCGTCATTCATACTCGATGTCAGTTGGACGTATGACATCGAACGGTACTGGTTTTTTTCTTATATCCATTCACATCCAATAGTCTAGGATAAGACCGGATTCACTACTGAAATATCCCGCAAAAGGAAAAATGGAATGACCTGCATGTGGAAAGTTCGCATCTTGTATAGGCGAAACAACAACAAGCCTTCAGAAATTCCGCAACTGATGTTAATTTTATGGCGAGTGCAAGCACAAAGGGTTCATAGAACGAGAGTGGTTCGTACGCTCTAGAGCCAAACAAGGAGGGAAGGACATCGGATTCTCCGGAAAAGAAAGAAAGAGCCTAAGAACAGAGGGATCGAGGAAATTAAGAAGTCCTTCTTTAGATTAGGTTAGGTGGGCGGGTTGATGGGGTATATGGGCCCGAGTCCATTCTATACCTCCTCACACTTAGGTATGTGTGATGCCTCGGTGGAGGAATTGGAAGAGGATAAGGATTTGATTGCCGTTCCTAGTGCTGGGTCTAAGCCATCTTGTTTCATCCGCGAATCTGAAAAAGAGATATACGCGAAGCAGCTGGTAGTTCTGAGAGGTCGTAGAAGCAATAAATTCGTAAAGTTCTCTTTCCTCCAATTACTGAGGCTGGGATAGTGACACAAAAAGTGGAAAGTATCCTCCCGTGAGCCTATGGCCCCACACGCTTTCCAGAGAGAAGAAGTAGTACTTTAGAAACATTCATCGGAATCTTACTGAAATTTCGAAAAGAACGTCCCAAGGCAATAAGTCCACCTAACCTCGAGAGAGAGAGAAGAACGACGTGGACTAGCAAAACTCTGCTGTCAGGCAGAACTAATCATTCGACTTGGGTGATGGGACAAGATTTCGTTTCACCCGATCATAATGATGTAAAGACAGCTAAATCTAAATTTAAACACAACAAGACTACTGAACAGGAGAGCTTACATGTGGAGCTATTTAGGGCAGCTGCAGGACTCCACAATCGATCAACTATTCACACTATGGCAGATCTTGTAAAACACCCAAGAAGTCTCAGAATAGGGCAACTCACATACAAATCGCACATGGTCGACTCTTCTTGAAGCACTTTTCTGTATGTACGATTATTATTATTATTATTATTATTATTTTATTAATCTTACATAAATGTACAAATTAATAGTCTTAGACTACAGCGCTAGCTTACATGGCTTTCTGCTGCGATTGAATATAATTTAGGTTAATAAATATTATTATAAAATACTAAGGGAGTTCTGGGACGGTCGGGAGTGTACAAAGCAAGAGTGCCTTGACTCCTGATTTGAACATCCCCGACCGCCCCCAAAGAAAGGAATACAAAAGATCGTTTAAATTTGACTGTCTAGTTTCAGGTACTGTAATATTTTATATAAATTTTTTATGTTCAGTTCAGAGGGAACTGAAAGAACATTTAAAGGATTGCTATAATTGAATAGTCTAGTGCAAAGATTGTTTATTTTACTGCATTCGGTAGTTAGGTGTTTAATTGTAAGTGTTGCGTTTGTAAGGCAAAGATGGCAAATCGGCGGAGGTTCCTTATTGAGTAAGAAGCTGTGGGTTAATCGGGTGTGTCCAAGTCGGAGGCGAAGAAAGCATCTATTCATTAAAGTTGTGGTGGCCGTCGGATATGAAATGGGTGTTGCTTTAGGATTGATGGTGGTGTAATGATGGGAGTATTCGTTCCATATTTGAGCTTTTTTTTGGTCCCAGTGGGTTTTAATTAATTTCTTTAAATCGTTATTGCTGGGTCGATAAGAAATTACTTCTGCGTTTAAGTCCGTTGCGACTAGTTTGGCGTTGATGTCTGCAGATTCATTCCCTCTTATACCTATGTGTGCCGGTACCCATACAATTATTATTTTCGTTCCAAGGGATATTATGTTGTCTCGAATTTGGTTTATGATTGACGCTTGGTGTTTAACGTTTTTAATGGCGGAAAGGACAGAAAGGCTATCGGTACAAATTATGGTTCTCTGGTTTCTTTTGGTTGCAATTTGTGTAGCTTTAAGAATAGCTAAGGCTTCAACTGAGAATATGGAGAAGTAGCTTGGGAGTTTCTCTGCAGTTTGAACTTCGCATTTACTGTTGACTATTGCCATTCCTGTGCCCATGTCATTTTTTGACCCGTCAGTGTACAAAACATTCCAGGTGTAGGTGGGGAACGTGTTTATTAGCTCATGGAAGAGTTGGTAGAAGGTTTCCTTAGGAGTAGCGTCTTTTTTATGCTTGGATAAGCTGATGTTAATGGCTTCTTTCGGGAGTAACCAAGGCGGATATTTTACGATGTATGCGCTCTTCACATTTGGTACGATGCCAATATTATTGGCAGAATTTAATATTTTATATAGGGTTGATGGTTGGGTTGGCATCTTTTTTCGTTTCAGTATTTTTTTTGAATCCGTGAGTATTGGGGAGCGGTATGGATTGCAGATTTTGGGGATGAGTCGGGATGTCAAAAACTCTACTCGGTGCTCAATGGATGAAAAACCTCCCTCAACAAGCATGTTTTTTATTGGAGAAGTCCGAAAAGCTTTTAATGATGTCCTTATAGCTGAGTGGTATGGAGAATTAAGTATATTTAAGTTTGTTTTTGCGCACTTGCCATATATAACTAGCCCATAATCAATCTTTGACAAAAGAATAGTTTTGGTTATATAAATAAGTGTGTTAATGTGAACATAACTATTTTTTGATGATAAATATCTTATGATGTTTAGCCTAGAAACTAGCTTCTTTTTTAGTTCCAAACAATGATACTTAAATGTAAATTTACGATCAAAAATGACCCCTAGTATACATAAGATATTTACATTTGGTATATTTACATTACTTAATCCTAAATCGAAACCAGAGCAGTTTATTTTTTTGCATATATGTAGATGTTTGCTTTTGTCAGAAGATATTAATGCACCTGACCAGCTACACCAATTACTAATGTCATTAAGTACTTCATTAAATAAGTGAACGAATCGGTTTTTGTCATTACATTTTGCCATTAAATATAAGTCATCTGCATAAAGCGAATGATCAATATTTTTAAATTTAATAATTCTTTCACTTAACTCGTTATAAGCAATGATAAAAAGGACTACTGAAAGGGGAGATCCTTGGGGTATGCCGTTTCTTAAATCATGTAAATCCGAAAATGTGTTGTTAACTTTGGACCTAAATTTCCTGTTTAATAGAAATGATTTTATAAAATTATACATTCTCGGTCCGATTTTCCATTTAGCTAATGTGTTTAGTATGGCATGTATGCCTATGCGATCAAAAGCTTTCACAAAGTCAATCGAAACTAATGAGACATGGTTTCTAGATGAAAGGGCTGATGAGATAAACTCATCAATGTGTAGCAGTGAGTCGATTGTGCTACGACCAATTTTGAAAGCGACTTGATTTGTATTTATGAGATTGTGCCTTTCGATGTACCATAACAATCTTTTGGAAATAATTTTTTCTAAGACTTTGCTAATGCAAGGTAGTAAAGAGATGGGTCTATACCCGTTGATATCGGTTGATTGTTTTTTTGGTTTAGGTATTGGGATAGTAGTGGCAGTTTTCCATGCCTGAGGTATAATACTTAGTTCAAAAATTTGGTTGAACAGTGTCATAATTCGCATTTTGACTTGGTAAGGTGCGTACTTGAGCATAGGATACGAGATGCGATCGTACCCCGGAGTTTTCCCTTTTACAGAGCTAAGACAGCTGTCTAGTTCTAGATAATTAATGGGCATATCTATGAATTTCGCAGTAGTAGATAAATCATAAACTGTGTAGTCTGTGTTTAGTGCTATCCGTTTAGCTTCACGAAATTCGAAGGAAAAATTAATGTCACTACAGTAGGTTGACCAGGATTTTGCAAAGTGATCTGCAATTTTTTGTGAATTGGTAAGCGGTTCAGAACCCGCTATTATAACTTTAATCGATGAAGGGACATAATTCCCTGTAAGTGACTTAATATTAGACCATATTTTTTTAATTGGTGTGTTGGGGTATAGATTGGAGGTGAAATTTTGGAAGCTCACTCTTTTCGATTCTTTTGCTTTTCTACGAAACAGAGCGTTAGCTTTCCGATAATTTATCAGGTTGTAATCGTTGGGAAATTTTAGGAATTTTCTCCATAGGGTTTGTTTGTTTTTACGCAAAATCGCGAGCTCGGGGTTCCACCATGGTACTATTGCTTTTATAGGTTTGCGTTTAGTTTGTGGGATGGATAGATTGGCGGCGAACCGAAAACCTTTCCTTAGTGTTGCTGCTTCTTGATTAATATTTAGGGTTGGAGGGTGTTTATTAAAGAATTCAAGGGTTTTTGTTTGGAAAAGGTTCCAATCCGCTCGATCGATTTGGAATTTGGGAGTCGGAGTAGAGAAATTGTTATGGCGACCGAGGGAGATAGTAGTGATGATAGGAAAGTGATCAGCTCCGTGAAGTGAATCTATTGTATTCCACTTTGAGTAAGGTAGCAGCTGGGGGGAGATGAGGGATAAGTCGACGTGGGTTAGGGTATCGTGAGTCGAGAAATGAGTTGGACTACCGTCATTTAAAACAGAAAAATCTGTGTTGGATAAAAAAGATTCAACTTCTTTACCCCTTGCGTTAACTATAGGGGAGCCCCAAAGAGGACTCCATGAGTTAAAATCACCTGTCACAATCATAGGTGGGTTTAAAGTACTTACTATGTTCTCCAGATCTATTGCGGAGAATGGTTGTGTTGGGTGGATGTAGAGAGATATGACAGTGATTTTTATATTAAGTTGAATTTCAACGGCTATTGCAGAGATGCAAGAATTTATTTTATGGATTTTATGTGGGAGAGACTTGTGGACCAAAAGACATATGCCTTGCTTAGAAGTTGTGTTAGTGTTAAGGTTGTGGAAATATGGTTCATATTGCTTTGGAGCTTTACCTGTAGAGTTGAAAGCGATATGGGTTTCTTGAAGAGAAATTATGTGTGGTTTTTTCTCTTTTATTAAGATTTCAAGCTCGTGATAATTGTTTAAGTATCCATTAAGGTTCCATTGCAGAACACTTAGGAGTGAGCTTGTTGTTTTGTGAGACTTTTGAGCAGTATAGTTTAGGCTATATTGCGAAAAATCAGGGGGTGGTATGGTTTTTGGTTGATTGGCCTGACACTGTCGCCCAGACGGCGATTCGTTCAAACGCGGCGGGCAGTTTGGACGACTCGAACTCTGAACGACAAAGTCGTTATTTAGAGTACATGTAGTGTTGTTAGATGACGTCATCATTATCATATTGGAATCTATTATCATATTGTGGGTGAGTGTTGTCAATTGGTATTGGCATGGGTAAGTTGCTGGGGAACGTTTCATTTAAATTTGGTTGTGTGTTGGAGTTGAGAGAAGAGTTTTGAGAAATTAAGTATGATGTGGTTACCAGAGGTTCTTTGGATTTTATTTACAGTTTAGGTGTGATGTGTGTTTGTGTGTTAAAGTTAGCAGAATGCGAGTTAGAAGTGGTGTTGCTACTGGACAAATGTGAGGTGGTGGCTGCAGGAGAACCCGGGGTTTGGATGTACGAAGTGTGAGGTTTGATTGTTGTTTTTATGTTTATATGTTCGCTGGGAACTATTTTTCTTATATTAGGTACGGCGTTCGAAGTTGTAACTGATTGCTTAGGATTTGCTGGCGGAGAAGATGCAAGGGGAGAAGCGTTATTTAATGTTAGAGTAGTGGTATTTATAGATAGTGTTTTAGTTATGCTGTTTGAAGTGTTAGCGGGTTGAGCGGGGTTATTAGTTTTTGGTGGAACAGGTGGAATAGATTGCATTGTATTCCTAGCAACAGTAGCATAAGAGAGAGAAGATGATGGGCTTGGGTTTTGCTCAATGTAAATTTTTTTTGCTTCTGCCATGCTACATTTTTTTATTGTTTTTATTTTAAGCGTTTCTTTAGCCTGTATGAACCGTTTGCAAATTGTGGAGGATGCAGGGTGTTCTTCAGCACAATTAGCGCAAGAGGTGCGAGTGCAACTTGTTTCAGCGTGGGGGGGAAGGTTGCAGTTTACACAGGTTGGGCTACGTGAACATCTTTTAGCGGTATGTCCGAGAATTTGGCAATTTTTGCAACGCATCGGGTTGGGGAAGTATTCTTGAACTTTGAGATTATACCACCCAACATTAATGGAAGTGGGGGGGCGGAAGAGATCGAAAGTGAAGAGCATGAGGCCAGATGGGACGGCTGTTGAATTTTTATTATAACCTATATTTTCCGTTTTTTTTTGTGAATTTATAGACGTCTATGACTCCTTGGTCTCTCATTTCATCGATAATTTCTTTTTCGCTAACATTTATTAGGCAAGGTGCGAACACGGTGCCTTTAGATGAGTTTAACTGATCATGAAGGGACACCGCAATTGGGCAGAGATTAGAGAGAGTTTTCTTTGCTAGGAATATGTTGGCAATTTGTTGTGATTTCACAAGAATCAATATGTTTCCATCACGGAGTTGGGTAATATATTCGTAGGCAGTACTTATACCATCTATCGCTTTTTTTAGCAGGAAAATACTGAAAGAAGTGAGTTTTTTTGTGGGGTCTGCAGGAGATATCATTATGAATTTGGGATTTTTGGAATTAAGGTGGGTGGGAATCGGGAGATCGAAAGCAGTTTCTATGGGTGAAACATTATTTTTTTTTTTCTTTTACTGGGTCGATCGGAATAATGGTTGAATACATCAAACCGATTGCCTGATTCACTTGATTTTCACACACTTATTGGCGCGCAATTAGATTAGATAGGGGCGGAACGCGAGCGTGAGAGGGGAAAGAAATAAGAAAAAAGAACACAACTTATGAAAGAGCAGAGAAAAAACGATCGAAACGATGTTATCGGCTCGGGAGATAGTCGATGACTGCTGTATGTACGAGTATAATATCGGAACTACAAATACGTTTAGCACAGCAAGACCTGGTTCTATCATTGGTATCATTTTTGTAAGCAGCGACCTGCTGAGATATGATAACTGGCGAGCGAGTGATCATTATACGCCGGCACTAGTTCAGAAATCTACAGTAACCGGACAACACTCAAACAGTCCAAATGAATATTGATGAAGCTCTTCAAGCTTCGTCGTTGGTGAGGCGATTATTAAAGCTAGAACCGCAGAAGATTTCGTAACCCAGGTAGTCAATGCAATTAATGCGTCAATGTCTAGGCTGAGAAGGGCAAAACACCGACCACCTGCATACTGGTGGACCCCCGAAATCGTGAAATTAAAATCGGTATGCTACCGAACGAGAAGAACTTAAAAGCGGGATTCGAAATGCCGACAACCAACAGGTGCTACGTACGCGAAATGCATATCGAAACGCAAGAACCTAAGTAAAAAGAGCGATTAAGTCTAGCAAGCGCCATTGCTTTAGAGGTCTTTGCAAGCAACTTAATCAAATTGCATCAATGAGGCTGAAAGGCCCTCGCATGAAATCGCCAACAAGTCCGATAATGTTGCGGAAAATCGTTGCGACCCTATTTCCTCTCAAAGAATGTAGGATAGTGGTTGGCCAAATTCATCACGAGACTACCTCCATACCTGTGATTACACGGGAAGAACTGCTCAAAGCATGTAAAAAGGTGCGCACCAAAAAAATCACCGGAACAAGATGGTGTTCCAAATAAAGCCTTAAAGATCGCTGTTAAAGCCTGACCAGACTTATTGCCCTCTTCAAGAAGCTTACTTTTGCCAAGGGAACACACATAATCCTTTGTTAATCGCCCTATTTGTTTATTTCACACGGTCGGACAACTTCTTAAGCGGATCATTTACAATAGACTCTCTCTCCTGAAACAGCAGGAGATCGATCGGAACCCCAATACGGTTCTCGTAAGTCACGGTCAACAGTGAACGCAATAAATGCGATAACTACAAGACCTCGAAACGCAACACAGAGCAGGCGCTGAAAAGGAGGCACTAAGAAATATTGTGCCATCATAACCCTGGACGTGAGGAACACACTTGACTCGGCGAACTGGGAAAGAACTTTATCGAATTATCTCCGTAAAGCCATAAAGAGCTATTTATCGAGTAGAATCCTTCGCTAAAACGTACGAGGTTACGGCAGTGTGCCACAAGGCTCAGTTTTAAGTCCCCTACTGCGAAATAGTACATGCGATGAAATGTTACACCTAAAAATGCTATGTAAAGCGATCATTGTCGAATTTTCAGATGACTTTGCCATGGTGGTTGTACCAAAACGCTAGAATAAGTGTTGAACTTGAAGAGCTTGTGATTCTTGCTGGTGATTGAACAGCAGCGAAACGAACAATCGCAAATGTACTCGTATAACGCTGGTTAACTAACAACGGCTTGCAACTCGCTGATCACAAAACTGAAGCTCTGTGTGTTATGAGTAGGAAAATTCGCGAAACGATAGCGATAAGAGTTGGATGGCATGAAATGCTTTCTCAAATATCTCGGAATTATTATTGGCGGTCGTCCAAGTTTTACACATCATCTAGAGCAGTTATGCGTGATGAGTCAAGAGCCGCAAAGGTTAAGCCTCACATGAGGAGAGGCAACTCCGTCCGCCGCATTATTGGTGTCAATGGAAGCCTTAACAGAGGACGCAGGCAAACCTAATGTAGGTACGGATTCTGTAAAACCCTCCTCTGAGCCTTGCCTGGTAAGTTCATCGTAGATTTCATTTCCCGTGATCCCATTGCGATCTGGGACCCAGACAAGACCCAGTGCATTCAACCTTCCGACTGCGTTCAGTGATGTATTGCATTCTCGAACTAACTTAGAAGTGGTAACAGGGTGCAGCAAGGCTCTAAGCGCAGCTTGACTTTCGCTGCAGATGCGAATGTTTCGCCCCCTCCACTGGTTCTTCACAATTTAGTTTGTTGCCATCAGGATTGCGTATATCTCCAATTGGAAGGCAGACTCCAGTTTTCCTAACGAGGAGTGAAATCCAATGTTGTCGTTGTCGGTTTTGGAGCCATACATACTACATTACTTTCCTGGCTCAGATTCTGGCCGAAAAGAGCCTTGGCCACAGCAAAAGTCGATTTGGTATTATTTCTGTAGCAAGAGTTATGGTGTCAATGCATCAGGCGGCTCTATACGACCAGAGTCAAAAGACAGTCGGTGAACAAGGTTATCAAAGCTCCAGTGCGCGTTTTATCAAAGAACACCAAATCCTTCTTGTCGAGTGCGCCTTCAATTCTGTCTATCAGATGTTGAAGCCCACAAGATCGCAAGATCCTCCGCATTGGTAAGTATGTTGGATCGCAGACAGAGGATGCAAGGTAGTTTTGCGCATATGGATATCGACCATTCTCCCATGCTCTTCAACATGAAGGAAGTTAGATTTATAGATCTGAAGCTCTTGCCCAGCGTGTGGTCCTCTCTTCCGATTTTCAGTATAAAGGCTACTCTCACTGATTGCAAGGGTTTCGGTATGTATGCTAGTGCCAGACTAGCATTGTAGCTTCTTTGTAACATAAAGGCACCAGGCGGGTTGAAACCATATTTAATAGCCTCATTCGTAACCACAACCGATGAGATATACCAGCTACGGCGTGTTGTGCTATTCAGCTGGTTCTGATTAGTGAGCCTCAGGCAAGAGACGTAGATTCTCTACTTTCGACTCAGTGTAAGAGTTTCTGAGTGGTTCCAGCTGACTTTGTCAGCTTACTGGTTTCACCGACTTTATAAGAGGCACACTTCGAAATCCGAATTGGCTTCTTATATTCTTTTTGTGTCGATCTGTAAAGACTGCAGTCTTCCTAGAAGTTAGTCTTAAGTGACCTGTTTAGAAGTTTTCTGGTTTCTTTACGAAGATTCTACAGGAACGGTCGATCTGCATGATTGCTTTGTAGCTGTACATGCCATTTCAAAACAGTTGGTGAGGGTATCGTTCCGGTTCTGAACAGCTTCCTCTAGCATTTGTTGTGTCCTGGGCTTAGGCGGAGCACCGTCGATGAAATCTGATAAAGTCATCCCAAGAAGGAAAATGAGTCATAAAACCTTTTTAAGAAACTTCGAGGACATTCTATGTAATACCCTCGTCACCCCAGCCCTGATTTATGGTGCAAAAACATAGACGTTAGTGAAACTGGATGAAACTTGTCCGTTTTTAATGCAAATCTCTTCGAGTGATTTCTGGCCTCGTTTGCGGTAACGGGGTTTAGAGGAGGAGATTTAACGACGAAGTCTACAAGCTGTACAGTCACGTTGGTATTGTCAGAAAATTGCAAATTAGTCGAGTAAGATGACAGGACACGTAGGACGAATGAACATAAATGCCCTAGCTCGAAGGATCTTCGATTCCAACACGGATGGACCACACCTTATCTGGAGCGAGCAAGTAGAGGGGGACTTCAACAAAATTGGAGTCCGCAACTGGAGTATATGTAAAGGGTCTTCCAATAAGGTCTTGACAACTTTTTTTTTAAATAAAACGCAAACCATTTGAAATATTTCAAAAACTTTATTATCGGCTTGAAGTAAAATCAAAACATTTATGAATGGAACTCGACTTCGTTCATATAGCCACCGCGGGCACGTTTGCAGCGGTCTTTGGACCCAATTTTCAACGACTCGGCCACACATTTCGGCCGAAACGGCCGCTATTTCGCGTTCAATGGCTCTGAGCTCTTCCAACGTCGTCGGCGTGTTGGCATAAACCAATGACTTAACGTAGCCCCACAGAAAATAGTCAAGCGGCGTTAAATCGCACGAACGAGGGGGCCAATCGACTGGCCCATTTCTAGAGATAACACGCTCACCATACTTACTCTTCAATAAATTGATTGTAGCGTGTGGTGTGTGGCTTGTGGCACCATCCTGTTGAAACCACATGTCGTCCAAGTTCATATCTTCCAATTCGGGCCAAAAATAATCGGTGATCATGACCATTCACAGTAACGTGACGATCGTTATCGTCGACGACAAAATATGGCCCAATAACGCCGCCAGCATGCAAACCGCAGCAAACAGTTATTTTTTTGTGGATGAAGTGATAACTCATGAAGCACATGTGGATTTTCACCCGACCAATAACGCATATTTTGCTTATTGATGAACCCATTGAGCCAAAAATGAGCTTCGTCACTGAAGATGATTTTTCGATGAAATTCATCACCTTGGCGCATCTTCTCCAGAACCCAATCGGAGAACGTACGTCGCTTCAAATGGTCCATCGGCTTCAATTCTTGAGTCAGCTTGATCTTGTATGGGTGTAAACCAAGATCCTTACGCAAAATACGCCATAATGTGGTCTGAGCGATGCCTAATTCTTGAGAACGCCGTGGAATTGACTGATTTGGATCGTTTGCTACGGACGCCTGAACGGCAGCGATATTTTCGACACTTCGACCAACCCGTTGTCTCACTGACACGGCAACATCACACAACGAATATGTAGACTCAAATTTTTGCACTAAACTTGTTATTGCCTACTAGGGCGAGAATTACGACCGAAAATTGGAGTTAACGCTCTTAAAGTTGCAGTCACCGACTCCAAATTTCGGTAGAAAACTTTAATAATTTGCAGACGTTGCTCGTTCGTGTACTTTACCATGATGAAAATGTTGAGTTTACTGAATAAATTGACAGTGACAGTTTGATGATTAGTGAAAGAGTGCGTTCACAAATGAAATTCACAGTTGTCAAGTCGCTATTGGAAAACCCTTTACTTGCTGTGAGCAGTACCATATTTGGCCATTGATATTCGTTTTAATTCTTCCGCCGAAATATTTTATTCAATTGCGGGAATATACTCTATTTGCTGTGGTACTTGGAGGTTTTTAACGACTCCGAGGTAAGTGTGTCAGTAAACGGCATGCACAAGGCTTTTAGTCGAGACTGCAGTCTACATTTGCGCTGATGCAGTGAGTCAGTAGCGTTACGGAATGAGCCTTTATTGTTGTCAGTCGACGACGAGGTATTATCGATCGTATTGTCGTTGTCCTTAGGTCATTGGGAATGCCTAATTCAGTACGAATTTGACTACTGCTGTCTAGTCAATGTTATGCACGAACGATAGTAGACAGGTAATACAAGATGGCGCAAAATTAATCACGCTATCGGAAGATGGTATAATTTTTGCAAATGGCGTCGTACGTCAATCATATTTGACATTTGTGAACTAGACAGCTGCAGTATACAAACAGACAAGCAATGTAGTGCTATACTCCGCAAGAGCGTGGAATAATTGTGTCGATGTTTTTGACCAATAAGCGGTCGGTGGTGTTAGCGCAGCGTGAATTTCGACGTCGATTTCCTAATAATGTCGCGCCAACTGGGCAGACATTCCGGCCCTTTGCTACTCGACGCGAACAGAGTGGAACCACAGGAGGCAATGCAGAGCCACCGGACTGATCGTTCGGCCGAGAATATCGCGGCTGTGGCTGCCGATGTTGCTGAGAACGAAGAAACATCGAGCAGACAACGGGCCATGCAATTGGGCATCACCAGACGGAACCTACAGCGAATTTTATTGAAAGACTTTCACATGTTCCCGTACAAAGTGCAAACAGTGCGTCAGTTAATGCCTCCTGACCGTCAGTCGCGTGTGAATTACTGTAAAGCCATCCTCAATCTCTACAACGAAGAGGAAGATTTTGTGTCGAAAATCACCATGAGCGACGAGGCGCATTTCCACCTAAGCGGTTACGTCAATAAGCAAAATCTTCGTTTCTGGGGCACTGAAAATCCGCGTGTGATGTACGAAGAGCCATTACATCCACACAAAGCCACTGTGTGGTGCGGCGTTCACGCGAGAGGAGTGATTGGGCCTGGTGAACATGTTGTTTCAACAAGACGGTGCAACCGCACACACAGCACGAGCCACAATGGACATGTGACGGAAGCGTTTCCTGGTCGCGTAATCTCCCGTTTTGGCGTGGCCAGCAAAATCGCCGATTTAACCATCCCAGACTTCTTTCTTTGGAGCTACTTGAAGTCGCGGGCTTATGTCAACAATCCTCAACCCTCGCAACCCTTAAGGAGAATATTCGACATGAATGCGAACAGTTATCACCGAACATCTTGCGGAAACCCATGGAAAATGCGATAAAACGGGCACAAATGTATATCAACACTGGCGGCAGCCACTTGGCGGATATCATCTTTTGGACTTAACAGAAACAATTGTAAAGGGCCAAATAAAGATTTCCATCACACAAAATCATTTTTTTTTGTTTAGCAAAAAAGTAATTCAAAAACAAAATTGGATGATTAATTTTGCGCCACCTTGTAGTATGTTGGTTCGCCTCGGGCAATTGCATTCGTGTGAGGAACAGTAGGAGATCGAGGTAGGAAAAGACGGACTATTCTTCGACCAAGTTGGTGCATAATACTATGTAAACGATGAATATTCTCCCCAAGGCCACTTCAGCCTGCAGTCGTCTGGATATACTCGTATTTGTAGAGGAATACTGTGTAACCCTAGCTCGTTGTGAAGTGTACTGCAACAACAATCATATCCTTGGGTAAACAAGCAAAATTTGTGTTGTGAGAACTCAAACCTAAAACTCCATCCTTTCTCTTAATGAAAACAGTGTCAGCCTTAAATAGATATAATCAAGTTCAAACGCCTATGCACATACATATCCACGTACAGATACAAACTACCCGGAATCATAGGAACTCAATCCTATGATAAGATCTACATATTGCATCGATTTCCACTTAACTTGAAACACCTTCTGACTACGATCCTCTTCCTTTCCTTTCCTAAAATCCTCGGCAACAGAGAACCTATCTCATTTACAACAAAAAAGAAAAGGGGAAATCCATCCCGATTGCAATCATCAAAGGTATCAATTCAAGCAAGCTCACCCACCCCAATCACATACATCGTTGCTTCGACATTGACTTCGGTTTGCAATCCCTCCCACCAGGCCCTCCCTAAACAACAATACAACCCACAATTTATTGCTAAAAAATATTTAATATCGAAGAGTCAACAAATCAATTTGAAGGACAAATCCCTGTGGTTATGCCACTTCCTTTTTTTATTTTCCCGTCTCACCGTAATAAAGAGAAAAAAGAGCGCAAGTGGAGGAACCAACAAAAAAAAGGAAGAAAAGATAGAAAAGGAACACGGAGATAACTTTAACGATTCATAGCTACTCCTTCGGCAATTCGCTAAAATAACATCAATTACTGTTTCTCTTCTCTGTGCCGGAATATTGACAGCAATTACACCCACTGTTGTACACTTGCCTCCTCCTGCTCTTACACCGCATAGGCCAATTTTTATGATTTTACGCCATTTATCTTCCGAACTTCTGTCATCATACGTACCTCACCGGTAGATAGAACCGACTTTCACTTCTTGCTCTCTGGAAGGATGCCTTAGCCATTCTCATTCAAAAAAAAAAAGGAAGAGATTTGCTCAAATTAATAAAAGGGACTGTGAAGGCAAAAATTTACATGAGAATCGATAATCCTTTTTATTTTATGTTGTTCCTTCTTCAATTGAATTCCATTATCAATTCAATTCCTCTTTCCTCCTGGCCTGCTCTATTGAAATTGTCCTTCCATCATCCGATGAGCTTGAGATTTATCATTTTGTAATGGCTCTAAACGTTTTTTTTTAGGACTCGGGACCACGGATTCATTTCCATCCTCACCTCTTTTCAATTGGGGTAACAATAGCAGCAGAACAAAAAAAAAAAAAAAAAAAAAAAAAAAAAAAAAAGGACAACCCTTCAATTCGTCCACACAAAACACTGTGAATTGGCGATGCTTTGGCAAATTGTTCGCTCCTGGCGCTGTGCAATTGAATTGGATTCAACTCTGGTACTCTCGAGAAAGACGGAGGAGGGGGAAAAAGCGGTATAACCCTCGAGCAATTTATTTGCTGCCTTCGATGGTTTGAATCCTTTTTCGCAAAGTCCAGTCAAAAGGAATATAAAACCTCTCATCGTCCAGATGCGGACAGTTATCGAATTTCATTTTAGTCATTTACGGGGCGTTTTGGCCTTGGACAATTTTGCTCTTCTAAAAGGGAAGGACATGCTTTTGTGCATTTGGCATTGACATGACTTTTGAAAGGATAACCATTCTGGCTTAAAGACTTTGGGCGTAATTCAAAGTTATAACCACGTAAGTACTCGTTGTGTAGATGAAAATGGTGATAGTTTAAAGCACTTTGAGGACGCCTGATCCTTCCAAGGCAATAGGTCGAAAGATTCACCGAAAAGTCTCCATTCATAAGACCGAGTTAGATGACCTGGTTTAAAAGTGGCCAGGAAGAAGTCGATCGCTCATGATCAAATCCTTTCCTCACATTGTAGTCGTGGTACCTGCACCAACTGGCAGTCCCGGCAGCTTCGTTAAATGTTGGTTACCCGAGGTATGAAGCGCACTTGTGTGGGCTCCGGAGATAAATCCGTGAGGCAAAAAGTAAAGGACGTTATAGTTTCTTCTGACCTAACCCACTTAAGGAGTGGCATGAGCAAAGAACAACGAAAAGTCAACATGATTCATTAGCCTCTCATTACTTGATCATTAATTCGGATAACGTAGAACACAGAGATTGCCCGCAAGGAGGATTCCTATCTCCACTGCTACGGCGTATGTTGGTCGACTCCTTGCCCAACGTTTTCAATCCTTCGAATGTCTATGATCAGGATAATGTAGATGATGTTGCTGTACTACACTGTCTGTTGCATCATGCCCTGATCGACGATTGGTGCAATACAAATACACTCAAGCTAGAGGTTGTTCTCTTTACAAGAAAGAGGAAGGCGACTGGTCTGACTCATATAGTGCTTAAAGGCATCACCAGCCGATTCTTCAATAAAGTTAAGTACATTTCACTGTGGGTGTTAATCGATTGACAAAGTAAAGTTGAAAGGAGTGTGAATTAAATTTCAGTTATCAATATAAATATAAATATCAAAAGTGCAAAATGCCGTGTATTTGTAAACATAAAGTTGAGCGTAATCAACCGAAAGTGTTCTGTGTTGGTTGCAAGACCTATTTTCATTGTAAATGTGTTAACATTCAACCAGCGGATATTGATTTTTTACAAAAAACGAATAAAAATTTCCGCTGCAAGAGCTGCTCTGCTGCGCGTAGGGCCTCTCTCCGTTCTCCTCCACCCATGAGTGAAGAACAGTCATCACCACTAGCAGTGTCACCACTCACTACATTAAATACAGAGCAAAACAAAATTCAACAACAACAAAACAAGGAAGTTCTCCATCCGCAAGTACAGGAAGATCATCAAACTGTCACTCTATCGTCTTCGTCTATGAGGCAACAACAACAAGCTGTAACATTGGAATCAATATACAATGAAGTTGTTGCTATGCGTGCTGAATATGCATAAACTCTTTCAGTGATCACCTCTCTACAAGAAGAAAAAAATATTCTCTTACAGACTGTGCATGATCTTCAGAGAGAAATTGATTTCTTGAAACAAAGCAGAAGAGAAAAGTGCATAGAAATTGTGGGTGTTCCTAATGTCAACAACACCAATGCCCTCTCCTGTGCACTGCAAGTGTTTTCAAAGGGTGTTGTTTTGTATGCAAACACTCTCTTTTATAAAAATTGTTAATAAAAAGACTTCCTTTTTTTTTTTTTTTATTCGTTATAAAAAATACTCCTTCCTTTATTGCGCCAAAAAAAACCAGTATTCAATTACGATTTCTTTTTTCATTATCCGCATAAGTATATAAATTAGATTTAACAAAAAAAGAAATCGTAATTGAATACTGTTTTTTTTTTTACTAAGGCTCATTTTATTTATTTAATTTATTATATTTATTTATTATGTTATAAATATAATTAAAGGCCAACTTACTACTCACTCACCTGTATATATTTGTCTGATTTGTCTCAATCTATATGTATTTTCGCGCCGCGGGAAACCGTTTGGCACTGGAACTCGCAGTTTTAATGTCTTTCACTTTATATTATTTTTTTTTTATGTATATGGCTCGATAGGACCAATGTTTTTCGGTGACCACTCGTATTAAGTTGTCAATTCCCTGGTGTAGTTTCGTGATCCGGGCTAAACTCCATTTGGCAGGCGGAAGTTTATCGTCGCGTAGAAGCACTAAGTCTCCTTCCCTTGGTGTTTGCTTCTCCGTTTTTGTCCATTTCGGTCGATGTTGAAGACTTGTTAAATAGTCTGTACTCCACCTCCTCCAGAATGTTTGTAACTGTGCCTGAACTCTCTTCCACCTGTCAAGGTACGTAAGTTTGTCGAGGTCGTACTCAGGTTGTGGCGGTGTTACAAGTGGTGCTCCAAGAAGAAAGTGACTTGGTGTCAGTGCTTGCAGGTCATTGATGTCTTCTGATACCGGACAAAGAGGCCTCGAGTTAAGACATGCTTCTATTTGTGCCAAAAGCGTGCTGAGTTCCTCATAGGTAAGTACTGCAGTACCAGCGACTCTTTTTAAATGGTATTTGATCGACTTTACTCCAGCTTCCCACAATCCTCCGAAATGGGGGGAAGCAGGTGGATTAAAGTACCATTTAGTTCCTTCGTTACCAAGTATCTCTGCACACGACTCGTAGTCAAATTTAGCTTCCTTAAGAAGTTTCTGGAGTTCAGTGTTTGCTCCTACAAAATTTGTGCCACAGTCACTGTACATAGCTGAACATAGACCTCTTCTTGCTGTAAATCTTCGAAAGGCAGCAAGGAAAGCTTGTGTTGTGAGGTCAGTTACTGCTTCTATGTGAACTGCTTTGGTAGCCATGCACACGAAGATCGCAAAGTAACCTTTCAGTATTTTCGCGTTTCTTCCTCTCCATGCTTTAATGTCAATCGGCCCGGCGTAGTCTACTCCTGTGTGTGCAAAGGGTCACGACATTTTTACACGAGGAGCCGGTAGGTTTCCCATCAACTGCCCCATCGGTTTTGGTTTATATCTGAAGCATATGTTGCACTTGTGTATGCGCTTTTTTACGGCATTTTTGATGCCACAGATCCAAAACCTTTGACGCAGGTAAGAAACCATCTTCTGAACCCCTCCATGTAGTGTTTTATCGTGGGCATCTGATATAATTCATTCTGTGTAGTGGTGTGTCGCCTTTAGGATAATCGGATGCTGCTGTTCATAGTGTAAATCTGCGTTTTGCAATCTGCCTCCAACTCGTAATACGTTTTGCTCATCAACGATTGGATTCAAAGCCTTCAACCCCTTTATTTTTGCGATGTTGGTCCTGACCTTAGAAGGAAACATTTCCATCTGAGCGATTCGGACTATCGCCAGGGTTGCTGAATGAAGCTCCCGCGGTGTAAGTGGACCTTTCTCTCTATTTAGCTTTTCTTTTCGCAGATTTTCAGCAAATCGTTTGCAGTAAGAGATTACCCTTTTGAGTTTGGTAAGGCTTGAATGTCTTTGGATCTCTTCGCTGATGTTATTTTTGTCGTTCATCACGCAATGTGCCTTCGCTGTATGTCTTCCTTCTTCGGTTTCAAAACTGTTGGGTTGGGTAGGAAACGTAATGTTCCATGTGGTATTTAAAAATGTTGGTCCATACCACCAAATATCGTTGTCTAGTAGTTGAGATGGAAAAACTCCCCGGGACGCTATATCAGCTGGGTTTTGTTCGGATGGAATGTGCTTCCAGCTGTCGATGTTTGTAAGCTTTTGCACTTCAGCTACTCGATTGCACACAAATGTTTCCCATCTCGATGGAGGTGCTTTGATCCAACACAACGTAATTTCCGAATCTGTCCACGCGTATACCTTATAATTTTCAAACCTTAAAGCTCGGACTGTCTCGTGTAGCAATTTTGCTAATAAAACAGCACCGCATAACTATAGCCGGGGAAGTGTTACTGATTTTAGTAGAGCTACTTTTGTTTTTGACATTAAAAGGTGCATGTGAATTTTGTTGTCCTCATCAAGCACACACAGGTAAGTCACAGCTGCATAAGCCTTTTCTGAGGCATCACTAAATCCGTGTATTTCTAGGTCATTGTCATGCGTTCCTGTCTGGATCCATCTCGGAATACGAAGCTTTTCTATCGCCGAAAGCTCTGTATGGAACACGGTCCACTCATGTTTGACATCCTGGGGAACAGGTGCGTCCCACTCAAGTCCACGCGCCCAAAGGTTTTGCATCAGGATCTTGGCTTTGACAATGCATGGGGAAAGCCAACCTAATGGGTCAAACAATTTGGCAATTGATGACAAAACGTTACGTTTCGTGATGTCTACGTCTTCCTGATGAACCACATTATAAGTAAGGGAATCGCACACTGGCAACCATTTCATTCCCAAAGTATTCACGTGGATCAACTCAGAAAGTGTCAGAAATCTGGATTTACGAAGAGGAAAAATCATTTTTTGTCATCGAAGGGTACCAGCCTATATTTTGCTGTAATACGAGTAATAAATATGCAGCTGGTGGCGTTGCTGCATTTGCTAAAAAATCATTTAACGTTGATCATTACGTATTTAACTTGAATAGCTTGGACGCGTTAAAAATTAGAATTGATGACTTTAAATTGACTCTTTTTTGTATTTATAGATTTAATGAAAAAAACTTTATCAAATGACACATTTTTTGAGGACTTGGCAAATTTGTTGTCAGACGAACCGAATGATGCTATATTTTTGGGTGATATTAACTTAGACATCTTACAAAATTCTTCTTTTGTAGATAAATATTTGTTTTTGTTATCCTCGTTTGGATTTGAGTCATGTATAAATAGACCTACTCGTTATTCATTTTCCGTTAATACTTGTATTGACCATATTATGGTTCGTTTTTTCAACTCCCAGATAACTCAAATCTATAACTCTGTTGTCGATTTGCAAGTAACCGATCAGTGTATGACATGTCTTAGCATAAAATTTTCTTGTTTTTCTATCAAGAAGCTATTGTTGTTTAATCGTTCGTGTTTTAAAACTGATTTTATCTCACTAAATAATCTTCTTCGTTTCGAATGTTGGGAAAGTGTATTTAATGAAAACGATCGTTCCTCAGCCTTCTCTAAGTTTAATATACGAGTAATACTCGAAAACTATGTTTTGCAATGTACAGAGAAAAGAGTGAAAAGTATTGGTAAATGGAAGAAACTTAAACCGTGGATATCTTTTGAGTTACTTAAAAAAAATTAAAGAAAAAAACAAATTGTATAAAAAAAAAGAAGAAAAATCCCAATAATATTAATGTCACTTCTGCTTACAAACAACTATGCCAAGATATATCTAAACAAGGTTCTTCGTGTAAAAACGATTACTACTCGTATGTGAACAAGTTTCGTGAGGTCAAAGGTGACTCAAAAAAGGAATGGGAACTAATAAGAGGCATATTTAATAAATCTGTTGAGGAAGATCGAATGATTAGTTTGAATGAAGAGAACATTTTTATAACCAACAAAAAGGCCCTTTATGAAAAATTCAATACTTTCTTTTCCTCTGTAGGAGAAAAAGTAGTCTCTGACAGTTCAGTTTTCTGCTGTAATAGTAATTGTTTTGTCGATGAAGTGTCATGTCCTCAAAGTTTCTTTTTTGATCCCATATCGTCCTTCGAACTTTATAAAATTATCTTGTCTCTTAAAAACTCAAATTCACAAACAACTGGGAGTTTTTCAAATAATTTAATAAAAGTAATAGCTTTAAATATCTGTGATATTTTATGTTTTTTGTATAACAAAAGCATTACTTGTGGTATTTTTCCGGAATGTTTAAAGGTTGCTGAAGTAATTCCTTTGTTCAAGAAAGGAGATAGTAGTTCAATAAATAACTACAGGCCTATTTCCCTACTACCAGTTTTCTCGAAAGTATTTGAAAAAGCGTTAAAAATAAGAATGGTCAAGTTTTTAGAAAAAAATAATTTTTTTAGTGTTTGTCAATTTGGTTTTCGTTCAGGTCGCTCCACCGAGAGTGCATTACTTAATTTTTGTTCTGATATTTATAACAGCTTTAATAATAGATATTATACCGCTGCGCTTTTTGTGGACATAACAAAAGCATTCGATACTGTTGATCATATTATAGTCCTAGATAAACTGTACAAATGTGGTTTTAGGGGTACAATTCATAACTGGTTTCATTCATATTTATCAAATAGATCTCAAAGAGTGAAAATCAATGATTTTTTAAGCTCTATAAGAACTGTATCTATGGGTGTTCCACAGGGTTCTGTGCTGGGTCCTTTATTATTCTTAATCTTTATTAATTCTCTTTTTGCGCAAAACTTTCATTGTAAAGTTACTGGTTTCGCAGACGATATGGCATGTGCTTTTTCTAGTGATTCTGTTTTGAACCTCTCCTCAGATATCAATCATGACCTTGAAATACTTAGTCATTGGTTCAAAATGTACAAAATGGTCATAAGCGATAAAACCAAACTTATGTTTTTCAGTACCAATGGCAAGCAAGTAGACTATGGACCGTTCCTTTTTCACTGTGGAAAATGCCTGAGATTTAAGCATAGTGCTACTGTTTGCAGATCTGAAAACAAAACTCAGACTTTTTTTGAGCAGTATCCATGTTCGAACAAATGTTTCTGTATTGATAAGGTAAGAGAATTCAAGTACCTTGGCGTTACTCTGGACTGGATGATGAATTGGTCAGCTCATACAAATGCTCTCAAAAAATATCTTATGGCAACTACTAGACAGTTCTACTTTTTAAAATCGTATTGCTCACAGGAACTTCTAAAGTGTATTTATTCTAAGCTTGAATATGGCATAGTTGTTTGGGGTGGCACTCATTACAATAAAATGTTCCCTGTTCTTGTGTCTCAAAAACATGTCATTAGACTTATTTGTTGCAAAAATCGTCGTTATGATAGCTTATCCTTATTCAAAAATCTAAATATTCTACCTCTGAAACATCTATTTTGTTACAAAGTTTTAAAAATATTTTTTCAAAGTTCGGGTTATTCATTAAACAGAAGCTCTTCTATTTACCAACTTAGATTTAATGAACAAAATCTTGTAAAAGTTCCTGACTATAATCTGCAAATATTTTTTAAATTTTTCTCATCAATTGCTCCAAGATTGTTTAATAAACTACCTTATGACATAAGATGTATTCGTAATAAATCCAGCTTTCTCAAAAAAGTAAAATCATGGCTTTTAGGTTATAATTATAAAGATATTCTTAATTTGCTTCGTGTTTTGGTTTAGATTCATTTGTAATTAACATTCACTCATTCTGTTTATATATTTATTTTTTGTTATATTCTTATGTTTTTGTTTCCAAATCTGTTTCACTTCTAGTTCCTATGAACTATAGAATACAGATACGTTTTTAAATATACTATATATGATACTGTATTTAGTTTCTAATTTGTTATATTTTGTTATGATTGTGATTTTTGATAAAGTAAAAATAAATTATACTATACTATACTTAGGCGATGCGCCGAAACCCTTTAATTCGCTGACAGCCGTCTAGCAGTTTAAAAGAGCTCCTGGCAGGATATGGGGCTTTTCACCGAAAAGATTTTACCGAATCAGGTTTGCGTTACAGATCAGAATGTGATTAAGGCAAATGGAATGTATGTATGTATTGGAATGTAGGTACTTGCTGGGCAAAGATCAGAGGAGAGTTTTCCAAAACCTGAACCTGCGTTAGAACTACCTGCGTCTTGGTTAGGGTTTCCATTGGCAGCTAGATTTTATATGAGCGTAACTGCAGATGACATGATTCTGCAGATTGCAGGCAAACCAAACCAATGCTTCCCGACGTCTGTAAGACGTTGGCTACTTTCCTGATTTGCCTCAGTAGGAAAGACTGCAGGCTACTCATTGGCATCGTGAAGGGGCACTACTCTTTTGCTGTGTAATGACGACACCGCAGAGCACTACATTCGCGTCATGCGAGCCAAAGGCATCAGTTACAGCTCACTGAATTATGTCAATGATGTCAACTTCATCAACGTACACAAGTTATTGCACAGACCTTCGCTTGCGAGTTTCGCACCATTTTGTCAAGTATATATAATGTTGAAAAAGTTGCGCATCACCTTGCCTAATCATTTAGTTTTTTTGACACCAAAGATCTCGGAGAGCTTGTTTCCGACACTTACGTAGCACCGAGCGCTCTGCACTCGGTTTCTGCACAATCTTACGAGTTTCGCAGGGAACTAAGGCTAGAGATGGCTCTGTAAAGATCGTGTCTAGAAGATGCTGTCTTATGAGGACTTAAAATGGGTGAAAAGTCGGTGTGTATAGACTTGGACTTCTTGGGTTTTTTCCAGGATCTGGCCACTGATAGCGACAATCATATCGTTGATAAGTAAATTCAGGCGTTCGCACAAGATTTTTTCTTTATTTTTTTATAATTAGCGCGCGCCCAAGGGATTTGTGTACCCTATCAATGGATGCACACAACGTGGGTGAGGGAAAATCAGTGAGGAAAGAAAGAGAGGTACCGATGGACGTTGGTTTTAAATGTTTGAAGGTTACAATGACTGGGAAATAAAGAGGTAGGCAGGACATTCCATAAGCGAGTTGTACGGCTTAGGAACGAATCACGATATTTTTTAATACGTCCGAAAGTGGGCTTGAGGTTATACTGATGAGCATGTATAGCGAGTGTTCAAGGGTGTCAATTGACTGACTGATATTAGCATCACCTATGAGTTTTCTCGCACGGTTTTGAATCCTATTTAGCAGGCGCAGTAATGTTTTAGGAGCACCTGAGCAGATGTGGGCATTGTATTCTAATTCTGGGCGGATAGGTCTTATACAAGTATAGTGAGGCCAGATCAGAGGGGTGAAATATTTCTTACATCGCTTTAGGAAACCTAGACATTTTGCAACATTGTTGGCGACATCGATTATAACGTAAGTTGTCATTGAGGCCCATACAGAGAATGGAAAGTTTTTCGGTTTCGACGATGCACGCGCCATTCACTGACAATGGCTGGGTGTTTAAATTTCGCTTTAACGACAGCACACAGCATTGTGTTTTGGAAGTATTAAATTCCACTCTGTTAATGGTTCCCCAATTAGTTATGCTGTTAATATCAGAATTTAATGAGCTCAACATACGCTGGCGCTCCCGTTCTACAGCCGAAGAGCAGGGCCCTGAGTCAGGGAACCAATATGAAAAGCAGAGAGTACTGTCTGAGGTAATTTCCAATCCATTGAAGAAGAGAGTCGTTGATCCCAAATGCACGCATTTTCGACAAAAGAACCTGGTGCCAAACTCTGTCAAATGCCTTAGAAATATCAAGTGCAACTATCTTGCTTTCGCCAGATTAATGTACGCTTTGGTTCCACTTTTCGGTGAGACATGACATCAAATCACCAGTGGACCTGTTACTATGAAAACCGTACTGCCGGTCATTGAGAAGTTTTTGCGGTTCGAGATATTTCATGAGCTGACGGTTTATCAGCGTTTCCATGACCTTGGTGAAAAGGGACGTATGTAAGCGCAATGAGTCTGAAGGAAGAGAGAAGTTTCGCCTTTTTTAGGAACAGAGTCCTAAAGTGTTGGATTGATGAAAAAGCTTAAGCAGTGGTTTTGCCAGAGTGGAAGAACAACTCTTCAGAAGAAGGGGAGATATAATACCATCGGGTATTAACATCGTTAAATGCTTTCGGTACTATACTCAAGTGTAGGCGGGGATAAAGCACAATATGGAAGTATTGTGCGCAAGAGTGTGCAGCAAGCCGACTGGTCTTGTCCAAAGACCTGGCAGCTGGAATGACGTTGTATATGAGCGTTGGGATGGAGGACGGGGCAGAATTCCTAATGTTTTTGACGACCGATCAAAAATTTGTACTACCCTTGGGACATTGTAGTATTTTGTGCCTCAACTTTTGGTCGTATTGAATTGCACACGCTTAAGAAAGGCGTTGCAATCATTCCTGGTTCGTTTGAATGGTCTTATTCTATCGGTTTGGTCTTGTAGGATCGAAACAACATTTCTCTAACCCTGACAGCCTCTTTACTCTAGCCGTATCATAGCCTTTCTTTGTGCCTGAAACTCTTCATCCGATGAGGGGTGATGTGATGTGATGATCACATATCACCAATGGCAGCCACGTGGTTATCGAAGGAACATAACGAACAGTCAAAATTCCTAAAGAGGCTTTAAGTCCGCTCCAGTTGGCTCTCGTATTTCCATACGTTTCGTTTAGGAATCCTTTCTCTGATTGTACGAGAAATTAGCTGATATGACACAAGGGTCTGACGAGCCTAGAGGGGAGAGCACATCAACGGTGTACTTATTAGGGTGAGAAGCTAAACACAAGTCCAAGGTGTTGGCGGTATGACTATCAATGTCTATGTCTGGTATTCGCTTGGACTCATTTACAATCTGGGTCAAGTTATTTTCCGCAGCGAAGATCTCATCACACCGTCCTTCAGGTGTTGTGTGTCCGGAATGGCGAAGCCAATTATTATTAACATAAACGACCGTAGGGCTGGTCTTTGCTGATGCAGGACACCACAATTCAAGTACACGAATTTAACAATTTCACTGTTAAATTGATTTCAGGGCACATGGCAAGAACAATGACTTTGCCGAACAGCCTGATCTCCGGCGCTTATTACCGCAATCATATGTACCACTAGAGTGTGCGTTTCTGTTTCCTCAGAAGCAATGCTCCATCTGCATTTCGGTGGCTTATTGAACAAGAGGAAACGCCCTCATTGTCTTCAGGGGCAGAGTAGGCCCGGGAGGGATACCTTTTACTTAGAGAGCTCTCCAGGCGTCAGTAAGAATAAGATTAAGCGGTATTTTAGCTTTTAAACTTTTTGTTGGTTTCTCTTTCTTACTGGATTGGAATAATAAAACTACAGTAAAAATTAAATAAATTACTTTCGTCATTCAAGTATGTCCTCGGGGGCACTTTCCGACATTTCGCCAATTGATTGAATGACTGAACGCATAGTAAATAGATTCTATCTATTCTCTATTTCGAAACTTTTAACCGTCATTGTGTCGACGTTTCAGTTTGCGATACGTAGTCTAGTTCTTGTAGGTATCGTTATGCTCACCCCCTCAGCTCTGCAACGAATGTTTCTATATTTCTATTCGCGCTGTGCAGAAAAGGTGCCCGTCGCTATACGGTCACTTCGGTGATGCCTTATATTGTGTCTAATGTGTGTCAAAATGACAAGCTAAACACGCTGAAATTCACAGTGCAATATTTTTTTTAAGTTTTTTAAATAATAAACACGAATAATTACATAAAAGCCTAATTTTGCTGGTTATAAGCGCTGGACAAATAAAGTCGTGCAAAATTTCATTCAGTTTCTGTATTCTGTGTGCCTATAAACTCTAAATTTGATTGACCATCTGTGTACCTGCAACATGTCAAACACTCCATCATCTGTAAATAAAATACATGAAACGCGCAATGGGGGAAAACAACAACAAACAAATACAATGAAGCCTACTGCGTCCACAAGCAAACACTCAGAAGGAAATAAATCATCTTTGGAATTCAAGATCGAACAACACATCAAGGGATTAAAAGAACTGATACTGGATGAAAATCGTAAGTTAACCGAAAAACTTAACAAAATTGAAAACGATTTTGTACAGCGCTTCGCAATAGTGGACAAAACAATAGCTGATCTGTCAAAAAGAGTCCAACAGCTTGAATTGACACCTGAACCACCTGTTGCAGTAGCAGATAACTTGTTACTTGCTCAACGCGTCGATGAGTTAGAACGCGAAAAAATGTCAGCTGACGCCACCCTTCTTGGAATACCAAGAAAAATTGATGAGAATCTGCACGATTTGTTTCAGAAATTATGCCATTCTGTGAACTGTGCACCAACACCTGTACCTGAAAACATTTTTCGTGCAAAGCCCAAAGGAACAGCAACACCTGATACTGCAATAATAATAAAATTCAAGAGTGTCTTTGACAAGAACTCTCTGCTTCGTTCAATTCATTCTCGTTGGAAAGCAACAAAATCGAGCACTTGCTTACGTGACGTTGGAATACCATCTGACAGCCGAATTTACGTAAACGAAAGCTTAACGTTATGTAACCATTTAATTTTTCGAAAAGCTCTTCAACTCAAACGAGCTAAAAAAACTTTTGAGTGCTTATACCCGAAACGGAAAAGTTTACGTACGTAGAAAATCAGCAACTGCAGCAGACAAATCGCTTTTAATCAATTCCATTGAAAGCTTAAATTCCATTGCCGATGAAGATGATGATCATGGAGGAGAATCGTAAGCTGGAGGAGATCAATATTTGTCTTTCTGTCTTCTTTTTTCTTGAATTTTCTTTTCTATTTATTACTTTGAATTTGCTTGAATTTTTTCTTAACTTTTGTCTTATCTGAATTTCGTCTCTGTCGTTGGTGTGGAATCATTCTTTTGAAGAGTTGTAAGGCTAATTTTATGTTTTATGAAAATGACTAGCAATAGTATTAGTAGTAATGCTCCACTAGCCTATTATGGAGGCGAAAAACTGCGAGTTATGCTTCAAGTTCTGTGCAAACAATGTGATGGCCTAAAGGTTTGTCATATAAATGCTCAAAGCTTGCATGCAAAAATTGATGAATTTAGGGATGTGTTTGTGGGGTCTAATATAGATGTTATATGTGTTTCTGAAACCTGGTTTCAAACTGAGATAAAAGATGTTGTATACAGTTTATCTGGTTACAAATTAATGCTTGCAGATAGAGGTAATCGTGTAGGTGGTATATATATTCGAGAAAGCATACATTTTAAATTAGTTGTAAAATCAGACGCGTCATCTTTGTTTGAATATTGTTTCATTGATATCCCAAACGGATCCAGCAGTTCTTTGCTTGGAGTTTTTTATCGTCCCAATAAACATATTGACTTTTCCAGGTTATATTTTGAACTTGAGCGCTTCTCGTCTCTTTACCTAGAAGTGATCCTTTGTGGAGATTTCAATTGTGATTTACTTCAGAAAGATACTTCACTTAGTTTTCTCACTAAAATAAAAAGTTTTGGCTTATCAATTGACAACACTGAAAATCCTACACATTTTTCATCAAATACTTCTACACTTTTAGATTTATTTTGTGTCAATAATATCGGCAACGTTCTGCTTTATTCGCAACTTGAGGCACCTGCATTCTCAAGGCGTGATTTAATGTTTGCGACTTTTAAAGTTACTCCACAGGTTAAATCAACAGTCTATAAATATAGGGACTTTAAGGCTATTAATGTAAATGCCCTAGAAAATAGTATTCACGAAATAAACTGGCAAATGATTTTTTCAATGGCATCACCGGGCGATCAAGTTGATTTTATTCAAACTTCAGTAAACCAACTTTTTAATATGCATGTACCGCTAAAAACAAAATTTTCTGGTATGGAAAGAAAATCGTGGTTTACGGCTGACATACTTATTTCTATAAAACAAAGGGATCAAGCGTATATGCGATGGAAGCGCTTTCGCGTTCCTGAAATGCTCTCTACCTTTCGAGCCTTACGAAAAAATGCAAAAAAGTAAAAGAAGCAAAATGTAGACTGTATTCAAAACGCTTAAACAAAAACATACCATCAAAAACCTTATGGAAAAATATTCGTGAGCTTGGTGTTGGTCGACAAAGAGATCATTGTTCCCTGGATGTATGTCCCAATTATTTAAATGAACATTTCTCCAAAGTTCAAAGCAGCAGTAATCAAAATACTTCACTTGTAGATAAAACTAACCCTGAAAATGATGATTCTCAAACTTTTAGTGGAGCGTTGAATGAGATTTTGCCGGTTGTTGACCCTGTACAATGCACTTATGAAGCAAATGAAACCTACCGGGTTGCGGACCCCGGTAGTTGACATTCCTTTCAATTTCAAAGGGTGGATGATGCGGATGTGTTAAGTGCTGTACTTAAAATAAAATCATCAGCTACTGGCTTTGATGAAATACATCCACGTTTCATCAAAATGATCCTACCTCACATTCTTCCAGTGCTAACACATGCTTTTAATACTGTAATAACAACGTCTTCTTTTCCATCTCTTTGGAAAGTGGCTAAAGTTATACCAGTCTTAAAAAAACCAGCCACTCGCTTATCTTAAGACGAGTTTAGACCAATCTCAATTTTGTCATTTCTGCCAAAGATTCTGGAAAAAATTGTACACAATCAAATTTCAACCTTTTTAAAGACATTCAAACTCTTAAGTGAAAACCAATCCGGTTTTAGACCAAACCACAGTTGTATATCCGCTACTCTTAAGATTTCAGATGATATTAGAAATGCTATGGATAATGACTTGGTTTCATTTTTAGTTCTCTTAGATTTCTCGAAGGCATTCGACAAAATCAATCATAAAAGACTTATTAAAAAACTAATACAACAGTTTCGGTTTTCATACACAGCTGCAAAACTGATTTTATCATACATTAGTGGAAGAAGCCAAGCTGTTGTTATTGGTAATAAAACGTCCCATCCTTTAAATCTTTTCTGTGGGGTTCCTCAGGGATCCATACTTGGTCCACTCTTATTTACGATCTTTATTAATGATCTTCCACTCCAATCTGAATACTCTTCAATCGATTTGTATGCTGACGATGCTCAAGTTCGTATAAGCTACAAGTTAGGCAAGATGGTGTTGTGAAATTGAACTCTGATTTAAAAAGAATACTTTGCTGGTCCAATACAAATAGTCTTCACCTTAATCCACAAAAGTCCAAATGCTTAATAATTTATAAAAATAAACTTGATAACAGCTACTTTCCTGCAGTTTATCTCGGAAACGAACAAATTGAATATGTCGATAAAGCTATGAACTTAGGCATTCTATTTAATTCTACCCTTACCTGGGATGACCATATTCAAACTGTTGTTGGAAAAATATATGGATCCTTACGGAGTCTTTCACTTTCGAAGCAATTTACTCCTCAACACGTTCGACTTAGGTTGGCAAGAACTTTGATCCTTCCTATGATAACATATGGGTGCCAATTGTTTACTAGCCATAACTCAGAAACGAAAAGAAATCTAACTGTGGCGTTCAATAATATAACTCGATATGTATACAATCTCCGACGATATGATCATATTTCAAACTACACAAGCAACATACTAGGCTGTAATCTTTACATGTATTTCAAGTATTTTTACCTTAAAACATTGAACAAAATCATTTTAAACAAGGAACCTTCATATCTAATTCAAAAAATACAGTTTACTAACTCATCTCGTTCTTTTATGATACTGCAACCAAGGTTCACTTGCAGAAACTCGGAGCGTCAGTTTTTCGTTTATGCCATAAAGCAGTGGAACAGCTTACCCTCTTTCATTAGAAGACTTCGCGGCACCACACAATTTGAGACGGTTTTATTCAGATACTTAGTAAATAATTAAATTTAATATTTAGTGTAATAAAGAATTTTGTTTTGTCATTATGAATATTAATTTAGTTTGTCATTTTAAATCAATAATACCTAAATGTATAAATAATAATTAAAATTGATTATAACTATACTTTTTACAACTTTTACTGTTAATTATAGGCTTTTAAGCCCAATGTAAAAGATTCTTTGAAATATATAAATAAATAAATAAATAAAATAAAATAAAAATAAATATTCCTACTATATATATATACTATACCTCCTAGGAGTTCTTCGAAAATCGAAAAGTTTGTAATGGGAAAATAGCGAGTGTCCTGCGCCATTATAAAACCGGGCAAGTAGTGGTTAGTCTAGGGCCTAGCACACTCTAACCATAAAACATTTCGTTACTCTGAACTCGAAACGGACACCCCCTCGAGGATACAAGAAATGATAAGGTCAACAAGGTTAGTTGATTTTTGCAACGTCAACCGCATGGTCATTGGAAGCACAATTTTTGACAGCAAGAACTGCGACAAGTCAACCCTTTCGACTGACCTACAACGTACATTGAACCATATCGATCACCTTATCAACACGACCCTGACATCGGAATATATAGGGACCACTATCAATGGTAGCTAATATTCATCCAATTTGCTAAGAATATCCAGGTATTATACTGCCAGGTTCCGAGATAGCCAAGAAGAAGATCAAATAGAAGATCACCTCTCCACAAATGTAGAAATAAACAGCAGTTTCGCTCCTGAGGTCATCGACGACCACTGGAACATTGTGAACCTCGGTAGTAGGCAACATTATTGGTAGAAAGGGAAAAAGCAGAAGTACATGACTCACAGGAGACACGCGTAGACGGATTGATGAACATATTGAACACAAAATGGATTTAGCAGTAGAGGGCCCTGAACTAGAAGTCCAGCACCGCATGAAGAGAAAAGAAGTGCAGCATACCATAGAACGAGATAAGAGTAACTACATCAACACACTAGACACCAAGGCTTAAGAAGTAGCAAATACATAGGTGCGACATTAGGACAGGATTGCTACGGAACTCACTGGTGGTCAAAGTTCCAAACTAAAGGGACTAGACTGAATTCTGGCGACTGCACATGAGGAAAACCTTACTAAATTGCGGGTGAATTTTGCAGCCGTGCTTAACCACATATACAACAACGTTTTTGAACCAAGTGAGTTTCCGCAGCAACAAATACCTGTGCAAGTACATCCTGCCGCATTAACGATAGAAGAATAGAATGCCCCGGAAGGGCAATCGGATGGACTGTGGCAACTGGACAGATATATGCGTTCTTCCGGCCCAAAGCCCTCTTCATTACACGCTCGACATCGAACAAGCTGGTTTTCGAACTGAATCTACCATATCAACAGCTTAAGGATCATCACTAAACAATGCATTAAGTATGGATTTCCGCTATATTTATTTTGCATACCCTTGCGCGAGGTGTACCAGATGAGCTAGTCGCCTTTATAAAAAAATACCTACGATGGCGGTAGATCTCATAGTTTACGCAACGGCAAGGTTGAATTCTTTCGCCACTGCTATTGCTTGTAATAATGAGTAATGTGATTCGGGCAGCTCTGTCTGTAGGAAACTTATTGCTGATATGGACAAAAGATGATGACACCATATTTTACAAATCTTGCTTGACTATGCAGACAGCTTGGTGACAGACACGAACTGAGTAGAGCTCAAAACAAATGCGGCTAAAACAAAAAACCTACTTCAAGAAGCACAGTTTGTATCACAAAAAGCAAGCTTCGATCTGATCGAAAATAGGAGCAGTGTTGCTTTATGGGTGCAGTGTCTGGAAACTGACTAACACCGCCACAAGGAAGCTGCAAAACTTGAATGATATTCTGGCCAAACCGTATCTCGAACGACCACTTACACGCGATAACCGAATAAGAACAATATACGTCAAAGTATGGAGGATAAAGTGGCAGTGACGTATGTATCTTAGTATCATACGACACGATAAAGTCCATAGTTCCTGATTCTCATTGATTTGTTGAGGTTATACCCGTTGTTAACAGACATAGTCCACAGGTAGTGCCCATTTCAACGAGCTCTAGGTCGTTTTTTGTAATCGATGCGGGTGTCCATGTGCCTATTGTGTCGATGAAGTTGTTACCGAACCAAAAGTTCACCTGCAGCACCATCGGTGCACAATGCACTTACGATTTAATCGCTGTGAAATCTTTTTTCAAGAACAATGTTGGAAAGGTCAGAGTCGTTTCGAGTCACACTACTCATACATCATGACTTGTTCGCATGATACCAACGGTTTATCACGTCAAAGTGTCATCCACACCAAAAGGATCAGCAGCGGATGAATGAACACGCCCAATTTTCCATCCATCTTCACCCAGTTATCAGAATCCATGTCATGCTACAGAGCCAACACACTCGCAATTACCCTGATCCCCCTTGAAACGGTTCTACTTACGCTTACGCATGATTTCTTCAGACATAAATAAAACAATTGCATACCCAGACTCGGTGGACAATAGTACGTATGAACAACCAACACCATCAGCCCCCTTTCAAACAGACCGTAACGTATGTACACCTCCGCTGAGCATATCCTTTATTCATAACTGCTATCATTGAAAGTCATCATCCTCCAGCAACCACAATTTGCCGGTCACCCGCGAAATATCATATAAAAACCACTCAAGCGAAAGCCACCTCATCCAGCAACAATACCGGCACAACCGTCGAAACCAGCATCAGCACCGTGCCAGGACCAAATATGTTTGCTTTCAAAAATTGAAGTTGAGAATAATGTATGTGGTTGGTTCGAGGGGGATTCCCCTTTCACTCCGTCACCGCCCACTATCTCGTGTGACAGCTCGAAACAATTTGCGGAGCACCTACCTTTAATTTAACGTCCCTGACGCCAAAAACAAACACACACATGTACCCGTACACCGTTGAACACTGTGCACCAGGACGAAAATGGATGGGTGGCGGCGGATAAAAACTTGCGAAAACAATTGGCAAACACAGTCGACACAGGGCGATTCTAGCAATCCCAGTGATTCGCCGTTTTCACCGATTCCGCGTGCCGTGGCATTATTTATATTTGCCCCCCAGTGTCACAGCAGCGAATAAAACAATTCCACCCGTTTTCCCTGATTCGGCATTGTCGTTGTAATCACGAAGGGGGTGATGTTGATGTTGTTGTTGTTGTTGGTGGTGGTGGACTAGCTACAAGATAAACATCAACAGGAACGGTACAAGCCTACATAATGGAACCATTCGAATGCGAAGAATTATTCGTTTTCGAATACTCGTATACCCTCTCTCCCCATGGCTGGATCGATTCCAAAAATTGAAAATTGGTGGTGCTCCGACGTCCTCGTCCATCATCGTCATATCGTTTGCAGGAGGCGGTGAGGATACGTACGGTATATCCTTCTCAATTATTCATCAGTGTGCTTGATCGAAATTCTAAACGAAAGAAGCAGGAACACAGGTGGAATAGAATCCCACCCAGTAGAATTCTACAATATGACGTAGTGGTTCCCTCCATCGAGCATCCGACGGACTCTTATTTTAATTTTTGGGCATGGGACGACATTGATTGGCAGGTGGGTGATATGTTAGTTAGGCTCTTACTCGTAGACTGTTAGACAGTGAGGGATACAATTCGTTCTCATCTGGACCGTAACTAAATGATTGATGTTCTACGGAACATGGAGTATGGCTCGGTATGCTGTTTCTGAATGCCTGGTTCAGTTGTGCCTTTCAGTTTGTAGCAGGATCCAACAGAATCAAAAGATTCCTGCTGAATTTGTCTTTGCATTTCAATATTCGTTCTCAATATGCAGCGGTGTGTAAACAATAGGCGTGCCATTTTCAATATGGCCTCGCAAGACAAGAGGCAGAGGAATGGAGTGAAATCATCCACCGCCAACGGCAGAAAGTTTGCATCAGTTTATGCAGGAATGCACATGAACTGCGTGAATGATATCCTGCCAACGACACAGGGACATAGATACAGGCATGAGTAGGACTAAGAACTAAGAACTAAGGGCTGACTACTGACGACTGACGACTGACGACTAAGGACCAAGAACTGAGATTCGAAAAGAAAAAGAAGAATACTATACACTTCGTCTGAGAAAACTAATTTTGTTTCATTTTTTGCAGCATCGTCGTGGTATTCGTCGTCATCGGGTGGAAGGATAATGCATTCCGTCAGATAGAACTAAATCCCAGGGTTAAGGGTGCAGAGGAATTCGAAATAGTTGTGTGCGGAATTTGCGTGAAAGCAAGATGGAGTTCGTTGAATTAATTGCGAAAATTTTGTGCCATCTCACAACTGAAAACTGGAACTCGGATATGGAATGGAGGATACTCGTACGAACAAGTTAGATGATGATGAAGATCGAATGGAAGAGTGGGAAGTGTATTCGGAATGTTTGTGTGTAGATATGTTTGGAACGTGATTTGGGAGAAAGTCGGAAAGTATTGCATTTTAAGTGGGTAGTGGGACGCGTGCTGCTACTTGGTACGTGCAGCACAGTGTAATCACATTTACTCGCATTCGCATTCGTATTCGTATCTGCGAACAAGTTCCAGTCCCAGTCGTGCTAAAGTTCACAGCAAAGATAAATTTGAATTACGAGGGAGCGTAAGCGATTTACCGTTCGCTGTTCAGTTGTTTTAGTTATTCCCATTCTACGGTTAACGACCGGAGATACTACTACTGCTCCTGCTGTTGCTGCAATTTATGCAATGAGACTCACTTCTACAAAGTGATTTAGAGAAAGTTTTCAATTAGGAACTATAAGAGATTCGTCAAGTACTTCAAATTCCCTTGTGTTTGCTTAGTCGTAGTCGTATTTGTCTAGGTTAAGTATGACGGGATAAGTCTTCCAGATTCACCGAACTAATTAGGTGGCTTAACACCTTGCTCTTGCACTCTGTGAACGGGTATTTCAAGTGGGTTCTTCGTATTTTTTCTTACTTGCAACTACTATGAATTCAAAACAAATACTATCAAGGAGCAACAGAAGAGATCGAAGGACAGAAACAACGACAGTCGAGAGGACTGTGATTCAACCAGAACAAGTAAAACTTCTGTTTACCTTGAGTCTGAGCTCTATCCACAATGGGTCAGCGGCTGCTTTCACATCCCAGAACCCTTTGTCCAAAGGGTCCCAGAAACAGCCTGGTGCTCCAAGTCGGGAGTTATTTGTTGGGCTAATTACAACGTAACAACATTTTTGTTTCGATGCAATCAAAAACCTCGGGTAAGGGCGGATTCACTTCTGACGATCCTCCAAAATGAAAGAATAACGACGTTCAGGCCCGGATATGGAATGTTCGGATTTTGAATGGGCCCCTTGCAACCGGAGATCTAACGCAAGGCCTATACTGCTATAAAGAAGAAACCACTGTACAACGATGATTGCCGCAGTGGTTCACCACTTTCGTCTTGGATGTGGATTTGTTGTAAGCGACACACTCAGGCCAGAAGTGTTGACGGTACTTGAACGAACACATTGTTACATACAAGGCTTAGTTCGCCAACATCAGTCTGATATGTACGAGTACTTCGGTAAACCAAAAATTGCTTTAACAAGCTCCACGATAAGTATAAGCAATGGCTTAAGTGCTACGTTACGATCGTCCTTGATGATTTTAATGCCAAAGAAGAGCCTCTTAAGCACCAAGACGACACCAGCTCTAAAAGTGGACTGAAGCTGAAGTTGACTCCGCTGCTCCCACACTTCACGAGGACCGTGGTTTGTTAAAAAAAAAAAACACATCAACCCGACTGATTACATTGCGATAGAAGCAGGAAACAGTTACCGCATTCTGAATATCCGAGCGTTTTTATGTGCCAAAAACGACCTTGACCTTGTCTATCGAAATCTTTCGAGATATTCCCAGCAACAAGCGAAGAAGAAGAGGACGTACTAGGTTTCATCCGAGTTTGACGAAGAGTTCGGCAAAACTCTATGTGCGGAGCAGATGAGAGGAAGGTTTTTTTTAGAAAGAAAAATAGCAAGGGCATGATGGGTGTTTCAGCCGAAAAGGTATTAGGAAGTTCTACCAAAAAGGTATGTAGAGTCATGAACAAGTTGTTAGTGTTGAAGGTGTTGCAGCAGGAAAGTTCCTTTATGTAATAAACCAACTCATGGAAAAGAGGGTCGGAATTGTTCACCACTAGGCCACGAGCAGTGGTCTTCGGGTCAGCCCAGCTTAAACTAAAATTATGCCTTTTACAATAAAAACCAAACCACTAGACTTCCCTCGTCCCAAATTAAATGGCCAAGCATTATCTATGTAACTCAAGGCTCGAAAGTAGTTAAATATTGAACAGCAAGCTAAGAAAGCATGAATTGCAGTGACGCAAAGGTCAGGTTAGGTTAGGAGTCGCCTGTATCTTCAATGAAGATCGAGGCATGGATTACATCGGTGCGCAGATTCAGCGACCTTAGACGGTTAGAGCGTCTACGTTAAGCGAAGAGTTAAAATAATCGAGCGTATAGAGTTGTCTTTAAGCCGACCGCCGCAACGTAGTGCCTCACGGCGGTAGCATAGCGAGCACAAATCTGGCTGTTTAGGTGGCGATGGTTGTAGCCGGTAAGAATCAGCAAAAAAAAAATTGCGATTTCTCTCGGTTTTCTGTTTTTTCCTCTTTTTTTTTTGTCTGCTTCAAGAACTGTACGACTCACACCCACTATAAACCACCTTAATCCCTTTCATCTTGACACTATCCACACCGGAACGGCTTTCGCATTACTTCAGAGTGGTGTCGTTTTCGTTTCCCTTTGGGGGCCGGCTTTTTCACATTTACTCGCATCTTCTTATGCGGACTTATTCTATCTTGCCGGTGAGGCCTTTATCAGTCTGTTAAAGGCTTGCTCTTTTGTCCTCAGTGTGACTTATACGAATGAACAAATGTGGCTCCAGGTCCGATTGCTCGTTAGCATCTTTTCGACCATGCTTTCTGGGCTGATTACGCCGATGCTGCTTTCCACTTCCATCAAACGAAAAAAAGTGTGGTTTACATCGTCTACTGTGGAGTCCCCGTACTGGCAGACTGGAGTGTTTGCTTTACCGATCTTTTGACGAAAGGCGTTGAAATATCCGAGTCCGCTTACTAGTTTACTTCGCCGTGTTTCCGTCCATTGCATTTAGACCCGTCCTTGATTAGTTTCACGGTACCAACGCTCTTCCCACTGCCATTTCATGAGCTCCGTTGCCTCCGCGATTGCCGCTTCTACTGCAATTTCTGCCTTTTTGTCATCGAAGTACTCTCTTTCTGCCGCTAGGAGATCGATAGGGGTCGGTCCTGCGATTACAAAGCTGGCTGGTTCCAAAACAGTATGAGTTTGTCACTCTTAGAGCTCTGCATTTGTGCATTGCTGCCATCTGTTTCCAGTGTTTATCTTCTCGGAGTGCGTCTCCTAAGATCTCTCACCCATATAGAAACACGACGAGTGTGATTGACATTAGTAGTCTTCGTTTGCTGGCCGTAGGACCCCCTACGTTGGCCATCAATCTGCTTAATGATATTGAGGCCTCCATACATATTTTATCTATTGCCAGAAGGTGAGTTTCATATTGATAGTCAGTCCCAAGTAGTTCACTGCCTCCTGGCTTGTTATAAGTTCAGGCCCAATTTGGAAGTTAACAATGGTCGGGATCCTCTTCTTCTGTCTGGGCATGCGTTTGTGCTAAAACCATCATTGGGCCATTTTTCTTCAGACAAGTCGAAACAGTCGATGGGAATCGATATCGGTGGATGTTGGCTCATTGTGTCTGCCCACAAATGTGTGAAAATGTTTCACTGTAAGTCAAACAATGCAGCTTCTGCAATGAAAATTCCCTGGACGTGTGATGTCAAAAAATTGCAACATTGACAGGCCACCCAGATCTCCAGATATGACCCCTCAGACTTCTTTTTGTTGGGTTATTTGAAAAGCAAAGTATACACCAGAAAATTTCAGACCATCGACGAGCTCAAGGCAAACATTCGTGATGAAATCATCGGTATACCGCCCGATAACTCTTATCCATAAAAAAAAAAACATCAATACTCGTCGATAACCAGGTTCACGAGTGGTGGTAGCACAACGGCACAACTAGTGCTAATTGGATTCGTTCTCCTAAACACCGCCTCTACCAAAATGTCTAAGGGCAAGGGCAAGGGCACAAATGCCCAGTAGAAGCATGCAGGGATAAGTTTGGAAAGATAAAAGTAGAGTCATATTCCGTACAGAAGATGTCTAAAGACTAGTTCTGCAGGCGTTAATTGGTGAAAAGAGCCAAAACTTCAGTGGAAATTTTTCAGGTATAATGAACCGTTCAACGCAGAAGATAATCGATAATAACTTCGTCAAACTGACCGAGAAGCAGTCTGGATGGCGATATCTTAGCTTAGGATCAATAAGGCTGAAAGAGCAGACTACCTGCTGAATTACAATAGTTTAGGCAGGGAGATCGAATTGGTAAGGAGCATATATGTACTCATCAGTAAGATGTAGTCAGAATGAAGTATCCCCAGTGAATGGAATCTTACCATTGTTTACTCAATCATGCGTAGTTTTATCAACCCTGATAAGCTCGTCCATCTGTGTAGGATGACAATGCAAAACGCTCGATGCTACATGGAAATCAATAGTGACACAACCGACGGATTTGATGTTAAAAAAGGATTTCGACAAGGTGACGAGGTCATTGCTTTAACATCTGACTAACTAGAGTCACGGTATTACAAAATTCTGTGCATTTGGTAGCATACTCTGACGACTTTGTCATTATGCGAAGTAATAAGCGGGCTGTGACTGGGACCTTTATGACCACTGACGCAAAAGGTGCGAAGGCGGATGGGTTTATTGGTAAAGAAGGGTATAACAAAGTATATTCACTCAACAAGAAAAAACACCCTGCCACAACGGCTTTGAGGTGTTCAAAGACTTTGTCCACCTGGGTTCCACAGTCTAAACAACGACTGCACCGTAAATATTGGGCGAACGATCATTGTTTTTCAATCGCTGTATCTTTGAACTATGAAGGCAACTGAGAAATAAGTCTTTGTGACGAACAACGAAGGAACCGTTGTATAAGACCCTTATCATCGCAGTCCTACTATATGGGATGGAAGCATGGACTTTATCATCTGCATTAACGAAATCTGGATAAGAATATAGCTAACCAGCGTCATCATCGCCTATAGCATACTGAGCGAATGAAATGAACACTATCGCTCCAGTGTCGACCTCAGATAAAATGGTATTCGCAACTAGAGGCAATGAAGAGAGCTGTTGACAAGAGAGAGAGAGAGAGAGAGAGAGAGAGAGGAGGACCAGTTCAATATGGCACTTCACTTTCATCAGGACGGCGACAGAGGAATTAGTTTCAACTACCCCCCTTTAGAGCTATTTCGGCAATAACAGGTCTAATAGCAACTCCATGGTTGTGTCGAGACGCTGGAATAGAAATGGCGCCGCAAAAAAAAAACCTGAACAGGACAACAGGGGCTCTTATTAACTCGTCAAGGTTAATGGCGCCAGACAGTTTAGGCGGACCTTTTGCCCACAGGTCTTATTATTATCAGTAGGTCTGATTCCCCAGGGTAGGAGTTGCGCGTAGGTGTAACGTTCGCAATGTGCAAAATATAAATATGAACAATTAAGTGACAATCAAGAGCCTTGAACATGGATGGATATAGAACTAGCGATCCAGCAAACATTGTAACTACTCGTACATGGCTTTGCACATGGAGCGTTCGAACACCGAACAGACTGCGTGGTACCGAATAACTCACGGAGGGCCAAGGGCCTAAATGGCCAAATGCTGATAGAAAAAAAACTCTGAAATATACTACAGCGAAAGCTTATTTGCACTTAGATTTGCGATTAGACTCAGACTTAAGCAAAAAGTCTTAAGCTTTCGGCATGTACGAGAACGCCGCCTCATATCAATCCGCTTCGATGACAAATTCGGAAGAAAAAACTTGATTTACGATCATGCCCCTACAGGATCACAGCATCGAAGACGAATTCTATGACCTCCTAGACAGTACCTCAGCTTATTTACTTACTTATCAGGCTGGCAATCCTTAGAGGGTTAAAGTCTGAACGACTGTAGCCTTTCATCCATTACGGTCCCGGGCGTGCTCCTTACAGTTGGAAAGACCAAGCTGCCATATATTCGCCATCGACGCGAACAGAGTGGAACCACAGGAGACCATGCAGAGCCACCGGACTGATCGTTCGGCCGAGAATATCGCGGCTGTGGCTGCCGATGTCGCTGAGAACGAAGAAACATCGACCAGACAACGGGCCATGCAATTGGGCATCACCAGACGGACCCTACAGCGAATTTTAGTGAAAGACTTACACATGTTCCCGTACAAAGTGCAAACAGTGCATCAGCTAATCAGTTAATAGTCACTGATCCAAGCAAGAAGCATGTAAAGTGGCTCTACATCAAGGACGAGAGCTGCTCGTGAGCTCTAAATGTAGAATGGAAGAGCACAGTCATCTCGGAAGGAAAAAAGAAGAACACGAGGAGCGTGTGATGGAGGAAACCGAAAGATGTTACTGCAGGAATGCCGTTCGAACGAGAATTAAACCAACATACTAGAGTTACAAAGCTGTAGTGGAAGCCTGTAAAGTTAGAGTCGCAGTCGAAAGTAAAAACATGGAAAGTTCTGCAGTCCTGCAAACTGTATAAAGTGATGGTTAAAATACTGCTGTCAGGCTGGATGAAAGATGATGACCCTTCTCCCTGACCATACGAATTTAAGGTAGCAGTATCGAAATCAAAGTCTAATAAAGCTACTGGTACAGACGATCTGAGATATCTAAAGCAGACTTGGGTGGGAACATACATACTCGATCCATCGAATCTCAAAATCATGTGTCCGATTCGTAAGAAAGCATACGGAATAAGTATTCTAAACGTCGCCTGTAAGATCCTATAAGATGAGCGTCTGAATCCATTCATGAATAATGTAAATGGTCCATGCCAGTGCAGTTTAAGGCCAAGGAAGTCCATCATCGATCAAGCATTCAAACTATGGTAAATCTTGGAAAAAAGCCGCCAATTGAGTGTGATTTTCGATCCCGCTCGTATTGACAGGAATTCGAGAAGAAGCTTCCACAAGGTTCCAGGTATAGCGACGTCGGGCTACTCAGGCGTCTATGAAACGACCGCATTTGGCGAGGCAAGTGGTTGGGGACCTCAACTCAACAGCTGCTGTGGAGCCGTTTCGAGAGCAAGGCGCAGAAGGTTATCGCCACTTCGATAGGTTCACAACCCCTTTTGCGCATAATAAGCTGTAAAGTCCTCGAAAGAAATGTGGGACAAACTCCATGGGGTTTATGAGGTGAAATCAAAGGCGAGTATCCACACGCTTCAACAGCAATTTTACAGTTTTTGTAAGGATCCGCAAGATGATATAGCCTTGCATATTTCAACGCTACATACCATTGTGCAGCAGCTATCCGATGTTGGGGAAAAGGTTTCCGATTCAATGGTCATAAACAAAATCTTAATGACTGCCGCATCGTTTAGTCATTTCCATAGTGCTTGGGAGTCAATGGCAGTTGAAAAGCAGACATTAGACAACCTTACTGGCATACTACGAGTAGTTCTAGAAGAGGCGCGTATTAATTCCCAGAACAATTTTTTTGAACCTGGAGGGACAAGTGCTTTAGTTGCAAATAAGCCATATACTATACACCAGACAGACAGTTTTCAAAGCCAGGAAGATGTTTCTTTTGCAAAGGAACAGGGCATTGGAAGAACGAGTGCCCAAAGAAGAATGGATGGGCCGAATTCGACTGGGAAGAGGGGTAATGCTTTTGTTTGTGAGTCGCTGTTAACGCAAAGTGAAGCTAGTGCTGATGAGTGGTTCTTGGATTCCGGAGCGAATGACCGCATGACTAGCAGAAAAGAGTGTTTTATAAACTTTAAAGTTTTCGCAACACCGATAGTCGTCAGGTTAGGAGATGGGAACACCAATAACGCATATGGCAAGACAACCAATTAGCTAATGTGCTTTACGTTCCAGACATTCGTCTAAATTTGTTTTCTTTGAACTGTGCGTTGGACAAAGGTCGAAAATTATCATTCGGACAGAATCTGTTTCGGTAGTGGGAGTACGTAAATCCAGTTTGTTCAAATTGCTTTTGAAGGTCACAAGCAATTCGATGGATTCTAGTGCAAATTTAGCTGAAGAGAAGAAAGCGACAGTGGCATGAGAGGTTTGGACATCAAAATATTGTCCAAGTGAAGAGCGAATTGAAGGCCAGGGGTATTTCTTTTGAAGATGAAGACAATTTTGATTGCTTTTATGGAAAACAACATCGTACAGTCTTTCATTCCAGTGAAAATAAAGCGAGTTGCATGGGGAACTTGTGCATTCTGATGTATGTGTTCCGATGCAGTGTTCTTCAGTTGGAGGGTGCAAGTACTTCTTGCTTTTTATAGACGATTTCTCGCATTTTCGAACGGTTTTCTTTATAAAGGAGAAAACAGAGGTGCGTGGTCTAATTGAAGATACCTTAAATTGATTGGAACTGAAACTGGTTCAAGGGTGAAGTTCTTCCGATCTGATAACGACTTAGAATACACCAATTAAGGGGTTCAGAAACTTTTGATGGAAAATTACGTCGTTCATCAAATGACAGTTCCTTACACGCTCGAACAAAATGGATGTGCAGACCGTGGAATGTGCACAATTGCAGAAGCAGCTCGGGCAATGATTCACGGAAGAAATTTGGACATGAAACTTTGGGCTGAGGCAGTGAATACCGCAGTTTATGTTCTTAATCGCACTGGTCCCAGCCCAATAAAAGGAAAAACAGCACATGAGCTGTGGTATGGAAAACAGGCTGACATAACTAATTTTCAAGTTTTTGGAACTAAAGGATTGGTTCATATACCGCAGCAAAAGAAACGAAAATGCAGTCGTTCGCAGATATCCGAGGAGAATAGATGTGTCTCGGCTTTCTCGGTAGCCAAGCGGTTAGCGGCGTCGGTCATTAAATCGTGGGACGCGAGTTCGATCCCGGGCCAATTTTTTTTTTTTGCATGGTGGAGAGCGTTCTGCTCTTCCCATAACGGGAGCAAATGGTAACAATACTGTTGGCGGTGCCGTGGCGAAAGCCATCAGAAGGAGGAAGAAGTTGAAAACGCCTCCTAATTTAACAAAAAAAAAAAAAACGTGCAGTTTTAAGAGCTGATGAAGATAAAGATGAGGTCCAGTATGAGGGGGGTAATAATAACTTTGCCTCTCTAGCGGCATCTGAGTCGGAAGACGAGGATGAACTAATAAACGACATTAACAGCAGCATACAAAAGCTGGAGGAAAAAGTGCTTGCTATTAAACAAAAGATAACTGCACACAGGCAGAGGGAGCAATTACAACTGGAGAGCTCCCAACAACAAGAGCAGAACCAAAAACTGCAGCAACAACAAAACCAACAGCAGCAGAAACAACAACAACAGCAGCAGCAGCAACAGCAACAATAGCAACAACAAGCAGCAGCAGAAGAAGAAGGAGAAGGTGCCTCCTATTAACACCTATAAACTAGAGGTAAGTGCAACCAAGGACCTGTGTAGGGGGTCAGCGATTGGGGAACGATTGCAATGCCATCGAATGTAAAACAATGGAGGGCTACGCGAAAGTGAAAGAGCTCCTAAAGGAAACGACGACGGAGCACTACTCATTCACACCGAAGTGTGAAAAGCGGCAATCGATGCTGCTAAAGGGGTTGGAACCGTCTTCCGATTCTGAGGAGACCCCGGCACTGCTCAAAGAGAAGGAGAGCTCAAATTTGTGGGGGTAAAGCCATTTACCACAGCTAGAGCCAGGCGGGAGAAACGGTGTCTGCCGTTCTTCCTGGTGCAGTTCAGTCCCGAAAGCCATCTGGATAGTCTAAGGAGTATCAATGTCCTAGACTACCAGGTGGTTCACTGGGAAACACTAAAAAGGAGCGAAGGCATTATACAATGCGTTCGTTGCCAGAGGTTCGGGCACGCCGAGTCGAACTGCCAAATGCAGCCTCGATGCGTGAAGTGCGCAAAGTAGCACAGTTCCGAGGAGTGTGCTCTGGGTTTTGACGGAGCATCCGATAGGTCGCAGCTCTCGTGCGAGTTATGTGGGAACGTGGGACACACCGCAAACTATCGGGGTTGTCCTAAGTTCACCGACATTAAAAAAGCAAAATTGTCTCGGCAGCAGAAGGTGGAGGTCAAACGTTCACCTGTTAGGTTTCAAACACCAGCCGTCACGTCCCAAATTTCCTACGCCCAAATGGCGTCAGGTAGGGGGGCTACGGTACAGCAAGCGACAGTTGCTTCTCCGGCGCAAATGCCGAGAACAACGGAAGCTGCACCTAACATGCTAGCCATCTTGCTCGCAATCCAAGGGCAGATGGCTCAGCTGCAAAAGCAGGTTCAAGAACAGGCCAAGCGGGTGGACCAGATCTAACGCAACACATGTCGTAATGGGTACGCACATGGTGGAGCAAACTTTGAAGGTCCTTGCGGTGAATGTTAATTCACTAATTAGGTTCGAACGAAGAGCCGCGATGTTTAAATTGCTACAAGACCAAACTCCTGATGTGCTTTTCGCTAGCGAAACCAAGCTAACCGATAAGCACAAACTGGAGTACAATAATTATATTATTAGAAGAAGAAACCGGCCCAGATCCAAACGTGGAGGCGGTATCGCGATCCTCATTAAAGAAGGTATAAAATTTCACAGAGTGTACAAGGTTGTACACAGGTTCCGGGTGTTGGAAGCAGTCGTCATTTACATCCCGCTCCGCAGTGGAAAGCGGCTGTACTCGGCCTCTGTTTATGCACCTGAGGCTTCACAATATACATTATTCATTACAGAGCTCGGCACGCTTTTTCGACTTCTGAGGCTGGAATTGGAAGACAATTACTATTATTATCGGCGGAGATTTCAACGCCAAACATAGTGATTGGGGAAATAATACACCAAATACTAGAGGGAACCTACTACTCGATTGGTGGGGTCAGCACGATGTCATGTACAGACTCGGTCTTAAAGCGACGGATAACCCGTCGTTTCCCAGAGGCGGGTCTTATTTGGATCTACTGCTGTACGACGAACGTATACGACTGACAGGTACGAACTAACAAACGCTAAACAGTCTGCGCACATTCGTGTATGACAGCGACCATTGCGGTTTTAGCACCGAAATTACGGTTCCCAACGAAATTGCGGAATTGGAGGAGTTTGTCCAAAGATATACTTACAACTACAGTAAGACTCGATGGACACGCTTCTCCGCAACCTTGACTAGAGCGCTCTCCTCGAACACGATCCACCCACCGTCCAATAGGAATTTGTCAAACGAGGAGATCGACCATCACCTAAAACAAATGGACGAGACAATTAAACAAACTATGGACACTACAATACCGCGGTATCGACGTACGACTAACGAAGACCTGTTCCGCCACCCTACTATTGACGCACTGCACCGACAGAAAAGTAGACTTCTGACAAGACTTAAAAACTTGTACAGACAGTTAACTGACCGACAAGATTCGGAGATTAGGACACTGAAGTCGTCGATTAAAAATATTCAAACGCTAATAAAAGAAAATTACAGAATTTCTGTAAGTTTGTATTGGAACAACAAGGTTCGGGCTGTAAACACCAGCAACCCGAATATGTTTCCGCAAATAAATAAACTATTTCGGAGAAAAAATCAAAACGACCTTCAGTGTCTTAAAATAGCCCGGACAACAGACAACGAACGGTTACTGACAATAGCAGGTATTGATCCAAATGAGGCCGCTGATTGTGACGACTTTTTTGTGATCGAGGATCCACAGGAGAAGGTTGAGGCCATAGGGGCGACTTTCCAGGAAGTATATAGGGCCATTGATAACATTGGCCCTAATTGCGACCTGGACAATCGCGTCTTGGTGCACGACTTCTGCATTCGAAATGAAATAGGGAACTGGCGATCCGAGGGCTCTGGTTTCACCCGGTTTAGCGACGAAAATATGGCAAATAACGTCATTGCCAGAGTGGGTGGCCTACCCCCGTTCATTTCGAAGGAAGGACTCCATGAGATCTTCGACACAATCAGGGCAAAGAAATCAGTGGGGACCGATGGTATTCCTAACATCCTGCTTCGACATCTTCATTGGACATTTACACCACCCTGTTTAATAATGCAATGAATAATGCACATTATCCAGCGCATTGGAAAACGGCGGTGGTTCAACCTATCCCCAAAAAGGGAAAGGATATATCCAATCCGGCGAATCTCCGGTCGATAAGTCTCCTTTCGAATATCAGTAAGGTTTTTGAAAAAGTAATCAATAGAGCTCTGTCTAGGTGGGTTGAGGACAAACTAATAGTTCCGGATAATCAATTCGGTTTTAAGGCGGGACATGATATCTCACATGCCGCGTCTAAACTGGTGTCCGATATCCAATGGAACAAAGGCAAGAAACAGTGCACTGGTGCCTGCCTTGTTGACTTGGAGAAGGCCTTCAACACCGTATGGTTAGAGGGTCTTTTCTATAAGCTGACTCGGTTGGGGATCAGTAAACCACTCTTGTACATTCTTTATAATATGCTAACCAACAGACAGTTCATCGTGAAAAATGGTGATGTGACTTCTGTTGGAATATTTCAAATTAAAAATGGTCTTCAGCAAGGCGCGGTCAATTCGCCGATCCTTTTCAACATTTTTACAAGCGACTTGATAGGTTTACTTCCCCATACTATTGCATACGCAGACGATTTGATAGCGTACAGAACAGGTCCAAAAATCGAGGTCATTAATACTCTCTTGCAGCGCGACTTCGATAAGATAAGACGATTTTGCGATGACTGGAAGTTGAAAATCAACTTTCAGAAGTCGGAAACCATTCTCTTTAGGACGCCGTTGTCTGGAGCCTCTAGGGATACCAGAAAAAATTGGCGAAAGTTCTCAATCATTGGACAGCACGGACAGCCTCTTGCCTGTCGAAATGTAGTCAGATACCTTGGTATCTGGCTAGATCAGTTTCTGTATTTTGGCAAAAATGTAGATGCTGTTCTGGCCCTTACAAAGAGACTGTTTTATAGCAGCCAACTCGATGCGAGGGTAAAGGTAATCTGCTACATGGCCCTTATTAGGCCCATGCTGGTACGAGGGCGGGTCCGTGACTTTTTGAATTTCTGACCTCTTTACTGAAACAGCAACACTGCTCCTGTCAACAGGCATCTGTCAGTTGACTCCTGTCAAAATTTAAACTTGCTGCGTCAGTTAGTTTGTATTTGACAGCTATTTTTATCAGACTACTCACTAATTTGAGGAGAAAATGGAAAAAAGTGAATTTCGTGTGTGAACTTCACAGGAAGGTTTGGCGTTGTTTAATCGCAATATGGAGGAGTTTTTGCGCCGTTTTGTAACCGTGGACGAAACATGGATCCATCACAACACACCAGAGAACAAACAACAGTCAAAACAGTGGATTTCTAAGGGTGAATCGGCGCCAAAGAAGGCCAAGGTGGGTTTGTCAGCCAATAAAGTTATGGCGACTCTTTTTTGGGATGCACGCGGGATAATCCACATTGACTACCTTCAAAAGGGAAGAACAATCAATGGGGAATATTATGCCAACTTATTGGACCGATTCAATGACGATTTGAAAAAAAACCGACCTCATTTGGCCAAGAAAAAAGTTATTTTCCACCAAGACAATGCAAGGGTGCACACATGTGCAGTTGCCATGGCAAAAATCCATGAATTGGGCTATGAATTGCTCCCTCATCCACCCTATTCTCCAGATTTGGCTCCGAGCGACTACTTCTTGTTCCCAAACCAGAAGAAATGGCTTGGTGGAAAAAGATTTGACTCCAGTGATGAAGTCATCTCGCAAACAAAGGCCTATTTTGAGGACCTCGACAAATCATTTTTTTTGGAAGGGATAAAAAAATAGGAGAAGCGTTGGACAAAGTGTATAGAGCTCAAGGGAGACTACGTTGAAAAATAAAATTATATTTTTATCAAAAAATCTGTGTTTTATTCCAAAAGTCACGGACTTATTGACCCGCCCTCGTATTTGGTTGTCCCGTGTGGTTCAATGTACGAGCAAGCTTAATGGAAAAGATTCGGGTTTTTAAGAGGGCTTGCCTTCGCTTGTACAGAACACCAGAGTCGGAGTACAAGATATTTTATCCTAATGAGGTCCTTTACAATAGGGCGAACCTAATACGAGTGGACAACTTCGTAATTAAACTGACTCGAAGGCACATTGCAAGAGCGATGACCTCGACGAATAACCTGATATCTGGGGCTTACTACCCCAATTACCTTTAAAACGAGAATGTGCGCTCGGACAGCTTCGTTCCACCGGAAGCATTCCTCTACCTAGATCAGAAAGGGTTGATCCAGGATAGATCAGCGGTGCCGTTAATCTTCCATGTCGCTCGGACTGTTTCGTCGTCGTTTCCGTCAATTGCGGACCAGCCTCACTAATGAGGCAGAGCTGACCAATCTGTTTTCTCTGTAAATTACGATGGTCAGCTTACATATGTAGGTTTAGGTTATCATCTAAGAAATATATATATATCAGCATATATCAGTGCTAAGGTTTATTTTAAGTTAGATATTAAGTTTTTATAAAAAATAAAAAATTATGTCCACATGTTAAGATTTTGTTAGCAATTTTTTTCTTAGCTTTAAGTATAGTAAGTAAATATTTGTAAAGAAAATGTAAATAAAGTCGAAAGACATAGTTATAAGAATTTAGAGCAGCTTAGATTCAATGGTGATAGTAAGTGAGCATGATAAGCTGCTCCGTGTATTGGATGATGAAGATCTTCAAAGTGAAATGCCCATGGAGAAAAAGGATTCAGATGAGCCGTCCATTTTGAAACATAACAATAATGTTGATGCTGTTGGTGATGCTGTTAGTGTTGATGTTGATGCTGAAGGTAATGGCGATAATGATGGTGATGATGTTTATAAAGATGCTGTAGGAGATGAGTTAAACGTTGTGGAGCAACGAGAAACTACTTTTATTAGTGGCCGATTAAGGAACAAAAGCACGAAAGCTCAAAGTGATGTCAACTGTTGCATTCGGGAGAGTTTTGTTTTTCTGACAGAGTCTTGTACACCAGATTGCTTTGAAAAGGCTATGCAATGTAAAGATGCGGACGAATGAAAAATGAAGCAATTGATGAACACATGTACTTTGATGAAATGCCTGGCAATCGGAAGATAGTCGATACTAAGTGGGTATACCAAATCAAGAACTCAACGGCGAATGAAGGTAATAGGTACTCGTATAAAGCTAGATTAGTAGCTCGAGGTTTTAGCCAGCAGTTCGGAGTGATTATTTCCAAACGTTCAGTCCAGTGGCAAAATTCAGTTCGATTCGTGCAATTTTGGGTATAGCAGTATCTGCGAAAATACATATCAGGCAATTTGATGTTAAAACAGCATTTTTAAATGGTGAAATAAAAGAAGAAATTTATGTTCAGCAGCCAAGGGGTTATGAGGACGGGAGCACCTGAGTATGCAGGCTTAAGAAAAGTTTGTATGGGCTCAAGCAAGCGTCAAGGTGCTGAAACCAAACCTTTACCAAACTTTTGAAGGCGTTCAACTTTCGGCCATGCGCAGCTGATCCATGTGTTTTTATTAATAATAAAAACGGGAAAAAGGTGATTTGGCCATTTCTATAGATGATGGTCTAATAGCATCAAAGGATGGCTTTGAGATTTTTAAATTTTGTGAGCATCTTAAAGTAAACTTTGAAATTAATGTGTTTCCAGCCAGACATTTCCTGGGTTTGGAGATAAAAGATGGATCGATTCACATTAACCAATCACAACATGTGAAAAGATTGATTGAAAACGTCAGTAAAAGTGAGCTGTTCAGAAGACTTATATAGGGTTTTCCAATAAGGACTTGACTACTTTTTTTTAAAATAAACCGCAAACCATTTGAGATATTTCAAAAACCTTATTATCGGCTTGATCAAAATCAATCAAATCAAAACCAACAATCAAAACATTTATGAATGGAACTCGACTTCGTTCATATGGCCCAATTTTCAACGACTCTGCCGCTATTTCGCGTTCAATGTTGGCTCTGAGCTCTTCCAACGTCGTCGGCGTGTTGGCATAAACCAATGACTTAACGTAGCCCCATAGAAAACAGTCACGAACAGCCGCACGAACGAGGCGGCCAATCGACTGACCCATTTCTTGAGATAACACGCTCAACATACCTACTGTTCAATAAATCGCTTGTAGCGTGTGCTGTGTGGCTTGTGGCACCATCCTGTTGAAACCACATGTCGTCCAAGTCCATATCTTCCAATTCGGGCCAAAAATAATCGATGAACATCTCGCAATAACGCTGACCATTCACAGAAACGTGACGATCGTTATCGTCGACGAAAAAATATGGCCCAATAACGCCGCCGGCATGCAAACCGCCCCAAACAGTTTTTTTTTGGGGATGAAGTGGTGATTCATGAAGCACATGTGGATTTATTGACGAACCTCGCTGGCAAAACCACTGCGTAAGCTTTTTCATCAATCCTACACTTTAGGACTCTTCCCGAGCAGATGGAAAACAGCATTTGTCCAGCCCGTCCCTAAAAATGGCGAATCATCTTCTCTCTCCTCCTACAGACCCATTGCACTTACATCCCTTCTTTCCAAGGTCATGGAAACACTGATAAATCGTCAGCTCATGAAATATCTCGAAACACGAAAACTTCTCAATGACCGGCAGTACGGTTTTCGTAGCAACAGGTCCACTGGTGATTTGATGGCATGTCTCACCGAAAAGTGGAACCAAAGCGTACATCAATCTGGCGAAAGATAGATAGTTGCACTTGATATTTCTAAGGCATTTGACAGAGTTTGGCATCAGGCTCTTTTGTCGAAAATGCGTGCATTTGGGATCGACGACTCTCTTCTTCAATGGATTGGAAATTACCTTTCGGAACGTTCAATTCAAGTTGTCTTGGACGGTTTCAAGTCTGATATTCACAAAATAAATGCTGGTGTGCCACAGGGCTCTGTTTTGTCTCCGACACTCTTTTTAATTTTCATCAAAGTTCTCTTGTCTGCTACTTCTAATCCAATATATTCCTTTGCTGATGACAGTACTCTCTGCTTTTCATATTGGTTAGCTGACTCAGATCCCTGCTCTTCGGCTGTAGAACGGGAGCGCCAGCGTATGTTAAGCTCATTAAATTCTAATATTAACAGCATAACTAATTGGGGTGCCACTAACAGAGTGGAATTTAATGCTTCCAAAACACAATGCTGTGTGCTGTCGTTAAAGCGAAATTTAAACACCCAGCCATTGTCAGTGCATCGTCGAAACCGAAAAACTTTCCATGCTCGGTATGTGTGTCCACGACAACTTACGTTGGAATGACCACATATTTGATGTTGCCAAAAATGCTGCGAAATGTCTAGGTTTCCTCAAGCGATGTAAGAAATATTTTACCCCCTCTGATCTGGCCTCAATATATAAGGCATTCATCCGCCCAAAATTGGAGTACAACTCCCACATCTGGTCAGGTGCTCCTAAAACATCTCTGCACCTGCTAGATAGGATTCAAAACCGTGCGATATTGATGATACTAATATCAGTCAATCAATGGACACCCTCGAACACCGACGAAATGTCTCCTGTCTCACTTTGTGTTATCGCTATTTCCACCACCAGTGCTCCACTGAAATCGCCAGTAGCATTCCGCCCATTCAGACTTTCAACCGTAACACCCGTCTCGCTATGAATGCTCATCAGTATACCCTCAAACCCATTTTCGGACGTACTCTAAAATATCGTGATTCGTTCCTAAGCCGGTACAACTCGCTTATGGAATGCCCTGCCGATCTCTGTATTTCCTGGTCGTTATAACTTGCAAACATTTAAAAACAATGTACATCGGTACCTCTCTTTTCTTCCTCCCTAAATTTCCTTTGCCCGCGCTGTGTACAATCACTTTAAGGGTACTCAAACCCCTTGAGCGCGCGCTCATTATAAAAAAAAAAAAAAAAACCCATTGAGCCAAAAATGAGCTTCGTCACTGAAGGTGATTTTGCGATGAAATTCATCATCTTGGCGCATCTTCTCCAGAACCCAATCGGAGAACGTACGTCGCTTCAAATGGTCTATCGGTTTCAATTCTTGAGTCAGCTTGATCTTGTATGGGTGCAAACCAAGATCCTTACGCAAAATACGCCATAATGTGGTCTGAGCGATGCCCAATTCTTGAGAACGCCGTGGAATTGACTGATTTGGGTCGTTTGCTACGGACGCCTGAACGGCAGCGATATTTTCGACACTTCGACCAACTCGCTGTCTCACTGACACGGCAACATCACACAACGAATATATGGACTCAAATTTTTGCACTAAACTTGTTATTGCCTGTCTACTAGGGCGAGAATTACGACCGAAATTTTGAGTTAAATTTTATAGTTTGCAGACGTTGCTCGTTCGTGTACTTTAACGTGATGAAAATGTTGAGTTTACTAAATAAATTGACAGTGACAGTTTGATGATTAGCGAAAGAGTGCGTTCACAAATTAAATTCAAAGTTGTCAAGTCCCTATTAGAAAACCCTTTATAAGGAAGTTAATTTTCCATTCCTACAAGCAGTGGGCATGGTGGCTACACGTTCGGATATAGCTTTTGCAGTTGGATGTGTGAGTCGCTACCTAGATAATCCCAGCTCATCTCATGTTATCATGGTCAAGAGGATAATTCCTTATCTAAAGGGGTCAGCTGATTACGGTATATTTTCCCAAAATACTAAATCTGCCCTTTCTACAACTGAGGCCGAGTTTGTTTCAGTCAAAGAGCTAATGTGGATTCAACGACTTTTAAAAGATTTGCTGGGGCAAAAGATAAAACCAATTCTATACGTCGACAATCAAGGAGCCATCAGAGTGATTAAGAATCCTGAGTTCCATAAGAGAACTAAACATATAGACGTCCGATTTAACTTCATTCGGGAAAAGTTCGAAGTTGAGTTTATTGAGTTGGAGTATGTGCCAACACAAAACCAAGTTGGTGATATCTTCGCGAAAGCGTTCTTTCCATGATGGGGGTTGTTGCTTTAAGTTGTATAAATTAATTTTGAGTTCATAATATGTTTTAATATTGAAGTAATCTTTTTTTACCTTCATAAAAGTAGGACTGTTAAACTTACAAATGTAAGACTTCTTAGTGCAACAGAAACACAAAGTGTACCCAAGCTTTCTTGCGAGGTGTAGTCACCTACTTTTCAAAAGTTTCAAGAGCGGTTTCATAGCTATGGGTCGTCCATAATTTACTGAACAAAATAATCATCATCTGTGCTTGTTAGACTTGGTGCTTGAAACGAAGTAAGGTAGACATGAAGTCAGGAGGTAAATATCGAATCCATCATAATCGTTCACCTGAAAAATCCATCCTCACTCCGATCACAACACAATCATTTCCGCTCTCCTAAACAGGAGTTTCCGTGTCCACTACAATTTCCTCGTTTTTACAGGTCCAAACAACACTTATTAGCCCAATTTGACAAATTTTTCTCCTTAGTCGGTCCTGTGCCACCGATAAGCCTTGTCAAATCAGTCAAAATACAATTTATCTTTCATCCACCTGGAGTTCGTTACTGTTATTCTGGCCATTAGTAATAAATTTGACACATAAGTAGAGGATAGGAAATTATTCAGCAGGACTGTGTATTGTACTTGCTATTGGAGACCCACCAGCATCAGCATCAGCATCATCAAGTCCCTTTGCTCTCCAATCAATTTTCAAAAATTCTATTAATAAACTCAGACACCAGGGTCTTCGGTTACATCATTGTGCGAACGAGTATAGCTGGATGTGCCCTTGTTCGTCGTTACCATCCTATTTGTTATGCAGAGTCAGACTTTTTACCAACCGGACATTGAATCAAAGCGTTCCGCAATTCAATTACTTTAATTCACCGCAGCAAGGACATCTTGTTTCTCCCAATGCCGACAAGTATCTCCCCCCCTACGTGAAGGATGTCAATGCAGGAGACTGGGTCTTGCCGGTTATTTTCTTCCGTTTTCTTACTCGCACAGCATAACCTTTCTACATCCGTTCGACTATGTATACGAGTGCGGGATAGATTTCTTTTTTCTTCTTCTCTCTGGGGTCGGAACTAGGCTCCAGAACCAGTACCAGTACCAAAAGCAAAACCAATCTAAATGAAATTATCATTTCATGCTATGTATAGGTATATCCCATTTCCATTCAATGCAAAGAATAAACACAGATAGATACACTTAGTCGTACTTGGATGCGAAAACCGATACAAAAACATTTTCTGGGTCTCGTAAAATATGTATGTCTCCATTATAACGTGGTGTGCGAATAAAAAAGATTGTTTTAGTGAGGTTAAATCAACAACAATGATAACAACAACAACAGCAAATACCACTACTACATACAACACCAGCGGAGAGTGAATAAAAACATGGAAAGCACAGAGCTAAAAGAAAAATAAAATCCAATACAGGATGTTACCCTCTGGTCGCGTTCTCAAACCATCGTTTGCACAGCCCAGCCCCCAAATCTCACCCGCAATCCGGAGGAATTGTGTAGATGAACTGAGTTTTAGTGTTTTACTTTGACAAGGCACAGAGCACGTCTTGGTTTGGAGAAAACTTCTAAAGGAAACGACATATGTGCATATCCATTCGATCGAACTATCTTCAAACTCAGAACCTCCTGTTCTGGTTCACAGACCAGCACTGGATACATTTGCAAGAAGGAGACATCGCTCGTGATGCTGTGTTACAATGAGGAGTCCATGGATTACAAATCGCCGAAACGGATCGTTTCTCATGAATTTTTTAATATCATTCGGACCATGGCCGGAAGATCGGTTACAAATCTCAGGGATTGGAAGGTGTTTGCCTACCTTAAAGCCAGAAGGCATACCGACATAGTCTTCTGGGATTCTTAGACTTCAAGAGTTTGCCTACCGCACTTGCTCGATTAGCTTCAAGGCTACAAATAGTTCGCTCCTTTCAGTTCCTTCTTGCCAAAGTACCGAGACAAACTCAAACTGAAGGGTCCTCCTATATATGAAAGCAAATATTGGGCTAAGAGACTAATGGTTCATCAAAGAACGATTTGATTTCATCCAAATCCGAGGCACTTCTTGTGACAGCAAAAGGCACTGGAGGGTTTCTTAAGCCGACAGGGCACTATAGTATGATTGGCCGGTAAAGTCCTCGTGACTCTTGTACTTCTGGATACTATCTTTATTTACGCCACCAAATTATATGATGAGACCAATGATTCAATGAATAGAACTGAACTCTCATTTCTTCCTTACCTGCCACATATGAAGAGATTAGCTGACTATGTTCCGTAAATCGTCAAAGAATCGACAATTTTTATGTCAGTTTGTCCAAGTTGCAAAGAACTTAGTTTAGGGAGGAAAGAAAGATAGGTACCTATGCACGTTGGTTTTAAATGTCTGAATGTTACAATGACTAGGAAATAGAGAGCTCGATGTTGATTTCTTTTTTATATTGGAACAGAACAGTCAGACAGGAAACTCGTCCGTTGTATTCCTTGTATGTTCCTTTTATTTAAATTTCTCAACAGTACCAGCAGTAACGCCATCAGCACCGAGTACCTGAAGTAGACCAGAAACTCACAGTAGTAGTGTTCAGTGGTTTTGTCAAGACTACTACAGCAAACGGCGCAGGATATTGTGTCACTTATCAGCAGTGACTTATCCGTGTATCCGTGCTTAATAAAAGGGTAATGTCCCTTCACGACGCCAGCAAACAGCCTGAAGTCTTTCTTACTGAAGGATACCAGGGAAGTCGCTGACCTCTTCAAGACGTCGTTTGGTCTGGTGTCTCATGCGTTCTGCAGTTATACTCACAAGAAACCAAACTATCAATGGAAGCCCTAGCCGAGGATGCAGGTAGTTCCTAACGCAAGCTAGGGTCTTGAAAAACTCTGTTCTGAGCCTTATCTAGCAAGTTCATCAATGATTTCATTTCCCATGATCTCATTGTGACCTGGGACCGAAATAAGAATCCGTGAATTCAGCCTTCCGACTGCGTTCATTGATATTGGAAGTCATAAGGTGGTTCAGCAAGGCTCTAAGATTAATTGTCGCTATAGAGTCATGAAACTCCGGTGCCGGTTGCAGCAAAGACCACATCAGTTGATGGCTTTGAAAGTGCAGCCCATGGTATGAATATCACAAAAATGGAGATTCATCAGTGCGTCTAGACTAAAGCCAGGTGTACTAAGGAAAGATCCCATGCAGTCGAGACAGACCGTTCCTTGGAGTCTAGTAAGATCAGAGGAGGAACCATTAGACAACCGGTGCATAGGATATAATTGGCCTTGTAAAAATGATAAGCGCAATACCTCACGGAAATACGAAGTGTTTTCGGCGTGACATGTTCCCTGCAAAGAAGTGTGTTATCCAGGAAGACACCCAAATGCTTACATAGCTTCGTTAAGGAAACCAATGGTGATGCTCCTTCTTCTCGTAAAGAGACGAGCCCCGTTTGAGAGGATTGACTGAAACATCACTTGTACCAATCGTCAATCAGGGCTAGGGCTGCAGTGTTTTAAAGCCAGATTTTAGGTTTTTAGATTAGGCGGGAAGTGGGAATATGTACCCTTATCACTGCGTCCAGGTCAGGCCTATTATGATTTACCCAAGTTAGAGCTCACCCATGATGCCAGAAGTTTTAATAAACTCGGCTATATGCATCTTGGAGTGAGCTGGCAGTGATGTCTTCTGCCTCAAAGTATGGCTTACCTACAATATGTAGACGTACTGTGCTTAAGCGGTTACAGAGGCATATTATCTGCTATTTCATCGTCGTCGTTCCACATGCAACATTTGTTGTTTTTTTCTCATGGACTATACAATAGTGGCACACCTTGGCATACATGGACCTTTCAAAACCTGAATCTTGCCTCAAGGAACTAATAGATATTCTGGTAAATGACTCTTTGTGGAGAGGTTGTGCGGTCCGTCAACCTTCGGACAGACACCAACAACATAATGTTATGGTTTAGACATACACCAACGTCGCAAGAGCATTTTATTTATGGCATACCCGTGTGGAAGGAAGCCTACGCTGAAAAATATTACTCTTTGATGCGGACTTTTAAGCTTTTCGGCATACAACTTGCAACAAACTCTGCCCTCTGAATTGGAGATACTATGCAATGGAAAGAACCAAATGCACTATAAATGCTAATCTCATGCTTCAACCCTAACTATCCCAGTCAATCGTCCTTCAACTTACTGAAATTGACTTCAGCACAGGCTTTAACCACATGATTCGAGGTAGTAACAAATGCAGGCCAACGATATACATCTTCCGAATCTGGCTAGCCTACCTCGAGGAGGCTGATTGTGTACTGTGGGAGAGTGGTAGCGATATCGGCGATCGGAACTCCAAGGCCACCGCTTGGGACGACAGCAAAACCGATCTCAGTGGGCGAGCGCTACTACTACATATGGTTGTGAGACTTGATCTAACCGTGTTGAACTCTGGTGATAAAGCGACGTGGAGATGGCCTCTGGTGCCAAGGCTCGGTGATCGACGTTACGTTCGAAAAACCGCGAAGGTGCGACAACCAGTTTATTACTTTCGTTCTGGCGAACGAATGTGATGTAAGGTCAAAGGAAGCACTCCGTGCAAGGATCACCAATTAATTCGGGAATGGCACAGTTTACGCTCCATTTCGTCAATATTACAAGCTCGGCCGGAGTCGCAACCTAAGTTCTTTTAAATAAGTGCAAATCACCCTCCTCAATCCGTCGCCAAACCGACCGACAAAATATTGGAGAAGATGCTTTGAGAGCGGAAAAAAAAGTCCTGCAATCTCTCCAATAATTAGCATGGGTTCAGCGAATGCCGTACGTCGGGTATGGCGTTTGCCGGGTTTCAAGGGAGCATGAAGCAGACCTGACAAGCCCCCACAGAACGAGGAGTACCGGCATCACCGTCACGATAGAAGTCAAGAACGCATTCAACTTAACAAGATGGTCCAACATCCGAGATACTTGAGACTGCAAATTTTACCGGATTTTCTAGAACCTCGTATACGATGGATTCCCTTCACCCAGAAATGCCTCCGGAGGTTAGGCTCATCGGCTTTGCAGACGATGTTGCACTGGTAGTGACCGCAAAAATTGAGGAGGCCGAGCACCGGATACTGAGGGCAGTCACTAGAAGAGCTGGGTCACGGTTGTGAGCTGAGTCGATCCTGGTAGCCCAAAGAGCGGAGATGGTTGTCCTCACCGGGAAACGATGATTCCGAGGGGCCTTAAGCGTGAACGTTACGGTGTGTGGGTCGACTCACGACTCACAGGATATGGTGGACAAGCGCTAGAGTGGCTGAGTCATGGTTATAGGCTGGCGGCCCAAAAAGCGGAGATGGTTGTCCTCACCAGGAAACGATGGTACCGGCGGGACAGTGTTACGATGTGCTTGGCGACTCATGGCTCACCTTGGGGGAGCGGGCCCCCGCCCAATTATCAAGGATTCGCCCAGCAATGAGGTTATCTAACAAAAATCGGGAGCAGAGCAAAGTACTGGCCTTATCGTAAACATCTTCAGATGACGCTACCGAAGGTTGCTACGATTTGATCAGTTACAAGTTGCCGGTCGTAGGTCTTGTTGGCGGCTGGACCACCGGTAGTCCCTACCAGGACTTAAATCACGGTATCATGGCCTCGACTCATACCAAGGGTGGAACTTGTGCCTCCAACACGGTTTCGATTTGTTATCAATGGAATGACAGAGAGCGATGGCAAGGCGTATCCTTGCTCCCATGGATGTATGGGCATCCCGTAAACTTAAGTCTACACGACAGGCGTTTACGTTAAAAACTAGAGACATCACCTCGGAGAGCACATTGGAGAGGTGGTAACTGATGCCCAATGCTGGCGATCCGCGAGAGACCAAAAGAAGGTTACCCGCTTCAGTTTCCAACTTTTTATTACTATACGCCTCTGAGGTGTGGTGGGATTCTCTGTCAAGACGGGGTCCCCGAAACCGTCTAGCCTGGGTACAACACATCGGGTCGCTCCGAATTGTACTTGCTAACCGAACGGTCTCCGTGGCATTACAAGATGGCATCAGCTCAAACAGCTGTTAGACTGGTCCTGCTACCCACGCCTGGAAATATCCTTTCCGCGATGTTAAGTTACGACGACGCATGAAGCCCGGTGGTTGCCTATGTGGATTAGGTATCGATTGGTATGGAACCAAGCTCCTTAAACTTTCAGCAAGGCAAAACTGTCCTTTGGAGTAGCCGAAAGACAAGCTTGCTCGTTGCCGGTGCGGGGTTCTAAGAAAACGAACTGTGGCTCTACCATATAGTAATGATAACGCACCCCACGACTGCCCAATATCATAGTGAACCTGTGCACCTCACATGAGGACTTCTTTACCCAACCTGGAAGCTCTAACCTATGATGTCGACAAAGTCCGGCATGGCAGAATCATGCATTCAGTACTCAAAGAAAGCTAAAACTAGTTCACAACTATCTAAAGCGGTCCTCGGTTTTCAGCTATCTATTTTACTTCCTGGCGACATCCGAAGAGTGGATAAAGATTGAACATATGTATCTGCTGCTAAGTAAGAAACATCAGAAGCTCAGATCTAAAACACATGGATGCATTGATTTTATGGACGAGTGCTACTATTAGACCCTTAGTGGTATAATGTAACCAATACGTGCGACTACACTGTGCCTTTTATTTTCATCATCGTCCCTCCCAGTACTCCTACTACACTGCACTCCTCGTTATCAGACCATTCCCTTTGTTCTTCATTTTCCTTGGTTTCGCTACGGTATGTCAGTTATTCATTTCACACCCTTCGTCCTGTGGGAATTCTCATATTCATGTTCGGGTTCGGATTCGGATTCGGATTTCTATTCCAACTTTTATTCCTGCTCGTAGTCGAACTCAATGAGTAGAAAAAGATGGTTGAACGTGATAACCACCACGATCACGATGATGATAATGAAGATAGTCGTCCAGGCAGAGGCGATTTTTCGTCTTTTTGGAAGCACCAAACTTTGATTACCCTGTCCGTTCTGTTTCACTTGATTTAATACACTACAAGGAAACTGTAATTAATTTAAGGATAATAAATTCGCCCTCCAACGAGCACAGCGACTTACGAATAGAACTGGTGCGACACAAATGGGACATTTCTTCGAGCAGATAAATCTGGAAAATTGGGACAGGAAGTTCTACCGAAACTGGGATGTGCATGGTGAGCATTGGTGGGTTGCTGGTTTGAGTTTTGGGTGTTAAGGAAGTGTTTTAGTCCTGTGGAAGAAGGAAGCGCCAGTGTATTAAGTTGTCATATTTAGAATCCCTCAGTTGGAAATTGTAGCGTTATGGCTTGGCTAGGAAGATGTTCTGTATTAAGTTGCAAGCGTACTCGTAATTTGAAGCTACGACGACACGGGGATGTAATTTTTTTCCATCTTGTCTGTCTCTTGGAAATGAGAGTGTGTAAAGTTTAGTTTGGAATTTATTAGAGGGCACAGGGTGCTCTTGGATGGTGCATTTTTCTTTTCTCGAAACATTTTGATGAAGCGATGTAGAGAAAATTGCCATGAAATCGCTGCTTCGGAGAGATTTACCAATTATATCTGACGAGATTGGACCATTTCTTTATTTTCTTTTGTCTGTGACAGTGGAGCAAGGACAATTGCTAACTGATGAACCCAATTCACAAAAAAATTAATATTTCACAGTCATTCAATGACCGGCAAGAATGCGATTCATATCTGAAGTGAATTTATAAATGAACGATATCCTGAACTATTTGTCCCAGAAAAGACCCCTACGGCAAAGCCCTTGCTCGCTGTTTTAGAGCTGCCGGCGAAGATGGAAATGGGCTAACTGAAGAGTCTGCGATTCAGCGTGAGTAGAGTGGCATCTTCTACGTTAAGCTCTTTCCACTGCTGAGTATCTTTCAAATAGCCACACAAAAAGTGTAGACCCAGTGCATGCGTTTGGGTTGCAGATCCTACCCACAGTACATTTGTAGGACTAGATGGCAACTAGAGCTCTTTCACTTCGCTCTAATGCTCTATTACTTTTAGTTTTACTCTTTTAGTTTGCTGCTAGGATACCGAGGTCTTAGCACCGTTCCACGGAAGACTATATTTGCGATAGTGAGGCGACGAGTTAACTGATGTTTTTGCGATGGGCTTGCCTTACCACCCAGTGGAGGTCCCGGGTAACTGCATGAACTCTTACTCATGCAGGCTAAAACAGGGCTCACAACCTTATACCGAAAAGATTAAAAAGATATGATGAACCGACTAATACTCGTAGACTCGAATAAAAATGGATTCATTGTTGACAACCCTTGGAAACGTTTAAAGGACAACGACTGTCATATCTGCATGTGGAATATTCGGACTCTTAACGTGTAGCCGAACAATTAGAAGAGGGCCTTGAATAGTATCACGTAGATATCACCCCCATCCAGGAAGTGCGATCTGATATATGTATTCTATGGTGGTTGAACAGGGAAAAGAGGCAACGCTTATTCGGATGCGGATTTGACATATGCGGCAGACTTAGGCAAGAAGTCTTGAGTTCCCGACAAGTGAGCGAGAGTGTTATGACAATCCGCATTAAGGCTAAATTCGCTTGCATAAGCCTAATGTGCGCCCATGACAAGGACGACGCCACCAAAGAATGTTTCTATGAGCTCCTCGACAAGACATAGATATGAGCAATGTCGGAAGTATGACTCTAAAAGCCTACCAGACGATATTGACACCAGGATAAGAAAGTACGACATCTTTGGTAGGCATAGATCGTATCTGCCACACACATAGTGTGAACATCTGAAACCCTTCCCCAACAATCTGTTTGGTCCATATCAGTGCGATTTCAGACCAGAAGAGTCCACAATCAACCAAATGTTTACATTCCGGCATATCCTGAGAAAATCTCAAGAAGTCTAAATCATTGATTTTAAGGCCGCATATGACAGCATTTATAGAGACAGCTTTATAGAGGCTTGCCTAGATTTGGCATCCCTGTCAAGCTCGTTTGGCTGTGCAGAATGACGGTTGAGAACGCTCGCTGCTCCGCAAAGTCGATACCGACTTAACCGAGGCCTTTGATGCCAAAAGAAAAAGGTTTTAGACAAGGTGACACGATGTCATTTGACTTATTTAACATCATACTCGAAAGAATTGTGATGAACCCCCAAGCCATCACCGGAGGCATAATCTTTCAAAAGTCTGTGCAACTGGCTGTCACCGGTGGGTTCGCTGGTATTGAAAGGGAAGCTTCCCAAAATGGGACAAACACGACGACAAATTGGGCTGAACGTCTCAGTCGAGAGCTGTAATTTCGAGGGAGTAAGGGACTTTGTCTACCTTGGCGCTGTTATAAATTCTGCCAACAACGCCTCAACAGAAATAAAGCAAAGAATCAGTTTTGCCAATCGCAGTTTGTTTGGACTAAGAAAGCGAATGAGTAGTAAGGCAGATCTTGCTCATTCCAGTCCTAGTTTATGGTACTGAATAATGGGCTCTATCAAAAGCGGATGACGATATCCTTAGTCGTTCCGAGAGAAAGATATTTCGAAAAATATTCAGGGCTTTGGAGGAGAAGATTCAACGACGAACTATAGGAGCTGTACAACGACATCGATCCAGTCAGAAAACTGCTCGTGAGTCGCCTGAGAGGCTAGGAAATGGAGAGCGAATGGACATCAAAGCTTCGGTCCGCAGAGTTATCGAATCTAACACGGAAGGACAACGCAGTAGAGGAAGACCTCAACTCAGGTGGTGCGCACAAGTAAAGGGTGATTTTTTTGCTGTTTGGTTATTCAGTGTTCTATTTTACGGTCGTCCTAATCGACCTATTGAGCAAACTATTCAAGCCGTAGTGGCCAAATTTCGCACCAATTTCACCCTATTAGGCATCAAGTGACATACCCGTATGTGTAGAGTGCGTACAGAGGAAAATATTGCTGCTGTATCCGCCAGTGTTAATGTAGATCGTGATTTGTCCATTCGTCGCCGTTCGCAGCAATTGGGATTGTGATACTCGACCACGTGGAAGTGATCTTGGTCTAAAACCTTGAAAAAAAAACAGCTCGCGCAAGAACTGAAGCCGAACGACCTGCCGCAGCGTCGAATTTTCGGTGAGTGGGCCTTACAAAAGCTGGAGGGAGCTTCGCTTTACTATCGAAAAATTGTCTTCAGCGACGAAGTTCATTTCTGGTTGAATGCGCATGTTAATAAACAAAACTGCCGTATTTGCTCCGATGATGATGAGCAACCTCAGGCAATAAAAGAGCTGCCAATGTACCCTGCAAAATGTACTGTTTGGTGCGGTTTATGGTCCGGCGGAATCATTGGCCCGTATTTTTTCAAAGACCACCGTGAGAACAACGTTACCGCCAATGGCGGCCGCTATTGTTCAATAATTTGGAACTTTTTCTTGCCCAAAACGCACGAGCTGAACCTGGTCGACATGCGGTTGCAGCAGAACGGCGCTATATGCCATACAGCACGAAAACTAATTGAGAAATGAGTTCGATGAGCAGTTTATCTCTCCTTTCGGACGGGTGAATTGGCCGACTAAATCGTGCGATTTGACGCCTTGAAACTAATTTGTATGGAGATACGTCAAATCACTCGTCTATACCGATAAACCAGCGTCAATTGCAGCCTTGGAAGACTACATTACACGTGTTGTTACCGAGATACCAGCTAATATACTCGAAAATGTGTTTCAAAATTGGACTCTCCGTATAGACCACTTAAAACGCAGTCAAGACCAACATTTACATGAAATAATCTTTAAAAAGTAAATGGCAAGCATTGATCTATCAACTCAAATAAAAAATTTATACACTTTTACAATTTTCCTGTGTTTTTTTTGACAATTAAAAACCAAACGATTAAAAAATCACGTATTAGGAGAGGCTTTCAACCAATTTGGAGTGCGCAACTGGATGCAGTTAGCTAATGGCCGTGATAACTGGAGAGGCTTCTTATTTGAGGCCCAGATTCACCCCGAACTGTAGTGCCTAAGTAAGGTAAGAAAGTAAGTAACTAAAAGGTCATAATGAAGCATTTTATGTGAACCTATCGTAGACTATCGTCAGACGTGGTTATCAAGTACCAACAAAGTTTCCCATGCCAGACCATAGGTATGTACATCGAAGTCAGATTCGGATGCGAGGTCTCGAGCGGGAAATGGGGAAAAATATTAATGCTCTCACTTAGATCAGAACAAGACAACGAAAAAGGAAGATTTTCAGAACCTGAAGGGTGCCTTCACCGAATGTTATGAGCTGGGTAGGAAACAATCCGGCAAATCGCCATTTCCATTGTGAACCTGAGGTAAGCTGAGTAACACAACCCAGCATGTATCCATCAAACGTTGTGTGGACAGATGAGGCCCTAAAACACGCTATTGCTCCCTTTGCTGGATTTCAGTCACCTGGCACTGATGGCATATATCCAGTTGTGTTTCATGAAGGTGTAAACCAACTCTTCCACTGTCAACCTGGCTCTGGCATGCTTATATCGAGTCGTTAGTGAGTAGTGAGAGTTGCCTTTGTCCTTAGAATCGGAGGTCAGATTAGTCTGATCTCCTCCAAGTTGAAGAGCATGTAGAAAATGGTTGAGCTTCATGTGCGCAATACTGCACATGCAACATGCCTACGAACACGATAAATATTGCGAGAATGCTCTTCCAAAGAATGTGAACAGAATTGATGACGCAGTCGAGAAGCTAGCACCGTCAGCCTTCAGAAAGTGTAAAGGAGCTTTTGGCAAGATATGGGCCTTGGCCCATGATAAGGCCAATATCCCCTATGTGTCGGTTGTCTGGTGGAACAAGCTTTCACGAAAATACTTTTGCCAGACCCCGAAGAACTCCGCGTGCCACGGCTGAATGGAGGCTTCCCTAGCAAGTCGGTCTCTACCCTAGACGCATTGATGAAACTTCCTCTTCCTTCCTTCCTCGCATCATGGGCTACACTCTCAAAGTCATCTTCCGTTTATAGAGAAGTGGTTTTTGTTACAACACGCACTGAAGTTTAGATTACCTTGCGCGCCGAGTGTTTTAACTGTGACTTGATGGTGTTACAGCTACAGCGTTACTCCTGGTGCGGAAAAAAATACGAAACCGATTTCCCTGTGCACAGGCATGATTTTGGCCAGAATCTAAGCCATTATTCACAGATGGCTCCGAAACCGATTCAGAATGCGGCACTTGTGTCTTTCTAAAGGACGACAACGTTAGATTTCATTCCTCGCTTGGAAAACTTTCGTCTGTCTGACGACAACCTACTATATTGAGAAGAATCGGTGGATGGGACGAAGAATGTTCATCTGTAGCGACAGCTAAGCTGCGCTTAAGCCTTAAAATATCGCCTCACGCCTGTCTAGCTAGTACGAGAATCGAAGACTTCATTGAACGTAGTGCTTATCTCAATGAGCCTTGTTTGGGTCCCAGTTCAAAATGGGATCACGGGAAATGAAATTGCCGATGAACCTGCTAGACGAGGCCCAAAGGAAAATTTTTCAGTTCAGGTAGCTAGCTACGTTAGCTTTGCTTGTATCTTTGGGTAGGGTTTCCGTTGACAGTTTGTTTCAGATGAACATAACTGCAGGTGGCATGACTCTCCTCTCCAGGTTGCCCGAAGTACAGCAACTACAGAAAGGGCCACAGGCTGCTTACTCACGTCGCGACTACACATTTCACTTTCTCTAAGCATCTAGCTGTCCTCGACATAGGTGATACAACATGCTGCGAGTCTTGTTTTAAATGTGATGACTACACCGTGAAGCACTACCTTTGCGATTATCCGGCATACGCTCGCATCAGGCTGTATGTACTCGACGCTGATGTGGCAAATGTTGGTACTGTAGACACTTTATCGCTGAAACGCTTACTCATCTTGCTTCGAAGGGCTGAGAAATTCCAGTAAACATACCTACAAGGGATGTAATGAACTAGTTCTTTGCCTCGACAGAAACAAAAAAAAAAAACAAATAATAACGAACTCAAAGCTGATAACGTTATAGTCGAGCTATAGAGAGTCAAATCTTGGAGAAAGGTCACTGAAAACATGATATAACCTGGATACCACCTGGATACCAAAAATTTCAATATCTTGGATAGCTGGGTTGAATGCATATCAACGCTCCGACCTGGAGATGTAATCCTTGAGAGGCAATGTGGAAAGAAAAACCCTCACCTTAGATGATGCGGTCAAATGGAAAGGAACCTCAGCCAACTTGGTGTGCGAAACTAAAGCCTACTATTGCAAAATTCCACTTAAATGTAAGAATGGTTTTAGTAGTAGTTTCTGAAGGTGAAGTAAAGCTCCAAGAGCCGTAGCAAAAAAGAAAAACGAGTGGAGAATTTCTGCTTTGGGCCTCCATTATGCGTTATCTAGAGCTGTGACTACTACTGCATTTGAACACAGACCATCATTCAGTGAGAAGTCTTCGAGGGTGATAATGAGCCCTATAATTTCTGGCAATTTTCCAATCACTTAGCATTCAAAATTGGACGGACAATTATAAACCGACATAATCATTATTTAGAATAACCAGTTACAACTGTCTCTCTACTCTCTACTCCGTATTCAAGTAGAGCCATCCACCACATCCATCATCATACTAAAGAACCTCTTGTACTAGCTTAACCAATTACAATGATCTACCTAATTTACTTGGACATCATGTATAGATAGGTACGCTCCAGTGCGCACCAAATCGAATTTTCCATGCATTGATTTCTAATTGAACAACAAGCATCAGATCCAATCAATTGCTTAGCATGTTTCAAGATGTAAGGAAGAGGATAATCCACGTCTTTACGGATGCGGTATACATTGGCTGTGTAAATTTTCGATTACTCTAAAGTGGATTAACTCATGCGAAACCGATGAATATGTATCGAATTACTGGATCGATTCAACCTGAACGATTCGATTTATTACAAAATTGTTCTTTACTGTCATCGGCACCCCCACAACGCGACCTTTCGTTTTTGGTTAATCTGCAGACGACAATGGAACTATGTGCTTTACGCATACTTCTTAGTCCCCCAGAACCCAAACACAATTATGGCATTCGCCACCCCTAAGAGGCGGCAAGCACATCTAATTACAGCATTCCTTCTCCCCTACACAGCAAGCCGGTTTGTTGTATACGAAAATCACAATTCTCCCGCAACCCACGACCATCTACAATGTTGCCTATTGCCAACTGGAAGTTCATAAAGAAATACCTTCAGCTCTGGCTCTTCGTGTCGGTCGGGGTGTTTTTCTTCCATGGAACGCACATAGTCGTATATATTCAACTGACATCCCCACAACCCTCTCTAGAGCTTTAGAACTATTCATACGAGTATTTACCTTCTGCCAGGCTGATGTTGGTGAACATTTCTCATCAGGCGCATGCCAATCCTTGACATACTTGCGAAACACAACTCGACTCAACTCAACTCAGCCCGGCTCGAGTCGGCTTCATATGCTTTGAATTATTTTTGTGATACATTCCATCCCACCACGTTTTTGTGTATTCATCTCTCTTGGCCAACAAATTGCATGCCAGGAGTGCAAAAAGTGGAAAAAGAAAGAACCGCCCACGAAAGAGTTATGAAAAAGGAAACACAGACCAATTCCGGCTTCAGCTACAGCTACAACTCCAGAGGTACGTGTATTCGTAGAATCTGCCTCCTCCGAGACTCGACTTGAGTTAGTTGTTAGCCATGCCATGAATACTCGTACTCCTCGCATCCTTGTAGTCGTACAAAGGAAAAAGTGCTGAAGCTGGAAATGAATGCTGGAGCAAGAAGAATCCGCTTAAGCCCACCATACTCTTGTGCCTCGGTTGAGATATTGTATTTGTTGGTGCATCTAGCGGGTAGCCCAATTCAATGGAATTGCATCATCCTGCAAAGGATTTTCATGTTTTCTTCCTCCAGCGCCTGCCATGCTCGGTGGGAAGTTTTTTGTTTGTGTGTGTTTTGTTTGGAACATTTTTTTTGAAGTGGGTTGTGCGCTTAGTGCGGTTTGGCTTAGGGGTTCCACTAATGAAAGTAAATGCACTCGACATTAGGGGTGTACGGGGTTGTGGATACCGGCGGGTAGGGGAGTTTGTACATATTGCAGCCTTTGAAGTCTAGAAAAATCTGACGCTGTTGCTACTGTTATGGGGCTATGCATGGTTGCACTTTCATCAACGCCACAGATACGGAGAGGGTGAGCATAAAAAGTGGAATATCTTGGCAAGACTTTGCCAGAGATGTCTATTTGTGTTGGTGTGTACCAACGCTAATTAAATATCTCGAATTGCTTTAGTTAAACGGTGACGACCCGGTTAAGGGGTCAGGGTTAGTCGCATTGGCGAGAGTTTAATTTTTTTTCTGTTTGCCTTCTCTTCTAATTGTGGTTCGCCTTTGATAACTGTCAGGCTGTGGTGAGAAAGCAGTGGCAAGGAAATTTGCTCGCAGTAGGGAAGTGAGAAGTTTATTTAGTTTTCTCCTTGTTTTTTTCTTCGGAAAAATGTCTGGCACTGAGTTACGGGACGGGAATTGAAAGTGACTTAAGGCGATTTGTTTTCGCAACCAAACAGGATGTGAATTTCAGACGTGAGTCCTTTGACATGAAGGCAATTAGAGGTGGTGGGACATATAATTAACGCTGCTATGACTTTTTCAGTGACTGTGAAATTGAAAAAGGATTTCCTTTTCGAATAGAGACACTTTTGTTTGAAGAGTTACCAAAAGAAATGCTCAAAGAGGATTTCGTGGTCATCCAAGGTGGCACGGATTTTCTGAATATACGTGCAAGACCGTCTTCACTAACCCTAAAACTAGATCAGACCTTCAAAAGCAGCTAATCACTTCGATGTTTAACAGAACCACAATGCACGAATGAGTTTGTCTATTAAGGCACTTCTTACTGAAGATCGGTGCCGCAAGTAAAACACTCAAGGCGATAGTTGCAGAGTTGTCTGCAATTTCAGTCAGGCCAAACGAAATAAAGAGTCTCTTCTGCAATCACTTTCGATAGAGTCAGATTCAGGAAGTGACACAGAGTAGGACTGGGATGATTACACAAAGACCCTCTGCATTTTTCGGGATAAGAACAACACCGGCAACATTTCAGTTCAGAGACTATTCCTTCGATAATAACGACTTATTGCAATCTGATGCAGATAGGAGAAGATGGTTTATCTATTTAGTTTTTCTTGGTAGTTGGAAATTGGTTAAGGTTTGGTTCCTTGTTCCAAAAAATCCAACCCATTTTCGACCGATAAGAATCTTAACATGCCTGTCAAGAGTCTCGGAGAGGATATTGCCAAACCAAATTTCCACATTTCTTCAGGTTTCCGTGTAAGTCATAGCTGTTCGATATGCAGCTATGCTCAAAACCTTGATGATATAAAGGTTCAATATGATATGGGCTTACTGACGATTCTGTGCTTGCTTGACTTTTCTAAGGATTTTTATAGCATCGATCACAAGCTATTCTGTCCGAAGCTTAAGCTGTTTTCTTCTTCTGTGAAAGATTAGTCCGCCTAATTTATAATTATCTTGATAATCGGCATCAAAGAGTACTTCATAATGATGTTTTTCCCTGTATTCGACACTTTAACTGCAGGAGTACCTCAGGGGTCGATTCTTGGTCCTATCTAATTCTGTCTCTTCATTATGTATGCTCAACTGTCCAAATCTATATATAAGCTGACGATGATCAGATTTATCCCTCCAGATCCATCGGTCTTGTGAGGATGTAATCGTCAGGCTACAGAAATATACATCTGGTCATTATATCGTGGTACGTGTTGACAAAGACGGAATAGTAGATACGGCAGCTAGTCTTCGGTACAACGTAAATATAGGGCGACCAGATAGCAATGATAGTTTTCCCAATTGTTATGTTTCAGCAGCTGTCAAAGTTACCAATGACATCCAGCTGTCAGAATATTCAGTAACATTTGCGACATCATCATGCATCGTATTACGCTTACCGAACGTGTGCAAATTATTAAAAAATATCGTAATTCCGGGTAATTGGAAGATCGGTCGTCATCATCGCTTCAGTGTGCAGGCAATTCGTCGCACCGTGAAAAAGTTTGAGCGTGAATACACTCCTTTCGATCTTTAGCCAGACAATATCATGTCATGATATTGACATAGACAGAGATTGGTGCAAAATGAAGAAAACACAGCCGCCGTAGCAGCCAGTATCCAAGAAGAAATGTCGATTTGGCACCGATCAGCTGAATTGGGCATCGCCAGAGTTATTTTTCGGTTGAATTTGGGCCTACATCCGTAGAAAATTCTGCTGACACAAGAATTGAAGCCGAACGACCATAGACAATACCGTGAGTTCGCTAATAGGGCGCTGGCAATGTTGGCCGGAGATCCGGATTTTGACCAAAAAATCGTCTTCACGAACGAGGCCCATTTTTGTCTGAGCGGCTATGTCAACAAGCAAAATTCCCGTTATTAAAGCGAACACGATGCACAAGTGTTCGGCCAGGCATCAACGCATCCGGTATTGACTGCTTGGTGCAATTTATGGCACGGCGGCCATAAGGCCATCGGGCCTTATTTATTTCGAAATGAGGAAGGAGACACCGTTACCGTCAATGGTCTCAGGTATAGAACGATGTTAACCAACTTTCTATGGTCAGAGCTCGATAACATCGATATATCCGAGCTGTGTGTCGAACAAGATGGCGGTATATGACATATATGACGGCTGGGTCATATCACGACGAACGTTCATCAATTTTCTCAGGGGCTACATCAAGTCTTTAGTCTACACTGACAAGCCAACCACTTTGGACGAGCTCGAGGCCAACATTCGACACGCTATTGCCGGAATAACGCCGCACATATTGGACCGATTCATCAAAAATTGGACCGATCGCTTGAAGCACGGCCAGCTAGACTACGTAAACCTTGCTCCTCATCCAGTTTCACTCCAATAGGTACAAAGCTAAGGCCTTATTGTTGCCTGTTGCCTGACCCCAACTCGCAACATAAGTTGCTTGTTGATTTTAACGGTGTGATCAGGTATATACTCGTATGTATACGGTTCTTGGTTGCTCTTTCAAACAGATGTCCCACCTATTTGCTTAGTAACCATTTTATTTCTCTGGTGGCAGACACTTCTGCAGAATGTTATTAGCACCAGGAAAAAACTTGTGTTTGTTATGCTATCTACTGTTTCAGCACCGGTCATTACAGGTTCCATACTGGATAACAAACTTCTTTCGACTCAACCCACAGCCAGTGTAAAGAAGTACCCGGCAAGACATAGGGCTTGTCAGATACAATATTCTTCTAGATCTACACGGCCACAATAACGCCAAAAAACTATCACGAAAACACTGCTACTTTTACCAGACTCCATAGAACGGTCTTTCCCGCCTAGCATGCCTGGCTCTGTTCCAGCCGCACTCATTTATCTCCCTCACCTGCACTCTAAAAACCATAACCGTTGGTACAATAAGAAACTGGAGTTTTGGTGCCCGTGTGCAGCGACTACTCTGGTTTTATGCACATGACGACTGATGCGATAACAACAGAACCCCTGTCACAGGTCAGAATCTCAGCCAGGAAGGGAAGTCGGGTCTTCACGCGTGGCTCCAAAACCGATTTACGGTGTCGTGTCTTTCTGGAGAATGATAATGTTAGATTTCATTCCTCGTTAGGAAAACTTGTCCTTCAAGTGGAGATGTATGCAGTTTTGATCCCAACGAACTACATTGTAGAGAATCGGTGGAGGCAGCGAAACACCTCCGATAATGGATTCAGGCTAATCAACTTTGCCACGGGGCGAAATACTATCGTAGCTACGAGTAGCATGCGGTGTCCGCATCTCGATATCCATAAGAGCACTTGGAAACCCTGATAAATCAACCGTCAACCAGGTTGACCATATTGCGATCGACACAAAGCAATCCAGTATGGATGTTCGAACCTTCTGAGGGGCCAACATCCAGTCGGACCATTACCTTGTTGTAGTCAAGGTATGGTTGCGGATATCCCGAACATCGCAAAGACAAGCCAATACTATAAAGAAATTGCTGCAATCACAAAATATAGCCAAATTCGTTTCCGTTCGAGTCTCCCTTAATTCCGAACACCGATTCCTCAGCAGAAAAAAGAAGGAACATGAGAAGCGCGTGGCCGAGGAAATTAAGAGATGCTACTCCAGAAATGAGATTCGAAATATTTTCCAAAAAGTAAAAAAACATGCCACGACACCAATCCCGAACCGAAGCCTGTAGAGACGAAGAAAGTAATATACTAGTAGAGTCGCAGACGATTCTGTATATTTGATAAGAGGATTTCTCTAGACTGTATAACGGAGATAATAAACCAAATACCGTTGCTAGGCAGAATGAACCTTTCAACCTGGACGGTGTAGATCAACAATTCCGTCCATATTTAAGCTTAAGTCCAAAAAAGCCGCTGGAATGGAATGGCCTGACTGCCGAGCTCTTCAAAGCGGCAGACGATGACTTGGTGACATCTGCAAAATATAGTCGGACGAAAGTATGCCCGATGAATGGAACCTCAGCACTGTATGTCCGATCCTCAAGAAAGGAGATCTTCTGAACTGCGCCAACTACAAAGCCCTCAGTCTTCTTCACGTCTCGTACAAGATCATATCTGCCGTATTTTGCGAACACCTGAAGTCATTCATCAACATCCTGACTAGGCCGCATCAGTGTGGCTTTGGGCCACGGAGGTCCACCATCGACCAAATACTCACACTGCGGCAGATTTTGGGAAAAACCTACGAACTCCAAATCGATGCACACCACCTACCTATTCATCTATGTATGACATTATCTACAGAGAAGAGCTACACAGAGCAGTATCTAGATTTAGCATCCCTGAAAAACCCGTACGTTTGCGCAGGATAACATGGAGAATGCACGTTGCTCGGTAAAAAACTCACCGAGACCTTTGATGTCAAAAAAGGACTTAGACAAGGCGATGCGATGTCATGCGATTTCTTTAACATCATTGTTGGATGAATAGTGCAAAACTCACGCATCAACGCAAGAGGCCCAATTTTTCAAAAGTATGATGATATTTACATAATCGGAAGAAAGCAGTGTGATGTCAGTGGTGCTTTCGCGAGTATTGAGGTGGAAGCTGCGAAGATGGGTTTAACAGTATACCTAGGCTCCACCATCAATTTAGACAATGACACCAGCGCTAATATCAAACAAAGGATAAATCTAGCCAGTCGCTGCTTCTTTGACTTAAGAAGGCAATTGACCAGCAAAGCCCTCTCTCGAAGAATAAACCCTGTGACCCTATACAATCCCAGTCCTATTCTATGGCGGAGGGGCATGGACTTAATCAAAAACGAATAAATGTGCTCTTGGCTGCCTTGAGAGGAAAATTTTTAGGGTGACTTTCGGTCCCGTCTGCATAGATGGTGAGTGGAGGAGGAAATACAACGGCGAACTGTACGGACTGTACAGAGGGAAGCTCCCATAACTAAGTTGACTAGGTCATGTAGAACGGATATACTCGTATACCAATGCAAAGGTCCGAAGGACAACGTAGCAGAGGAAGACCGCGACTCAGATGCACACGCAAGTGGAAGTAGGTCACAACCGACATAGCGTGTGAAATTGGAGGCAGATAGATAAAGATCGAGCTTTCTGGAGACACTTGTTGGTTGAGGCCCAGGTCCACCCTGGGCTGTAGCACCACCTCTCCATTCCATCGATTGCTCGCTTCACTTTTCGCCGAAGAAGACAATGTATTTTACACTTCCATCACTCGCAGATTAAACGACAGGGCCGATTTATAAGTGCGGTGTTTAGCAACACTCTTCATCAAATCAGGGTTTTTGTGTTCGAGGTCGAGTGAAACACACCCGATCAGTTGACGTAATTTTGAAGGCTTTTTGGCATCGATGCTACATCATTAAATGCTAGTTGCAAAAGCGTTAAGAATGGGTTGACGCAGTGCCTTTCCGATTGTGCTACCGAAGAGGTCCTAATTTTATGAAAAACTCAAACCCAAATGGACGGACCTTTTGTTCACTCTTGAAGTCAACACTCCGTGTGCAGCTCCGGGCGTTGTTGTCGTTTATTTGGTATGCAGGGTTGTCCGTAATGAGTCCTTCCTTATTCGAGTCTATTGATTACTTTGCAACAGTAGAGTTTTAACACTCTTACCTGGAGGACTAGGCCCTTTCGAGGGTGAATTGTACAGAAGGGGGCAAGTATTCGATAACCAGTGGCCTGGCTCAGGGATATGACAGGTGCAGTTGACCCGTTAAGCATTCATCTGCCACCATTTCTATGTCAACACCCTGACTAGGACTATAAAATCCTTGTTGACCTTATAATTTGTTGCAGTAGCACATACGTACAAGGAATCTATCATGTTGACAGTTGACGACACCATTGATTTCAGTGAATGGTGCTAGTTTCCCCTGCTCAATATTCGCTCTGATCAATTTAGCGATCCAAGGCCGGTGGATACCATGAGAGTGTAAGATAACCACAATTGATGTGTGGTCATACCTCTGTTATAAGATCAAATAATTCTTTCCATGGTAGATTGTATTACTTAGGTAGATCACGACATTTGTTTACTGATTTATCGATAAATGCGGTCCAGAAATCAATTGCAAGGATTCAGAGGCAATTGGTGCCGTGAAGTCAACAGTTGCTCTCTGTATTTGCCAATATTTCCAGCTCTCTTCTCTCTGGTCAGTTTTATACGGCGAACTTTATCATGAAGTACATACCGAATCCTCACAAACCTATGCTACACCAAAACTAAAATAATCATATCCTTCCCCTATTCAAGTGGTACTTCACACAATAATACAATATTTTCCCATGAATCCAGCTCATTTCGAAGTTTCTAACAATAGCAACAAATTCCAGCCAACAAACTTTGGGTTCCGCTCCCCCAGGAACAACAATAGACAACGCTCAGTCGTAGATTAGCATACCTAATTATCCGTGTAGACAAAGGCTGGCAAACTTTTGGCAATTCACATTAACACAGCAGTAAACACTATCCGTTCTTATTATTGTCACCCGGACTCCCTCCCATTCGACAGGACTCCTCTGGGAGCTAACGTCCCTCGACTTCGACTCCAAATGTTTAGCTGAGAACTAAAACTGCTCTTCTACAATAATTCTCGCAACACTATTCGCAAATTTGCTTGACTTACTCCACGTGACACGAATCTGTGTATTACGACCAGATAACCGAAATGAGCATTTGAATATGCGGAAACTTTTCCAGGATACAGAATCAGATATCGTGCATATCGGACGCCATTTTTGGCACACTCATGCGATTGGGCTTGTAAATTTTTCAGGTCAATGGCCCCCCCCCTTAGGGTGGCCATAAAAGAGGGAAACTTTTCGACGTCCGACATGGGTCGAAGACTAAATGAAATGCCGGATTCCAATAATGTTCCTACTCATCCTGTCGGCTAAAATGTCCTTTCTTTCCTGGAAATCCTCTGACATACCCCTGTAATGAGTGACTGTGACGAATTCCGTCATGGGGATGGTGGCAGATTAATTATTCAAATTTAAAACAAGCACACGTTAAGGTAGAACAAAGGCATTGCCAAAAACCTGATCAGAGACACAAGGATACGGATAAAAAGGATACAAACTATAGGATGGTTACAAAGGAAGGATAGGAAGGTATTAATCAATTAAAGGGTTGATGTGTGTGATTTTCATTGGGTTTATACTAATTAGCAAGAAGCGCACTCCCACACTGTATCTACTTACATATGGACTCGTAAGCCTACTGCGAAGTCTCTTCCTCACAAACACACATAACTTTCATAGCCTGACAGTTCAAGGCTCTCCTCAATTAGAGCCTGACTAAGTGTTTTGTAATCGTAATAGGATTACAAGGGGCTTTCCATAATTGTTTATTAACAAATTTCATTTGGGGCCGCATTGTGTTTGACTGATGTACGAGTAAGCCAGCCTTTCCATTTGACATTATCTACACATATCCGTGTGTCTAGAATCTTGTGTGTTCTCGCATCTGTGAGGGTTTAATTGAGCACAATGGCTCAATTATAAAAGCAAAAAAAAAAAGGAAACAATTGAATGGCAAAGTTTAACGATTTACATGGGCTGGGCAAATATACCGGAGACGGTGGTGTAAATTAGAAGAACTTGTGCCGACCCTGGACAATGGCAAAGTTGTTGGTTCAGGGGTTGAGAGTTAGCAACTTCAAGAGTTCGCGACGAACTTTCGAAGAGCAGCGGACAAAGAAAAAAATCACAGGGCAACGCGAAAGAAGTTAATTGAACTGAAAAAGTGATAGAAAAGTGGATGGCAAGGAGTTAGGAAAGTTCACGTTGAGAGCAAAAACAAGAGGACTGCTACATGCTACTTCTCAAAGAAATCCAGAAGGTCATGAGTTCTAAACAAAAACAACCCGAAAAAGGACAGCACAACGGTTGTCTACACGTGTACAAGTGAGTTGTAGGTACTTTTTGTAACAACTTGGCAGTAATTGGGGCCTACTCAAGCGTGTTCTTATTGACTTTTCGAGAGGTCCAGTGTAAACAAAACAATCGTAGTAAACAAATATACCGTGAATCAAGTGAGTGGTGTGGTGAGTACCACCTGGATGAGTATCTGCAACGGATGATATCATCGTTCACCTTAAAATCAAACTCTTTTCTAAAGGACATGTTGCGTGCAAATCACGCCCCAAAAATCCTCCACTCCCTTTTCCATCTGTTGTCTGTTGACCGGTTCATTTCTCCTCCCCCTTCTTGTGCTGTCCCTTCTTTTCTTCCCTCCGTCATGCTCTGGATGCCACGGCACAGGTGGGATTCACTGGATCCTCTGAATTCAGTTCCCTCCCCCGGCCTACCGCTCCAGAGATGACCATATAGGTATCCCTGATAGAGCCAGGCGGACGGCCTGGGGACTCTAGCGGACGACGGTCCGCCCCGTGATGCCCCGAGATGTCAACACCATCAACAATGGCCGCGAGCCCACCATAGTTAATATTGTTTGCCCAACACCATCAATTTGTATAACCCCCTACCCCCACAAAAGTTAAAAAGAAAAAGATTGTAAAGGAAAGCCCACAATTCCCCGCGGTCGTTCTTCTGCTCCCCATGTCTGCAAGAAGGTTTACTGGCCCCCATTGTACCACTATTAAGTTAAGTTTTCCTCCCTATCCGGCGGTCTCAATGGAAGCTCTCAACCATAGCTTCGGTTTCGGGTCAGAGGGCTGGCTTCGAACCAAAGCAATCACTTGGACGACAAAACAAACAGAACGAACAAACACGACCCACAAACATAGAACATCGACGTGTGTGATTGGCTGGGGATTCGTGAGAAGCTGTTGGAGCTCCGGATGTGATTCCCTTTGCTCTAACAGCTGAATTGACGGAACCCCATGTGTGTGTGGACGAATGGCGGCGATAGCCAAAAAGCGCGGTAAGCTCATTCGATAGCTTACCGTCTTGTTGGCCAGAGCCTCGAAAAAAAAAGAGAATAAAAAAAAGTAAAAACAGAAACGAAGACCAAACGAGAAAAAAAAACCGACGACAAAGAGAAAAAGAAAACCATTGAAAACCCCCAGAACAAGAACAAGAACACGAACGAGAACAAGAACAGAAACAAAATTTCTACAAACCAAGGACGAGAAACACACCAAGGGACGAACTAAAGGAAATTACAGCACACAACGGACACGACCGGACAGAAGTCGGTGATTGTGGCGGAGACGGTTTACCCTCCTCCACCAGCAGAGACCCAGCTAGAGAGCGACCCCGCCTAGGCAGGAAACCCATAAAAGAGATAAGTACCCTTTTTTTTAATACCACATATTTGTGCAGTAAACCCGCGTCCGTAAGCCTTCTTACCGTTTACGCGAAAACCGTTCGTAAGACGGTTAGATTTCGTTCATTGCGCGACCCGCTAGTTTTACCGGTACGACAACGCGGAACTGTGGGCCTTCCGTTAGCCGACCCATTAAATTCAAATTAATTCAATTTTTTTTTAAACTTTGTTTGGCAAAACTCGGCATACCCTGTAATCTCCCTCAAACGAAACAAGAAAAAAAATCAAATATACGTATAAATTCCCCATCAGGGAAAAGACAATTCTTGTGTTTTTTTCTCATCTGTTTTCCCAATTTCGCATCAAAAATTGGGTGGCGCCTACCTGTTGTGTTGTTTGTAACTTTCGCGTTGAGCGATCTTCCCGAACCCCCCCCTTGCTGAGCAGCCGGTGTGCGCAGCTAACCAGCAGCTGCTTGTTGCAATTCCCTTTTTGGGCTCCTATTCGTTTTTGTGTTATCCTCTTCATTCGTTCATCAACCACCACCCGTGTGGTTGCGGTTCGTTGTTGTCTGTCAGTTTTGAAGTTTGTTTTTTTGCCGGCAGCCCGGCATTTGCCGCTATAGTAAATTTAATTTTTTTATTTTCCCCGGGTTTTGCAACAAATTGACGCCCAGACGTGGGGCTCAAAACAAAAAATTATTATAAAAAAAAAAAAAAAATTTGTACCAAAGAGGTGCTTTGTGACTTGGGAAGTGTCTGTGTTTCTATTTAAAAGTGCAAATAATCTTTGTTGTTTCTTTTAGAGGTAACCTAGTGGGAAGTGATTTCTATTAGAAGTGTCATCGCTGGAGTGTTGGAGTCAACGTGGGATTCAAGAACGAATCTAATTTGAGGGAATTAAAAATCATCCATACCTATAGATTTACATCGTTGGAAGCGAAAACCTCAGGTCGTATGTACCCTGAGTCCCAAGTAGGTTGTGATTTAGTTTTTTCATTGCCAGTTTGTTTTGTTTTCTTTAACTAAGTAAACATAAAATACAGGTAGATACTATACTATATAGTATTTACATTTGTATATATATAAATTTCATACGTAGAACTTAGCATATTTTTTTTTATTGTTACTCGCCCATAAAATATACATATATACATATATACATATATACATATACTCGTATCATTTATCATTTATTAATATACATTAATACTGTCATATGCATTTGTCTGTTTTCATAAATATCCATTCATACATACGTAGATAACTATTGATACATACGTTGTTAATTCGATTTTTTTTTTCTATATTTCATTTTTGTGGTTCTTGGGAGTTTTGTGCTGATTAGTGTTGCCGTGTAGGGAAGTAGTTTTCTCTTAATTTTTTTCGTATTAGAAGGATATTCTACTTTTTCTTTGTTGCTTTTTTTTGTGCTTTTGGGTTGGTCTTATTTTATTTTAAACTATAAAAGGATGGAGATTAATCGGTTGAGTCAGGACGAGCTGGCCTACGAAGTCGAGTGTAGGGGCTTGTTACCTGACACCGTCGATAGGATGAGGAAGTCGCTACGGGCTGCAAGAGCACTTGAGCGACGGGGGTCTCTCAAACCTGGCGAGTACCCTTTTTCATTTTCCACCGACAGGGAAGCCGTCGAGAAGAAAATCACAGAGATCGAGAAGTTACTGGAGAACCCTCCAGCCAAAAAGTCTTCAGAGTACTGTAAGGTACTCACCAAAATTGAATGGGCCACCTCACGGGTTGAGCGGTCCCGGCCCACAACAGACGAAGAAGTGAATCAGAAGAAGAACCTGAAGACGGATCTGATGCTTCTAATGGCCTCGCTAGAAGATGAAGATGATGAAGAAGTTGACGAACCCGCAGAAGAAGAGGAACGTAACCTAATTGGGGAATTCAGAACACCCATTCCCTCCCCTAGGTCATCGGTTAGGATTCCACCCACTCCCCAACCGAGGCAGTTACCTTCGGCACCGGAACCACCGGCAATTGAACGCTGCACAGAGCGAATCGGCAAATGGGACTTGAAGTTCACTGGCGAACGCTGCGGTTCATCAGTGAACTCATTCCTAGAACGAGTCGAGGAGCTCCGAGAAGCGCGCAATGTGTCGGAAGACCACCTATTTCGCTCAGCGGTTGAACTTTTTAGTGGGAAGGCGCTTCTTTGGTATAGGGCGGTTAGGAGGACTGTTTCTTCTTGGCAGGGTTTAGTTAGGGAGTTGAAGCTGGAGTTCCTGCCTCCAAATTATGACGACGCACTGTTGGAGGAAATTCGTCGTAGGACCCAAGGGAAGGACGAGTCGATTGGAGTCTACGTAGCGATCATGGAAAACATGTTCGGTAGGTTGACGGAGCCGCTCACGGAGCGACGGAAGCTGGGAATAGTGCAAAGAAACTTGGCACCTTTCTACCAAACTCAATTGGGGTTGGCAGATCCCAAGTCTATCCCAGATTTGGTCGCTCTAGGACGGAAGCTAGAGATGGTCCGAGCGAATGTGGAAACATTTGCGCCACCTCCTACTCGGTCACGTCACCTCTTGGAACCTGATTTGGCATACGTGGCAGTCGAGGAACCGAGGGCTGCAGAGCGTAAGGTTGCCGAACCCAGGCCGGCTCCAAGAGTATCAGTCGTGAGTAGGGAACCTCAGCCGAATAGGCGGTTGAGGTGTTTCAACTGCAATCAGGAGGGTCATATTTCCGCTCACTGTTCCGCTCCTAGGCGTTGTATAGGGTGTGGTAAGCTAGGGGTTCTAAGAAGGGATTGTTCCCAATGTTCGGGAAATGGTCGTCGGACTCTTGCACCAGCAGGGCAAGAGCGCCGGCGAATGTAGATAGGTTGCCTGCTGGTAACCAGCTGGGAGGATTGACGGAAGAAGTTTATTTAGGTTTCACACTGGAGGATAAAGAAGATGATGGTCGCCCTTATTTAGGTGTTAGTGTTTACGGCAAAAGTTTAGTAGGGTTATTAGATTCAGGAGCTTCGCGTACCATCATCGGTAGGGACGGGTGGAAAATTTTAAAAGAGTTAGGGCTTAGATTAGGAATAGCTAGGATTAGTAGGGTTTCATTGGCAGATGGTGCCGGTGTAGATGTAGTAGGGAGCGTGAGTCTACCATTTGTTGTGCAGAAGAAATCAGTGGTGCTGGAGTGCCTGGTGATTCCAACGCTTCCGCACGTCCTGATACTAGGGGCCGATTTTTGGGTCCGCGCGGGCATTGTCCCGGATTTGAGATCAGGCGAGTGGAGGTTTTCGAGCCAAAAGGAGGTGGCTTCGATTTCGGCTCTTAAGGAGAGAACCGAATTGGATGGCGGAGAAAGCCAGCAACTAACTGAGGTGCTGGAAAGAGTTTTCCAAGGTATGCCAAATGGCATTGGGTGCACACATCTGGTAGAACACAAAATTAGGACGGCTTCTGAACCAATAAAGCAGCGATACTACCCGGTATCCCCTGCGATCCAGAGCCACATAGATAGGGAATTAGAAGAGATGCTTAGGGATGACATAGTTGAGAAGTCCAGTAGTCCTTGGGCCTCACCTATTGTCATGATTAAGAAGAAGGACGGATCGTTTAGGTTTTGTGTAGACTACAGGAAGTTGAATAAGGTCACAGAGCGTGATGCTTACCCACTTCCTTACATTTCAGCGACCTTGGACAAACTCCGGGATGCTAAATATCTGTCATCTTTGGATATTAAGTCCGCATACTGGCAGATCCCCGTCGAGGAAAAGTCCCGCCAATACACAGCCTTTACCGTGCCTAATCGGGGACTCTTCCAGTTCAAGAGGATGCCTTTTGGGTTACACAACGCCCCAGCAACATGGCAGAGGTTTATTGACACAGTGCTTGGTGCCGATTTGGAACCGCACGTGTTCGTATACCTCGACGACATCGTGATCGTCACGAACAGTTTCCAAAAACACCTGGAAATTCTAGAGGAAGTCTTCAAACGATTGAGTACGGCAGGGTTGAAGGTCAGTAGGGAGAAGTGTAACTTCTGTAGGTCTACATTGAAATTTTTAGGATACGTAGTGGATAGGAATGGGTTGCACGTGGACCCGGAAAAAGTAGAAAGCATGCTTAGGATTCCTGCACCGAGGAATGTTAGGGAAGTTAGGAGCTTTGTAGGAACGGTATCCTGGTACAGGAGATTTATACCGAATTTTTCAATTTTGGTAAAGCCGTTGACAGACCTTTTAAAGAAAAGTAGGAAGTTTGTCTGGTCTGAGGAGTGCGAGGGGAGCTTCCAGAGGGCAAAGGAGTGCCTGGTAACTGCCCCGATTCTAACCTGTCCGGATTTTGAGCGTCCGTTCGTAGTTCAGACGGATGCATCGGACCATGGGGTTGGAGCAGTGCTTACCCAAACTTTCGACGAAGGAGAAAAGGTAATTTGCTATCTAAGTAGGTCGTTGAATAGGAATGAAAGGAACTATTCAACCACGGAGAAGGAGTGCTTGGCGGTCCTATGGGCAGTAGAGAAGTTACGACCATATATCGAAGGGGTTCGGTTTACGGTCGTGACGGATCACTATTCCCTGGTATGGCTGAGCAACCTCAAAGATCCGTGTGGTAGGTTAGCTCGGTGGGCGGTTAGGTTACAGCAATTCGATTTCGAAATCGTACATCGAAAAGGAAAAGATCACGTGGTTCCGGATATGCTCTCTAGGAATGTTGCAGAAGTAGCAGAACTAGCAGAGCAAAGTACGGACCCGTGGATCACCAAGACAATGGCGAAGGTCGAGTCGGATCCTTTAGCTTATCCGTGTTGGAGAGTAGAGGATGGACGATTATTTAAGTTTGTTAGGGCTAGACACGTGGTTGTTCATGACAATAGTTTAGAATGGAAAGAAGTAGTGCCGAAAATAGATAGAGGTAGGGTTTTGAGGGAATGTCATGACAACGAGTTAGCAGGACACATGGGGGTTAGGAAAACGTTAGCTAGAGTAGGAGCGAGGTACTACTGGCCGAAGATGAGGTCAGATGTAACCAAGCATGTTAGAAATTGCAAAGTGTGTCAAAGTGTGAAACCGATAAACGATAAACCAGCTGGTTTGATGGTCGAAAGAAGAGGAATTTCTGTGCCATGGGAAATGATTTGTGTCGATTTAGTTGGTCCGCTCCCAAAATCGAGTAGGGGTTTTGTTTACATTTTAACGGTCGTAGATTACTTCACCAAGTTCCCTCTGCTTTTCCCCCTTAGGACGGCGACGGCCAGAACTCTTTGTAAGGAGTTGGAGGAGAACGTCTTCCTTCTATTCGGCGTACCGCGATGGATCGTCTGTGACAACGGTCCCCAGTTCCGCAGTAAGGAATTGGCTGCGCTTGCGAAAGCGTACGGGTCACAAATTAAGTTCACTGCCCATTATCACCCACAGGCTAATCCTGCAGAAAGGATTAACCAAATCATTAAAACTACCCTTCGGTCTTACGTGTCGGAAAATCACCGGTCCTGGGATACCCAGTTAGCAAAAGTTGGATGCTGTATCCGGACAGCTCAACACGACGTCTTAGGAGTCTCACCGTACTTCGCGAACTTCGGTAGGGACATGATAACCCACGCGAGCGGTCGATCTTATACGGGAACGGATACCCTCGCGAATGCCTCTGAAGATATTAGGGTAAATAGGAAAAATTTAGCTAGGGAAGATAGGGCAAACGATAGGGGATTAGGGCCGATAGATAGAAATGAAACAGTAGGAGATAGGGAACTGGGGTCAGAAGCTAGGGATTCAGATATAGTTCAGGGAACGGAGATGTTCGAGCTAGAGGATAGGTTTAGACAGCTTAGGAAAGATATTAGTAAAAGGTTAGCGGCGGCGGCGTTGAAGGCTTCTAAATCATACAACTTGCGGCGGAGAGATGTACAATATCTGCCCAACGAGGTTGTATGGCGTAGGAACTTCATGGTTTCCGACGCGGCCAATTACTATGCGGCGAAATTGGCACCAAAGTACGTTGGGCCTTTCTCTATAAAAAGGAGGGTTTCCCCCTGGACTTACGCGCTTCAGGACGAGACAGGCAAGGACAGAGGTGTATGGCACGCCAAGGACCTGAAGCCATACCGCGACGACCCCATAGATGACCTTAGTCGCGTAACGAACAAGGATCGTTACGCAAAGAGTTACGGAGAGCGTTAAACCGCTCGATGACGTAACCTAACCATCACAAGGGCTGATGGCAAAGATGAATGTTGACCCGTAGTGTAGATGATGATCTCCTTTTGTGTTGTCTCTCACCCGTCTCTTTGTATCGGCTTAGGCCACGGTTGATTCTGGTAGTTAAGCCCGTAAGCAGAAATGTGAGGGCACATTTCCCAGGAGGTAAGGGTGGGGTTTGTTGCGTGCAAATCACGCCCCAAAAATCCTCCACTCCCTTTTCCATCTGTTGTCTGTTGACCGGTTCATTTCTCCTCCCCCTTCTTGTGCTGTCCCTTCTTTTCTTCCCTCCGTCATGCTCTGGATGCCACGGCACAGGTGGGATTCACTGGATCCTCTGAATTCAGTTCCCTCCCCCGGCCTACCGCTCCAGAGATGACCATATAGGTACCCCTGATAGAGCCAGGCGGACGGCCTGGGGACTCTAGCGGACGACGGTCCGCCCCGTGATGCCCCGAGATGTCAACACCATCAACAATGGCCGCGAGCCCACCATAGTTAATATTGTTTGCCCAACACCATCAATTTGTATAACCCCCTACCCCCACAAAAGTTAAAAAGAAAAAGATTGTAAAGGAAAGCCCACAATTCCCCGCGGTCGTTCTTCTGCTCCCCATGTCTGCAAGAAGGTTTACTGGCCCCCATTGTACCACTATTAAGTTAAGTTTTCCTCCCTATCCGGCGGTCTCAATGGAAGCTCTCAACCATAGCTTCGGTTTCGGGTCAGAGGGCTGGCTTCGAACCAAAGCAATCACTTGGACGACAAAACAAACAGAACGAACAAACACGACCCACAAACATAGAACATCGACGTGTGTGATTGGCTGGGGATTCGTGAGAAGCTGTTGGAGCTCCGGATGTGATTCCCTTTGCTCTAACAGCTGAATTGACGGAACCCCATGTGTGTGTGGACGAATGGCGGCGATAGCCAAAAAGCGCGGTAAGCTCATTCGATAGCTTACCGTCTTGTTGGCCAGAGCCTCGAAAAAAAAAGAGAATAAAAAAAAGTAAAAACAGAAACGAAGACCAAACGAGAAAAAAAAACCGACGACAAAGAGAAAAAGAAAACCATTGAAAACCCCCAGAACAAGAACAAGAACACGAACGAGAACAAGAACAGAAACAAAATTTCTACAAACCAAGGACGAGAAACACACCAAGGGACGAACTAAAGGAAATTACAGCACACAACGGACACGACCGGACAGAAGTCGGTGATTGTGGCGGAGACGGTTTACCCTCCTCCACCAGCAGAGACCCAGCTAGAGAGCGACCCCGCCTAGGCAGGAAACCCATAAAAGAGATAAGTACCCTTTTTTTAATACCACATATTTGTGCAGTAAACCCGCGTCCGTAAGCCTTCTTACCGTTTACGCGAAAACCGTTCGTAAGACGGTTAGATTTCGTTCATTGCGCGACCCGCTAGTTTTACCGGTACGACAACGCGGAACTGTGGGCCTTCCGTTAGCCGACCCATTAAATTCAAATTAATTCAATTTTTTTTTAAACTTTGTTTGGCAAAACTCGGCATACCCTGTAATCTCCCTCAAACGAAACAAGAAAAAAAATCAAATATACGTATAAATTCCCCATCAGGGAAAAGACAATTCTTGTGTTTTTTTCTCATCTGTTTTCCCAATTTCGCATCAAAAATTGGGTGGCGCCTACCTGTTGTGTTGTTTGTAACTTTCGCGTTGAGCGATCTTCCCGAACCCCCCCCTTGCTGAGCAGCCGGTGTGCGCAGCTAACCAGCAGCTGCTTGTTGCAATTCCCTTTTTGGGCTCCTATTCGTTTTTGTGTTATCCTCTTCATTCGTTCATCAACCACCACCCGTGTGGTTGCGGTTCGTTGTTGTCTGTCAGTTTTGAAGTTTGTTTTTTTGCCGGCAGCCCGGCATTTGCCGCTATAGTAAATTTAATTTTTTTATTTTCCCCGGGTTTTGCAACAGACATCTGTCATAGATACTCGCGACCGCACTTTATTGAAAGTGTCTAGTCCAATAAATCTTGCATAGCTCTAGACTCAAAGGATGCAACCTGATACCAAACAATCAACATAAGGTGTTGATGCTCATTAAAATCCCCCAAATACAGACAGATACTCTGTTAATGGATGGCCTTTGGCTATTGTTTAGGGACAACCAGCAAAATCATGGTAGGCGAAGGCGACTTGACTTAAGAACCGAAGCTCCTTGGAATGATACGAGTACCTACAGTGAGGGAGAGAGATAGTGGATATAGTAAAATATGGGCATTTTGCGGCTGAGCAAACTATGATATGATAGTCGGATGCTGGTGTACTCTTGGCAACAAGCATCTCTGCTCAATTCTACTCCGGCAAACCACCTGCAGGCATCCTTTTGCCTTGCGTACGGCTAATGTTTCTACTGGCAGCATGAAAGACCTTCGTATTCAGGGAAAATACCTACGATTTCACGGTTATTGATGGAACGATTGCAGAATAGAGTAAGAAAGAGTTGACATTGAATTAATTAGTGAAGCCTATATACGTACATTTGGATTGATCTCAGTTCAAAGGTGATGGCAATATGGGTCTAGGAAAACCGCAATATGTAAAAATACTACGTAGTAACGGCTAACATTTCTGCAGTTACTAGGCACCCCATAGTCTAACACCCAGAAACTATCTCAAGGTGTTGGACGACATTACGTGGAAGGGAATGGGCTACAGAATGGATCAAAAGTACTACGAATACAAGGGGGCAAGCCATCCTTGAAGCCTTTCCATCTCTAGGCATCCAATAGTTGACCTGAGGTGCAAGGTGGAAAAAAACGTTATTTGATGGGAATGCGTCCGAGGAGGGTCCAGTGATTTTAAAATTAGCTCAGTCATGAATGGAGTATCCGGATTAGTTAGTCTTATATGAATACAGCGGATCTCTGTACATAAGAACCTCCCTTTGTGGGCCAATTGCGGGTTTCCATCGAATCTGACTTTTTTAAATCAAAGCCCCCGGATCCATTAAGAAGGTGGAGAGAATAGCGGAAATGAGGAACAAAATCAAGTGGGCCAGCATACATCCTAGCGATGTATTATAGGGAACATTCTGGTAAGGCTGCGGGAAGTTTGGTGGGTCAACGATTTTGCTGTTTATTGTTGCAATGTGATGTTTAATATCGCATACGAGGGATCGAGTCGCAGTAAGTTCATCACTAACATCGTTCACTTTATCGAAGATAACTTCGAGCATAGGATCGGATTCTTTAGGAGATGGTTGTTTGCGTGACGAGGACTGGAAATGAATGTCAATGTCGTCACGCAGAGAGCTTATCAACTCGCAAGTTTTTTTGGTTAGATATAACTTGCGTAGAACAGATGGCTTTGATGTCACTTAACACTTTATCCAGCTGACGTAAGGGAGTTTCTTCATTCCTGGATCTCCCGGAGTCTAACTCGATTAGACCAGCAATTTGTTTATCCATATGCTTTACTTTGGATTTTATTAGTTCGGCTGAGGTCTGCACTGAGTTCCGTAACTCTTCAACACTTTTAACACTGCTTTCGATGACCGAAACTTTGTCCGTGATCTTCTTCGCGAGTGCGTCTTGGTAGGAGTCATTGGAATCGCTTAGGTATTTTATTGCCAAAAGAACATGCGAGAGTGAGATACACTTGCACTCATCACAGAAGAAAAGGACCAATGACTTAACGTAGCCCCACAGAAAATAGTCAAGCGGCGTTAAATCGCACGAACGAGGGGGCCAATCTACTGGCCCATTTCTTGAGATAACAAGCTCACCATACTTACTCTTCAATAAATCGATTATAGCGTGTGTGGCTTGTGGCACCATCCTGTGGAAACCACATGTCGTCCGAGTCCATATCTTCCAATTCGGGACAAAAATAATCGGTGATCATGGCGCGATAACGCTGACCATTTACCGTAACGTGACGATCGTTATCGTCGACGAAAAAATATGGCCGAATAACGCCGCCGGCATGCAAACCGCACCAAACAGTTATTTTTTGTGGATGGAGTGGTGATTCATGAAGCACATGTGGATTTTCACCCGACCAATGACGCATATTTTGCTTATTGACGAACCCATTGAGCCAAAAATGAGCTTCGTCACTGAAGATGATTTTGCGATGAAATTCATCATCTTGGCGCATCTTCTCCAGAACCCAATCGGAGAACGTACGTCGCTTCAAATGGTCCATCGGCTTCAATTCTTAAGTCAGCTTGATCTTGTATGGGTGTAAACCAAGATCCTTACGCAAAATACGCCATAATGTGGTCTGAGCAATGCCCAATTCTTGAGAACGCCGTGGAATTGACTGATTTGGATCGTTTGCTACGGACACCTGAACGGCAGCGATATTTTCGACACTTCGACCAACCCGTTGTCTCACTGACACGGCAACATCATACAACGAATATGTAGACTCAAATTTTTGCACTAAACTTGTTATTGCCTGTCTACTAGGGCGAGAATTATGACCGAAAATTGGAGTTAACGCTCTTAAAGTTGCAGTCACCGACTCCGAATTTCGGTAGAAAACTTTTATAATTTGCAGACGCTGCTCGTTCGTGTACTTTACTACGATGAAAATGTTTTGAAAATAAATTGACAGTGACAGTTTGATGATTAGTGAAAGAGTGCGTTCACAAATTAAATTCAAAGTTGTCAAGTCCCTATTGGAAAACCCTTTATTCGTTGATGCGCGTTAATTGTGTTCAATAAGGAATCTCTCAATCCTCTGGCGCAAAACTAAAGGCATGATTCGATTTGGATTCGAGTCTATAGCCTTGAAAGTTTACAAAAAGTATGAGCTGGATTTAAAGCCTCAGATCCTGGAGCGTCGACCTCCTTCCCTAAAATGGGGTAGCGATGACTCCAATCTTTCCGAGGTGATAGCCAGGTCGATGGTGTCCACATTTCACACCCAATTGGAAATGGAAACCGACCGCCATAACTGGTATATCTCATCGGTTGTGCTAACGAATGAGTCTATTAAACATGCCTTTGCTTCCATCGATGGATTCAAGTCGCCTCGTACCGACAGTATACATGTACTCGTATGTTACACAGTTACTCGTACATTACAAAAAGGTATACATCAGCTGCTGGTACGAGTAACTCTAAAGAGAATCTGCATTGCTAGCCTGGCGCTGTGAAAATGGTCCTTATATTGCAAATCGGAAACCGGACGATCTTGCGAGAGTGTGTCTCAAAATCCGGTAGACAGAATTGGAGACACACTCGACAAAAACAATACGCGCTGGACGTTTTCATCGATATTGACGGCTAGATAACATGGCGTAGACGAATCACTACTTTTGCGGATAAAAGCAATTCTGGCGAATAGGACACTAATTGCGGCTGCTCACTGCGAGCAATATGTGGTTCTTCGTTCTGCTTCCACTCCTATGGTGCATGTTGGTCGACTCACTGCTCAACGCGCTCAATAGTTCTGACATCTATGTACAAGCATATGCGGATGATGTAGCTGTACAGTCTGTTGGATCGTGTCTAGCGACTGTCTGCTCTAAAGTGCAGGCAGCCCTAGGCGATTGCTGCACTAGAAATGGGCTTTCAGTCAATCCTGAGGTTGATCTCTTAACAAGAAGGAGGAAGGTGACTGGTCTGACTTATCTATTGCTTAAAGGCATCACCAACCAATTCTCCAAATCATCCTGTATAATAAACTTCTCTGGACTAAACATGTAACGTCGAAAGCATCTAAGGGCTGTCGGCCTTCTGGCAGTGCAGAGGAGTGATCGGCAAAACATGGGGTCTGTCGCTGAGAAGGGTTCTCTGGATCTACATGGCTATGATAAGGCCAATTATATACTACGCGTCGGTTGTCTGGTGGAATAAGCTCTCGCGAAAATACATCATTGCTGCTTTTACCAGACTCTAAAGAACTCTAGACGCACTAATAAATCTCCCTCCTCTTGATATTCATAGCAGGTGTTGCACTCTCAAAGTCATCTTCCGTTCTAAAAGAAGCGGAAGCCTTGATGACCTTGCATGTCTTTTGACTGTGGTCTTTTGGACATGACGTCTGATGCAATGACACCAGAACTTCTGCTGCGAAAAAAAAAAATGGAAATCGACTGTCCCTGTGCGCAGGACTAATTTTGGCAAAAATCTGACCAAGAAAGGAAAGCAGTCCTGTTTTCACGGACGGCTTCAAAACCGATATAGGATGTGAAGCTGGTGTCTTTCTGGAGGACGACAACGTTAGATTTCACTATTCGTTAGGATAACTTGTGTCTGTCTTTCAAGTGAAGATATACGTAATCCTAATGGCAACGAACTACAATATATTGTGAAGAATCGGGGAGGATGTGAAGCAATTGCATCTGTAGCTACAGCTAAGCTATGCATAAAGCCTTGCTGAACACCTACGACTTCCAAGCTAATGCAAGACATCACTGAACACAGTCGGAAGGTTGAAATCATTGAGTCTTCTCTGGGTCCCAATTCACAATGCGATCACGAGAAAATAAATTGGCGATGAACTTACTAGGCAAGGCTCAGAGACGAGTTTTTCAGGACCCGAACCTACGTTAGATCTGTCTGCGTCCTCGGTGAATGCTTCCATTGACAGTTGGGTTTCATTTGAACAAATGCTTCCCGACGTTCCTAAGATGTCAACAGTCCATCAGCAGGAAAGACTCCAGATTGCTTACTGGCGTCGTCACGGGTCATTACACTTTTGCTAAGCACTTAAATGTGCTGCGCATAAGTCATACAACAGCCTGCGACGCTTGATGTGAAAGTAATAAGGATACCGCGGAGCACTACCTCTGTGAATATCCGAGTGCAGATAATCGGGGTTGACGTGATTGATGTTGGTACAAAGGCACTTTGTCACTAAAGCGTTTACTCACCTTTCTTCGAATGACTGAAGGATTCCATCAAAAGGAACTTACAAGGAGTACAATGGACTAGTTCCTTGTAAAAAGATATGTCGAGTAGTGTTGTCGAATTACCTAGTATGACCCTCCAAGTCCTGACACCTATAGGAAAAATAGTTGTACTATTAAAAACTACTTACTAAAAACTACGAGCATATTGTACCTATTTTGTTCCCTTAAACTCTTAGGAACAGTGTATTATGGCTTAGCACAATCCAAGCTGTAGTCTGGTTTGCTGGTGAGGTACTGATGGCAATAACTCTTAACAAACACACAAACAATCTAAATGTAAAGGTAGAGTATAAATCCATAAATCTACTGTATGATTGTCATAAGAGTCTAGTAAACAAATAATCAATCAATCAATCAATCAATCAGTCCTTCAGGGGTTCAATCATTTCTGGGTGAGCAATATAGCCTCCTCCTCAACCCTTGCTCTTATAACCAAGTCAAGTTTAAACGGAGGAGATCAGTTCGCAGTTATTACCACGAGGATAAGCACAATTGGTGTTGGAGTTCATAGTAAGTAGCAATACTGGACAATGTCTGGATGGTCAGTAGCTACCCTATCCCATTATGTACTCGTTAATATCAGTGGAGGTTTGCAGGTACCATGCAGTACCATCTTGACTCGTAAGTCGCCACGTCAGCAGTAATTTTGAGTATGATACGACTACATTCCGTTTTATCACTCAAATAGGCCCGATCCAAAATTGAATTGAACTTTTTTTTGGAATCTCTTTAATATGCCATTTTCACACACACAAACATACAATAACACACGCGTGGTTCATTCAAATCGAAGTGCCTCGTATAATTCACTTTTCATTCTTAACTTCCAGTTTTGAAGGTGGAATATGAGATACCTACTTCGAGGAAGGAAAGATGTTCTTTTTTTTTCTTCTTTTCTTTTTTTGGAATGAACTTCAAAACGTTCTTCCCAAGTCGCTGTGTGTAAGGCGAAATTGAATCATTTGTATTCAAGAGAGTCGTTCACAACTCAATCGAGTGAATCTTTAGCAATTCAAATTCGACTGACGAGTCGGCTTCGTATCTGTTAATAGTTTTTACTCTTTGGTATTCGTATCTTTTGTTTGTGGTAGAACCCCTTGAGGGGATTCCATATTACATTACAATGATGGTTTCTTTGTCTCATGCGGCTAGGCGGGGGCAGAGATAGTCGTCCTATTACAGACAGTGTCGACAATTGGATGGCGCTTATGGTAATTCTTTTCCTTGTACGAATGAGTCTACAGAAGTGGGCTGGGAAGAGACGAGCTGAATGATATTAAGCTCACTGACTATTTGGGAAGCCGGGTCAATAATTTTTTGAGGGAAAAAAATGGTAAACTGATGGAGTTTCCAACACCAAGTGACGCTCGTTGGAGTGTTTTTTACATGAATAACTGAAAATCAATAATCCCATACCATACCATGCCATACCATAACTCCACTGATTTACATACATTGAAATGGCAGATTCATGTTGGTCCATTCGGTCCATGACTTAGTCCTATGTTGGTCAATCGCTTTTAAATTTTTCCTAAACACAACACGAGTTTCGGTATAGAACTTTTCTCTTAAAAAATTCAGGATCAACTCCATAAGCACAATTTCGCTGTTCAGGGTTTGGTAGAACATCCACTTTGTCATTTGAGGTATAGTTTTGAACTGTCATGGAAGCGGCTTTCCAGGCGTCATATGACAACATACATACAAGCTGGAGTTTGGATGAGTTTTCCAAGAGACCCCTTCAATTTTGAAGGAATTCTACACGTATCCATCGTCTGGTAGAGCTCGTTACGATGAAAGCTATCATTTGCGTATTTTACGTTGCACGTTTCGTCTTGTGTCTTCCACGACTTGTACTTGTGTGAACATTTGATTGACTGTTGATTGCTGACTAGAAGCGATAGATACAGTACATGTGTGCTGATGAATTACCTGCAGTAGAGCTTCAGACACCAACCATACTATTGTAGATGTGGACACTTACTTTTCGATATTCCCATCCATCGAATGCTGGATTCGCTCATTGAACAAACTGTTTCGTAAAGATTGCGTTTCGGGTTCGTAGCCGATTGTAGTTACTTAATTGCTTGCGCCTTTTCTATTGCCCTGTGGGTCCTTCTGGTTCGATACTATTTTCTCGTGGCTCTGGTGGTGAGTTAGCCGTTCTCCTGTGCGTAATATCTATCACTTTTTATAGTTCGACGCACTCGTAATGATCACTTTTTTGGTGGAAGCTCACGATGGTAGATTGATTGTCTTGAAATTTCAGCAATCTTGATGAGTGGATCTGTTGTTGACTCGTGTATTTCGGAAGTTGCTAATCCCACGAAAACGTTTTCGTTATCAACTTGATTCGAGTTCTACAGGGGTTAGGATCCCATCTTCAATTGGAGTACTAGGAATCCAGAGAGAGGTGAGAGTACAATACAATTCACAGATAGAGCTAACATAAGCCTAATATGCTGGAAGACAAGGACTACGCCACCAAGGCATGTTTCTACGAGATCCTCGACAAGACATATGGAGTAATGTCAGAAGTATGACGTCAAAGTCGTACTACGCGATTTTAACGCCAGAATAGGAAAGGTGGACATCTTTGGTGTGACAATTGGTAAGCATAGTCTACATGGCAGCACGACTGGCAATGGACTTAGGTTTATTGACTTTGCGGCCGGATGAAATATCACTATAGCAAGCATATGGTTCCCTCATCCCAATATACACAAGGGGACATGGCGATATAAAGGGTCCGTCATCTAACGTTTTTTTTTTCAACTAGTGCTTATTTCGTGAATGGTAACACTTAGCTCATGTCTGATTTGACAGATAATTAGTTTTGTCCTTCCGCTGAACGAATATGGTTGTGTATACGCTTGAACAAGGCTGGGAAATATTGCCTACGATCGACTTAGAGTAGATGCCGATTTTGCCAAAAAAAATCATCTTTTCAGATGAAGGCGGGTATGTAAACAAGCAAAATTGTCGCATTTGGGGCACAGAAAACCCACACGCATACATTGAAAAGCCGATACACCCAAAACGAGTCACTGTTTGGTGCGGATTTTGGTCCAGAGGCATAATTGGGCCATTTTCCTTCGAAAATGAGCAAGGAGTGGCCGTTACAGTCAATGGCGATCGTTATCGGGCCATGTTGAACGAATTTTTGTCCACAAAAATTGAAGAGGAGGATATTGGCAACATTTGGTTTCAACAGGACGGCGCTACGTGTCACACAGCCGAAGCTACACTCGATGTTTTGCGCCCTGATTTTGAAGATCGCATTATCAGCCGCAGAGCTGATGTCGTTTGGCCACCTCGGAGCTGCGATTTGACACCGTTGGACTATTATTTGTGGGGTGCTGTAAAAGATAAGTGTTACGCCGACAATCGATAATGTGCTTAAAAATTGGACCGATCGTGTAGGCTACTGCATGGCCAGCCGAGGCAGCCATTTGAACGAAATTATTTTCCATTATTAACCGGAAGGATAAAACTAATTATCTGTCAAATCAGACATGAGCTAAGTGTTACCATTCACGAAATAAGCACTAGTTGAAAAAAAAAACGTTAGATGGCGGACCCTTTATATCAAATTGATCATTTTGCGATAGTCGTAAGGCATACCTCCAGTATTCTGGACGTTCAATGGTTCCGGGCAGTCAACACTGACTTGGATCACCACCTTGTTGCAGGCAAGGTGCGAATGCGGATTTACCAAGCGCCACAACAAAGACGAACTACTGTGAGGAGATATAACGTAGAAAAGCTACTATCACAAGGGACTGGCAGAACATTAGCCGAAAGCGTATCCCGAAATCTCTCAGTAACTCCTATGCCGCCAGCATCAAATACCGAAGACCAGTGGTAACGCTGCCAACGTGTCATCATAACCACCACCAAGAAATCTCTGATTTGATGAAGAATGCAGTCGGTGCTGACAATATTGAAAAACCTTTTCTGAAGACTGTACAATATGCTGCCGTCAGACAGAATGGAATATCCAACTTAGACGATGATATCCAAAACTTCCATCCACCTGACCAACATCAAGAAAGTTTCTAAGGTATCTAAGCTAAAATCCAACAAATCAGCTGGACCTGACGTCTTACCGGCCGAGATATTTAAAACTGCTGGAAATAACTTTGTGGACAGAATGCGCCGACTCATTTCTCAGATCTAGTCAGAAGAGTGTATGCCTGATGAATGGAATCTCAGCACTGTATGTCCGGTCCACAAAAAGGAGAGATCCTCAACTGTGCCCACTTCAATTTGTGGTTCGGATCTGACATCCCGGTTTCAATGACATATGTACGTTTTCCGAGACTGTATACGTTTAGTTAAAGGCTTGCCATTTTACAATGTGGATCGTTTAACTATCGCTGAACGTGTCAATTTTGTGAAAACTTACTACAAAAACAGTGACTCTGTAGTAGGTACGTTTCGCGCATTACGAGCAGATTATGGTCGACATAATCGTCCTTCGGAGCGTATTATAGGCAAAAATGTAAAATTCAAAGAGACTGGCTCTGTTACAGATGTCTTAAGGCCTATCCACCAACGAAAGCCACGCTCTACAGAAAATATGTCTGCCGTTAGTGAAAGTGTTAAAGAAGATCCGGATCTGTCAATCTTTTTCATGGCGAGCACAGCATTTTGGCTTGTCTTACGGCGTATTTATGGCATTTGGATTTGCATCTACACTCTTATAAGTTCAACTCACTCAGGAATTAAAGTCAGCTCACCACGGAATACGTAGAATATACGTCGATTGGGTGCTTGAACATCAACGTTTGGATGATCAATTTTCACACATTTTCTTCAGCGATGAGGCTTATTTTTCACTTGGTGGATACGTTAACAAACAAAATTGTCACATATGGGGATGTGAAAATCCACAGGTAACGGTCGAAAGATCATTGCATCCACAAAAACTCACTGTATGGTCCATATTTCTTCGAAAATGAGGAAGTTTTTCATCGCAACAGCCGAATTAATCGAATTTTTTTGGCCTCAAGTCGAAGATATGGATGTGGACGATATGTGGTTTCAACAAGACAGTGCCACATCTCACACAACACGACCCGTTTTGGATACAAGATGTTATCAGTCCAATTGTGTGAACGTCTGAAACCTTTCGCCAACAACCGGATTGGGCCCTATCAGTGCGGTTTTAGACCAGGAAAGTCCACAATCGAGCAAATCTTCATACTACGGCAGATCTCGGAAAAAAACTTAAAAAGTTCAAATCGATACCCACCATCTTTTCATTGATTTTAGGGCCGCATATAACAGCATTGATAGAGACGAGCTATATAGAGCCACGTCTAGTTTTGGCATCCCTGTCAAGCTCGTTGGGCTGTGTAGAATGATGGTTGAGAACGTTCGCTGATCCATCAAAGTCGGTACCGACTTAACCGAGACCGTTGATCCCACAAAAAACGGTTTTAAACAAGCTGATGCGCTGTCATGTGACTTGTTAAACTTCATACTCGAAAGAATTGCGCTGAACTCTTAAGCCATCACCGGAGGCAGAATCTTTTAAAAGTCATGAAAAGTCATGCCAATGATGTCGGCATAATCGGACGAACACAGCTGGCTGTCATCGGCAGGTTTGGTAGTATTGAAACGGAAACTGCCAAAATGGATTTAGCGGTAAATGGAGGCAAAAACAAGTATGTATATGCTGTCAACAAAAAGTGACACAGGACATCGAACGGTGCAGTTAAAATGTGAGAAATGAGGTTACGTCAGCAGAAATAGTTGAACTCTTCTGATATAAAGGCCGCACACTGCACACTGTGTACTTGTGGTAGACAACACTAAAACGAAGAACGTCTTGCCTTGGAAACAACCAGCGAAGTCTATATGGAGACGTGACCAAGGCCACGACGACTCTTCCCACAGATAACTTAGTGCTTGCGGATTTTTAGGACGTGACTCCTAACAAATGCAACATCGTCTCACGATAGCCTCAATGTCCGCATCCATCCTCGGCCAAAATATACAGCTCCTGGCTAGGCTCTCCATTCCCACCACTCCATGGAGTATTTTCAGGATGTCTTTGCGCGCCGTCTGTGGAATAATAATTCGATTACCCAGCAACAATCAACCCTTATTTACTGTGATTTCGTTCTTATGATAGTGAAATGGTTTGAATTCTTCATCTGCTTGCCAGGCCCTCAAAACTTACTGAAGTCATCTTGTTAATGCCACTTGATTGAGGAATGTTGGCGTCGCATTCTTCAATAAAGTTGATGCGATTTTCATGTCCAGGTATTTGGTAATCGACTGAGCGCATCCGCTTTGCAGTTTTTATCACCAGGCGTGTATTATTCTGAAGTTACATCCGTTTAAAAACACGGTCCATCGAAGCATCCTAGGCGACGGGATGACTGGTGTGGGCTTGTCTGGACTAAGCAAACCAATTAATGTTTTATAATCCGCAACAATTACGAATGTTCTACTGTACAGGTAGTTGTGAAATTGCTTAACGGCCGCAATAATCGCCAGCGCCTCCTTGTCTATTTGCGCATTGTTTCGTTTTGGCTGTGTCAGCGTACGAAAGTAGAACGAAACTCGGCGCTCTTATCCCTTTAGTACGTTATGCGTTAAAAGCCAAATCTATTCCGTATGGAGAAGTGTCAAAAACCAACGAAATCGGCAACTTTTCGTCTTAGTTAATCAGGATATTCTCTCCTTGATTCCTTTAAAAGCTATGGCATGTTTGCTTTTCCACTTCCACGTCGCTTTCTGGTCGAGTAACCTATGAAGTGACTCGACGATTGTTGGTTGGTTTTTAAGGAAATTAATGAGGGTCAGGGAAGCATGCAATTGTTCGTATTTGTTGGTTCAGAATCTTATCAGCTGATGGGCGAACAGTCCATTGTGAATCCGAGGAACGTCACTGATGGTAGATCAAACTGGCACTTGTCCTTTCATAATCCTAGTCCAGCGTTGCTTCGTCGAAATACTTCTTTTTGTTCCCAATGAGCAAAATGCTGTCAAAATACATTTCCACGCCAACTATTCTTCACAGAAAACCTTCTATGCGTTTTTGAAAAATGCTTGGTGCAGTCGAAATACTAAATGAAAGGCGCTTTACGCGGTATGCGCACTTGTGATTTATTAACGTGACAATTTTTAACGCCTCGTAATCCACCGCCATCTGCTGATACGCCTGGGTCAAATGTATTTTCGTGAATTTTTCTTCCCATGGAATAGATGCAAGTATATCCGTAATCGAAGGCGTCCGAAAACACTGTGATGTGAGCGCTTTATTTAGAGTGTATAGGTAGACGTACAGATCCGTTGGGCTTCGTCACATGTTGTATTCAGACAGTTCTAAAATTGTTATCCCTGTTTGTCGAGCTCATCTTCGATAGACTGCCGCTGTATGTAAGGGACTTTCTTAGCTGGAAGCGCTTAATTGCAGATATTGCTGGGTCACGAGTGAAGGTAATGTTTTCCCCCTTGTAGGACCCCAGTTCACCGGAAAATAACATAACATCGCGTATTTGTCCAGCAAGTTGTCGATTGGGAACCCTGTACCACAATGCCCGAATGATTGAATCAATTACGTCAGTGTCGACGTTTGTCAAACCTAAAATGATTATTTTCATAATCAAACAGACGCACACCTGGACCGTTGCCTTATTATTATTCCAAATTCTCCCCTCCTGATGTCAGCGTGTAGTTGGAGCCCGTGTCAACCTCGAACTCGCATTGGACTCCATTGATTGGTGTTGTAGCTATTTTCTTCGCATTTTGTTGCGGATAGATGACAAGCCTCACAGATATCACACCAACTCCTGCTGATGCAGCACACGCGCCGATGCAATCCTACATGCACCATATTTGATATGGCTAGGTCAGCACACGCGCTCACCTAAAGACCTTCGATAATTGAATACTTGTTCAGGTGCATTTGAATGGGACTCGTATTCCGTCTGGAATACTTTCCCACACAATTGCAAGCTCATCAATTAAAATAATTACAATAATGTTATAAATAGATGGCAAGAGCAAAATATGTTTAGATTTAAGTTTGACTTCAATAAAGAGACTTGTGTCTCACTAAAGTAGAAAAATTGTTTTTTTATAATGTAAAAGTATACGCGAATAAAGCAGTTGTTTAAAAGTGAACTCACGCGCTACGTGACAGTGAAAGTGTACCGCAGTAGGCTATTACAACAGAGCCAATACCTCTACGAAATAAGCCAAAAAGGAGCAATACACCCCTTCCGAAGTGCATTGTATAAAATTTGAGTGAACCACCAAGGGCGACTTTCAACGGAAGAACTCATCTTTTGACAACATTCACTAACTCTCCAGCATCCCAACCTACCCAGAAGAGACATGATATATATCATAATCTTAATGTAAGTCAATTACTTGAATCTCAAAATCCTATAACCTTAAGAACCCAAAGAAATTTAATAAAGAAACAGAAAAGACAATTATTTTTTGTGAGCATATTTTTAATTGTGGTAATTTTTATAAAATCGAACAGTCGAAACTGCAAGAATTCAATTCATTAGTTTTAGGCTACCAAATTAATATTATCTAACATATACATTATTTTCAAAGCTATTACTGACATAATAATATAGTTTCGGGTACATAGCATACTGTCACATAAACAAAATTATATTCTAAATTTTCCTTATACCTAACGAAGGTAATTTCATAACTACAAGAACATAAACAAGTATTATTTCGCAAAAATAGAAGAACTTCAAAGAGCTGTTGTCCATCTCACCGGTGCAGTGCATGCGCAAATCGAAAAAATTAGGGAAATAGAACAAAAGCTTAGGTCAATAGAACTCGGTAATGCATCATCTAACCCAAACCCAACAACACCTGCAATTCCAAGAAGTGAGCAAGATCTGAAGGAGATTAGTAGATTACCCGATGGAGTCAAGGATCTTCAGACATTCGATGGCAATCCAGTCCAATATATATCCTGGATCCACAACGTTGAAAACATATTAAAGGACTATGAGATCGTAAAGGAAAAACCCCTCTATAGAGCCATACTGCAGAGTATCAGGCAAAAAATTAGAGGTGGGGCTGACGCCGCCCTAATTTCATACAATATATTCGATGACGATTGGGCTTCGATCAAGAAGTGCCTATCCTTGCACTATGCGGATAAAAGGGACATCCGCACCCTGGAGCATCAACTCAACACCTTATCCCAGGGCAACTCAAATATCGACGAATTCTACGCTTCGGTGAATCATCAATTTTCACTGATCATCAATAAAATAAAAACGGAGGATTACAGTCCTGAAACCATTCAAGCTCTTGTAGATAATTACAGAAATCGAGCTCTCGATGTGTTCATCAGAGGATTAAATGGGGAACTGTCAAAAATGCTATTTATCCAAAAACCACTTACTCTTCCGGAAGCTTATGCTTCGTGTTTAGAAATCCAAAACTTAAACTATAGGAGTATGACAATACACCCAAAAATCAGTAATAACGCCATAACCACTCCGATAAACCAGATCCTATCGCGAAGCAGATATGGGCAATCCAAACCGGCATACCATTCGCCACCTCCTCAGGGAACCTTAACGTCACAACAAAGGAACTTGGCCTACAATATCCATCATAATCAACATCGTACGAACCAACCCCAACAACCGAGGCCGCAAAGGACCGATATTCCTCCTCCAAGACCGACTCAGCCTAAACCCCCAGTTCCTATGGAAACTTCTGTACAGACTCGACAAGCCAACTATATGAACAAACCTGCTATACCAGCGCAGCTCGGTCATTATCAACAAATGCATAACGAACAATCCCGAAACAACTCAGATAATTACTATCCTCAGAAAAAGCAAAGGTTGTTTAATATTCAAACCCAGGATGAAGAACAATATCTCGAAAACCTTGAGCAAGAGCTCACCCAGGAAGATCACTATGAACCTCAACCAGAGGAACCAGAAACGGAGTCTACTGAGTTAAATTTTATGATAGACGCCTGTCTAGCATACCATACGTAAGGTATGTCACTAAAGCGGGCCGCATCCTAAAGTTTCTGGTAGATACGGGCGCAAACAAAAACTTTGTGAAACCAGAACTAGCAACCAATGCACGTTTGGCTCAAAAACCCTTTACCATCCAATCAGCCGGAGGAGAAATTCGTATCGACAAAAAAATTAGCGGAAGGTTTTTTGAAAGTGTCGGAAACAAAACTGTCATAGACTTTTTCATTCTTCCAGGACTTAGGACATTCGACGGTATCATTGGTGATGACACCCTCAAGCAGATGGAAGCCATCATAGATAGAAAGAACAACTTCCTAATAATAAAACCAGGAATAAGGATACCGCTGGAAGAGAAAAAGTCAGCCCAGGTAAACAATATGGGATTAAAACATGACCATCTTGCCGTGGAAAGAAGGCAACATCTTCAAGACATTATTAATAGACACCAGGGAGTCTTCGGACCAATAAGCGATGACCAAATAATCGACACCAACATTAGAGCAGAGATTAGAACCACAACGGAAGAACCTGTATATACTAAATCATATCCCTACCCGGTACATCTAAGACAGGAAGTCGACACCCAGATACAGAAGCTTTTAGAGGACGGAATTATACGACCCTCGAATAGCCCATATAATTCCCCACTGTGGATAGTGCCGAAAAAATCGGATGGCACAGGTGAAAAGAAATACCGACTCGTAGTAGACTTCAAAAGACTTAATGCCGTGACCATTCCTGACACATACCCCATACCCGATATCAACAATACAATAGCCAGCCTAGGAAAATCTCAATTCTTCACAACTTTGGATCTTACTTCAGGATTTCATCAAATTAAAATGAAGGAGACCGATATTCCCAAAACCGCGTTCTCGACAATGAACGGAAAATTCGAATACACAAGGCTACCCTTTGGGCTGAAGAACGCCCCGTCCATTTTCCAGAGGACAATAGATGATGTATTAAAGTCATATATAGGGAAAATATGCTACGTATACATCGATGACATCATCATATTCGGTAGAAGCAAAAAAGAACATCTAGAAAACATAGAAACTATCTTGACCGCATTGGAGAGAGCGAATCTTAAGGTGAATCTCAACACGACACAGTTTTTGAAACAAGAAACGGAATTTTTAGGGTATCTCGTTACAACAAAGGGTATAAGACCAGACCCAAAGAAGGTAGAGGCGATTCGGAAAATAAAGCCACCTGAAAATCTAAAGGAACTCAAGGGATTCCTGGGCCTTACCTCATATTATAGAAGATTTATAAAAGACTTCGCGAGAATAGCAAAGCCTTTAACAAATCTCACGAGAGGGGAGAGAACCCAAGTAAAAGCCAGCCAATCAAGAAAAGTTAAAATAAGTTTGGAATCAGCAGAAGTAGAAGCATTTAATAACCTAAAAGAGCTCTTGATGTCATCAGAAGTCTTAGCATTTCCAGACTTTGGAAAGCCCTTCGTCCTTACCACTGATGCGTCCAACATGGCTATTGGAGCCGTACTTTCTCAAGGAGAGATTGGTAAAGATAGACCAATAACATACATTTCACGATCACTTAGTAAGGCCGAAGAGAACTACGCCACTAATGAGAGAGAAATGTTGGCGATAGTATGGGCACTCGATAATCTAAGGAACTACTTATACGGTGCGAGCAAAATAAAAATTCTGACAGACCATCAACCGCTCATTTTCTCCTTAAGCAACCGCAATAATAATGCTAAATTAAAACGATGGAAGGCCAGGATTGAAGAGTATAACTATGAACTCATCTATAGGCCGGGAAAAACCAATGTAGTCGCGGATGCCCTATCGCGCCTCAAAACAGAAGCCAACACCTTAACTTCAGATTCACAAACCATACACAGTGCTGAAGAAGACAGCACGGATTTGATTCCTCACCGCGACGTGCCGTTAAACGTTTTTAGGAACCAGTTAGTCATCTCTCAAGGACGAGAGTTATTTGCCCATGAAGAACCGCATCCGACTTTCCATAGACATTACATTCGGCTCCAGAATATCGCGAAAGAAAATTTGACAAGGACTCTCAAAGAGAAGCTCAATCCTAATATAATCAATGGCATAAAAATACCAGAACTCTATATTCCCCTTCTGAATGAAATATATAAGGAAAACTTCAGCAAATTCAAAATCCGTATAACACAGAGAATAGTAGAAGACCTACGTAATGAAGAGAATAAAATGAGAGTCATTCAAGAAGAACATAACAGGGCACATCGCAACGAGCGGGAAAATAAGGAAGAAATCTTGGAAAAATATTATTTTCCAAAAATGAATAAGCTCGTGAAACAGGTTGCAAGGGCCTGCGAGATATGCAAAACTAGTAAGTATGATAGACATCCTTTGAGACCTGAGCTCCAGGAAACTCCCAATCCCACCTTTCCCACGGAGATTCTACATATGGATATCTTCGAGCTCGACCGGGAAAAGTTTATAACATGCGTAGATAAGTTCTCGAAGTTCACAAAATTCTTCTACATAAAAGAGAAATCGGCTCTTTACTTAAGGAAAAAAATAATTAAAATTCTGCACTATTTTTCTGTACCCCAAGTTATTGTAACAGACAACGAAGGCAGCTTTTTAAGCCCAATAATTTCAAATTATATCAAATCTCTTGGCGTTAAAATCTATTTGACCCCTTCCCAAAAAAGTGAAGTAAATGGAACGGTAGAAAGAATCCATTCTACTATTCTGGAAATATCTAGGTGTCTGCGGAAAGAGTATCCTGATCTAACGTTGTGAGAAATCATAGAAATTGGAGTGGATCGCTATAATAACACTATTCACTCAGTGATACAAAAGAAGCCCAGCGATATTTTCTTCGGAATGAGCCAACGGATCAACTATCAAAACCTTGTCGATTACCAAGCAAAGGTTAACGAAGATCTTGCCGAACTTATTAAAAGAAATCAAAGAAGGAAAAATAGCAGAGAGAACCGTAAAAGAAACATTCCAAAAAAGTACGAACCAGGAGTAACTATTTATGCAGCAGTTAAGCGCCGCGACGGTAAACAAAAGCCCTTGTACACAAAAGAAAAGTTGCTTAAAGACAACAAGGTTACTATAATAACCGAATCTGGAAAAAATACCCACAAATCCCAAATTAAAAATACTTCTCAATAAAGACTCTGTTTAATTTCAGGATGATGCAACGTTTGGTGCTCGGAACTGTCAACATATACGAATACAACACACCTATAGTGACGTTAAAGTTGGGAAATGGCAAGATAACCAGTGGAACCTTCAGAATGGTGCACATCATTAATCTGACAACCTACGAAGATACAATTAGCAACCTCACTCCCATGATAACGAATCAAATCGATAAGGACAGTATTCTACGTCCACAACTGATCCATCAGCTCGATTACATCGACCAACTATTAGTCAGGCTACGTTGTAAGAACACGAGAAACCGAAGATCCATTAATTGGATTGGGTCGGCCTGGAAATGGATAGCCGGCACCCCCGATGCGACAGATTGGGATGAATTATTAAAAAACCAAAATGCCATAATAGATAACAACAACAACCAGTTCAAGATTAATGAACGCCCAACATCGATTACTAGAGGAATATTGGAAGGTTATAACAGGATTGTTAAAAGACTAGGCAATTCCAGCGTTGATAAGTACGAGCAGATGCTTTTTAACAAGCTCGGCCTAATAAAAGAAGAACTCAGTGAAATCGTCTCAGCAATGCACTTGGCAAAGAAAAGGATCATTAACACCAACCTTCTAAATAAAGAGGAGATTCTGGATGTGCTTTCGCAGATAGAAACTCTCCCGTATGACAATGAGATAGAGGCTATAGAATACGCGGAACCAATAATGCTACAAAAAGAATCACTCTTACTGTACGTCGTGTATTTACCCAAAACTGGACCAAGGGAATTTAATCACGTGCTGATCCGATCTACTGTCAGAAACAACAAGAGAGTACACCTGGATGTCAACGAACTATTTGTCTCGCATGATGAAATATTTGGAGTTAAGGGGTTGTGCTCAAAAATTAAGAGTGCTACAATCTGTAACGAAAACCAGCTTCAGGGACTCTCATCAGATCACTGTATTAGTCGGGTAATGAGAGGAAAAAATGCGGACTGCGACAACCAGATTTATAATAAACCTGTTATTGAACTCCTAACTGGAAACACTGTTTTTCTAACAAACTTCAATGGAACTCTCCGACACCTTGACGAAACCAAACTACTAAGCGGAACATTCCTAGTACAGTTTAACAACGAGACCATATCTATTAACGACAGCGAGTACACCGATCAGGAAATAAGAACCTTCCAAGTTTTGCCCCCAATAATTCAATCAAACATAACCATTAAAGATGTAAAATTAGACCTTGAATTCTTGCACGATTTACATATAAATAATGTTAAAAAACTAGATAAATTTAGAAGCATTACCAACATGTCAATGATTTCCGATTCAATTATATATGTATTACTAATTGTCAGTTTTTGTCTACTCATATATAAATATAAATTAAGAAATGTGAATAAGCCTATTCAAGTTCAATTACCAAAGATCAATGACTTTTACCCTCAACCTATTAAGCGTAACATTGACCCGCGAGACGCGGATTTTAAGGAGGGAGGAGTTATCACACCAACTCCTGCTGATGCAGCACACGCGCCGATGCAATCCTACATGCACCATATTTGATATTGCTAGGTCAGCACACGCGCTCACCTAAAGACCTTCGGTAATTGAATACTTGTTCAGGTGCATTTGAATGGGACTCGTATTCCGTCTGGAATACTTTCCCACACAATTGCAAGCTCATCAATTAAAATAATTACAATAATGTTATAAATAGATGGCAAGAGCAAAATATGTTTAGATTTAAGTTTGACTTCAATAAAGAGACTTGTGTCTCACTAAAGTAGAAAAATTGTTTTTTTTCATTTATTAACGAATAAAATCGTTTACTTCACCAGTCATCACAATCTCCCGTCAGGTGGCTCCGCTGCCGAAATCCAAGTGGGTTGAAGTCCTCTTGCATTTACGGTATGAGCGATCCCTTAAATGCAGTCGTCTTCTAGAATCGAAAACGCTTTAAGCCGAAGCTCCGGTTCATTCGGTCAACATGGTCTAGCGTGATTAGACCAATGTCACTAAAAAGCCCGTACAGTTCGTGGTTGAAAAAACGACACCGAAATCACACGCAGTACGGCCAAGTGCTTCTTCATCGGCTTGAACAAGATTTAAATTTCTGCGCTATAGAGCAGGACTGGGATGACGAGAGAGAGAGAGAGAGAGCTCTGTTACTCATTTGCTTACCGAGCCTAACGAAGCAGTGATTGGCAAGAGTACCATAATTGTGTGTCTGATTTTTGTGCTGATACCGATGTTGCTTGTATCTGCGGAACCTGTGTAGAAGAAGTCGTTAACTACCTCTTTCGTTTACTAGCTCCAGACTAATTTTGACCGTTTCCGCCTCAATATTCCACTAAAGCTTCATTGAGGCTTGCTGTTTCCATCCAATGACATAAATGTCATTCGCATGTGCGATTATGGACGCTCGATTTTTAAGTGTAAATAAAACAAATTGTGTGCAAGAATTCCACACCAATCCGCGGTAGCTTTGCTTGGTGGTACGCATTCGGGAGGTCCAATTCTCGTTATTTTCGTTATGTTATGAGTGCATCCATTGTTTGCGGTTTATTCGCAAAGGAATAAGTCTAAAGGCGCTAAATCGCACGATCTCGATAGCCAGTTCACATCGCCACTGCGACGATATAACCATGTCCTTAAATCGCTCGTGCAGGAAGTCCATTGTGGCATACACTGTGTGGAACGTACTCGTAACTCCGTTCTGTTGGAACAACATGTCCTTAGTATCCATAACATCCAGTTTAGGCCACAAGAGGTTGCTTATCATCTATCTGTAGCGCTCGCCGTTGGCGGTTATGACAATGCCGCCAGACCAAAATCCGCACCAAACTGTGACTTTCGTTATCGTTCCAAAAAATGAGCCTCGCCGCTAAAAATGATTTTTTTTTTTTGGCGAAATTTGGGTCAACTTCAAACTGCTCCAGAGCCCAATCAGCGAAGACACCTCGTTGTCTATGGTCGTTTACCTTAAGTCCCTGGGTCAGTTGGATTTTGTACGGATGCAGACCAAAGCCTCGACGGAAAATTCGCCAAGTCACAGAAAGGTCAAGTTCTTGTGAACGGCGAGAAATTGACTGCCTCAGGTTTTCCCGTACACTCTCACGAACAGCAGCGACGATTTTAGCAGACCTTGAGTTTCGGTGACGTATAAGTGTTTGCTGATTATTTGATTATCGAATTTGGTCAACAAACGTCGAACAGTCGACGCGGCAGGAAGGTTGTGGTGCGAGGATAAATAAAAAAAAAAACGTAATGAGCGGAACGATTCTCGAACGGACCACAAATTTGTGATTTGCAGACGTTGTTCAGCACTATAACCTTCCATGGTGATTTGCCATACACTACTCAACAATTCACAAGAAATTTGACAGATTTTGCTTTAACAATATGGCCGCTTTGACTTAACAAATTTCGAGCGTCCCTTTTGAAAGACACTGTTGTTGTGCATCGAAGTGCCTCTTTTGTTGGTCAGTGAGATTCTTTCTACTTCGATGTTAAAAAAATCCTCTCTTGACATTGAAATACATTACCGACCTTGATGGAGAAGCGCAAGTTTGGCAAGACTGTCAAAACTAAACGTGGCAATCGGCGGTGGACTTTCTTGGACACTGGTATGGAGCAGCGAGATTTTTCCTGAAAGGTTTCACATGCTCACAGAATTCCAGAAGACTGTAATCTTCCCTTCTTTTCTGCTCGAGGGATCACGAACAGCTCTTGTCGGTCGACAAGAGGTTCTATATTTATCGGTCCTATATTGTCAAACCAAAGGTTTCTTTGTGGCGGCGCTTTGAAACCAATCACCCGAAGAATTTTCCCGGATATCTGGTTGGCAACATTGCTGTTAGTGTTCTACCGGTATGTGGATGGGGCTAGGATATTGAGAGAGCAGTTTCTTGCGATTGCAGCTTTTCAGCCCCAGCATTCGTAAACTTCCTGCAACACGGTAATGATCCGAGTCGATGTGGGCTGCTCATAAAATTCGGAGTGCTTGGTGTCACACCTGAGTGTCAGGTCCATTTATGGATGTTGAGATGTGGGAACCGCGTGCTGTCTAATAAGATGTTACACCAGGTTACAAATTGTAAAAACCTGTTTCCGGATGACCCGTTCAAAGACTGCTTCCTTACTCAGACTTGCGTTAAGATCTCGTAGCACAATTTTGTTGTCATAGTTGAGCCTCTGTAGGGGCATGTCATGCATCTGAAGTTGGCCATGATGGTGATTTTAATGAGGCCTTTACTTAGATGCCGAAAGACTTTTTAAGACTTTTTCGTTAAGTCTGCCTCGAATAGCAAATCAACTTTCAAAGAAGCGTTGTGCGCGGTTCATCCGTTTTCTCTCCGTCCCATCCCATCGCACTTCTTGGATTCCATCTGCTTTTTAATAGCACAGGAAATCCGCGAGTTGTTCAGCAACACGTAATCTGTTAAGGGTCCACATAATCCATGTGTACAGCCGAAAATCGGTGTCCTTAAAACATTTGCTGAGATCGTCAGTATTATATCAGTCCGTATCCGAGGTTGTCATTGAACTGTTTCTTCTTTTTTTTGTTTTCACAGTGAAGACGTTGGCTCCTCGCGTAACCTCCAACTTGGAGGAGCAAATACTTAAAGGAACCCCTGGACAAGGTGTCCAGCTTAGCAGTCCGGTTGCGAAACCCATCAGTCAGGTGACGGTACATCATTTTAAATAGTTTTCTGCCACTCGCAGGGATTATAGGTTCTTTTCCAAAAAGTACAAGCATATCCTCTCTGGCTGAAGTAGAAGCACGAAGTTTGCTCATAATGTTAATCAGATACAATACAGGCATGCATCTACTAACGTCCCTCTAATCAATACACCTCCTTGCCAGTTATAATGTGCAATATTTTGTCTTCAAATAAGCACCTTTCCTGCCATTTGAAACTAATGAGCGTATTTGGTCCTACCCTGAGTAATTGACTCCTCTTCAAATATTTTCCATCAATCTTCACAGTTCTGCTTTATAGGAAGGATCACCCATTTCAAGCCTTTAATCCGGGGAAAAAACAAAAACCAAACCATTTCCCATTTTAACCCCATCTCTACCCGAGGATTAATTAAAACGAAATTCTCCTTCCACTACAGCTGCCAACGGCACTAGTAGTAATTAAATGAAAAAAATATTTTCACCATATCGGTCGTGGGCTTGTCGCCCTTGTACCAAAGTAATCCCAATTAATGGCAACCCCAAATCCTAGCCGCTTCCAGCCGAACCCTTGCAGAGTAGTTCCGCCTAATTGAACTGTGTAATGGATTAACTCGCCAAAGATTTGTCGCTGCATTAGCTCTGCAGGCTTATTAATGTCGACAACGGTGAAATGTTCGGCATTGAAGACATTACCTCTAGTACACCTTTATAGTGGTGCAAATTTCGAGCGCACCTAAAATAGATGCCGCATCATCTCAACCGGAAGCGAGGATAAGATCATTGCTGCCGCAGCAGCTCACACTATGCGCTGAGCCTTAATGGCGAAATATTCGCATTCATATTCGTAATTTTTCGCGCACCAGTTATTTATGCAAGAAAAAGTAGTTGGATAGCTGACATGAGTTATGATGCAGTAAATTTGTACCCTCCAACCCTCGAATCCGTAACTCCTCATCAGCAGTCCTCCCCGAGACACATTTTGAAGTAGAACAGAACGCTTATTTGTTTAGGTTTAGTCAGCGAAAGCGCTGCCGTCCAAGGACGAGTACGACGAGACCGACCGGGAAATGATGATGAAGCACACCATGAAGAAGTTTGAGGGAAGAGCTCCCCAATATAAGGGACGACTACAGCCGTGCGTACATATACACATACATGTGCTAGTCCTTTTTTTTGTGGAATATGAGATCCTAATGTTACACTTTTGGAAAGCCATACGTCATGATGCGCGCTGCTGACTCTGGCCAAACTGTCCAGAGGAATTATTATTAAATTTTGGATGTTGCGAATGGCGAATGGCGAATGGCAGTGGCAAGCAAAACTCCTCATCATCTACCACCAGTCGTACGTACTCGTATAATAATTCTGGGACAGAGTAATATTTTACCCAGGCGAATATTGGGTCGAAATGCCCTGGGACAGACTGGGAGGGGGCTGTAAATTATTTGACGTTCCAGATGTTATGGCATCGTTATTAAAGGCGCTTTCATAAAATCCATTCTATGGATACAAATGGGACTATGCTGGATGGAGTTATTCGTGTATTTCGTAGTGTCGAATGGGTGTCGTTAAAGTTTAAGGGTTTCTCGTCATTTTCGGTGTGGCATGTAAGACGACAGCTAATGGGGCCACAAGGCGATTAAAATTTCATTCAAAGTGCCATCATAAACATAGATAAGCACCATCTTTTTATGGTGTTAAGTTTGCCCACAATGTAGTTAATCCACAATATATTAATCGGATTTGGAACGAATTAAGTTTATGAGAAGATTGTCGAAGGAGGGGGACCTTTGTGGTGTTCGTTAGTTACGAAGTGATACAAATACAAAGGAATTGAATCGCCTTCCTTTGATACAAAGAAAACTCTGTCATGCTTATTCGACTTTCTATAATACTTTGAGTCAAGACAGTATGTTATCGTTCCCAGTATATCCTTTGGGAGACTAGGAATCATATAAGGAACACCTCAAAATTTATGAAAAAAGATCTGAGGAAGGCAATGCGACAATCCTGGAAGGCACCATTTTGTGGAAAGTAACAGAAACTCCTGAGGCATCGCGGCTAAGAAAAATTCTCTCTACCAATCCTACGATGACTAGCTGCTTGAAAAAAAAAACCGATGGCTCTTGGACGACCTCAAGTGATGAATTACTCAACCTGCTATTGGACACTCACTTCCAACTAGCTTCCTCTTCACGGCCAGTAGCAGCAGACTACTGCAGTCGCGGCTGAAATTCACGGTCTGATTACAAGAGACAAGGGCACGGCATAGTTTCAAACCACAAAAGTTTGCTTGTCCAGACGGTATTATACATAGCGAGCTGCAGAGGTCCTCAGATATCATCCAGCCAACGCTAGAGAATATCATGAGGAGTTGCGTATAAATGATCCACACTCCCTTGTCATGAAGGTCCTCAGACTTACAAGTCTATCATCATTCCTTCTGAAAACTCTAGAAGGACTGATTGAAACCTAAATACGATACAGAATTAATGCACGATTTTGTCTACGGGTCAGCATGCCTAGTGTAAAGGAAAGTCGATGGAAACGGTTCTACTCGTATATTCACTGAACTGCCTCATCGAACGATTCTTACATTATAAAGAGTACACAATGGTTGCGTTCCTGGACTTAGAAGGTGCCTTTAACAACGTCAACAAATCCGTAATCACAACTGCGCTGTCAACTATGAAGGTAGATGATTCACTTGGAGAGTTGTGCTAAATGACTCTCAGGATAATTAACTCCAACCTGGATAGGGCTTCTCCTAAAAGATGTGTCGGCAGAGGTACACTGCAAGGCGTTCCTGGAAATCAAATATTCAAGAAAGCTGTAGTAAGTGTATTCTCTCGCAAAAGAGCCATTAGAAACAAAGCAATCAAAGTATGGTGGCTCTAAATATGACATTTAGATCATGACGATCAGTATAAAGGGAAGTTGTCAGTGGAATTCGAGATCAAAAGTGGAGTCCGACAAGGTTGCATTCTATCGCCGAAACTTTTTTTGCTAATTGATCTGCAGCAAATGACAGCAAAAGTGGAGATGAAGGCAAATGTCGTGGGTTTAAGGATTAATACTGCCAAAACCAAAATCATCAACCTCGGTACTAACTCGTCAGCTCAAGTTACCATTGCTGTACAACCGGTAGAGAGAGTAGAGAGTTTCCAATATCTTGGGAGTGACCGAAGGGCAACCGAACATTATATTGTCAACCGAACCAGCAACGCATAATCTGCGTTTGGAATGATCTCCATGATACGAGGAAGCAATGCAATCATTTCCATTCAAATGTTGAATCCGTACAGCACTACAAACGTTCCTCAATAGGCGCCTACGAAACAACTTAAGGGTTTTCTAGCCTAACCGCAGGAACCAATAGGCACAACCATCAAACGGCGGAAGTGCAAATGGATTAGTCATACAAAGCCGATAGTTCCATAGAAAACTCCGCGATGCAATGAAAGCACTTATCACAGGACGGTAGAAGAACGGATCGGCCGATAAATGGCGTAAAACAGTTGAGGAGGAGTCACAGCAAGTTGGAGAGAGTTGATGTTCATTGCCGGGAATCATACACTACAGCGCGCAGGCGTAGTTGAGGCCCTAGGACGGGACATAAGTAAAAAAAAATAGCCTTAGGAGTATGTATGACTGCACACAATGGAGAAGAGGAATGGCCCAGCGAACCTTTAATTCGCATCCCAAGTACGATGTAAGAAGGGGCTATTTGGAAATTCCGGGTACATGGACAACACCAGATGGTTTACTTCGTTGTATTGGAGGCAAGGACACATTTTCCGTATCTTAAATACTAAAAGTGAGCTGGTTACATTGCGACACATCCAGTTTCTATACGCCCGCACATTCCGAGGTGTCAAATTTTCCTCGAGCCACTAGTACAAGCTACGTATTTCTGAGAAAATATTGTGAAAAGGTTTCACGTCTGACGGCCACAAACGCAAGTGACCGCCAGAGTTTTTACCGGATGTATTTTCATCAAATGTTGGTGGAACAATAATAAATGTGTATAAACAGTGATGATGCTGGCAGAAGGCCATTAGAAGCTTGAATGTACAAGATTTCACAAGGCGATCCAGTGCAGGAAACCTATGGTTCAATACTGATTCATGAATGTCGTGGGCATTTTCAGCTTAGAAGAAGCGTTTCTTGTAACACTGCCAGCAAAAACTAGTGCTGAAACTAGCAGCAGAGGAAAAGGGCCAAATATTATAGAAGCTTATCCAAAGGCAAAGAAGATAGAGTTCGAGAAATGTAATGTAAAAATGATAGAACTGTGCAAGATAGAAAGGAGGTGCCAGGGCAAAAACCATCACCAACTGAAGCCTATTCTAGTCGGCTCGAAAGATTATTTTAGTGGAAGAATCACATCTAAAAACTGTTAAATGCCGAAGGCGACAAGCATATCAAGGCAGATTACACTATTCAACCCAGACAAAGACCACGAAAACTATCATCTCCTCGACCAAAACAAAAGTAACGAAGTAAGGAAAGCAAAATCGAAACTCAAAACCACAATAAGAAGCCAATACCTTAGCCACCAAGTTTTCAAAAGCTAAACTAAATAATCAACGCACCTTCGATGAATACATATCTCAGCATCGTCTGTCCCGTCTGCAAGGCCTGGAGAACCGAAAATCAACAAAATAGCTATGCGTAGCTATGAAGCTATATAAAGTCTAGTTTAAGCGTTTGGCAAACTCCCTCGGATGTCGGTGGAAAACTCCAAAATTTTTTCATCGAAACTATTGAAAGTGGAAGAGTCATCACCTAATCTTTTGATTCAGAAAGTTGTAGGGACGCTATGTCAACTCCTTTCCATCGTCCTTCAAAATATTTCACACAACTCACAAGCCAGATCGAAGGCACAACACCATGAAAACAGTGGCAAAACAGGCACTGAGATCCAGGTCCAGATCAATCGAGAGTTGAAGAGCAATTGTATAGCAAAGCCCAATCACAAGCAATGAAGAAGGCGCTAAACAAGACTGTCACCCGATCATAGACGCTCTCCGGAATGGATGAACTTTGTATTGACTGTCTTGAGCGAAAGATTCTTAGTGCGACATTAGATCCCGTCTGCTTTGTCCAACTATGAAGGAGAATGTATGACGAGTAACTACATCAGCTAGGCAACGACGTCTTCAGCGCATCTTTAACCGAATTTCCGTTAGTCATCCCAATGGAACAGCAGAGTAATGGAATGCCTAACATAATGTGGCGCGCGGAACTGAAGGCAGTTAACTGAGATCAGACGGGTTGATGATTCGGAGCTGTTTTCGTCTGTAAGCTGATCAAAAGCAAACGAAAAGTAAGTTCCTGGACTTCTATGCCGCGTTTTACAAGCAGAACGAACCTCTGAAGCTGGGCGACAATGGGCAATCGTTTCATCCGACCTCAATGAAGTGAGGATACCGAGCTGTAATGTAGAGCCTGACCCCAAATCATCCCCTAAATATTGTCGGACGAAAGCATGCCAGACGAATCGCACTTCAGCACGATATGGCAAATTCTGAGGAGGGAGGAGAGTCTATAGTATACGCTAACTATAGAGGCATCTGTCTACTCAACATTGCTTATGACACTCATTTGATTGGTATGACAGCGTATCGGGAAATATCAAATGAAACCATGTGCGGTCTTCGCATCTCTGCTAAACTTCTCCGGCTCTGGAGCATAACCACGAAGAAAACTTCCTGTTTCGTGGGTCAGAAGTCAGAAGTCAAAAAATGCTTCCCATAAGACATTTTTAAAACACAGCGAGTGGTTTGTGAGACATGTTTAAAAATTGAAGCAGATGCGGCGAGGATGGGTCTGGTGGTAGGCGGTAGAAAAAAAGTACTTGCAAAGGATACACAACATCAACGACTCGGCCAATACGTCACAAAAAGCAGGTATAAGTTCGAGGACTTTGCCTACCTAAGCTTCGAAATTAATATACGAGTAATCAGCGCCACCACCTTGGAGATCATTGGAAGAGTACTCCTTGTCAATCGGGTTCAGAATGTTCAATTGAGTGAGAGGATAAATAAAAAACGCGTTTCACTCTTCTTCTAAGACGTAGAGGTGGCAGGAACTTTATCAAAAAAGAATATGAAGCCGCTTGGTCATTTCGAAAGGAAAGTACTTTGAATCGGCGGAAAGCGAAAGAGGTCTTTAATCAAGAACTTAGTACGGTATATAAAGGAGTCAGGATTCTTCGACTTAGATGGCTGGGGCATGTAGAGTGGATGGACATCGGGTTGAAAAGTTTTTGCATCCATCACCGATAGAATGCGCAGTAGAGAAAGACATCGCACCAGGTGGCGCCAACTTGGCGTTCGGAATTACAGGAAGCTAGGAAGCAATGGGCTTGGCTGGAAAGGTGTGTCGGTTGATGCCCAGGTCCACCACAGACTATAGCGTTACCTCAGGAGTAGAGAAAGACATCACATCAGGTGGCACCAACTCGGGGTTCACAGCTAGAAAGCAATAACGTTAGCTGGAAAGTTGTATCAGTTGAGACCCAGGTCCACCGCAGACTATAGCGTCACCTCAGGAGTAGAGAAAGACTTCAAATCAGGTGGCGCCAAGTTGGGGTTCACAACTAGGAAGCAATAGTGTTGGCTGGAAAGTTGTATCGGTTGAGGACCAGGTCCACCGCAGACTATAGCGTCACCTCAGGAGTAGAGAAAGACATCACATCAGGTGGCGCCAAGTTGGGGTTCACAGCTAGGAAGGAATAGCGTTGGCTGGAAAGTTGTGTCGGTTGAGGCCCAGGTCCACCGCAGACTATAGCGTCACCTCAGGAGTAGAGAAAGACATCACATCAGGTGGCGCCAACTTGGTGTCCACAGCTAGGAACTAATAGTGTTGGCAGGAAAGTTGTGTCGGTTGAGATCCAGGTCCACCGCAGACTATAGCGTCACCTCAGGAGTAGAGAAAGACATCACATCAGGTGGCGCCAACTTGGTGTTCACAGCTAGGAAGTAATAGTGTTGGCTGGAAAGTTGTGTCGGTTGAGGCCCAGGTCCACCGCAGACTATTGCGTCACCTCAGGAGTAGAGAAAGACATCACATCATGTGGCGCCAACTTGGTGTCCACAGCTAGGAACTAATAGTGTTGGCTGGAAAGTTGTGTCGGTTGAGACCCAGGTCCACCGCAGACTATAGCGTCACTTCAGGAGTAGAGAAAGACATCACATCAGGTGGCGCCAACTTGGTGTCCACAGCTAGGAACCAATAGTGTTGGCTGGAAAGTTGTATCGGTTGAGGCCCAGGTCCACCGCAGACTACAGCGTCACCTCAGAAGTAGAGAAAGACATCACATCAGGTGGCGCCAACTTGGTGTCCACAGCTAGGAACCAATAGTGTTGGCTGGAAAATTGTGTCGGTTGAGGCCCAGGTCCTCCGCAGACTATAGCGTCACCTCAGGAGTAGAGAAAGACATCACATCAGGTGCCGCCAACTTGGTGTCCACAGCTAGGAACTAATAGTGTTGGCTGGAAAGTTGTGTCGGTTGAGACCCAGGTCCACCACAGACTATAGCGTCACCTCAGGAGTAGAGAAAGACATCACATCAGGTGGAGCCAACTTGGGGTTCACAGCTAGGAAGGAATAGCGTTGGCTGGAAAGTTGTGTCGGTTGAGGCCCAGGTCCACCACAGACTACAGCGTGACCTCGGGAGTAGAGAAAGACATCACATCATGTGGCGCCAACTTGGTGTTCACAGCTAGGAAGCAATAGCGTTAGCTGGAAAGTTGTATCAGTTGAGACCCAGGTCCACCGCAGACTATAGCGTCACCTCAGGAGTAGAGAAAGACTTCAAATCAGGTGGCGCCAAGTTGGGGTTCACAACTAGGAAGCAATAGTGTTGGCTGGAAAGTTGTATCGGTTAAGGCCCAGGTCCACCACAGACTACAGCGTCACCTCAGGAGTAGAGAAAGACATCACATCAGGTGGCGCCAAGTTGGGGTTCACAGCTAGGAAGGAATAGCGTTGGCTGGAAAGTTGTGTCGGTTGAGGCCCAGGTCCACCGCAGACTATAGCGTCACCTCAGGAGTAGAGAAAGACATCACATCAGGTGGCGCCAACTTGGTGTCCATAGCTAGGAACCAATAGTGTTGGCTGGAAAGTTGTAGCGGTTGAGGCCCAGGTCCACCACAGACTATAGCGTCACCTCAGGAGTAGAGAAAGACATTGCATCAGGTGGCGCCAACTTGGTGTCCACAGCTAGGAACCAATAGTGTTGGCTGGAAAGTTGTGTCGGTTGAGGCCCAGGTCCACCGCAGACTATAGCGTCACCTCAGGAGTAGAGAAAGACATCACATCATGTGGCGCCAACTTGGTGTTCACAGCTAGGAAGCAATAGCGTTAGCTGGAAAGTTGTATCAGTTGAGACCCAGGTCCACCGCAGACTATAGCGTCACCTCAGGAGTAGAGAAAGACTTCAAATCAGGTGGCGCCAAGTTGGGGTTCACAACTAGGAAGCAATAGTGTTGGCTGGAAAGTTGTATCGGTTAAGGCCCAGGTCCACCACAGACTACAGCGTCACCTCAGGAGTAGAGAAAGACATCACATCAGGTGGCGCCAAGTTGGGGTTCACAGCTAGGAAGGAATAGCGTTGGCTGGAAAGTTGTGTCGGTTGAGGCCCAGGTCCACCGCAGACTATAGCGTCACCTCAGGAGTAGAGAAAGACATCACATCAGGTGGCGCCAACTTGGTGTCCACAGCTAGGAACCAATAGTGTTGGCTGGAAAGTTGTAGCGGTTGAGGCCCAGGTCCACCACAGACTATAGCGTCACCTCAGGAGTAGAGAAAGACATCACATCAGGTGGCGCCAACTCGGTGTTCACAGCTAGGAAGCAATAGTGTTGGCTGGAAAGTTGTATCGGTCGAGGCCCAAGACCACCGCAGACTATAGCGTCACCTCAAGAATTTTACAATTTTAAATTGCTGATGCGATTCAGCTACAAGTGTTTGCCTTAAGTCATGCCTGTATATCATTTACTGCGTATCGGTTACTGCGTTGAAAGTGTGGGGGAGAAGGTTCAACGAATACGTTCGTTAGCAAAACTGCAATATAGAATTTGCCATGACGTGCACATAGACGTTGGCACTCCAGCCCGAAAGATTTTCGAATGGGCCTCAGCGGGATAATGCAATATAGGAGGCCCTTATCCAAGTTGACGGCCGTAACTCCACGCAGCTGTCTAGGGATCGATCGAGCAAGCTGAAGACCATGATCGCCCCGGTCTGTAAGATGACATCTTAGTATCTTTTGGAATACAAGCTCTTTTGCTGAACTGTTAGTGCGAGAGTCCATATGGTTGCTCGCTTTCCATCGTCGGAATTGCTGCTGGATAAACTTTTTAGTGGGCAAACTGTTGTACGCTACCTTCCTTAGCAGACCCAAATGGCTTCTTCTACTAGGCATTCCAAAGTGATTTTAACCAAAACACAGAAAGCTGAGTGAGGATGACAACATCTATAAACTCAGGCCGTAAGAAGAACAAAAGGAAAATATTGTAGAACCTTAGAGAATCTACGAGTTCTCGTAAGAGTCAACCTAAGCAGGTAAATGAACTGGCAGTTCAGTACCACAGGGTATAGTTTCAGCCTTCGAAAAAAAATTACAAAAACACAAATTCTGGATCTTAAACAATTTTTAATCGAATAGTTTGATTAATAGTACAAATAAATATCTTAACAAGTGTATCTGCAACTGGAACACCTTTATCACTTAACGCCGGCAAACGCAAACCTTCTTCGAGTTGCAGTAGCCTCCTCTGTACCTCTTCGTAAGACAATGTGCCGCACAAGCTGTGTCATTGACGTTGAATATACTCAAAAGGTCACAGGTTGCACGTTTCTGCCGAACGGGCGCTTCCTCATTGATTCGGTCTAAATCACCCTGATCGATGACCGACAGGATAGCCTCCTCATCCTGTTCAGCTAAAGGCACAGCCGACGAAAGAGTGCAAATAAATCCGAGAACAACAACAAACACGATAGTAGCACGCATTTTGTATAGTTTAACTTCAACAAACGAATAGTCGTAGATACTTAATCACTTGATCAGCTTCGAATGATTTACTCTCGCAACCGCCTCTAGTTTATATACCCACCCCCATAGTGAAAATCTTCCGGTATCTCTTCCGAAAATGGAACTATATCAGCAACTTGGTTTTCCCCAAGCAAAATCACCTTGCCAAGTTGAACAAAGCACGACCTGGGGATGCCCAATGTGGTGATAAGCCCAATACAAGATCGGGGGAAGCACTGACAGGGATTTGTAAAAAATTCTCTAGAATTCTACAGAATGCTCATAAAGAACACAAACACGGAGTGACCATAAAATTTGAGTAATGTCTAAAGCTATTGTCATTATGACAACGAGGCTGAGGGCCTGAAATGATGCGAATTTGCAAAGAGACGGAGGGATGAAAAATAACTGCCTTATCAGTGGTGAGCTGAAACATCTTCACTCCCTTTCGTCACGCAATCTGTTATCAGCTTAAGTTCTTAGAAGGATCTAGTAAACTGTGGAAGATAGCTTGAAACGAATATAAGCACTGGCATTGCGAGCGCTCCCTTATCCGGCTTATCTTCGAGTGTCTATCGATGACAAAATTTGCAAAGAGCAGAAGTTATTGACAATGGAAATTTTCGAATTTTTTTTTTTGGTGCAGCATACATTCCAATGACGTAATGATCCAGCCGTGCAGCAGCACGAGGCTTTTATTTCGACTGTCTAACAACTTTTGTCTTGAGAGCATTAGTCTTTTATACTTGGTTACATAAGGTGTAATCATCAGACCCCCTCTAAGGGTAGCCCTAGTGGAAGGCACACAACATACGAATCAGCAGGTTTTCTGGGCTATCGGACATGGACACTCTGAGAATGGTGTAAGGAAACCAAGGCTTAAAGGCGAGATTTACTACAAGTTCCTATTTTCAGATAGAAACACTGATGGCACAACAGTCCGGTGTGCGGTTTAGTTATTCCATTCACTACTTTGAAAGAGGGGCATCATTTGATCTTGACTCCGAGCGGCTTGATAAAGGGAGAAATGAGCCGAAATTCTTGCTTTTGGAAATTTTCGTTTTCGAAAAAGTAGTGATGTTAGAAATTCTTTTCTCTGTGTTTCGGTGTATGGCTTAGGAAATGACGGCAGCTGACAAACTTAACCACTAGGCTTTGTCAACCAAAAGTTTTCAGATCTTAAACCAGAAATTCTAAATGCCGACAGATCTTCAACAACCGGTTATAGCCAGTTAAAAAAGGAGGAAGGGCCTCAGCTTTGCAGTATGCTGAATCTGACCGTGTAAACGCCACTGTCGGCGTGGATGGATTAATAGGTCCGTGAGAGTCCTAGAAACCAGACAACCGTATGTATCTCAGCGAAAATGGCAAAAAGGGAATTTCAAAGGAGTGTTTGGCGTTGTATAACCGAGGACGAAACACTGATCAATCAATCGGAGACCGAGATCGCCCGAGGTTATCTATTAGCCAACAAGTTTTTGGCGACAGTTTTTTGGGACGCACCAACCTACACCGATTGCTGTCAACAGGGCAAATCACTTAGTGAACTTAGTGGATTGGCTCAGCGTAGATTTAAAGGAAAAACGACAGCATTTGGCCGAAAAAAATTTCTCTTCCATCAGAAAAATACACGGTCGTCATGGCGAAATTTCATGACTTGGGCTACGAATTGCTCCCTCATTCGCCTTATTCTCTGTGACTATTTCCTATGTCAAAACCATGCACCAATGTCCCTACGGAAGACAAGGACAACGCCACCAAAGAATGCTCCTACGAGTTCCTCGACAAGACGTATGTGGAATGTCCGAAGTATGACGGGATACGAAAGGAAGCATCTTTGGGGCTAACAGTTCAGAAATAACCAACCGCCTTGGATACGGGCAGATATAATGTTGACGAAGCCAGCAAACGTTTTAAGGACATTGAATTTCTGCTAAGCAAAGGCATGTTAGGGTCCTTAACAGACCACGTCCTGCTGAACAACTCGCAGATACCCTAGACTGCTTTAACGCAATCCAAGAAAAACCGAATGAAAACCTACGACATTTACTACGGCGACTGCTTCAAAGAAAGAAGACGACGCTTATTTGGGTGCGGATTTGCTATTTCAGGCAGGCGCAGTCAAGAGGTCTTAAGGTTTTGGCATGTAAGCGAACGCCTCATAGTAATCCGCATCAACGCCAGAGGATAGGGATAACAGCATCAAAGGAAGCATGGGTAAGGAAGCCATCTTTGAGCGGGTCATCGAAAGACACCGTCTGGATATGCAACTGGGTGTTAGACAGCACACGGTTCCCACATCTAAATATCTATGAATGGATCCGGCTATTCTCTGATCAATCAACTGTCAACCAGACTGTTCATATTGCAATAGACCATGTACCCCAGCATTCTGGAGGTCCGACCTTTCCGTAGATACAACATCGACTTGGATCATTACCTTGCTGCCAGGGTATAGATAGTTTGGTCGATTCGGAGCGCTGTGGCAGGCGATCTCAACCAGCTTCACTTGCAGAATGGGGGAAGTTGGCGAGAGATTACACTAACTGGAGGCGCATATTGATTGAGGCTCAGGTTCAGGTGTCACTTAGTTCAGGTTAGGTATGAGTAAGAGTGGCTGTTGAAAAAAAAACCAACTCACTTAGACCTACTGGCCCATTGTGGTGACATGTGGATCTCTGACCTTCCTACTCTTGGAACCAATTTGAGCTTCTGACGAGGCGTAGTAGACTGTTAGAGTCTATATTATTTAGTTCGCTTTGTAGAGAGCTGGACTTGTACAGAGTAGGAGCTTCTGCAGAAATCGTTTATAAAAACGCTAAACCTTCTTGTATTAGGCTAGCAGACAAGACAGTGTCCAGTGATGACACCTATGATAGCGCTGAGATGTTTCCTACTTTGAGATATCAAACAAACTCTTAGCGCTCTATTCTATTCAGATCCAGTTTTGGCCAGATTTGTTTGGTCGCTAGACATGCTAGCCCAACAGTTCACCTTAGGTTTGTTCTCCGATTAGCATCTACTTTTAGTATTAGTTTGCACGTACGACAAGTAGAGTGTAGTCAATGTTTTCTGGAAGTATTCCTAATGAGTATTTGTCCACTGTGCAGTCGCTTTAGGATGAATAGCTGCGTTAACAGCCACTTGCCTGCAAAATATCGGGAGTACCAAGTGAAGCAGGATATCTAGTGCCGCGGATAAGCTCCGCTTATGCACAGACATGCTGTCCTTTCGACTTTTCTTAGTCTGATGCAGTTGATTGCATTGTTAAAGTCGTAAGTGAGTTTCGGTCTTATAATCGAGACATTTAGCCAGTGGCTTATGAGAGGTTGAAGGCCACATTTGTTACCAAAGGCTTTTTTGCAAGAGCATAGAGCTACTATAATACTGTATCCAAATATTTCGCTGTACCAGAAAAGACTAAGCGAGACAAGATCAGCTTTATGGGGGCTTACTTTCAATCGACAGCGATCCACCCAACGTATTAATCTGTTAACATTTCAATGAAAGAGTCCCTTAATTGTATTGAGATGCTTTCCTGAGACGACTATAGCAACATTATATGCATAGGTAACCTTGCTACAACCCGCTTCCAGGTATATCAGCTGTTCGTTGACCCCTAATTTTTATAGAAAGGGTGAAAAGACATCGTCTCGCAGTGTACCTCTGACGACACATCTTTTAGCAGAAACCCCACCCAGTTTCTAGTTGATTACCCTGCTATTTAGGATAAGACTGCTCAACTTCCCGAGTGATTCATCTACCTTCAGAGATGAGAGCGCAGTCGTGATTCCGGATGTGTTGACGTTGTTAAAGGCACCTTCTAAATCCCGGAACACGACCATTGTGTATTTTTTATAAAGTAGGGATCGTTCGATGAGGCTGGTCAATGAATATAGAACCGTTTCCACCTTAATACTAGGCATGCTGACCCGTGCACAAAAGTCGTGGATCAATTCTGGATCGTATATGGATGTCAATCAAACGTTCTAGAGTTTCCAGAAGGAAAGACGATAGACTATAGGTCTGCGGCTCTTTGGGACAACATGAGAACATTTTCCGGATTTTGGAATGAAAACTACATTAATGTAGAATCTAATCCATTTCTCAGGAGCTCCTCATGAGGCCCTTTTTAGCTTGGCAGGTATTATACCGTCAGGCACAGCAGACTTGTATGGTTTGAAGCTATCCAGCGCCCAAAGCAGCCTGCCTCTAGTAATCAGACAGCGGCTGCAGTAGGCCTTCTAAGGCTGTTACTGGCCGTGATTAGGGAGCTATTCAGTACCAGGTTATGGGATCCATCATTTGAAGTCGTCCAAGAGCCATTGGTTTTTTCGAACATGTAGGCATCGTAGGATTGGTAGAGAGGATTTTTCTTAGACGCGATGCCTCGAAGGTTTCTGTTGTTTTGCCCTAGAATGACCGCCAGGATTATTGCTTTGCCTTCCACAGACTTTTTTTTATATATTTTGAGGAATTCCTTAGATGAGTCCCAGTGTCTCACATCTCTTGTGTTTTTGCTTGCTCGAAAAGAGTCCTTCAAACGTTTCTAAGCGGTCCCAGTGCTGATGTCCATCAGCGCGGTTTTTCCTTCCTGCTAGGGTGAATAAGAGGGCATGATCGGCCATTGTCTGATTGAGAATCAGGGTGAAATCCTTGACTTTCGTGTGCAGCTGATTGGTGTTACGTGGGAGACTTACGAGTTCAGAGGAGAGTAGTTTTAAAAGTCTTCCTTCTAGTTTGGCCAATCAGTTTTCCGATAATTGGCAGGGAGGAGCGCCATTCATCCTGCTTTTGATGTACTCGTATATGTGATCTAAAAAAGGGTGTTCGGACGAAGCAATTTAGTTCGTTATCATTTGAGTGACGTTGTCGGGGACGAAACTGATATATAGCACTTCTTGTCGAGTTTTAGTTAAAAAGGTGAGCTCATTGCCAATATTGCAAATACTAAGGTTAGTACCTAAAGGGTTTTCCAATAGGGACTTGACAACTTTGAATTTAATTTGTGAACGCACTCCTTCACTGATCATCAAACTGTCACTGTCAATTTATTCAGTAAACTCAACATTTTCATCATGGTAAAGTACACGAACGAGCAACGTCTGCAAATTATAAAAATTTTCTACCGAAATTCTGAGTCGGTGACTGCAACTTTAAGAGCGTTAACTCCAATTTTCGGTCGTAATTCTCGCCCTAGTAGAAAGGCAATAACAAGTTTAGTGCAACAATTTGAGTCTACATATTCCTTGTGTGATGTTGCCGTGTCAGTGAGACAACAGGTTGGTCGAAGTGTCGAAAATATCACTGCCATGCAGGCGTCCGTAGCAAACGATCCAAATCAGTCAATTCCACGGCGTTCTCAAGAATTGCGAATCGCTCAAACCACATTTACGTATTTACGCGTATTTTGCGTAAGGTTCTTGGTTTACACCATACAAGATCAAGCTGCCTCAAGAATTGAAGACCATTCGAAGCGACGTACGTTCTCCGATTGGGTTCTGGAGAAGATGTGCCAAGATGATGAATTTCATCGCAAAATCATCTTCAGTGACGAGCTCATTTTTGGCTCAATGGTTTCGTCAATAAGCAAAATATGCGTTATTGGTCGGGTGAAAATCCACATGTGCTTCATGAATCACTACTTCATCCACAAAAAATAACTGTTTGGTGAGGTTTGCATGCCGGCGGCGTTATTGGACCATATTTTTTCGTCGACGATAACGATCGTTACGTTACTGTGAATGGTCAGCGTTATCGCGCCATGATCACCGATTATTTTTGGCCCGAATTGGAAGATATGGACTTGGACGACATGTGGTTTCAACAGGATGGTGCCACAAGCCACACAGCACACGCAACAATCGATTTATTGAAGAGTAAGTATGGTGAGTGTGTTGTCTCAAGAAATGGGCCAGTCGATTGACCGCCTCGTTCGTGCGATTTAACGCCGCTTGACTATTTTCTGTAGGGCTACGTTAAGTAATTGGTTTATGGCAACACGCCGACGACGTTGGAAGAGCTCAGAGCCAACATTGAACGCGAAATAGCGGCCGTTTCGGCCGAAATTTGTGGCCGAGTTGTTGAAAATTCTGTCCAACGAATCGACCGCTGCAAACGTGCCCGTGGTGGCCATATGAACGAAGTCGAGTTCCATTCCGATCCAAGCCGATAATAAAGTTTTCGAAATATCTCAAATGGTTTGCGTTTTATTTAAAAAAAAAAGTTGTTAAGTCCTTATTGAAAGACCCTATATTAGGCAAGGTGGCGTAAAATGAATCACCCTATCGGAAGATGGTATAATTTTGCAAATGGCGTCGTACGTCAATCATGTTTGACATTTGTGAACTAGACTGCTGCAGTATACAAACAGACAAGCAATGGAGCGCTATACTCCGCAAGAACGTGGAATAATTGTGTCGATGTTTTTGACCAATAATCGGTCGGTGCTGTTAGCGCAGCGTGAATTTCGACGTCGATTTATTAATCGTGTCGCGCCAACTCAGCAAACATTTCGGCGCTTAGCTAGTCGACTCGAACAGAGCAGAATCATGCAGGACGTGGCCGCCACCGGACTGATCGTTTGGCCGAGTATATCGCGACTGTGGCTGCGGATGTCGCTGAGAACGATAAAACATCAACTAGACGACGGGCCACGCAATTGGGCATCACCAGAGGGACCCTACCGCGAATTTTAGTGAAAGATTTACACATGTTCCCGTACAAAGTGCAAACAGTGCATCAGTTAATGCCTCCTGACCGTCAGTCGCGTGTGAATTACTGTAAAGCCATCCTCAATCTCAACAACGAAGAGGACGATTTTGTGTCGAAAATGATCATGAGCGACGAGGCGCATTTCCACTTAAGGGGTTACGTCAATAAGCAAAATCTTCGTGTCTGGGGAACTGAAAATCCGCGTGTGATGCACGAAGAGCTATTACATCCACTCAAAGCCACTGTGTGGTGCGGCATTTACGCGGGAGGAGTGATTAAACGACTTCTTACTGCCTTAATTGGATGAGCGGGGCTTGGTGAACATGTGGTTCCAACAAGACGGTGCAACTGCACACACAGCACGAGCCACAGTGGATATTGTGAAGGAAGCGTTTCCTGGTCGCGTACTCTCCCGTTTTGGCGATTTGGCATCAAGATCGCCCGATTTAACCATCCCAGACTTCTTTCTTTCAGCTTCCAAGGCCCACAAACATTAGCGTCACCTAAGTAAATAAATAAGTTTTTTAGTGGGCCATCCGAACCGTATGTCATCCCTATATTGACATAGGACATAGACACGCGTGAACTTCAGTTGGGTCTTCGTTTGCGATGTGTAAAGAATGAGGTACAACGAAAGTCTATACCAGCTTTCCAGCAACGTAGATCTGGTCAAAAATCTGTACTGTTGAATCTGAATCTGTTGAAAGGCACTGTGATCAACTCGCCTAATCCATCTAGAGTTGCACATTGGAGTTACCCGAAGTGTTTTTACACCTCAACGGGGCCTCTTACCACTATCACGATCTATTACCACAGACAAAATGTAATAATCTAAAAACAAACGAAAACTTCTCAGTCTAGAAGCTTTCCGTTGTACAGTTCACATTGAACAAGTGTCAAAATATCTACCTCGACCCTTACACCATTGATTAAGATTACCCTTGAAACACAAAGTACTGAGGTCTCCTCACGTTAAGGCTGCACAACATAAGCCCGCCTTCATTCTACTTAACTGACAACTTAACAATCTATAATCCCACCAAGGTTGTCAAGCATTTCCAAGAATACATGTACTCGTAAGTCCTGCTACCATTCAATTCGCAACTCTTCATCAAAAAAAAAGAAGAAAAAAAGAAAGACACGACCTTTTACATAATTAACCTTTTCCAGAGAGTACTTCGTGAAGATGTTAACCATTATCATCGCCCACTTTCAAAATTATTACCAACTTTGATCATTTAATTTCGCCCGTCAGACTAAAGACCGAACAAGAAAACACGACAACTGGAAAGTACTCGAAAGCAGAACAAAAAAAAAGAACAAAAAACGAGAAAACAAGCCGAGAAGAAATAAGAAAAAATTCGGTGAAAATAAATTCCATTACAATAAACAAAAGGGAGCGCAAATGTGTTTTGTAGCGTAAGGACGAATGCCATTCATGTTACACCTGAATTTTCTGACAACGACCAAAGAAACAAAGAATCAGAGAATCAGTACCAGGAGCCGATTCAGAAATATGTAGAAGGGAGAGACAAGAAAGGAAAAAAAAAAAAAAACTGTAGAACATAGGAAGCCGAAAAACATAAATGAAAATCCTTGGAAAGCGTGTCCTCATTCTAAGGTAGGTACGAGTACATTTATGCCTTTCTGTTCCGTCTTCAATGCAAGATTCATTGTAGGTACGTACTAATGCTGATGCTAGATCTCGCCGGTCCTCTTGCAATCCGCCTGTATGTTCCGGAAAGAGTCTACTACAATGGCGTACACATTCGCATTTGTACTCGTACCATGCTCGCAGTAATCTTCATTGTTCAATTCGCACAAGTCCCCTTTCGCATCAATCCGAAGCATGTCAGCTGGCAGCTAGCTGACAAAAAGGAACCAACGCCAGATAAACGTCTTTTCTCGATGACACACTCAAACCAAATGGGGTGGAGTGGATGGTTGGAATCACTTTTATCCACTTTTTCGCACGACCCCCTTTTCCAATTTTGCTAAGTTCTCTTTGACGCCTGAGTGAAGGTAGGGTAGAAGGTTTAAATGAAAACGGCATCGGGAGTAAAGAAACACAAAACGATGGAACGAAGATACCAAAGGAACAACGACAATAAGAGTTAAGGACTCTTACTTTTGGAGTAAGAAAAAACAACAGAAACGAAATCTTAGTTGGTCTTGTCTTGTCGTTGACGTTGCCATTGTCGTTGTCATTGTCATTTTCGTTGTCAGTGCTATGCTGTCGTTTCCCTTCTCATCTTCATCATAAATCGTTTCCTTTGGTTTGCACTTTTTTTTGATCGCTGCCGCTCGGAATGTACTAGTATGCACCATTGGAAGCACGTACAAATGCAAGAAGATACGAGGACTCCTATAAGACAGCATTCCATTTCATCTCACAGTAGGGGGCAATAAAATTCGCTCATCGCTCAACCGAGACCCCGGGAGAGAGAGACACAGTATGGATGACACTGAAGGACGGAGACGAACAAAGGAACAATTTCCCGAACGCTGTCAAAGTGCAGAGAATTCGATCGGATGGCAACGACAACTGAGGAAGAATTGAAGAAAAAACAACGAACAAAATAGAGCAACTCTGGCGGTGCCTACGTGCATATTTCTAACGTATCCTTTGGAACTGTGGTGTCCCTGTCTTTTACACACTTCTCACATCCTTTGCTCATCACAATGCAGTCAATGGCAGTACATTTACTTTGCTCAGTAACCCTTTTTTTTTTTTTTTTTTTTTTCGTATGCCAACCAACTGACACATCCATAGATACAGCACTATACCCAAAGGACTTTGTGTGGATTCCGATTCAAATGGGATTTACCACCACTTTAGTGCGCTTTAGTCGAGTACTCGTATTTCATAAGTCAATGTGGCGTGGCGTTGGCATTGTGAGATGAAAGCTTTAGATACGAAATACTCATATGAGATACTTACATTTATATGTACAAGCACGCGTCCCTATCGTTCATTTTGTGAATGTACGTCGAAGGGCGTTGTACGTGTAGAACTTTGGGTGGCCTGCCCATTGACAGCAATTTAATGCCTGTACGCGATATCCATGCGATGATCTTGAGAGCCATTATCGACCGAATGACTTTGGTAATGTTTGATTGTTTGTTTGCCTGCTGCTCCCACTCAAAGATACACTCAACAACAATAGCTCCTGACAACTCCATAGATTGGTCTTCGTTCCTTCCTGCTTCCTGGATTCCAGGCTACAAGTATACTCGTACTTACACATGAGAGAGAGAGAGAGAGAGAGAGATTTCTTATTAATCATTTCGGCAACTGATGGTTGTTAATCGTTGCAATTAGTTGTCCATTGAAAGCGATACAGTCCTTTAAGGGAATCCATTAGCTTGTCCGTCTGGTAGTAATGGCTTACTAATTTTCTACTGGAAACAACTGATTGCAACTATGGTCGATTTTGAGAAATAGAGGTGGATGTAAGGACGTGTACTGTTGCCGATAGTGGTTTTCATTATGGTTGAGAAGAAATTCTGTATCAGAGGGAGTACACATCTGGATTCGAAATTGTTCTCCATTACAATTAAGTGTAGCATTCCAAGCATGAAACAAAGTCAAATGCACTCAGGATTGTGATCCAGACAAATGATGGAACTCTACTCATTATCCACATTTGGCAGTCCATCTGCCTTTTTCTTTTTTCACAGCATCTTCGTTAAGCGTATTACATTTTAGTTCCTTGACTTGTTATCTAGCTTCGGTTACGTGGACAATGAAATTTGGGATTTAAGAAGGGAACAACAATTGCTGCAGAATCCAAGCTGAGTGAGTTCGAAACACCATCTCACTCCGGATTGAAACCATACATGGGGTGAATAAACAAAGGCTGCATCAGTACAAATAGGGACCTACATGGCGATTGATAGGGAAACTGCCGGCCGTCCTATAGCTTGCATTGGGACAGCAGCGCAACAATCAAGTTCGTATCGTAGTGTGTGTCTAGTAGAGGCCCCTGACTGCTATTACGAAGATATCATCGCCATCCAGAAAGTGCGATGGGATGGGCCGGACATAAGGAGGAAGAAAAACCGTGATACACACTATGGGAAAGAAATAGCGCTTATTCGGATGCGGATTTGCTATTTGCGGCAGACTTAGGAAAGAAGTCTTGAGCCCCCGACACGTGAGCGAGCACCTTATGACAATCCGCATCAAAATTAAATTTGCTAATATAAACCTTATTAGCACCCATACCCCTACGGAAGGCAAACACGACGTCACCAAGGCATGTTTCTACGAGATCGCCGACAAGAAGATGTCTGAGGTATGACGTTAAAGTCGTACTAGGCGATTTTAGCGCCAGGATAGTAGGTAGGTCAGTTGGTAAGCATAGCCTACACCAGGCGTGGCAAGGAACTTAGGCTTATTCACTTTGCGGCGGGACAAAATATCACTACCGCAAACACACGGTTTCCTCAGCTCAAGATACTCAAGGGGACATGGCAGTCTCCGCACCATGAAACGCTAAATCAATTTGCCTCCAGTGCCTCCGGGTTTGGTGAAGAATGCCTGGGAATCTTCTGTGACCGAAAATTTCCACTTAAATTGAAGGGAAAACTTTACACGATGGTTCGACCAGCTCTTACATATGGTTCGCAGTGCTGGACTATATACGAAGCGTTTAAAAATAAAATGACGGCAGCAGAGATGAAAATGTTAAGGATGTCGACTGGAGTTACGAAACGCGACTGCATTAGATCTACGCACATTAGAGGTAGTCTACACATAAAGAATTCGGTAATCGAACAACTTGAGTCGGATAGAATTAGCTGGTATTGCCACGTTCAAAGAAGATCTCCGGAAAATCCCGTTAAGAAGGCAATATCAACTACGGTCGCTCCTACTAAAAGAAAACTAGGTAGGAAAAAGAATTCCTGGATTGGTTAGATGGCAAATGCACAACAACGCCTGGGGCTAACCGCCGAAGCGATACAGGACCGAACAGTATGCAGACGCGTTCTGCGATCTGCGACATTAGCCAACCCAATAAGCGGAGCAGTAGTGATGCAGTAAAAATGGGAAACTCGTTATGCATAAGTTCGTGTAGCGAGGAAAGGGCTAGTAAAAGGAAAAGAAGAAGGTGAAGAATGCCTGCAAGCACGTGCAGCTAAACAAGAACCGTATAAAGCGGCGAAGGAACAAAGCACGAAAGAACATAGGCTACTCCAGTAGAAAACGAAATAGCACGAGAAGCACGTTATCGAAGGTATTGAGAGGTTGTACTCCAGGAATAACGTACGGAAGTTACACACGACGGCAAAAGTTGCATTCGCTAAATGTTGATGAGAATGCTCATCGCGTACTGCTTCTTGTCGAGTGCGCCTTCAATTTTGCCTATAAGATTTTGAAGCACAGTTTTATAGAATCTTCCGCGTTGAAAGGGATGTTGCCTCTTGGACACATGAAGCTCTTCTTTGATCTTCAATACCAAGTAGGCCAGACTAATTGGTCTAAGGTTCTTGGCAAGCCTGTTGTGTTCTTTTCTGATTTTCAGTCTCGATAAGTACACAAGGGACACGCTAGAAGTGGAGATTTTTTTCTAAGTGAATACCGACCTGAAGCCATCGAAAAAAGCAACAGAGTGCTTGATGGTCTAATCTGTCACCAGAAACGATTACAGATACCAGGTATGGCGTGTAGTGCTACTCAGCTTCGTTCACAGGAGCTGGTTCTCACAACTAGTTTGCATTATATTAAGAGAGAGTGAGTCTCAGGCAGAAGTCAGAAACTCTCTGCTTTCGTTTCTAAGTTTCTAAGTTTTCTAAGTAATACCAGTCTAGCTGATTTGACTCATTCGAAGACTTTGTATATCCTGCGGCTTTCACCAAGTACTTCGATCATTATTTTAGCTGAACATGTATGAGGGTGTGCGAACACCTTCATTCCTTCCTAACTTCTGTTTTGTTCTGAGTTTAGGGCGAGTTTAAATAGATTTGAAGATCTCCTTTTATACCGTGTCCAGTTAGTTTTCACCAGATTCCGCCCTCCTCTTCAACAGGGTCGGTACTTCACATCTGATTCTGAATTCTATATATATACATATGATCTGACATAGATAGCTCTCATAGTGCAGCCGGTAATGTCCTTAGAGCAGCTGTTGGATTGCTATCTTTCTTTCGCAATAAATTTGACCGAGAGGCAAACAGTATAGACAGTCTGGTCAAACGATACTCTGAAGTCCAGGAGATAATTTCTTCTTACGTTGGATTTGCCACAGAGCTAATAAGTATTCTGAGCAATAGCATCGCAGCGTACGATAAGTTCCATTTTTCTGGAATCACAGTGTTCAACGAGTTGGTTACTGCCTTCGGTGTCAGTGTGCCATTCTTTATTCTTGAGATTAAAGACATCGATGAGATCACTACTGTGCCATCAAAGCCCAGCTTGCAGTGACAGTTTCACCAGCACACATTGTCCCTGCGAAAGGCTCGCGGAGGAACTTAAACAACAACAATCAGCCTTCCCACAGAAGACAAGGGAAAACTTTTAGAAGCCGGAAAGGTTAAAATCGGCTGGGTAAACTGTCGCATTTGCAAACGAACCTTCGTAAAAAAATGTTTCAAATGCTTAGAGTTTGGTCACCTAGAAGAAACCCACTCCAAACTACGTAGGAGATGTAGGACAGAAGGCCATATAGCAAAGAATTGCGACAAGGCACCATTCTATGCCTTCCAAGACACAAACGACCACACAGAGGCTTCGTGCGGACGAATATAAATAGGACACATTTGTACAGCTGCTATGCCCGACATATTAACGTCCAACGAATACCAAAAAATGCTGCACAATCTAACTGCAGACGCTCTTCAGAGAGTCCCACTAGTTATAAGTGGCGACTGTAACGCGTGGGCAACAGAATGGACCAGTATACTCACTAACACCAGAGGACAGGCCCTACTGGAAACATTCGCTCCCACATCGATCGATAAGTATCGCCAACAAGGATCACACAAATACGTATCGGAAGGCTGGAATAATCTCTATCATCGACATCACCTTTGTGAGCAGTTCTATCCTAAGAACGATAAGGTGGATTGTCAGTGGGAAATACTCACACAATGACCGCGAAATGATAGTTTTGGAAATAAAAGGAAAGAAACCAGCCAAAATTTAAGGGTCCAAAATGGAACAACAGACCTTTCGATAAGGGAACATGCGAAGAGATGTTGTACGATGATCTAACCCTAAGTGGAACATCGCCCCACAAATATCATCACCACTGCGTGCGATGCATCCATGCCTAGAAGAACAAACAGCAGGAAGGCACCACGGTATTACTGGTTTAACGAGGAGATAGAGACACTCCGGCAAGCTGCCTACAAGCCCGATACAAAGTCCAGAATTCAAGAAGGAGACCATACTTCCAACAATGCCTGGACACCTTTAAACTGGCAAAGCGCAATTTAAATAGAGCCATCAAGGAGAGCAAAATTGCGTGCTTTAACCGCCTCTATGAGGAGGCCGACATTAACCCATGGGGTGAGGCATACAGAATGGTAACGGAAAGGCTACAGAACCCCTTCAATAACATGTCCAATAATGCTGAAATCCATAGCAAAGCATCTTTTCAAGCAAATACCAGCTAATATGTGCCACATTGTAAGAGAAGTCAGCGCGGTGGACATTCCACTAATTATCTAGGAGGAGCTGCTCCAGGCATGCAACAACACAAGCGACAACAAGGCGCCCGTACCCGACGGCATCTCGAAGAAGGCAATAAAAGCGGCTATTAAAAAGAGATCAAACCTTTCCATGACGAAATTGTAGAAGTGCTTCGAAGAAGGAATGTTTCGCGAAAGATGGAAAATGTAACATTTTGTCGAGCTACCAAAAGGAAAAAAGCCTCCAGAAGAACCATCTATTGGACACTATGGGAAAGATCCTCAAGAAGATAATCTACGATACAATAGATTATTGATAGTGGTAGACGAAAAAGGAGCCCTCTCAGACTACCAATTTGGTTTTAGAAAAATGGGATCTATTGTTGATGCCATAAGAGCAGTAGTTGATATCGCAAAAGCCGTCATCGAAGAGGAAAGACGGCTTTACGGCACAAAAGAGTAGTGTGCAATTGTAATGCTAGAAGTTAAAAATGCTTTAACTCGGCGAACTGGTCCTTTTTTAGAAGATCCCTAGGATAGGATGGATACGCCATATTACTTGCTGCATCTAGTGACGAGCTATTTCAACAACAGGAAGTTGAGATATGATACAGATGAACGTGAAAAATACAACAACGTCACTGCCGGAGTTCCACAGGGATCGGTCATAGGGCCTCTATTGTGGAACATCTTTTAAGACGGAGTCCTAAGCATTGCCTGGAGGTGACGGTAATATGATTCGCCGATCACATTACCGTCGAGACAGTAGGTAAACAGATTCGTACAGGTGAATCCGCTGCACTCGAGGCAATTGTCCGGATAAAGTATTAACTAGCAGCTATCAGCCTAAAACTAGCCGACTATAAAACAGAAGCTGTCCTCATAACCTCATAAATAATCTGGTTCAAAGAAGCGGTAAAATATCTTGGAGTAATGCGGGACAACAAATTACGGTTGACTATTTAACTAAGAAAGCATCGCAAATGCACGGAGCTCTCTCTCGCATACTGCCTAACATTGGTGGATCTGGATACGCAAAAAGGATCCTACTCTCCAGAGTTGTAACATCAGTTCTGTTGTACACCGCCCCAGTCTGGGCGTAGGCACTGAGGACGACGGAGACCAAAAGGACAATCAAAGTCTGCGCGCTACGGATAATCAGTGTCTTTCGAACCATATCAGACGAGGCCGCCTTTGTTATAGCTGGAATCGTTCCCATCGACATTCATACAGATGAAATGTTGAGGATATATAACAGAAGAGCCTTAAGCTGACACGATGCCAATGGTGTCAAGAGGATCAAAATTGAAGAAAAGGCAGCGTTAATAGCTAAATGCCAAGCTCGCTGGGATTATACAACAAAAGGCATATGGGCATACAAACTTATACCGACAATCCATGGATGGATAGAACGTAAACATGGATATCTCCGCCGTTTTGGGCACAATAGCTCACCATCTTGAAGATACGAAGCACGCAGTATTTTATTGCACACTCTTCATGGCATAGAAAACTACTCTGCCCAGCCCGTCGCTAATCCTCGACCATATGTTGCAATCGGAGAAGAATTGGACGGAATTCTACAAAATGAGCTACGGAGAATAGAAAGGCTAAGAAAAGCAACAGCGGAAGCCTCAGATGCAGGTGACACAAAACGAATAGCTTGATTTGCTAACCAGCCCCGCGAAGTAATACCTAACGGCAGTCCGCGGGGAGAGTGGTTGAAGTGTGTAGGGTATGATTTAGTACGAATCGTGTATGTTGGTAGCTCGAGCTACTGTTGTCTATGAAGATTACACATCCTTTGGTGCAACAAAAAAACAAAAGGGTGCAGAGAGTCCAAACTGGTGGGAATGATTGGACTCTTAGCTTAGCTAGCTTAGAGCTAATGTCGGAACGGATCTTCCTTCGACTGCCAGAGGAATTCATGCCCAAAACACGCTTGATGATCATGATTAAAGCTCAGAACAAGGTTCGAAGATTGATTCGTCATAAGAATGGAAAAATGGAGAAAACATCGAACGATGCATTGTCCTACAACACGAAAATGGAAAAATAATGGCTGGTGTCAGTCTTCTCTGTTTTTGATTAAGCGGAACAAAATCAAAACGGCAAAAAAGCACCATAACCGGCGTAATAAAGGTAAAACAACCTTCTGCTCGACCTAGCTTCGCCCTTTTGTAAGAACCGTTCGCGAATTTCGTGCCGATTCCTATGACTATGGCTAGTGGCGTTTACTGGCGCACCACGTCCTCTACGCTAAAAACAATTCCTGGAATCTTCTGATCGGTTGTAACGACAACATTCGTCACTCGGCATAGCGTAGGTATTTCTCATTTCTAGATAATTTTTTCAACACCATCGCTAAAAGAATCGCACATACAACAATCTACATGGCAACTATTAGAACCGTCGCTTCTCCCAATCAATTCCGAACGCACAAATCGTCAGATACAATGCAAGGCATGTGCTATTTTTATTTGTCCGGACCTCGTGCGGACGTATTCATCTACAAAAAAAATACAAATTCAAATCAAAGATATTAATTGAAAGAAATAAATAAGAAAAAAAGTGCTTCGCCCAACGTGGGGCTCGAACCCACGACCCTGAGATTAAGAGTCTCATGCTCTACCGACTGAGCTAGCCGGGCAGATGTCTGCGAAATGGCCAAATAAAAACCTCTTTCTCCAACCCGACCAATTTTTGATTGAAACTTTCAATCAACTTATTTGCAGGAAAAATGAGAGCCTCTCACTCCCCATCCCCCAACGCAAAACAGTTGGGTTTTTTTCTAAAAATCAATCACGTACCTACAATCCGCCACAACGAACGGCATCACAGGTTCGGGTGTCCGGTGTTGACGTATTCGAAGCCATTTCATTTGCAAGACAACGGCCCAATAACATTTGAATTCTGCTCTCGCCTCCGTTTGTGTCCATTTTACGGGGCACAGCAAATGTATCAGTTTCTCTCTGGCAAAAATAAACAAATCCTTGACTGCTTGGGAAGCAATTCCATTCAATTGGCACTTTGACACAACGAGCTGACAAGTTATCCGAAAAAATCCAACTACTTCCACCTAGCACGGCCACCCACCCACCCACCCATCCACACACAGAGTCACTACAGTCACTGTGCCTGTGCCCTAAATTAATCAGACATTCTAGTAGTGTGTCAGAAATCAATCCGCACAAAGTTCCTCGAATCTCTGGTGGAAGGATAAGAGATTGCTATACGAGGATGTACATCAAATCAAATGAGTATGAAATTCTAACCCAACGAATCGGAACTGCTACGATGAATAGATACGAGCACAAGGACACAGTCGACATACATAATTCGCACAATCCAATCGACAATCTAAAATCACAGCTGTGCTGGGTGTTTTGGAATTTTCCGTTTTAATTTCATTTGATTCGCTCGAATTTGAGCTGCGTTCCTATCAAAGCGGGTGGAGATTTAATTAAAACAACACCATCAACCCCAAAGATTACCCAGCCCACCCACTGGCATCGCAATTTTCAGTGTTTTTTGTTTGGTTCGTCCTTGGTCTTTTAAAGCACCGCACACAACAAAAAAGAGACGAATTATTGCCCAACACGTCGCAATAGGATTTCTAATTCTACTTCTACTTCAACTTCCTTTCCCACTTCCTCTAACTGTTTCTTTTCCTGTTCATTTTCCAATGTGGACGATGACGATTTCCACTTCCTTCACTCACTCTCCCACACACACAGTTTATCGATAAAATGCGAAATCGTTTTCGTTTCCTTTTGCGGCCTCCTAGTTACTACTGGTTTTATATGTGCGACGCACTGGGGCTTTGTGGATCTCCGCTAAAACTCGTAAAAACTGCAATTTAACCGAAAATTTATGCGAGGCTTTGTTTTATTATAGCGCGCACTTTAGCGCTAAGAAGATGCGGCTTACAGATACATCGAAACCATCAGTAAAGCAGCCATTTTTCGCCTCAAACTGTGCCAAGCCATCATCCGGTCGGTCTCTGGTCAAATGGGAGTCCTAAAAATTAAAATATAGGTACCTTCTGGATCTCATGATTTTATGATGAACTAAGAGCCTGCCCGAGTTGAAAATAACCACCATAACGGCTCTGTAGTCCGACAATATTCCGAACACAAAGTCGAAGACCTTCATGATGGTGGTTTCGTAATTAAACTTTTATTCGTTGGTTATTGCAGCGGAAAATATGAAACAGATAAAATGTTCTTTGATTCCGGGAGGAAATTAATAAAAGAAAAAAGAAGATACTCGTAATAATCACACCCAGAGTGTGTCGGTCTCGAACTCATGACCCCGACCGAGATTAGGGGTCTGCTGGTATATCCATCCTTGTAACCGAAAATCTTTCAAACCGCCCTACTGGTCGTCATCGGCTGTTTATGAAAGTCACCAGTCTAAGTGTATTTACGATTGGATTAGGATCGGTCTTGTCGACTTTGGGCGAGGTGGTAGGGAAATGTGGCAGACGTGTGCCTCGGAGAGCAGCTATAAATATGTCGCCTATAAATTTGAAATAACGCATTAAATATTCATCGTTTCGAAGTGTTCTCTGGTCGTACAGCTCTCGATGTAAGTGATATCTTGTAGGTTGTAGCTGGTATCTATGGCGCGTTTTCGAAATTCATCATACAAACTCCGGCAATACGAACAGCCAGACAGACATAGAGCTACGATAGGTATACCCCAACTGACAGCCAAAGTAGTCCCAAAAGGCATATGCGGCTGGAGTATGATGTTTCGCTGTATTTTCGGTGTGGCTGAGGTCCTTATTTTCATTTGAAAGATGAATAACCGTTTTATGGAGCATCTCTAAACAGACGGCAAGTAATAGGCTCCATAAAACCCCATAGAGACCCGCCTGATGAAACGGTCTTTATTTCATTTGTTGTTTCTTTCTCCTTCATTCCTCCTTCTAAAATAAAACGGGTGGTAATGGATGACTTAGTAGTTGTCGGGGTTATATACGAGTAGATATGCGACGATGAGTACTGGGATCGAGGATACAAAGAATTGGGGGGGATGCCGAAAGTTAATGTGAAAGAACCTAAGGACTGCTACCGACAGATGTACGGTCCGGAGATTTATTTTAAGGACGGAAATGTTATGGGTGCTTATCCATATGACCGTCCATGATTTTCGGACGAAATTACTCGTATTACGATTGTGTAAGAGTAGTTCCAACTCCAGGATGTCAGATGGTGATGAGAGATGGAGTTGTGATATGTTTGATGAATTAAATGATGAGCATGGGACTACATTAAGAGAAGGTTAATGTGGGTTTGATTCGTTTTTGAACCAGACTACACTTCTTTATTGCCTCCTGATAGACTTCGTGCAGAGTAGGTCGACTTCAAGTTCTCACAGCAGTCGGAGTTACAGTGTCATTCAGTAGGTGCGGAATTTCATGAAACTCCTGTTTCTTGATGACCACTTCTTTATAAACGAAAATTGACCTTGAGATTGCAGCCCATGATATGAATATCAAGAGCAGGAATAGCCTCCATGTAACTCAGACAAACCGCTCTTTGGGGTCCGGTGGAAGTAGCAGCGACGTATTTGCGTATGACATGATTGCTCTTATCGATCGCCCTTGGTGATAACCCCCTTGGAAGTTTTCAACACGACATGATCAGTCCAAGGAAATTTGATATCCAAAACATCATAACACCGGCGAAGAAATGGGTTGTGATGCCTTCTAGCACTAAATGAGTCAAAGCAGCTTCCTCTTTCTCGTGATTAGAACAATCTCAGTTTTGAGAGGGCTGACCGGTAGCCCATTTCTCACCACTTATCAATTTTGTCAAGGACCGCTTGCGCATTAGAACACTGTCAGTGAACCGACAGGCAGTACAGCTACATCATCTTCATCAGTTGACCAAAATGCTGTGGATACAGAAGGTCGTGCCATCGTGTTTTCTTCAGTAACATTGTTTTCAAACCCAACATTGTAATTGGAGTTGGAAAAAATATTACGAAAGGCGATCACAAAGTCCGACAAAATTCTCCAAATCCTCCTTGGTATGCATGTTGCGACTAAGACGGGGATGCAATTGGAAAACAGTTTTGCAAATAGGAAGCCAAACTTATTAGCAGGAAGGAAGTCAGACTGGTGTGTCTGTAACTCTTAGCGTGGCCTGGCCCAATTACGACAGATTGGGAGTCTCTGCTTGCTTTCTACTAAGTATAGATGCGTCTAGATTTTCAGAATGTTTTCAGCTTGACTGGTTTGTTCATTTTGAGGATTTTGACGAGCCTAGCTTCTTGTATTCTGTTTAATTTGATCTCCTAAGGTTCCAGTTACCCTCCACATTGATCTAAAGAGATTTGTTTGGATGTTTTCTGGTTTTCTTACGTAATCGCTGCAGATCTGCACTCCACCATGGAACGGGCGAAGTGACAGATTAATTCACTGTCGACCAGATGTTCACGTTGTGGCAGGTCATGGAGAAAGCCCATTGGAAACATACCGATACGCGCGGACGAAAAGACCTTATCAAAAACGGATGAAAGCGCCCTTTGTTGCTTCACGAGAAAAGATGGTCAGTGACATTTATATGGCTACGATACAAATGCTCCAGCTCTTGGTATCCGTTGAAAGAAAGTCCCGCGTTAAGAAGGGGGCCTAAAGTGATAAATCTGTTCGACTCCAACCTGGTCCGCTACCAAACCCAATTTAGTTGTCAACATTCGATACGAGAAGGAAAACTATGTCAAATCGTCTTGTGAACATGGCGTAGTTCAATGTAGGAACACTCGCAGCTTAGCTTTCACACCAAATAAATGACCCTTGCGATCAACGTAGATACGAACCACTACCTAATTGTACCAACTAGTGTATACGGATATCTAAAACGACGCACCAACTGAGATTTATCGTTGAACGGTTGAATGGATACAAATAGCCCAACCCTTTGACGATCGCGCATCCCTCGCGCTATAAGTGCTGGTCCATACCCAGAAAGTGAAACAATTTGCTAACGGTTTGATTGCCCTCTATGAATACGGTCTATGATACGGCTGATCCTAGAAAAAAGCCAGAAAGCCTAGATCGATGCTCACCGCCTTACTATCGATTTCAGGCCGTATATGACAGCATAACCAAGATAAACTGCACAGCGTCATGTTTAGCTTTGACATTCCAGTCAAGCTCATCAGATTGTACAGACTGTCCTTGTGAAGAATGTAGAGGAGGCTCCATTTAGAACCATAATAGTTCTAGTCTCTCTTTACAGCGCAAAATCATGGACGTAAGTAGAGGCGGACAAAATATCCTTTTGAGTCTGTACGGCGACATCGGTTCCCTGAGATATATAGGACACGCAGAGCCAATTCACGGACTGGTTTGAAGAGTCAGCAATTATTTCCCGACCACAACTGTACGGTGCATTAAAGAAAGACCCTCAGCCACCATGGATTGTGTAACTGAAGGCAGATGGCTAAAGGCCCGTCAAACTGGAGAGGTTTGTTAGTTGAAATCAAGGTTCACCCCGAACAGTTAAGTTGAATCGAAGGTACTCATCCTAGACTCTGGTATGAATATGTGAATTAAATGCATAACAGAGGACTTGGCTCACGTGGCTACCTACTCTAAAACCTTTGTTTGACCTCCTTTTCGGATAAGGTAGAATGCCTCAAGGTCTTTCCTATAGTCCCTGCTCGGTTTCCACCCAAATATTAGGAAAGAGCCGCTGGAGTCTGGTTATGTTGCCTCCTACTTTACGACTTTAAACTAGTGAAACAAGAAACGATTTTCTCTATACAGTGTGCTCAACAATTCGCCGCAACATGATGGTCTAGACAGCCCTTAGGCCATGACAAGGGTTAGTAGAATTCGTGCTCTAAAACGCGCAAATATCCAGCCAAAGCCTCTACAATTCTATCCAACAGATGTGTAATAAATAACCTGGTAGATAAATCTTTGCAAGAAAAACCATTCGAGAACCCCCACGAGAACACCACCGCTCTAATCGAAACCATTTCCAAGGTCAACAGCTCACTTCCACTCAACAAATGCCGCAGTCATAATGAGATTATCCGATCACCCCCAACTACTGGCGCTCTTTCAAGCTGGGCTTGTTCATGTATACACCCTGGATTCTCTCCCACCCTCGGCAACAACTAAAAGCTATTACTATCACAGTAGGAATGGGGTGCCGACCACCCCATCGTTCACCTCTTTGAACAAGTACGTGTAAAGCAAAACCGAAAAACAGCAGCAGAATCAAAGATAATCTCCTTACTTATTTACACCCTTACATTCTGTATAGCCTTTGAGTGATGGGGGAGGACGACGATGCAGAGGAAGAGGAATGGAAATACTAAAGAGAGTGTCATTGGCGGCAAGTTAAGTAGATGCCACCCTTAATTAACGAAACTTGCTAAATAAAAACCCAATTACGCTATGATTGATGGTTTGCTAATACAGTCGGCCTCGTCCTCCTACCCCATCTAAGCACGTTACTCGTAGGCAATGTGGTCTTCGGACCGGATCGTCTGTTATTGCTGCTCCCTGGAATGGAAAAACAGAAAAACAAACACAACACCCGTGACAACTCAACGGAAATTAGGTGATTCGAGTCGATTTCAAGGAAGCCGCCACCACCAACATCCATCCGATGGCCCATGTGTGGCAATATTGAAACCATGTGGCCATATGAAACTCTTGGCCATTTGGCCTTGTCGTTTACTCAATTATGTAGAGGTATGTTTGTGAGCTAGTACATGGTTTGGCACTCTTACTTTACCTTTACATCCGGTACCTGAGGACTGAGGACTGAGGAGTCAGGACCAGGACATATGCCAATGTGTTCGCTCTAAAATGTGGATATGACATGCCACACTGACATGAGTATTGCGGCCAGAGGCGCAGGCTGTGTATTGACCGAGCCAACCAGGCTAACCACCCGGCCGATAGTACAGACTGTTTGAGCAGTTTGTGGTGGTCATAGGCACACATACTCGTAAAGTAGCGGCCGGCCCAATCGATTGAGGCTTCGGTTGGGAGTTGGTTGTGAGTATTTTCGTTGGCCATTTTTTTCCCCCGCTGTTCTGCATCCTTCTGCGACGACATGGGATTACGAGTAGACACTTAAAGAAACCACAGGAAGGCAATTGCAGTGAAACTGCAATAAAGCTGTCAGTTTTTTGCAACTCAGACGAACGGCAGCAGCCTGTGGATTCTAGCATTTGTACACACACGATGGCTGGAGCCTGTCTGATGGATCCTTTTTTTTTTTTTTAATTTTCCTCTTCACTTGAGTGTTTTAACTTACTGCAGCAGAAATAGCAAAACTGACACCCGTACCCGTAACTTTTGGAAACACATTCGGTGTGCCACTATCCTCTATTCATAACTGGGTATAGGGACCGAGGGGATTCCACTGAAAGACAGACATAGTAATAAATAATGGGGATGGCCCAGCCATACCACTGCAAAACCAGAGAATAGTTCCTAGAACCACCCCTGGGCTAGTGGTGTCTATTGCTTTATTAAAGATTGTTTAGATCCTTTCAAGAGATAAGTTTATCGTCCTCGTTGATGGCGTGTAAGCATGCTCTTATGATAGCAGCGACGATGGCGGGTTCTTCACCAAACGAACCTTCCTTCCAGATTGTAACTAAATATTTAAGCACTGGGCCATGTGAATACGAACTACGAGTATGTGGGTCGACTGAGTTCGGGGTAGGGATAGGTATTCTCGTTTCATTTGCTACTTGGGGTTAGGTTAATTATTTCACATGATGCTGGATGATAGGTTTTCTTAGTGCCTCGCCTTGCGCAGCCTGTCCGTGTGTCTCCTTGTGTTTTCTTGAGACATACAATATTCAAGCCTTCAAGGTATTTGAAGGGGATGGGGAGGTGCTAAATTATTTATGCAGTCAAAGTGCGGAGAGGTCGGTGAAAGTTGTTAATTATCCCAAGATGTACGAGTAACGTATAAAAGAAGGGAGTGTGGGTTACTAAAATGAAACGCACTAACCATGTGAGAGCGGAAATGAAAACTAAAGATGCACATGGGGTTGTTATGATGAAGGCATAAGCAGGAGGAACCACGCTGAGGTGGTGTGAGGTCAAATGAATCATTTTATGAATGTAGTTTTGTGTTAGTTTTTTTTTTGTTCTCAAGGACCTTAGGCAAAGGGAGTGTAATTTATTCTGAAGTAGACCCGAGGATATGTTCTTTTGATGTCGAAATGGAAAATTTAACGCTTCGTCATATACAGGGATAGGCATGCCAAATGTTACTAAGCCTCCTCTCTGGCATTTACTGAATCGTTCCTTTTTAGTTGGGAATCATACGAACATAGTGTGTTCTGTGTAGAACTGAAGGAAGAATATGAGCAAACCCATAACGAGGGTTTCATTCAAGAGACAGAATGAAGTTATGTCAGCAATTTATGTCAACAATTTGACAAAGTCAGCAATATTTTAGGTTTCACATTGTGAAATGTCGAAATTGGGTAAAATCTCCTCCTCTGACTTACTATCCAACAGCGCACTAACCATATGCGTAGGCTGAACCGGAAAGCAAATCCGACGTCGGTATACTAGCACACTATGAGTGTTCCATAAGGGTGGTCTACTGACTCTACAAACTAGTATAAAAGGCCCAGGTCAGTCAGTCAGGACAAGCTTGCTTTAGATAAGGAACCACTACGGCTAATTTCAGACTGCTGGATCGCCAACAAATCGCTCATCAATGGAAAACATGGGTCCAACATAAAGCCCGGTAATATGCAAGTATCATTTCTGCCCAAAATGAATTTTATCTCGAGTGTTGATTGTAATAGCGTGTAGAACTATACCCAACTGCTAGATACCGTCGAGCAGAAACCCCAGAACTTTGGCGATTTCAAGCAACTGAAACGGCCGACAGAAAAGGTTTTAAAAAGGGTCTGCAGCCACGAGCGATGAGTAGCAATAGAGCAGGAAGAAGGACAAGATAGAACTACATGGATAGAAGAGAAAGAAGTCTCACGTGCCTTTGGAAACTGGAGATTCCAAGGACTTTAACAATGAAGTTGGTATAAAATATAAAGGCAGCCAACAAGGAATATGCACAGCGAACTGTATACACAATCAAAGAATGCAGCTCCCAAAAGTCATGAGATATAAAGAGTAACACGGTAGAAGCAAAAATACAGATCCCGCCAATAGTGAAGTCATCTTTCCACCAACCATAAAAATATTGTTATTGATAACAACAAAGACTATGTCGAGGTGACATAGCCATTTAAGCTGATTATTCGAACTCTTCTGACGGGGTCAGCACCGCTGTACAGTCCATAAAGTTCGCTAGTGAAAAACCTCCTCCGTTCTACATTGATGCGAAGAGCCTACGGAGACTGTCCGGAGTACGGTGTTAAAATCGTGCTCGAGTACTTCAATGCCAAAATTGGTAAAGAGGGCATCTTTGGCGGAGTGATCGGAAAACACAGCCTCCACGAAACGACAACAGATAACGGCTTCCAACTCATTGACTTTGCGACAGCTAGTAATACAGCACGAGGTTCCCTCACAAAAGAATCCATAAAGCAACCTGGCTAATTCTGGACGGTAGAACCACCAACCAAATTGACCACGTGATGATTGGCGCAATACACTCGTCAAACATTCTAAATATGCAAACATTTAGAGAGGCATATGTCGACTCTGACCACCATTTAGTTGCAGCCCCATTCAGAGCTCTACTATCCAATGACAGAAAGCTGCGCCAAACAACAAAAAGGAGGTACAACATTGGATCCCTGAGCACACCGGAGATAGCCAGAGACTACAGAGAGCAACTGGACGAAAGTCTCTGCAATATGCCATTGCTTACGCCAACAAGATGTGGTTACAATGCTGCACTACTATTCAGGAAGTACAACAGACGAAGCAATTCTAGGCTACCAGGCACCCCCGACAAGAAATCCATGGTATGATGAGGAGTGTATGCAGAAGTTGAAGCATATAATAAGACGTTACAAGGAACAACTCGGGCAACGCGGGATGAGTACAGAGCTAGAAGGAGGAAGGAGAAAAAGTTACTGCGAAAAAAGAAATGAGGTTCGCAGTCTACCAGCTCAGGGATATCGAAGAGTGCAGAAGTAATAACAAGATGCGAAACTTTAAAGCTAAAAGCCTGGCTGCAGGCTACAGACCAGGAACTCAGACCCCTCGCACCACTGAGGGTAATCTTGTCACCGATCCGCTGGGAATTGTGGATGTATTTATGCAGCATTTCCCACAGCTGCTTAATGGGCATGACCAGGAGAGACTGATAAGGTATGAAGAAAATGCAACTCCAGTTGGTGAAGTAGTTCTCCCACCCAGCCTAGACGAAGTCGGCACAGCCATTAAATAGTTGAAGAACAATAAGGCCGCGGGCTCGGATGGATTGCCATCAGAGCTCTTCAATTCTGGTGGCGACGTTTTGGTAAGGAGCCAGATTATCTGCAAAGTATGGGCGGACGAATGCAAGCCCAACGAATGGACTATCAGCTCTAACTGCCGACCACCGAGGCATACCTTAACGTAGCCTAGAAGATCCTATCCAACATGTGTGAACGACTAAAGTCGATTTGCACCACAGTCATCAGCACCTGCCAGTGTGGCTTCCGGCCTGGCAAATCGACGATAGCACAAATCTTCCCACTGCGGCAAATCCTGGAAAAGACCAACGAGTTCCAGGTCGATACTCACCATCTCTTCATCGAATTCAAAACCGCATACGAGAGCATTCATCGCACTGAGTTATATAACGCGATCCCGAATTCGGGATCCCTAGATAGTTGATACGGTTGTGTCGCTAGAGAATTCGCAGTGCATCGTGCAGAAACAAAAGTTCCAAATTATTCCAAACATGCACCGGATTTCGGCAAGGGGACGCGCTTCTTTAATCTTGTGCTGGAGCAGATAGCGCGAAAGGCCGGCGTAAACACAGGAGGCACTATATTTCAAAAATCCATCCAGCTGCTGGGTCATGCAGACGATATCGATATCATCGCCCGTTCCCAGCGTACCATTATTGAGGCTTTTATTGCTATATTTGGTTTCGATGTTTGCTCTCCGGGGGGTGGGAATCCGAATAGGAAGGAGAGTTTTTTCTTCACTCGGAATGATTCGAAGGTTATCAATTTTCACGCTTGTTTTGTGCTTGAAACTCTACAACAGCCAAATCTATATGTCAGTGTTATGCTTTCACACGCAGATTTTTCTGACTGAGTTCCAATTACACAAATGAAAAACTTGTCATGAGTAGGATTCGAACCTTGATCCTCCGAGTGAGAAGCGATTGCTAGTACCACTACACCATGGCTACGGCCATGAAGGAGTTTATCTACCTCCGATCAAATATAAACACCACAAATGACTCCCTAATTGATATTCGACGAAGAATAACTTTAGGCAACCACTGCTATAATACTGCCGTTTGTCCAAACAACTAGGGTCCAAATTCCTAATTCGAAGGTTCAAAATTACGCGATATTTGTCAGTCTTGCTTTATGGAGCAAGACAGCGGACCAGACCTTGGGATCCTTCAAAAGAAAAATTCTACTTCGAATATTTGGTCCTGTCTACGAGGATTGCGAATCGAGGAGAACTTTACGCGAACTGTACGAGCTGTATAAAGATTTGGCTGTAGTGCGGAAGCCAAAAATCCGAATATGCGAGAATGCTGCAGCTAAAAACATCCTCGAATCCCAGCCACCTGGTTCACGAAGGAAAGGAAGACCGAACTTCCGTCATCGCAGACGCCCGAAACCTTGGTCTAGTAAACTGGAAGCAGCGTGCCCGTGACCATGAAGGATGGAAAGTGGTATTAATCCAGGCTCGGACGCTCCAAGGGTCGCTGGGCGGATAAATAAATAAGTATTGTAAGTATTGCTTCATAATGGAAATAAGTTTCCTTCAACAGGTCTAGCACATGGTGTAAATTGAATAGAGACCTACGATGCTATGAAATTTTCATTGGAGAGAATTGAATACAAAAAATTTCCATATTCCATTCCGCTACGGAGACTCGAGATGTTCTTATGTGAAACCTTCAAGTCCAATTCAAGTAAAACACAAAACAATATTAAAATTTTATCTGCCGAACTCACCAACATTTCATCGACAGTTCCAATATTTTTAAAATACCAAGAAGAACGAAATTGCTTACCTGAAACGAAAAATAAATAAAATGGAAGATCAGTCCTTGAAAAGTAACAAGTAAGTGATAAATATGGATGTACAGTCACGTGCATGTAATTGGAAACGCAAAAAAAAAATTAATGGGAAAGAATCCATCCTGCAACGTCGAGACATTTTAAATCTATACGAGCAAGGGACAAGTTATGGTCAAATTGCGAAAGCGCTAAAATGTTCTAAAAAGAAGGTTTTTAATGCTGCCTAATATTTTAAAAAGAATGGTACTGCGGGAAAAGTTAGCCATAAGCCTCGGGCGAAAGTGACTACCTACCGAGAAGACCAACTCATTGCTTGTTTACAGTAAAAAATTCCCTCATGCCACGGTTAGGGAAATTCGTACGAATGTTAGTGGACCATCGGTAAATACTGTAAAGTGAAGATTGCGCGACGCTGGCTTCTTTGGGCGTATCTCAAGGTAGAAGCCACTTTTGACTGAGCGAAATCGCTCAGAAAAGATTAGAGTTTGCCCAGAAATACAGCCATTGGACCGTTGTTTGGTTCAGTGATGAAACAAAAATAAATAGATCTGACGTGTGACAGTAGGACCGTCTACAGAATTACCAAAGAGCTCACAGGTGTCCAAAGTTCTAAACTACACCTGGTAAAAGACACAGACGAATCTCTGATAGTTTCGAATGAGGACCAGCTCAAAAGGTGAAAGGAACCCAAAGCCCACTGACCCGTCCGTACTAACAAATTCCCGAATACGCACTGTATCCCCCAGTAGAGAAGAAAACTTTGCCGCAATCAAAGCACTGAAGAACAACAAAGCGGTTGGACTTGACGGTATTCCCGCAGAGCTCTTGCGAGTAGCGTCTTGCGTCGACACCAATGGCTTAATGACAGAAGACCCAACCTCCAAGAGATGTATTTCACTGTCTGCTGTATGGTGGGACGCTGATGGAATAATCCATTGTGAGTTCTTGCCTCACAACCGGACTATCACCGCATAAGTTTACTGTCAACGTCGGCTCTAGAGCAGAAACGGCCTGGTCTGGTTAATCGAAGGGGCGTTCTATTCTATCAGAATAACGCTCATCTTTATGGTGCATCCGCCTTATTCTCCAGATTTAGCACCTTCAGATTTCTACTTGTTCCGAAGTCTGCAATACTTGCCTGATGGAAAAAATTTTAGATCTCGGGATGAATTCTGGCCGAAACCATACCTGGGCGCAGGGAAAGTCGATCAGACAAGGATAAAGAAATAGTCGGCGCCCAAAATTGTCAGAATTTTAGTGCATTTTGTACCATGTACCATCATCAAGGTGACTCAGATTCATCGATGCGTCTAAAACAACGCCGGGTGTCAGAGTGTAAGCCTCCCATACAGCCTAGTTAGATCGTTCCTGGTCGAAGTGAAGTGTTCGCCTAAATTATCACCAGATAATCGATCCAAAAGATATAATTGACCTTATCATAGCCATGTAGATTCAAAACACTCTCCTCGGTGACAAGTCCCACGTCTTTCTAAAATCTCCTTTACACTGCCAGAAGCCCGACAATGTCTGCGAGAATTTCGACATGATATTTTAAGTCCCAAGAAGTTTGTAGGATGACACCAAAATACTTAGCTTCGTTGGAGATGTCTAGATGAGTCAGATTAGTCTGCTTTCTTTATCTGATGAAGGAGGCAACCTCAGTTTGAGAGTGTTGAGTAAAAGCCAATATCTGGCACACCAATCGCCGTGTACACCTGTGACTTTTTTGTTCTTTTCTTGGTTGCGCCAGTGGATGTGGGTGCATGATTCGCAACACCCGAATATTCGATGCCAGGAGTGCGCCTACGTACTAATCAACACCCCTACGTCCTTCAACCACTCTCTCCACGGGACTGCCGTTAGGTATTACTTCGCGGGGCTGGCAAGCAATTCATGCTACTCCGGTGTTTCTATTTTTTCGGCTGGTTCTGCCGCTCTTCTTTCGGCTTCTATTCTCCGTAGCTCGGTCTGCACAGTTTTTACAAATCCGTAGATATTTAGGCAGTATTCTCTTAATTACCTCTGGCGGTGGTCTTGTAGATTTTCTCTACATTCCGCGAAGCGTCCGCAAAGGAAAATTACATGCTTCACGTCCTCCTGATTTGGACACTCGGGACTTTCGGTATCCGCCATAACCAGAGATGAACTGCGTAAGGTGATAGATAGTTAGATACTTTACCGCTTCCTTCGATCGGATGTTCTGGTTACCGACTTGAATATTGATATATTCCACGGTTTTCCTGCTCGTAATAAGAACGGCTTCTGTTTTTTGTTCCGCCAGTTCGAGATCCGCAGATTCGAGCCACTGCTTTATTTGAACAATGGCTGCGTTTGTGTTTGACTCGACTTCATGGCTGTGTTTTGCGACGACCACGATAGCTATATCGTCTGCGAATCCGATGATACTGACTCCTTCGGGCAGCCTTAGTCGCAATACTACGTCGTAAATTAGGTTCCACTAGAGTGGACCTAAAACTAATCCTGGCGGTACCCCAGCGGAGATGGTGTAGTATTTAACCCCTTCATCCGTGTCATAGAAAAGGCGTTCGACAGTGCCAATAGAAAATCACATCACAGGTAAATGGATTATCAAGGCTACAAATGATGGATCCAAATATTATATGGTTCTCCATCAAATGACAACAAGGGTGAAGCTAAAATCGTTGGACTAAGGACCAATACGGCAAAAAAAAAGAATCAGCCTTTGAACTTCCTCATCTAACCTAGTAGAGATTTCTGGACAACCGGTAGAGATGGTAGAGAATTTTCAATATCTTGGGAGTATTATCTCTACTGATGGTGGGACCGAACTAGATACAATCGGTCGAATCGGGAAAGCAAAGGCTGTGTTCGGAATGCTATCCAAAATATGGAGAGACAACTCTATCAGCCTAAAGACCAAGCTACGACTGTTTCGCTCCAATGTTGAACAAGTGCTTCTTTAAGGGTGCAGCACTTGGAAAGTCGCGCCCATTGTCACCAAAAAGCTCGATTTTCTGACCCAACCACATCTCTAATGATGTACTTTATGCGAGAACAGGTCAGGAACCGATTGAATCTATCATACGAAGACGTAAGTGGTAGTGGATTGGGCATACGCTGCGTAAAGGTCACGAGTGCATTGCGAGTCAAGCGATGCAATAAAACCCTCTCACGCAGAGAGGCAGACGAGTTTGCTGACCTAGAAGTACTTGGCGAAGAACGATCGAAGAGGAATCAGCGCAACTGGGGAAGAGTTGAAGAGAGCTGAGATAAATGAGTGAAGGCCCTATGCCCCGCAAGGAGAACCTCACGGACATAATAGGTCCGAGGACCTAAGTAAGTAATTAGTAAGTATCAGTTTTATACCGGATTCATTTGTGATTTTGGTTAATCTTCCTAAGACCGAGTGTTCTTATTGAACTTCCAAGCACAGGCGTTCGCCTCGAGGAGGGTCTTCAGGTTTCGGAGTCCTATGATGCTGTTATCGCAGCCTTTAACAGAGCTGCAACACCTGCGACTCTCCCTCAGCTTTTGGAATATAGAAAATTTGTTATAAGTCTCTGAACGGACAACTGGTTACATCATTACTGCATTGTATATTCCATGATCGTTCCATGATGATAGTGTTAACATCCGAATTCCAACCACAAATTACAACGATTAACTGAGGTACGTGCATCCGTCCTACATGACTCTGGCGTATACGTATTCTATTCTCTCCTTGCCATCGCGGCAACCATTCAACCCTCATTTCCAAAGGATCAAAAGTCAAGGTGACTTGGAACTAAGATAGATTCTTTTGTTAACAGAAACAAAAAGTCAAACAGCCCTTACCTTTGACCTTTCACCACAAGTCTCCACAACTGTTCACAGTTGACATTGGGAAACAGCCCGAAACCCCTAAACCATATCCATTTCGGGCCATCAGTTGACAATTAATTAAGAATCCTCACTGAAATTTTGAATAAAACAATTTCCAACTCCCACAAAACGAAAACAAAAACAAAAAACAAAGCAATAGAAGGCAGGGACTGTCTGCATTTGTGTTGACAAAAAGGAAACACGCTCAACACCATAAATAACTTTAGCCTGTCACCTCACACCGCCAGCCATCCATAAACAGGTGGGTGGTGGAACACCATATTTATTCAGGACATTTGATTAATATCCCTTCGGAACGCTAATTGAATCCTGGAGTCTCGGTACACACTGCTATCTCACTACAACTTGCAACAATGAATTTCCATCTATTTTATCTCCTTCGAATTGGTATTTACTATCATAACACCCCGAGGGCATATTGCAATCCTCCAATAAATCATAAATCATAAACCAAAAGGATACAAGGCAAAGTTATAACCTGGCGAAGATGATAATGGTGGCAGTGATGGGTGAATCTGAAGGCTGTTGGCTTGCTTCTCCATAAAAAAGGACAAAATATGTGAATGACCTGAATAAACTTGCGAGAAACTTCATCTTCGTCTTCGTCTTCTTCTTATTCAATGGAATACCAAACAAATGTGGTTAGACGAAGGGGCGGCAAGAGATGGGCAGGGGATGATCCTTTGTATTGGGGTCAGTAAAAGGATATGGAATTCCTTTTTTAATCCTCGGGAATACTTTGCTACGAAATATTCCATCAAAAGAAATGTTCGTAATGTTTTTTTTTTTCCTGCAGACGTTTCTTCTTTCGTGCTTCGTTCTTATGTTGTTCGTCCTTTTGCTGGTTGAGAATATAACGGGACAAACACAAATCTCGTTTCTTCGGGGCAATTGTACAATGTAGATTGTACGTACACCAGCATCCGCCATTCACTATACTGCATACCCTTAGCATTAGGAATTTAGCATCCCCTGTCAGTATCGTCGCTCTAAGTTGGAACAGTAGGGTGGATCGGTATGTATCTATATCTGTATCTGTGTGTGTGTAGGAAAAAACAACAAGAAAAGTATGTCAAATTGTTTGTAGACTTTTGTAGACCGTCTTGAACAGTGGAGCTAGGGAAGGAGACACGTTTCTCTGCTGGAGACAGGCAATTTTTGAAAATATGTATTGACTACCTTAGGCGACTGCCTTACTAAGGATTTTGTTCTATTTTTTCATTCCCGTCCCACCCCCAACTACCACACACATTCGGTTATCTACCTGTTGATGCTGGGAATGGAAACATGCAAATACAATAATTCTGACAGATTCTAGGCCGTGTGACTTTTGTGTGTTCCAGGACGATTCATATTTACGTCCTGAGCGACGTATTTGGGATGTAATACCTCATCTACTATGACGTAGATTGCGGCTGTCAACAGAAATACACATATTACCGAGGTGAATGTGGAAAGCGACATACTCGTATAATTATGTAAACTGCAGAAGATTATGATCGAATTAAATGTTTGTCAGCGGCAGAAACGTCCCGTCCGATTGATTAACTTGCGGCTGACAGATGAAGATGTGTTTGTACGTAATCGTAGTTGTTTCGTTAGATCGTAGCTGAATGTTTCCAAGAATACTTTGGCTTTCTTCCAAAGCTGATGACGGTAATGTCAGAGTATATTTGAATGGCTGCGAGGTTGTAAAATTGTATGTAATTGAGAGAGGATTAAGTAACATTGGGGGGAATTAGGGAAGACTGACGCCTGCAGAAAGTTTGTTGTGTAATTCTAGTAATTGACTATTGAAAGAACTGTTTCGGTTGGTAGACCTACAATGACTTGCTTGAGAAAAACCAAAAGCCCTGAGAATTTTGTGGGATTATGTGGAATTGGAATAGATTTATTTCTTAAAAATTGCTATTCCTGCATCAGTGGCATCACTGATGCATGAAATGGCGATGCCAGCACTTCTCACTTTAGAGAAATGTCACCAACTGACACTCCCTATTGAAACCTCATCAAAGCAACAGACTTTTTTGTAACTCAGTGTTGGTTAAGTTGAGTTTAAACAAAGTTTTGGATCATGAATTCAGAGGCGGTCACACAGATTTTGGACCAGCAGCAGAGTTGGATGGAAAAAATTGTTGCCTTAAAAATTTGCAACGTTTTGGTGCAAATTTCCCGGAGCAAAATGGGATCGCTAATCTGAAGAGTTTAGCCAGAGATTGCTCATTTGTTTGCGCTAGAGGAAATTGTGGGAAAATGAGCCAGCGCAATTGGCAACTGAAATTCTGAAAATTCCTACAGCTTAGGACGCAGCCCCAAAAATTTAAAGGAAGGTCAAGTACGAAAGTCGTGCCAGGGATGCAACGCCCACCATGACCGAAATAAGTATCGACACCTTAAATCTGTGTGCGATGCCTATGCAAGAAGGTAGGTCACATCATAAGTGTGTGCATGTCTATGCGACGAGTAGAAGCTGGATCCTTGCGAAATGATAATTGGCGATACTAGCGATCGAAATCACGAAGTAGAATCGGCAATCAGCAGAAGGGAGACACTGCACTCTATCAATCAGTTGGAAGACAGGGCATTGTTTTTATGGTTAAGAGAGACACTCGCTAGCACCTCTGGAGGTACGTAGTTTCATTGACTTGGGACGCAAGTTGATGGTGACGTTTAAGACAAACAGACATCCAATAATTTTTCAAGTGGACACAGGCGCGACAACCCCGCTCCTAGCGCTGAATGGGTATCGGCAACTGAGTAAACCGAAATGACTTTCCACTTCACGCGCTCTCAAAGCATGTGATGGTGATGTATCCATACCGAGATGAGCAGCGGCAACTTGACTTACTGGTGATGATCGATGCACCAGCTGCTAACGTTAGTGTTAGGTCCTCACTTCGAGCTGGCAATGCTGAAAGCTTGACCGATTGAGGAATGGTTCAAATCGAACAGGCGATCGCCAGCATTTTGGAAGTGCTTGCCAGACTCTCAGATAATCATGAAAATGTTCAAAATACAGGGAATTGTCGTGGACTGCAACTTCCAGCATTTGATGAAGCCCACGGGTCCTTTTGAAGTACAACCCAGACTTACCACTAATATTAGCAAATGATGCATCTCCAACGGGACTTGGAGCTGTTATTTCTCTTTCTGTTTTCTAGTGGGGAAGTGAGGCCGATCGCATTTGCTTCCAGAGAGAAATTATTCTCAGTTAGATAAGGAAGCAACGACATTCTAGTGGGGTTTCAATATTGTTATGGCCGAAAAATTACGTTGTTGACTGACCACCAGCCCTTAATTAGAATTTTACATCCCAATAAGGATTTGCCAGCAAAAACTGCCATACGTGCTCAATAAGCTGCACACTGCGCATATAGAAGTTATGTATGGTGGAAGAACATAGACAAGGATATTGAGCACCTCTGCAGGAGTTGTATACGTTAAAAAGATGGAGTCTCATCCATGGGCTTATCCAAAGGCTCCTTGTGAGAGCTTATAATTGGATTACGCAGGTCCTTTTATGAAGACTTACGGGAAATATTTTCGAGGTTGGGGCTTCCTTTGACAATTGTCACTGATAATGGGCCACAATTCCGATCCTTTGAATTTGCTGAATTTTTAAAATTAAACGGAACGGGAAGGTTTGTCTACACAATAAAGCAAGGATTACGCGCTATGGAGAATGAACCCGGAAATCTGTAAGCGAAGCTATGTAGGTTTTTGATGCGGGAATCAGTCCCGCCGAATTGATGTTCAAACGGCAAATCACAACAAGATTAGATCTCGTCAAAAGGGAATCACCAACCAACGCTGAAAATACTGAAAGTCCTACGAAGGTACAGCAATATAACGTTGGGGATTTGGTCCAAGCTCGAATTTACGATAATAAGGCTTGTCAATGGAAATTTGGACTTACGAGTATTTAGCCGAAGAGGTGATGATCGACAACGCAAAGTATATCCGACATGTTGACCGAATACACCGAACGGAATGTAATCCTGTGAATGAAAAACCAATTTGGGATAGTGAAACGGAAGCCATAGATACTACCAGAATTGACCGACATGACTTGACACCGACAACGACAAACTTACCTACCTTGCTCAAGACCTGAACTCACAAATGTGAAAATTCAAGACGATAACCCGATCCTGGATTTATTTCATCAGAAGCTATTTGCCGACGTTCAACACGACAGAGGAAGCCTCCTAAATGGTTGCAGTACACAAGTTTTCTCCGCGAAGGGAAGGTGTTAAGGCTTCACTTAAAGCTGGCAATGCTGAAAGCTTGACCGATTGAAGAACTGTCAAATCTGCTCAGTCAATCGACCGCATATATCTTGCATTTCATCGTTGATACTTAACCTTATTATACGCATATTAGAATTACTATATTAACAAAGCTGCTGGACGTGTTCCAGCTGAATTTTATCCGCAAATACATAACAATTAGGTTGGGCATGTCTAGTGCCTTTACATTTACAGTCAATTACCCGATGTAGGAGACGGTTTTGCTGATTATCGGTGACGTTCTAGAGCAACTTGTAGTGCCAATCCGTATTTTGTTTTGAACTGGGATGCAACAAACACTTGCTCATTTCACTCTGAAGTCTGACAATTTTCCGTTCCCTTCGTGCAGAAGGACGCAGTAAAGAAGGAACTTGAACGACTGACGATTCGACGAGCTGTGAAAACTAGCTAATGGGCAGTTTCAGTTGTAGTAGTGAAGAAGCAGATTGGTACGGTTCGACTATGTGGAGATTCCACAATTAGAAATTGATCGACACCCAGTTCCTAGAATACAAGAGTTATTTTGCCAACTCCAAGGTGGTCGGTTATTCACGTAGCTGCACCTTTCAGACGCATACCTTCAAATTCCACTGGACGAGCGACTGTAAGTCATTAACACGGAGATAGGCTTGTTGCGACTTTACGTTAGGGACAGCGAGTTCGACAGGGATATTCCAGCGTTACAGAGAACAACTGACTGACAATTAGAAGCTTTTTTGTGCAACTAAGCCGTTTACTAATGCTTCTCAAGCCGTTTGTGTGGGGTCAATAGCAGCAGAAAGCTTTTGATAAGTTTAAGGAGATCATTATGGAATTACCGCTATCATTGGCGACGGACGCATCCACACATGGGATCGGAGCTGTTATCTCTAACACATATCCCGACAGAGTTGTAAGGCCAATCGCGTTCGTCTCTAAGACGCTGAGTGAAGCACAAAAGCGATATAGGCAAATCGAGAAGGAGTGTGTATATTGATCACAGCCTTTGGTCACCATTTTCAGCCCAAATAAAAAGTTACCACTTATGACGATTGCAAAAGTAGGCGATAACATGGATGAGCTATACATGTACGATTCGGCACCGATCGATGAAGCTGCACGAAAACGCAGAATGTTTATCGCGATTATCTGTAGGACCAGACGAAGATTATGGTAAAGCCGACGAAGAAAACATCAACCTAATTGAAGATGAGTTGGAGGGTTATCCACTAAATACTGAAGTCATTGCAGCCGAATCGAAGCGTTATGAAACACTATGAAAAACGAACAGAGCGTTGAGCAGGCGTTCGCTTGCCACTTACAATAAATCTGCACTAAAATCGCCTTTCTCTATAGCAATCACCGTACTATATGTCACAGTTTGTCATTGTTCTTTTCCCCGGCCGATCCCACTGCACTTCCTGAATGATGGCGATATCTGAGTGAATGGCCTCCGCTAGTTGTTCGGGTGTACGCGGTCTGTCACAGGTTCGAACATCCCATATGATGACTAGACCGTCGTCGTCGCTTTTTATTTTACAGGGTCGTCAACAGTATCAACAGATGCATTTTATCCGAGGCTTTTGGTTGATACGCAACAGTGAGCGCTTTAAGTGACCGGGTAGGTAACCCCACACACAATCCCCAACCTGGAGGGCCTAGACTTTATATGAGCGCATGGGCGAAAGGAGCCAGTAACCCAAATCGGGGGTGTAAGAGCTGCGGTTGACCCATTAGTGGTTCCCTCGCCGTTATCTTTAGGCATTTTTAACCTCAGCTCTAAATACGTTGAAGCAGCCTATACAAGGTAACTGCCATACCGCTGAAGCCGCCGTTGACTCAGTGTTATCAATTCATCTATCATACGTCCCCCTTTTGAGGTTCAGTCATTTCTGACAGAGAATTATAAGGGACATAGCAAATGTACGTCTGTAAATGCAGGCAAACCTTTTTGGCACACAGTGAAACACAGGAAGATCCCCTCCCAATCTCTCAGAATGGATCTCGGATCTGAAGATACCGGGCTACGAAATAGTGCCATTCTGGGTGGCTTCAACACTCTGGGGAGACAACGTCTTCGCTCTGGAAAACAACTTAACACAGCTTGTTATGTACACCTTTGATGCGCTCCCCCTTGAGGCTCTTCGGACCACTGTTCTACCAGCAAAATTCTCATATACTGACGATAATGTTAGAGCAAAGATTTCTAAAAGAACCATATAGCAATACGAGAAGGCCATTTGAAGTGGCCTGGCAATTGTGTTTCCTCAACGACATGAATGCCACTGCTGTTATGGTCACAAGCACTATTCTCATTGGGATAAGATCTTTATCCATCATCGGATAAAGAGTATCAAAGCAAAAGAAGAGGCGTGGTATGACTCAAGCTGTAAAGAGGCTAGAGTTAGAGAATTGATTTTGCTGTTTCACAAGACCAACCCGGCAGTGCACACTTTCCAGCCAGCTCAACACGACGAATCAACTCCCACACTCGTGTAGTAGCAAAAGTACTTAGAGGTATAAATGTACACACATCTGATGGTCCAGATGACTTTCTGACCTTATTTTGAAGAGGCGTTCTTCCACGCTGGCAAAACCAATGCGTAACCTATTTGACCAATTCTACTCTTTCGGAACCATCTTAGTCCAGCGCATCTTAGTAATGGTTGATCCTCAAACAGTCCTATTGCACTTACGTTCCTTTTTTCCAAAGTCATGCAGACACAGCGTTTGGCACCAGGCCATTTGGTCGAAAATGCACGCATTTGGGTTCAATGAATCTCTTCCTCAATGGATTATAAAATACTCTGTTTTGGACGGGTTCAAGTCTATCCACAAAATAAATGGTGGTGTGCCTCAGGGCACCATTCTGTCACAGAAACTATTTTTTAATTTTCATTAATGATCTCTTGTATGGTCATCTAATCCAGCATATTCCTTTCCTGACGAGAGCGCCCGCTGATTTTTTTGTTTTTTTCTTCAAAATGTATCTCTTTTCAATAATATAATAATAAGTTTCAATAATAATAATATTAAATGAAAGCAGCACTACCTAGAATCTGGAATTTCATTTGAAGCAGACATTGAAGAGCTTGTGGTTTTAATTTCGCGCGATAGCTTGGATGCTTGCTGCTGATTTGTTGGTGGTGCCCTGTTGTTGGGATTGACTGCCACCGGTGGTCGTGTTGGTGGTGGCGGTTGTGGTGGTCGTCCACGTCTTTCTAGGGCCATTGCTAATGCGGTCGCGTTCGCTTGGGCGCCACCTTTGCCGCCAGAAGAGGTTGCTTTCTTTTTTGTTGAAACGACGGCATTATTTGAAGTGTATGACGTTTGTAGTGAGTATTCTTCGACAAAATCCTCTGGAGATGTCTGTTGTTGTTGGTCACGGTTCACTGTTGTTGTTGCTGTTGTTGTATTATTATTCATAACTGTTTGTTCATCACTGGTTTCATTAGTGGTATTTGCTCCACCATCGGTATCGCTGTTATTGGGCCGTTCCGATTGCGATTCGGCATTTTTATGTTTTGTAATGCTATTCTACTCTGAATCGTGTTTAGAACTAGCCAAAGTGGACAGCATCATAGCCTGAACAAATAGAGATCGATCTGCACGATCCTTTTCAAGGCGTGCTAGTTCCTCCTCACTCAATGACGGTGTCATAAATTTCGATAGCAAGAACTGTGATGGCTGGCCACCATCGGATGCGTTTGCATTTCCAGTATTCCCAGCATTACCACTGCCAACTTCAACAACGGCTGGCTGTAGAAATTGACATGACGACAAACCGAAATCGTTAACCGTCAACACAGATGTATTCAATGGTACTTCTCTGGTATTAAGCGATGAGCCGCCACTGGTGCCGCCTACATTTGACTGCGATTGTTGAATCGATGATGTTGATGTATTATTCACAGTCCATTCGGTTGCACGACATCCACTTGCATCACTACCACTGCTACCACCACCACTTGGTGTGCCACTACTGCCACCTCCTCCTCCGCTACCACTGACACCACCGCCACCACCACTGCTGCTACCTCCTCCATTGCCAATTTCTTGCATAGTTGCATTTGAACTGGATGAGGAACCCATTGCGTGGGCTTGACGTCTTGGTAATCTTTCTAATTGTTGTCGAGTTGCCGTAACCTGCTGCCGTTCTAATTGAATTTGCATTTGTAGTTGCTGCAACTGAGATGTTTGCGGGACACCACGGCGCACACCGGACAATTGTGACAGTAACTCGGCAATCGGATCAACCGAATCACGACCAGACGGTGATAAAGCTGATAGGCCACTTGAAGAATTAACTAAAACATTGGACCTTCGAGATCTGGGCCCACCTAATGTACGTCCTGGAATTCGACGTACCCCACCACCATGACGTATTGCCGATGGCTCATCTAGAAATGATATCAGCTCTCTAGGACCAGTTCTATGTTCCAATGTTAAATGACCGGCAAAGTCATCTGTGACTAGATGCGGTTCACCACCCGGTAAACCAGCGCAAACTGGGCAAACAACTTCTAAACTTGTTTCTGTATGTTCTGAGCTAACATGTTCCAACAATGTTATATCGCTGAAACCCATTTTCTTACAATAAGGGCAGGTGAAACTTTGTGGATGATCCGAGTTGAGCATTTCTCCACTGAAAAATAACTCAATATCCGGTCTAGTTAGGATGCATTGCATAGCATGATCGGCTGAATGTCGTGTACTTGTAACACCTTCTTCATAGCAATCAGCACATAGATCGTAGTAATAGCAAATAAGACATTTGTATCGTCTACCATTGAAATTGCTCTTGAGACATAAATCGCAGCTAACTCCTTCATGTCGACTCATTATTCAACACAAAACAGAACTGCACTTTTTTTTCACCCCGAGAAATCGAGAGAGAAACAGTAGTACCACCACCTTTGCTATCTGCCTGTCGTTGTTTATTGGAAATTTCGCAAAAATACCTTCCGTCACACTACTATTTGGTGGGGTATATACACCTCCACCGCCACCCTCGACTTTAAACGCTTTTGCTTAATTCTCTAATTCTCTTCACCGTGTCAGCTACTACCGCTGTCTGTTTTCGGGATATTCTATGTCCTGTGTTCGGTTTTCTGTATTCTCTGGTCGGCGTTTGGTTTGATTTGGTTTTTCGATTCTGTTGTTGTTTCTCGAGCGAATCTGGAGCCTTGTCGGTTGAACTTAATTTCCAATCAACTTGGTCCTTCAATTCTGGTAGTAGGATCCGTTTGGGACACGATTTTCCTGGTTAACTTTATGTTCTTTCGATTTGTTTGTGTTCTCACGTACAACTCCCGGTTGCCTTTCGAGATTTCTCTTCCTAGATTTGAGATTGTTGGGTGGATTTGAGTGTGATGTCTTAGTTTACTATGATCCTTTCTGCTGCCGAATTCTATATTTCAATTGATTTTGAACTATGACGACGACGACGACTTGGTTGCTGTTGCTGTCGCCTGACATTCAAGAACATTGGGAATTGGGAAGAAAGAAAGTGTTTTCGTTTTAGATTTTGTGTATGTTTCACGTTAGCGTTTTGTATTTTATCGTTTTCCACTGGCAATCGGATGCATTTTCTTTGTTTGAAGGCGAAATTTTCCCCCCGTCAAAGAGGAGGAAAAAATAGAAGAAAAAAAACTGCTCGTTGAATGGTCGCGGTGGTACTTTGTATTCGTACTCTCCCTAAACGGATGACGGCCAAGATTCAACGCAATAACGTCAGACAATTCTTTTTTTTGTCTGAATTGCGTTCAAATTTGGATTTGCAAATTATTTTATGTAAGAATTCGGATGTAAGCAACTAGCAAACTAAAAAAAAAAAACGGAAACGAAACGAAAAATGTTTGAAATTCGTTTGCTTTGTGTGCTTTTGCAAATGTGGTAAAGGTCGTGGTACAATGAAATGAAAAAAAAAATTGTTGTATTAGTTGTGGTTAAGCTCATTAAATGTCGTTATTAATAGCATAACTACTTTTGGAAACCACTAATATACCATCACATTCTCGGCATGTGTGTCATTGACAACCTACGTTGGAATGACCAAATGCTGCGAAATATCTTGGCTTCCACTAGCTATCTAAGTTATACTTGTCTCCTCCGATCTAGTCTCAATAAATAAGGCATAACCCAAGATTGCAGACCAAATCTCACATATGGTCAGGTGCTCTCAAGACCACTCTGCACTGGCTAAATACGATTCAAAACCGTGCGATAAAACTCATAGGTGATACTAATATCAGAGAGCCAACTGGCACGTTTGAATACCGCCGTAATGTCTCCTGCTTTACCATGTGCTATTTTCACCGCCAGTAAGAATTCGCTCCTTTAAACCTTCAACACCCGTCGCGTTATAAATGCTCATCAATATACCTTCAAGCCAACCTTTGAAGGTGCACTGAAATATCGTAATTCTTTTGTAAGCCATACAACCAACCTATGGAACGCCCTGTGGACCTTTTGTGTTGTATCCATTACAACCTGCAAACATTCAAAACCAACGTACATCGGTATTTCTTTCTTCCCTCAAAACACAAATCGATAATAATAATAATAATTGGTAAATCTTACTAAAAGGCGAATGGCGACCGTTTCGAATGTGGCGTGTTCTACAAGTTTTAGCTACCAAGGGACCCAATAAATAAAATAAAATTAATTGAAGGGTGTTAGCTCGTTTAATTGGCATCCATTCATCTTTACATCAGAAGAAGGAGTTAATTCAATATTCCAAACAGAATCTTAGAATCGTTGGCCGAGGAGTCTTCCAAATGTAAAACTGAGCCTTGATCGAACTGGTGAACATGGCCTATGTTCAAACGACTCCTCAACGAAATCACTGACAACTGTGATCAATAAAAATATATTAATGAGCCCCAGTAGTTCACAAAGCCTAGTAAATTTATTCTCCCCTCTCGTTCACATAATATAGTTTAAAGTTAGAAGCTTTCCAACACCAACACACAGCAAGAATAAGAATAAGAAAAAGAAAAAAACTAACAGACTTCTGGCGCCTTTTATCCTATCGAAGGCGAAATCAAGATATCGATGGCCTGCTTTTCAACTTTGGATACAAACTAAAAAGAATTCTAAATGAGTTCGACAATTGAAATATCCTCTGAAAGGATTCTTACTATCTATCCAGACGTGTCTGGAATTTCTACTGCAGAAAAGCAAAGAAAAAGACCAGAAAAAAAACAACAAAAAACACTCGTGCATATCTAATGTGATATCTTTGTCACTGTCCACTTGACCTTTACATCCTCCTTATGTGCCTGCCATATGAACAAACAAACAGAACTGACTGACACCACCCCAAGTGCTTGATAGAGTTTAGTTCTCAAACAAAAACACAAAAAAAACCTCTTTGTCACTCAAAACACTTTCGCGTGACCGGAATCTCCAAAGACATGTGCCCCATTCATCCTTGCTCATATCTAATCAAAGAAACAGCCCTACCACTCTTTCCAGTAGGTTCAAATATGCTGAGATAACCATATCCGTCCATCTGAAACACCCTTTCTTGGGGAGGATGACCCGCAAGAAATCACTTCCTCAATATATCACCCAGTCTATTAGCAAATCCGTATCACTATGTATCCCCCGACGTTCCATGTGAAATAAACTTTGCATGTCCGCCCTGAGATAGACTTGAGTTGGGCCTCATTCTACAACAAAACCGCTCGAAAGGAAGTCCAATGAAATAGGAAAAATTCGTTCTTATCATATTATTATGACTTCTCATTTGGGAGTAATAAAAGGCATTGTGACGTCCACCACCCACCCCAGATTCCAGAACAAGGACATGCGAGTACCAGCTTATCTGTACATCTTCACCTATACGAACAAACGCCAATGGGGTGTGAGAAAATCCACGAGCAAGCGACCAGTCAGAGTATACGAGCACGAGTACATTTGCATTCGCTATCTGGAGTAGCAGGAACACCTTCAACCATCAAAAGTATAACGACTTCACCTGGCCGTGTTGAGTTAAGAATCTATTTTATAATAACTCACATAATGGTCATTCAATCCCAGAAATATCTCTTCCTGATAAGCGGGCAGTGTGACCAGAGTGGGATATTTGTAACAGTTTTATTGTACAATGGCCACTGCCTACGGATATCTCAGACGCTACAACGACGGAGAAATGCTGTGAGGAGATTAAACGCTGCAACAACCGCCAGAATCTAAAATATGACAACATTTCGTACCAAAACAACTGGCCTGCGTTTCATAACAGGATCGTCTACCCAAGGAGTTCGGAAGTTTTACTAAAAGGCAACAAGAACGTGCCAAACCATCAAGACCTGTAGAGATGAGCAAGGAAATTAAGTAGTAGAGTCACAGCCGATGCAAATCTGTCATACCCGTTCCCAAGCACCGGTTGCGAAAGGAGGTGCCGAGTCGCTGAGGAAACCATCAACAACATTCTGCAGTATGTATCTGAATACCCGCAAGCACAAATGGATGAGCACACGCATGTGCAGTGCATACGCATCCAGGCAAAGCACAATACAAACGTTTTGGTGAAGAAACTCACAAGATTGAGTCAACGGCGGCACCAGAGGCAGTTCCAGCGATGACCTCATTTGATCTGCTTCCACATGATCGGAGTATATGTTAGGTCTTATAATGATTTTTCGATATCAAGCCAGGTTGTTGAAATAGGGATGATTAGAGGGAGTTCCTCGATCCCACGACAGCGCTCAAACCTCCGTAGTGGACTTGTGTCCTCTACGGGATCTGGCCCTCCACGTTGGTAATTGTGCCCTCGGGTTAACTGCCCGACCAAGTTCCACACTTTGTGTTGTGAAACAACAGATAGCCTCGCATTTATATGGACTTACTGCAGTCGACTCCAGCAAAGGGAAAACAAACAACGACTTTCAGCTTTACATGTGGAATTGTCAGAGCCCGGAGGTCATAAGCCTTCTCAAGAAGTACGACAATTTGGGCCGGTTAAAACTAAGATGTTAAATTGCAAAGGTAGCACCAGGAGATATCATCGAAGCTACATCGCGTTTTCCGCACCATATCTAATTCTAAGGACGTTCCGAGGAGCCAACGTTAGCTCGACATTATTGTCAGCAAGTCCTCCGATATGTCGCATTTAATGTGTGAGATTTCTCACGAACATTTTATTTCTATTAAAAAATAACGATCGGCACATGAATCGAAATAAAGGCGCAAAAAGCGGCGCTCAAAAGAAGCACAAGAGCTGTTCAGAAACCCTGTAACCAAAGGAAAGAGAAAAAAGTACTCGTAGATAAGCCTTTGATCCGGGCTATACATTCCGTTGTCACGCAGAACGGACCATTCGCTTGGGCGTTAACATCCCACATTTCCGTTGTCCCGACCAAATTAAAGTAAAGACAACCGAACCGGGCAGCCTACCTGCCGAGCTATTGAAGGCTGCGGGTGATGACTTAGTTAAGAGCATACACTTACTCATTACCACGGTTTGATCGAAAGAAAGTACACTAGGTGATTGAAACGCAAGCATTGTTTGTTGGATCCCCAAGAAAGAAGAACCTCAAACTATACCCACTATAGAGGATTCAAAAAGTCCATCACGTACAAGGTGCTGTCTGCTATAATGTGTAAATGGCTAGAACCCTTTATTAAGAATCTGATTGACTTCAAACTCTACGGTTTTCGACCGGGTAAGTCCACAACTGACCAAGTAAATGCGCAAAGGCAGATCCTAGGGAAAACCCTATAAGTCCTGGTCTCATTTTCGATTTAAGTCCGCATGTGATGGCATCTATGGAGACGATCTTTTGAGGCTCTTGTCTGATTTAGACATGTCAGCCATTGTCTTCAGATTGCCAGTCTGTGCTCAAAAACGGGTTTAGACAAGGTGAGGCGTGATGTGATGTCAATTCTTAAATATCGTTCTCAAAAACTGTGCGAAACTCGTAAGGCAACGTCAGAGGCGCAATTTTTTAAGTCAGTAGTACGCTGATTACATTGTTTTAAATCAAAATCAGTGGTGCGTCACATTTCCTTCCGGAGCGCTGATGAAAAAGTCACATGACAACGCATCGTCTTGTTTAAGTCATTTTTGCCTTTCAATGTTTCGGTTCTGTCGTTACAGACCTTGACGGGGCAGCGTGCATTCTCCATCGTCATCCTGCATAGTCGAGTGAGCTTAGTAATTTAATTTGGTGGGGGCTAACGCTCCCATTTATTTCGCTTAATGCAAGTTTAAAGTAACTTAAAAACTAGGGCTTAAGAACTAACAAGAGTTAAGGGTTAGGAAGTAAGGGAATGGTGGAGGGGATCAAGTTTAAGACGAGAAGTGCTCAGGTTAAAATCAAAAAGGGGAAGGTTTGAGTTGACCTTAAAGAGCATGCGGGAGATTGGTTCGTTAGAGCTATAAGAGGTGCGGTGGGTTGGGATATAGAAGAGACGAGGATAGCGTAAATTACGAGGCTTAGTTTCGAAGGAAATAGAATTGTAAAGAGAAGCGCAGTCCACAGAACCAGAGAGCAGTCGATGAATGAAGAGAATGTCAGCTCCGTCTCTGTGTTTTTCGAGGGTATTCAGATTAAGAAGTTTACTTACAATACGTATGTAAGATAAATGGGTCATTCCAGGGTAGTCCAGGAATAGCAAATCGAAGAAAACTATGTTGAATGTTCTCGATTCGGGATATATAGGGTTTTCTAATAAGGACTTGACTACTTCTTTTTAAAATAAAACGCAAACCATTTGAGATATTTCAAAAACTTTATGAACTCGACTTCGTTCATATGGCCACCGCGGGCACGTTTGCAGCGGTCGATTCGTTGGACCCAATTTTCAACGACTCGGCCACACATTTCGGCCGAAACGGCTGCTATTTCGCATTCAATGTTGGCACTGAGCTCTTCCAACGTCGTCGGCGTGTTGGCATAAACCAATGACTTAACGTAGCCCCACAGAAAATAGTCAAGCGGCGTAAGATCGCACGAACGAGGCGGCCAATCGACTGGCCCATTTCTTGAGATAACACGCTCACCATACTTACTCTTCAATAAATCGATTGTAGCGTGTGCTGTGTGGCTTGTGGCATCATCCTGTTGAAACCACGAAAAATATGGCCCAATAACGCCGCCGGCACGCAAACCGCACCAAACAGTTATTTTTTGTGGATCAAGTGGTGATACATGAAGCACATGTGGATTTTCACCCGACCAATAACGCATATTTTGCTTATTGACGAACCCATTGAGCCAAAAATGAGCTTCGTCACTGAAGATGTTTTTTCGATGAAATTCATCACCTTGGCGCATCTTCTCCAGAACCCAATCGGAGAACGTACGTCGCTTCAAATGGTCCATCGGCTTCAATTCCTGAGTCAGCTTGATCTTGTATGGGTTTAAACCAACACCCTTACGCAAAGTACGCCATAATGTGGTCTGAGCAATGCCCAATTCTTGAGAACGCCGTAGAATTGACTGATTTGGATCGTTTCCTACGGACGCCAGCGATATTTTCGACACTTCGGCTAACCCGTTGTCTCACTGACACGGCAACATCACACAACGAATATGTAGACTCAAATTATTGCCTGTCTACTAGGGCGAGAATTACGACCGAAAATTGGAGTTAACGCTCTTAAAGTTGCAGTCACCGATTCCGAATTTCGGTAGAAAATTTTTATAATTTTAATATATTTTAAATTACCATGATGAAAATGTTGAGTTTACTGAATAAATTGACAGTGACCGTTTGATGATTAGTGAAAGAGTGCGTTCACAAATTAAATTCAGAGTTGCCAAGTCCCTATTCGAAAACCCTTTACCATATGAATTCGCTGTAAATTGGGACCACACTTGGGTGGCATATTCGAGAAGGGGCCGGACCATTGTTTGATAAAATCGAGCGATGAGTTTGCCCTAAGGATTATCTCATCAATATGCGAACGGAAGTCTCTGTCATATAAAATTCCAAGGTCGCGAAGGGATTGAACCTGGGGTACAGGTTGGTCACGCAGAAAATAAAGTCGAGAAGGATATTGATTGGACTTACGAGACAAAGTCATAGATTGGCATTTGGAGACATTAATCTCAAAGCAATTTTTTAGACACTAAGTGTCCTATCGAGGTCTTCTTGAAGGAGAATAGAGTCTTGGGATGTGGAAATAGTTTTGGAGAACTGAGTATCATCGGCGTAAATGAATACGGAGCAGTGCTTAATAATCCTCTCAAGATCGTTTATAGTTAAAATGAAAAAGAGGGGACCTTGATGGCTGCCTTGTGGGACACCAGAAGTGGCTAAAAATGGAGTTGAGAAGGCGAACGCTATAGTGACGGTTCTCCAGATAAGAAGATATCGATTTTAACAATATGGGGTCAGTAGGGGTGCTAAAGCTAGACACGGCTCTATAGCTACTCCATAGGCGGTGTCATAAGAGGGTTTGAAATCGATGGATAGGTGCTATACGTATATGTATATCAATTTGGATTTGAGTTTTTTCCAAGATCTGATGTTGCGAGTATGTGAAAATATTATGGATTTTCCTGGTCTAAAACTGCACTGATCAGTCTCTTGACTAAGAGGTTTTAGCGTTCAAAATAGTCCGGCAAACAGGATTTTGTATGCGATGTGAAGGAGGCTTATTCGCCTGTAATTGGCCCAGGAAGACCTCGATTCCTTCTTTAGGATCAGACAAGCAAAGCTGAGGTTTCTTTCGTCGACCCAGATTTTAGAGATGAGTCGATATACATATGCTCCGTATACAATCATAACCTGCTGCTTCAATGATTCAAACTGCTAGGCAGTTAAGCTATTGGATCTAGCAGTTTTGTTAGACTGACTTTATCTCCTTTAATGAAAATTTTGAATATCACCCTCCAGCCTGGATGGTCCTTTCTGTCTAACGGTGAGATGTAGGTCGTCAGCGCCGTTTAACTATGACTATGCTTCTAATATGAGGTTTCCTTCTGTTCGGGCTTTAGACCTTTGTCATGTTCGTTATATTTCTTGGTAAAACTTTCGAACTTAATTTCTCTGGTAGCAGCTCTCTAAGGCCTCTATCGTGCTTTTGGTCGTTGGGACAATGTTCTTTTCTACTCTTCTGCTCGTAGAGCTCGCAAGCGCCTTTCGTTTTTTTCTGCAGGACTGCAGGCAATCTCGTGATTACATTATTCGTTGGTAGCCAAAGCATTTTTAGCTAGGTAGTTGAACAAAGAGTTACAGATGAAACCAAGCGTATAAGAGGCATCGTTTCTGAAGGCTCATTAACCAGCAGTGGTGTTTCTGGTATTTCCTAAATTGAGACTGGCTGCGATCGTTTTCTGCGGTTGTCATCTTACCCGCGACTTTTCGTAGATCTGAAATTGTTTACTAATTATGGTAACGTTTTGCCTAGGAAGGAAGTCATGCAATCATTCAGTCCCTGCACAGTTTTTCTGTCGTGTTAAGTCTGATTTCCGACTACGCTACCAAAGACGTTCTCTTTTCCATTTTTTGAGTCTAACACAATCTTAGCATAGTATCATAGTTAGGTAACTATTCAAGGAGTTGACGAATTGTCGTCAACCATTTACTTAAGTTCCAGAGGCCTAAGATTTCTTTGACTTCGTTTGCCTTAGCCAAAGAATTTATATTCTAATATGCGCTGATTTTATTCTCTATTGCTACCCCAATAAATGCCGATCAGCTTCACATTACTTCCTGATTTAACGCCTGCACATGACATGTTCACTGTACCAATATTACACGTGCAGATCCGAAAATTTGTATCCCTTTTTCGCTGGTAAGTGAAACTCGAGGCTGGTTGCTCATTCATTTCATTTCCCCTTCATATGCGCCTGTGAGGTCTATGATTGACACAACAAAAATGGTTCATTCGGCCTTGTACTTGACTTCTTGCCTGATGACAACTGAGAAGTAATTTCATGTCGCAAGAGAATGCAACATCATTACTACGGAGATTCACCATCTGAAGGTCCCCCAGAGATGCACATACTCGTAATTCCATTCAAGGACACGAAATTTTAGCTTGAAGAAGGAAGACGCATGTTTTAGGGTAACTAGAAGACAAGGTCATCTTCAGATATTTATTAAGGCCTTAAGGGAATTCAACCTAACATTGATCGAGGATGAGTATGCATTCCGGCTTCGTAAGTTACCAAGTGAGCAGAGAAAGGCTACCATCCAGATTGGAAAGGACGGCATCCTTTCGTTTATGGGTCAGGTATGACCAAGCGAACTAGAAAACGTCGTTAGCCGACCCCACAGAAGCGTACTGAGGTCAATTTTAGTGCATTATCATGAGCAAAATCCTCCTAAAGCAAGGAAGAAAATTCTTCTTGTTGTCTTCTATACCTGACAACTGTTACCATGCAAATAAAGAGTCACACATTCACGTTGGAGATCCTGATGAAAGTGACATCATAAATCGTTTCAGGACCTGGGTAATAGTTTTGAAGACATCATGGGTTGTGACTATAGGCGCTGCCAATAACAAGGAAAAGTTACTTCCTCTGTGGGCCATTCAAATGGCAGAACTTTAATTACGAGGTGTTGATGCTTTAAGTCAACAGAAAATCGGACAGCAAGTGCTTTACGTCTACCCTGGTCCAAAATGTCAAAATTTTGAGCGACAATCGGTTCTCAATCATTCATTGGAAGGCCATGAAGTTATGAATATCTACGATGAAGTCAGACGGAGTTTCCCGTCAGCAAAAAAGGAGCTACAAATCCACTTAATTATCTATCAAATCTACTCGTTATAAAGGTGGAAGATGTCGAAAGATGGGTAGCCCAAAGCCATAAGACGGAAGGTCATATGTGTAGGCACGATAATGTTGGACAATTTACCGAAGAGAAGACGCTGCAAACGATGAAGCACACATTTTGGTAAGCCAAGAAGTTGCATTGAGTTAAGTCTGCATTAAAGAATAACCGGGACCTTCATAGCTCCACTCATAAAAATTCTTCCCGTTCATTCGAAATAGATTGCACACCTAGACTTCTTGGACCAATTTAGACTGGAAAGAGGCAGATCCTCGTACGTATTTACCATGCGGAAATTTCAAATTTATTTCAAGCAGCAGGAGGTGATATACGAGTATGCTGAATGATCCCTACAATATTGCACGAAAAATCTCTACGCCCGTGCGGGTTCCAAGCTTCTGATTGAAGAGTAATCTAACCGACGACGTTGACAGGCATTTTAGTTCTTAGAAAGGGATTAGGAAATTCTATTTAGAGCGGAGACTACTCGTACAACGCAAGTAGGGAACATCTGAAGAATTAAAATTCCGCCGGCCATCATTATTTAAGTTGAGCTATCTAGTCTTGGTCTCGCAAACCCCTGAAGCTGGCCACACGGTTGTCAATTCACTACAAAAGAAGGATGCGTACGCATTTTCGCAAATGACAAAGTCTACCCCAAAGGGACGAAAGCAAAACAAAAGATAAAAACATAAAAATACAGAAAAAACGAGGTAAGCCAGGATATCAAATAAGAATAACAAGACGAAAGGCTGTGGCCGCGACCGGGACTCCTCGTGCTCCGACGAAATATGTAACATAACGATACTAAAATAATTTCATCCGAAAACTCTGCCCCAGGGATGAGAAGCTGGAGAAGGAGTTATAGATAGAGTGGTTGGTCAGGCTATCTAGATCTACCTCCAATGTCCTGAATGTTGTTATTGAAGAGGGAAGAAATTTTTTTGTTTTTTTTTTTTGTTCTGTTTCCACCCCGACTGGTCTCATTCCATTCTTATCCTAGCGCGTCTGAACTTTTACCTTTTCTAATGAATAAATGCGAGGACATAGAACGTCAGATATATCCTCGCACCATCGCACTTGTCTAGAGTAGGTGGCAGTGGAATGGACAGGGTAATTCCGCACAAAAGTGGTAGGATAATACCCATAACGTCATAATCAGCAAAAGGTCAGGAGAATCCTGATACTGATGCTGATGCTGATGCTGATGCTGATGCTGCTACTCCTGCTCCTGATGATGATATTGAAGTTGAAGCTAAAGTTGAAACTGGACGAAATTATTTCTAGCGATGATGATGCGGTACGGATGGAATGGCACCGTTCGGTCGTCGTCATTGTCGGTCGTTCTCGGTTGGTGTGGTTTTGGTTGCCTTTCCGATGATCATAGTCGTAGTGCGGATGAGAAGTATGGGGTATTGGTGGTCCTGTCAGTTATGTAGTTCATTGGGTCGTCTCTAACCGAGTGTTATTTGTCCAGAATCCATATTTTTGTAGTCGGGTGTCTTTGGTAAAGGACGACGGACGGGCAGACAGCTATTCGCAGCTTGTTTTCGTTTTTATTAATGTCTGTGGGATTTCTGGTCTAGTGCGGTACGGTAACCGGCATACGGTTCATATAAACTTATGTTGATGATGAGAGTTCTGTACCCAAAATGCGTATGGCATACTGCGTATGACTAAACTACGGATGAAGGTCAGTATGGCGCGTTGAAATGGGAATTGAATATTTGGCTTCAGGTTGGGTCCGTAGTAAAGTCTGGCAAATGGTGGCCATTTCTTAGAGCAGGGGGTGCAGAAGGCTACCATTAAATGACATTACGGTTGTTTCGGTTGTTTTGTGGTTGAAAAGTGGATTTCGGAAAGGTTATAGTGTAGCTAAGTTGTTTTGTCGTTTGGGAAGCCACTCAAATACGCCTGACAGAGTTTCTTGAAATTTTTTGGGTCTTGGGTTGTCATTTATGTCGAGCTGGGCAATAGAAGGATGTACGCTTGATTAAATGATGAAGTTCAGGCGCACACATGTGGATCCAGTGGAATCCCAACTGCCTTGCAAATAATCCCTTTCCCTTGAAATTGCTTAATATCGGTTTCAGTAAAGATTTTGGGCGTGGATTGTTTTTCTTTGTATTTTTGGCAACCAGTAAGTGTGGATAGTTTCATCGATTTTGTGTCATACCCAGCATCAGGTATCGGTGATTAGAACTATGCTGTTGGATCTACAGTTTTAGACTCAAATAAAAGCAAAATGATATTCCAATGACCAATCGACACTACGACTCAAATAGTCATCCAAAGCCCCCTTTATGCCCAAGTTCACTGTGGATCATTGTTTACAGCGTACCATAGGTTCTGGCATACAATAGATCAGAATGTAATCGCCCTGATATACGTGTATTCCCACCACGGACACCAGATATGATTGTAAGAAGCGGATGGAGTGACCGACTCAAAGTATTTCTAGGGTTAATAGAGGCAGACAGTCAGAAAGATTGAATGGGAAGCCTTATTCCTGTAATTAAACAGTGAACACCGTGCCATCATATTCGAGACAGAGGAACCAGATCAGTTTCGGGAGCGAAACTACACTCCAAGTATACAAAAGCGGGATCGTTGAAATATTCGAATACTCTAGAGCACGATGTAATGATTGCAAAGAAGGGGGCATCCCCATACACTGGTGTAATGAAGATAAAACTACTGGGGTTCTTGCAGTGTCTGTTGGAGCAGGCCTAGCGTCTTAAACAGAGGCAGCTGCAGGCCGAAGCTCTAGGACAAAAGGCATAGGTCCGAGCCCTTACACAACGCATTACAATCAGAAAGCACTTCGGATTCGAACTGATAACGATAGCCGAGATCAGATCGCTACGACAGACGTATGGACACACACAGAGTGTACTAATTAGCCTCCCTGTAGGAATCGGAAAAAAGATGCTAGAAGCAGGAAGACTAAAGGTAGGCTGGGTAAACTGCCGGGTCCGCCAAAAAAAGATGCTAAAGAAGTGTTTCAAATGCCTAGAATTTGGACACGTAGCAAGCAGATGTGAGTGCACAGAAGGCCACATAGCAAAAAATTGCAGCGAGGCGCCGTCATGCATGTTCTGCAGGGAAATTGATCCGAAGAACGTAAAACACGTAGCGGGCAGTGGAAAGTGCCCAGTCTTCAAGAAAGCCATGACTAGCATACAATGATGAAGGTCATACAAATAAATCTTAATCACTGTGAGATAGCTCAGGATATCCTGAAGCAAACAGCAAGAGATGAGAAAGCGGATGTGGTCCTGACAACCGAACCATATAAAACTCTCGACAGCAGTATCTGGATATGCAACAAGACAAAGCAGGCCTCAATATGAATATGCGGGAACCACGCCTTTCAAGGCATCAACTTCTACAGCTGCTACGCGCGACCTAGTTGGACACTCAACCAATACCAAGCAATGCTGGACAGGTTGATAAACAATGCGCAACACAAAACTGATGTGATTATTGGACGAGCTTGGGCTTGGAATGGGGCAGTAGGCTAAACAACGAAAGGGGGCGTACACTCTTTGAAGCATTTGCATCTCTAGACATGGGTTAGCACATAGAGGAAGGAGAGCAAATCAAGATGCTTCAAACGTATGTGCGACGAAGCGGATATCAACCCATGGAGCACGCCTGCAGAATGGTTATGACCAAACTGAAATCCTGCAGGTTTCCACAAATAACGTGCCAAAAACACTGATAACCATAGTGGAGCACTTGTTCCCCAAAAGTTTACACAACATGGTCGCAATCGTCCGGGAAACAGAAATATAATATACGACAGACTGCTGACTGTAGCAGAGGAGAAGGGACCCCTCTCAAACCACCAGTTTGGATTTCGAAAGTCACGCTATCCAAACAGTAGTCGACATTGCGTCTGCAACCATAGAAGGGCATTCTAGGAGATGGGGCTCAAAAAAGTACTGTGCGGTGGTGACACTAGACGTCAAAAACGCGTTCAACACTGCCGACTGGTGCCAAATAAGGCTACTTACTACCTGCTAAAAATAATCGCCAACTATTTCACGAACAGGAAGTTACGGTATGACACGGATGAAGGGGTTAAATACTACACCATCTCCGCTGGGGTACCGCAAGGATTAGGGATTAGTTTTAGGTCCACTCTAGTGGAACCTAATTTACGACGTAGTATTGCGACTAAGGCTGCCCGAAGGAGTCAGTGTCATCGGATTCGCAGACGATATAGCTATCGTGGTCGTCGCAAAACACACCCATGAAGTCGAGTCAACCACAAACGCAGCCAGTGTTCAAATAAAGCAGTGCCTCGAATCTGCGGATCTTGAACTGGCGGAACAAAAAACAGAAGCCGTTCTTATTACGAGCAGGAAAACCGTGGAATATATCAATATTCAAGTCGGTAACCAGAACATTTGATCGAAAGAAGCGGTAAAGTATCTAGGGGCGATGTTAGACAACCGGCTGCGGTTCAAACAACATGTGGACTACGTGAGGAAAAAAGCGTCAGCGCTACAAGCGGCACTCTCCAGAATACTGCCGAATGTTGGCGGACCTGGATACGCAAACCGGATCCTCCTAGATAAAGTGGTCAGCTCGGTTATTCTATACGCGTCACCAGTCTAGCCAGATAAGCTGAGAAGGAAAGAAACAGGCCGGAAACTGTCAGCGGTATAACGATTCGTTGCACTAAGGACAATAAGCGGCTATAGGACGATATCGGACGAATGGGATGATGGAATGATTCCCATCGACATCCATGCGGACGAGATGAGGAGAATTTACCTCCGGAAAACCTCAATGCCAACTCATGCAAAGGCAATAAGGAGAATGAAAGAGGAAGAAAGAAAGGAAGATGGATTTTGGATACCTTGATTCCAAAAATCGATGCATGGATGAACTGCAACTATCACCTTACGCAGTTCATCTCTGGTTATGGCGGATACCGAAAGTCCCGAGTGTCCAAATCAGGAGGACGTGAAGCATGCAATTTTCCTTTGCGGACGCTTCGCGGAATGTAGAGAAAATCTACAAGACCGCCAGAGGTAATTAAGAGAATGGTGGAGTCGGAAGAATACTGGCTAAATATCTGCGGATTTGTAAAAAACTGTGCAGACCGAACTACGGAGAATAGAAGCCGAAAGAAGAGCGGCAGAACCAGCCGAAAAAATAGAAACACCGGAGTAGCATGAATTGCTTGCCAGTCCCGCGAAGTAATACCTAACGGCAGTCCCGCGGAGAGAGTGGTTGAAGGACGTAGGGGTATTGATGAGTACGTAGGCGCACTCCTGGCATCGAATATTCGGGTGTTGCGAATCGTACATCTTGGCGGCACGGGCTACCGCATCTTAAGAAGATTACCACATCCATTGGAGCAACCAAGAAAATAACAAAAAAGCCACAGGTGTACACGGCGATTGCTGTGCCAGATATTGGCTTTTACTCAACACTCTCAAACTGAGGTTGCCTCCTTTACCAGATAAAGGAAGCAGACTAATCTGACTCATCTAGACATCTCCAACGAAGCTAAGTATTTTGGTGTCATCCTACAAACTTCTTGGGACTTAAAATATCATGTCGAAATTCTCGCAGACATTATCGGGCTTCTGGCAGTGTAAAGGAGATTTTAGAAAGACGTGGGACTTGTCACCGAGGAGAGTGTTTTGAATCTACATGGCTATGATAAGGTCAATTATATCTTTTGGATCGATTATCTGGTGATAATTTAGGCGAACACTTCACTTCGACCAGGAACGATCTAACTAGGCTGTATGGGAGGCTTACACTCTGACACCCGGCGTTGTTTTAGACGCATCGATGAATCTGAGTCACATTGATGATGGTACATGGTACAAAATGCACTAAAATTCTGACAATTTTGGGCGCCGACTATTTCTTTATCCTTGTCTGATCGACTTTCCCTGCGCCCAGGTATGGTTTCGGCCAGAATTCATCCCGAGATCTAAAATTTTTTCCATCAGGCAAGTATTGCAGACTTCGGAACAAGTAGAAATCTGAAGGTGCTAAATCTGGAGAATAAGGCGATTTGCACCATGAAGATGAACGTTATTCTGATAGAATAGAACGCCCCTTCGATTAACCAGACCAGGCCGTTTCTGCTCTAGAGCCGACGTTGACAGTAAACTTATGCGGTGATAGTCCGGTTGTGAGGCAAGAACTCACAATGGATTATTCCATCAGCGTCCCACCATACAGCAGATTAAGGTCTTCTGTCATTAAGCCATTGGAGTCGACGTTTAATGTTATTGTAAAGAATCCATTTTTCATCGCCGGTCATGATCCGGTTCAAAAACCGTTGTTGATTGCGACGCGATAGAAGCGCAGTACAAATTTCGGTACTTTACTGAAGATGCCATCGTCTAGCTCTTCTGGCCTACCCAGACAGGGTTCATCCTTGAGGTCAAAATTGCCATTTCCAAATTTTCAGTTCAGCCACTTGGACTCGCTGAGAACACCATCTCCATACAAATTTTGAATTTCTACAGTGACTTCACTCCCATTCTGGTTTCTCTGGTACAAAAACAATAAAATATACCGAATATGCTCTTCCGATACATCTACGAGTATTTCAAAATTCAGTTAAAAGTGCTTACCATTATGTCATCAGTCTTTACTGCTTACTCATTTAGGTCCTCAGACCTATTATGTCCGTAAGACGCATTCCACTCGCAATGCACTTATGACCTTTACGAAGCGAATGCCCAATCCACTGCTACTTACGTCTTCGTATGATAGAGTGAATGGGTTCCTGAGCTGTTCTCGCACTCGCATGAAATTCATCATTAGAGAAACGGTTGGGCCAGAAAATCCACCTTTTTGGTAGATCAGTAGAGATAATACTCCCAAGATAGTGAAAATTCTCTACCATCTCTACCGGTTGTCCAGAAATCTCTATTTGGTTAGATGAGGAAGTTCAAATGCTGATTCTTTTTGTTTTTGCCGTATTGGTCCTTAGTCCAACGATTTCAGCTTCACCCTTGTTGTCATTTGATGGATATCCATGATCCTATGAGAGAGTAGGCATACGTCGTCCACATAGTCCAAATGTTTGAGGTGTGATTTCAGAGTCCCTGAATCCTAAATTTCCAGCCGACCAAGCTGCATGCAGTACATCACTTATCACCAACAGAAACAGTATTGGTAACAGTATACAACCCTGTCTAACCCCTACTTTGGATTTCAAACTCCTCTGACACCCTTCCTTTATGTAGCACGTGATATTTGGATCCATCACATGTAGCCTTGATAATAGCAATCATGATTTTAGCTATTATCTTGGCTACGCAGGCAGCACGCAAATGCCTCTCCAGTTTTCGCAATGCGTGAGGTAGGTCTCCTTTCTTTGGGAGCTTGACAATCATTCCTTTTATCCTCGCGTCAGAAAAACTCTCTGTTTCCCAAGCACTCTCAATGACTGGGTGCAGGAGCTCACTCGATGTTGTTGTTGCGCTACTCGCAAGAGCTCTGCGGGAATACAGTCAAGTTATATCCCTAATACTGATTTCGATAAGGGCTTCAGCATTAAATTGACTTTGTACAGGGTGCGCCATCTTCTATATTTGGCTTGAGCTCGTCAATGGTCTGAGGCGTGCTGGCGAACATTTTGCTTTTCAAATAACACCACGAAAAGAAGTCCGGAGGAGTCAAACCTGGAGATATAGGTGGCCAGTCCATGTCGCCATTTTTTGACAGCACACTCCAAGGGATTTTCGTTGCAGAAACTGCATTGTAACTGTCCACACCTTTTTCACACATTTGTGGGCAGCATAATGAGACAACATGCACCGATATCAATTCCCATCGACTGTTTTGGCGCAAACGCCGGCCCAAACAGTCACTTTTTGGTCATGCAATGGTGTTTCATGGATATCGTGTGAATTCCGTTCCCCAAATGCGGCAATTTTCCCTGTGTGAAATGGGCCTCGTCGGTCATCAAAATTTGCTTCCAAAAATCAGTTTCAGTGTCAACCATTCGCATGGCTGTTTGGCCGTATTCCAAGCGACCTGGACGGTTTGTCGGCAATGTTCTTGGAGTCAATTGCACTTTATACGGAAACAAATGCAAATCGTCGTTCAAAATGCACCGCAAGGTGGTTTCACATGTGGGCTCTCGGCAACACTGTCTCTTATCGCTTCAACCACTTCATTGGAACGTCTTGGGTGTTGATGAACGGCATGTCGACGATCTCCCACTGTCCCGTGCTCAAATGGCTGGAGAGATGGTGAAAGCCATCTGGAAGGCCGTCCTAGAGTACCTGCTCTGTCTTTATAGCAAATGTATTGCTTGCAGCTACTTCCCCAAGGATCGGAAGGAGGCAAGTGTGTTTATGATTCTAAAGTCCACTGATAAGAATAGGTCTGACCCTATATCTTATCCAAGCATCAGCCTGCCTCCGGTACTAGGAAAAGTACTGGAAAGGATTATGGTGGAAAGGGTTTCTCAGAGCATGACGGAACCAATGTCCCCCTTCCAATTCGGCTTTACAAAAGGCATGTGTGTTGAGGATGCATGGTCTTTCCTAAAAGACAGAGTCCTAAGAAGCAGCGCCTAGGTGGTTATAGGCATCTTTATTGATTTCAAAGGTGCCTTTGATAACCTGCACTGGCAGCGAATAGTAACCAGGTTGCAGGAATTGGGCTTTGGGGAAGTTATTTTTCCGACAGAAAAGCGAGTGTGGTAAATACGCACGACAGCGTCTCAATTAGTGTTGAGAGAGGTTGCCGCCAGGGGTCCATCTGTGGTCCTTTTATTTGGAACCTGACGATGGATCCACTCTTGTGGCGACTAAATGAGCTCTGTGGGTGCTGCGCCTATGCAAATGACCTGCTCTTCATCCTCGAAGGTCAGTCCAGAGACCAAATCGAGGTATTAGGAGAAAGAGCTCTGGCAGTCGTTACTCAATGGGGAGAAAGCGTTGGGGTAAGTGTGTCGCAGGATAAGACTGTTTCAATGCAGCTTAAGGGCACATTGAATACAAGAGGTCGGGCTCCTGCGATACATTTGTGACTGAGGTTCGAATCAGACAACAAATGCTGAGTGCTGTAGGCCAGGTAAGGTGCATTTTGCGATCTGACTGGGGACTTAACAGGCGTTCTGTCGTATCATATATATGGAGCATCTGTATTGAAAGACAGGGCTATTACTGTGGCTGGCCGTAAGCGGATCTAGTCTTGCCAAAGAGTCGCCTTGTTTGGGTGTTTACCTGTGTGCCACACAGTGTCACCTCTGGATTTGGAAGCGATACAACGTGGTATTGCTTTCAAGATCAGAAAAGGTCTCCCTCTAAATGGGAGAGATTGGATTTCCCCGGAAGAAGTGAATGAAAGCGTAAAACCTTGCTACACGCATGTGTTCTACCTAGATGGCAGGGTTACTTACGGCTTCCTTAGGGATGTGCTAACCACGAGAGTATTTCCTGAACGGAACTTTACCCTCAGCCTGGGCTTCTTGTTGACTGGGCACGGCTCTCTTAATGCATTTTTGCATAAGAGAGGGCTTTGCGGGGTTGCGAGCTGCTCATGTGGAGCTTCATGTCCTATGTGAGTGTCCCAATTACTCCGACATTAGGGACTTGCAGGCTATAGGCATCACCTTTAACGGTTTATCAGTTATCACTGATACCGTACGGTTCGAAAGAACCCGTATTTTTGCAAAAGAAGCGTTTAATAGAAGACGTAGTAGGCAGCTAGCGGGTGGAATTTAAGAATGTAGAATTTTGTCTAAAGGCCGCCAGTCCTGGGCAGTGAGGTGCCCAACCGGAAGCGATCGCAAGGTTGCGAAGCTCAATCGGAAGCTATATTCTGGTACCATGGGAGGTCGGGAGCCCCCGGAACTATGGTTCCGGCCTGATCCAGGACTTGGCCCCCTTGTGGGAGTATCGTGGTGGCTGTAGGTTTGTACCCAAAATCGTGGAGAGAGTACACCTAATAGAACTTGGACATCTCATGGCTTAGCATATGTTGTAGTGCACTACGACCTGTGTTAAACCATGGGATTTCTATGGAACCATTTGGTCTGTGGAGTTGCATTGCAACCGGGTGCCATGACCCACAGAATGGCGGAGGTATTAGATAGGCCTCCAGCCTTCACCAAAAGGGAAGTTCGTGCCTTACACACGACTTCGAATCTGGTACTGGTGGTAGTACTTGTGCTACCCGAAGGGCGCTTATCAACACATTCACGGCACCCTACCTACGTAAAACACAAAAGACACCTGTCCCGTGCTCCACAAAATTCAACACCAAACAACGAATAGTGTTGTCATAGGGTGCTTGTTGGCAACGATATTTTCGACGATATGCACTTTGAGTTAACACAACTGAATGAATATTGTCAATGTACAGTTGTAAGTAAATATTGGGAATAAATTACGAAATTGTGAGGATAAAATTACAGTCTCTTGCATCTGTGTGGCGTAAACCCATAAGCCAAATAATACATAAACAAGTTTATGACAGATATCGACGCCTTGACAAGCCAAGTTCAGGGGAACTGCACCCAAATTACATTTGTCCTCATTGACTATCGCTCATATCTACACGGATTTGGACAGTATACGAGTAAATAAGCTTTTTCTCCGAAATGTCCAGACCAGAAAAAACATATTAAGTATGCATTGCAGGCGCGTTATGGAATCCACAGTTCCTAATACGTCCACCACCTGCGAATATCCACCTATATGATACAAAATTCCATTTATTGTAGTTCTAAAGTTCAAATTCAATATAAAAGGATTCCTTTTGCACTTGCTTAGAAATCGTCCTCTGTCACACACCTTAGACCCTTCGTCTAACCACCACGATCCTTCACTATCTTTCCCCTCCCTCACAATAAAATATTCAATAACTGACTAGAGCTCAGTGTCACGAAACTCGCATTCCTGGAATTTGCCCTTATGAAATCTTATAGTGATTTCACTTTAATATCTCCACTGATATCCTGTAATCTTAAGCGCTGAACGCACAACAGCTGTAAAATGAAGACATTGCAGAACACACCTTAAACACTCTGATAGCTGGAAGTGTCATTGGCAATGGTAGAAAAAAAAAGCAAAAATCATGGAAATCTTCGTGTCGTCGTGTGTTTGGGGAATTTCAAATGTTCTCGTCGTTATCTTCCGTTTGTGAACCATTTACAGTGAAATCCCCCCCTCCACAATCAAAAAGCAACTCTCTCAGATTCAATCCACGAGTTCAGGTTGTTTTTTTGTTTCTTCCTTTTATTGCTTGTTTATCTAAACAGCCACTGCGCGGGATTACTCGTATTTACGTTGAAGCTCCTCTGGGATTTGCAGTGGCAAAGGCACACAAAATTAGCTCCAAAAATATTCTGATAATTGGTGGACACATCTGTTGGTGATAGCCGCAGGTAAGGCTGAAGGTCAGAGGTATTTTCAGTTGGAAATAATACCATACGAGTATTTGTATCTTTTCTGTGGATTTACTGGTTGGGAACGGATTTATTGAAAAGGAAAAACGATTGAAATTATTTTTGCATGACATATGTAAATTAGCAATAAACAGTTTATGAAAAAACTTAAAAAATTTTATTCAAATCTTTAATTCTAATACAGGGTTTTCCAATAAGGACTTGACAACTTTTTTTTTTAAAATAAAACGCAAACCATTTGAGATATTTCAAAAACTTTATTATCGGCATGAAGTAGAATCAAAACATTTCTGAATGGAACTCGACTTCGTTCATATGGCCACCGCGGGCACGTTTGCAGCGGTCGATTCGTTGGACCCAATTCTCAACGACTCGGCCACACATTTCGGCCGAAACGGCCGCTATTTCGCGTTCAATGTTGGCTCTGAGCTCTTCCAACGTCGTCGGCGTGTTGTCAAGCGGCGTTAAATCGCACGAAAGAGGCGGCCAATCGACTGGCCCATTTCTTGAGTTAACACGCTCACCATACTTACACTTCAATAAATCGATTGTAGCGTGTGCTGTGTGGCTTGTGGTATCATCCTGTTGAAACCACATGTCGTCCAAGTCCATATCTTCCAATTCGGGCCAAAAATAATCGGTAATCATGGCGCGATAATTCGGCTTCAATTCTTGAGTCAGCTTGATGGGTGTAAACCAAGATCCTTACGCAAAATACGCCATAATGTGGTCTGAGCGATGCCCAATTCTTGAGAACGCCGTGCAATTGACTGATTTGGACCGTTTGCTACGGACGCCTGAATGGCAGCGATATTTTCGACACTTCGACCAACCCGTTGTCTCACTGACACGGCAACATCACACAACGAATATGTAGACTTAAATTTTTGCACTAAACTTGTTAGTGCCTATCGACTAGGGCGAGAATTACGACCGAAAATTGGAGTTAACGCTCTTAAAGTTGCTGTCACCGACTCCGAATTTCGGTAGAAAATTTTTATAATTTGCAGACGTTGCTCTTTCGTGTACTTTACCATGATGAAAATGTTGAGTTTACTGAATAAATTGACAGTGACAGTTTGATGATTAGTGAAAGAGTACGTTCACAAATCAAATTCAAAGTTGTCAAGTCCCTATTGGAAAAAAACCCTTTACAATATACAATATACGGTGTGAGAGGGGACATGTCGAAGTCTGGTGTGTTGGTCTTTTATGGTAATAGTCCGGTGTGACGGGCTCAAAAAATCGATTTTTCTTTTACATTTTTCGGGAGAAAACCATCTTAAAAATATACCCTAAAATTTTCAGACCGAAATCTATACATACGAGTATAATAAAACTGTAAGGTGTCACAGTCTTTTGTTACCTAATGGCATGAGAACCGCTCTATAGATTCGGGTGAAATTTTTTTTAAATGTTAAAGTCTTACTCCAAGAAGGACATGTCGTTTTTTACTCAGCCCACTTTTTGTGAGCGTTTTTGTAGCTTTGATTGTTTTTTTTTACTGACTCCTATTACTCGGGTAATTCATATCCAATACAAAAAAAAAGAACAAAAAAGGGGGACATCACTTCCCTTAATATTTTAAGCTATCCATCAGCTTTCTGCTTCATCTAGAAGCTGAGCTACAGACCAAAATCTAACATGATAAAACTTAAAAAACGATTGTTCCTAATCGCTTTTCTGCTTTGGGGTGGTGGTGGGCGCACATCGAAAGCACATTACCTTCAACAAAGACGGTGTGTCGTTTTCTCTGTTGGATCGGAACGAAAGAGAAGTATGCACATGTGTGTGGTGTGGTGGAAGAAACACACCATTTAGTGTGAGTAAAAATTGCTTTCTGCGAGTTTAACGAAAATCTGTTACTCACTCACATAATGTTGAAACTTCATACATATAACTCTCGGTGTCAAATGCATTGATGTAAAAATAATTACGATAAGTCCCAGCAATAAACCCCAAAATAAATACCATCTGCTCATTGTGTACATAGAACGCGGCACAATAAAATTAAACGAACTCAGGCGTAAAATACCGAATCTACTCAAAACAATTATCCATTGGCATTACAAAAAGGGAAATCCTGACAAAGTAACTCGGTGTTATAGTTGCCAATTGTTCGATCATGGCTCTATGAATTGTCATATTCGTAGCTTCTGTGCGGTTTGCTCCGGCAATCATAAAACATCCGATTGCAAATCGAATGTGACTATTCGATGCGCCAATTGCAAAGGGCCACACAAGTCATCCAACCCAAACTGTATCAGCCGCAAACAATACCTGGACTTGAGGCAAGGACGCTCATAAAGTCGAAGAGAAAATGCAAAACAGTCTTCCTCACACCCCCAACCCACATCCATTCAACATTTACCACACGATCGAATTTCTCTTTCCCAATTTCGCTCCCTCCCAACACCAAGAAACCATGCTCCTGTACACCCGCCAATGCAATCTACACAGGCTCAACAGTCACATACCGGCGGCAATCAGCAGACTTCAACGAAGAGTCCAACCCAACCAGTGTCATCAGATATCAGGTCTTTATCATCACAGAAAGCAAATGGTCATGACGATCTATTCTCTTTTGAAGAGATAACTTATCTCTTAAATGAAATTATAGTTAAGTTAACTTAATTTAATGTGATCACTAGTTTAGCTATTAAATATGTCTATTCAAACAATTATGCTATCTAATTCCCTTAAAATCTTGACTTGGAATGCCAGAGAAAAAGAAATTAGAATTTTTCAATTTTATAACTACTGAAGCAGTTGACGTTGCGCTCTTAACTGAAACAATGCTTAAGTGAAAGACTCTCCCTAGCATCCTAATTTCGTGTGTCATCGCCTCGATAGAACTCATACCACTTGCGGTGGTGTTGCCACTTGCAGATGACTCTAAGCTGAGCATTTTTTCCGAATATTTCTTTGGAGGATATAGAAGCGCTGAGAAATTAGCTCACTTTAAAAGAGACATTCGAAAATTATTTAGAATCAATAACAAAATAATTGTTGGTGGTGATTTTAATAGTCGCCAACAGGCATGGAATTGTCAGGGGTCAAATTGTTGGGGAAACCTTTTGCACGAAATTTTAGGGTCCTATTCAAACCACTCTTTGCTACACCCGATGTCACGTACATAGGTTCCTACAACAATCCGTAAAAGTCCTTCTACTCTGGACTTCTTTATTTCAAACATTTCTGACAATTGCACTCAGCCACAAACCCATATTAACCCTCTAATGCACAAGGATGCCTCAGGGCATTCATTTTTCAAGTCAGTTATTTTAAGTGAAATTACCGTTTTCGCACCGCCTGCTATTGCCGGTCGTCAAGTACATTTCTACCAACAAAACGAACGAGACTAGTTTGAATTACTTTGATTTGAAAAATTGTAACGTTATTATTACTTGAGGGTTAGAAGTCATCCGAAAAAGCAAGTAAAATTATTGAGTGATTTTTTTTTTTCGGCAGTCAAAAAAAGTTATTTTTTAGGCGTACTGAGTCCATAATTTGTTGATAGATTCATGTAAGTAAAGGGTCCACCATCTAACGTTTTTTTTGTTCAACTAGTACTTATTTCGTGAATGGTAACACTTAGCTCATGTCTGATTTGACAGTCATAGACCTCCACGGAGATTAGAAGTGATTTTTGTTTCGGCTTAAAAAGTGCGGAAAAATAAGAAGCATACTTTTAGCCAGTGAATTTACAAGTGCTCGGTGGCCGAGGTGGTAAAGACCTGGGCGACAACATATTTGGTGCGACGATCCCGAGGCCTGGGTTCGATTCCCATCGGGAGACAAACTATTTTTAGTTCTAATTTTTGTTAAATAATAAGTGAAGTGAAAAAAACAAAAACAAAAAAAAAACAAAAAATCAATTGATGGATTGTGGAGAGCGGTCCGCTATGCCAATAGCGGGATCTGCGGAGATACCAGGCGAGGCTTCGAGTGGTTCGAGCCAAACGCCAAAGGCAAAGAGAAAGAGGAAGCTAAAGCCAACCTCTAACTCGTTACAGCGTCCCACCCTGCCAACCTCCACTGATTGATTGGTGGATTGAGGGCCTTCAACAATTTCGCTTCATTGGCGGCAGCAAGCGAATCGGACGATGAAGAGGAGGAAATCTTGTCCATAAGTAACAGCATCAAAATGCTGCAGCCGAGTTTACAGGCCATTAAAGAGCGGCAAATGGTCAGAAGGAAGAGGGAAGAGCATGAGCTATCCCAACAACAACAGCAGTCGCAGCTTGCTCAAAAGCAGTCGCAACAAAAAATACAGTCAGCACAAGTGCTACAACAACAAAAAGCAAAACAAAAGAAACAACAACAACAAGAGCAGCCGCAACAACGGCAACAGCTAAAACAGCAGCAGCAACAACAACAAAAACAACAACAACAGCAGCAGCAGACGAAGAAGAAGGAGAAGGTGCCTCCTATCAACACCTATAAATTGGAGGTAATTGCAACCAAGGACCTGTGTAAGTTGGTCATTGGTAATAATTTCAATATTAAGAGATTGGGGAACGATCGCCATGCCATCCACTGTAATACAGTGGAGGGCTACGCGAAAGTTAAAGAGCTCCTAAAGGAAACGACGACGGAGCACTACTCATACACACCGAAGTGTGAAAAGCGGCAATCGATGCTGTTGAAGGGGTTGGATCCTGAGGAGATCCTAGCACTGCTCAAAGAGAAGGAGTGCGAAGGACTCAAGTTTGTAGGGGTAAAGCCGTTTACCACAGCCAGAGCTAGGCGGGAGAAACGGAGTCTGCCGTTCTTCTTGGTGCAGCTCAGTCCCGAAAGCCGTCTGGATAGTCTAAGGAGTATCAATGTCCTAGACTACCAGGTGGTTCACTGGGAAAAATTAAAAAGGAGCGACGGCGTTATACAATGCGTTCGCTGTCAGAGGTTCGGGCACGCCGCGTCGAACTGCCAAATGCAGCCTCGATGCGTGAAGTGCGCAAAGAACCACAGTTCCGAGGAGTGTGCTCTGGGTAGGGACGGACGCAGCTCTCGTGCGTGTTATGTGGGAACGTGGGACACACCGCAAACTATCGGGGTTGTCCTAAGTTCACCGAAATTAAAAAAGAAAAATTGGCTCGGCAGCAGAAGGTGGAGGTCAAACGTTCACCTATGAGGTTTCAAACACCAGCCGTCACATCCCAAATTTCCTACGCCCAAATGGCGTTAGGTAGGGGGGCTACGGTACAGCAAGCGACTGTTGCTTCTCCGGCTCCGATGCCGAGAACAACGGAAGCTGCACTCAACATGCTAGCCATCTTGCTCGCAATCCAAGGGCAGATGGCTCAGCTGCAAAAGCAGGTTCAAGAACAGGCCAAGCGGGTGGACCAGATCTACGCGTTGCTGCCGGGCCTAACGCAACACATGTCGTAATGGGTACGCACATGGTGGAGCAAACTTTGAAGGTCCTTGCGGTGAATGTGAATTCATTGATTGGGATCGAATGAAGAGCCGCGATGTTTAAATTGCTACAAGACCAAACTCCTGGTGTGCTTTTCGCTAGCGAAACCAAGCTAACCGATAAGCACAAACTGGAGTACAATAATTATATTGTTAGAAGAAGAAACCGGCCCAGATCCAAACGTGGAGGCAGTGTCGCGATCTTCATTAAAGAGGGTATAAAATTTCACAGAGTGTACAAGGGGGTGTTGCGCAGGTTCCGGGTGTTGGAGGCAGTCGTCGTTTACATCCCGCTCCGCAGTGGAAAGCGGCTGTACTTGGCCTCTGTTTATGCACCTGAGGCTTCACAATCCACCCTATTCATTACAGAGCTCGACACGCTTTTTCGACTTCTGAGGCTGGAATCGGGGGAGAATTATTTTATAATCGGCGGGGATTTCAACGCTAGACATAGAGATTGGGGAAATAATTTGCCAAATACTAGAGGGAACCTACTACTCGATTGGTGGGGTCAGCACGATGTCATGTACAGACTCGGTCTTAAAGCGACAGATAACCCGTCGTTTCCCAGAGGCGGGTCTTATTTGGATCTACTGCTGTACGACGAACGTATACGACTGACAGGTACGAATTTACAAACATTAAACTGTCTGCGCACATTCGTGTATGACAGCGACCATTGCGGTACAAAGAGACTGTTTTATAGCAGCCAACTCGATGCGAGGGTAAAGGTAATCTGCTACATGGCCCTTATTAGGCCCATGCTGGTATTTGGTTGTCCCGTGTGGTTCAATGTACGAGCAAGCTTAATGGAAAAGATTCGGGTGTTTGAGAGGGCTTGCCTTCGCTTGTACAGAACACCAGAGTCGGAGTACAAGAAATTTTATCCTAATGAGGTCCTTTACAATAGGGCGAACCTAATACGAGTGGACAACTTCGTAATTAAACTGACTCGAAGGCACATTGCAAGAGCAATGACCTCGACGAATAACCTGATATCTTGGGCTTACTACCCCAATTACCTTTAAAACGAGAATGTGCGCTCGGACGGCTTCGTTCCACCGGAAGCATTCCTCTACCTAGATCAGAAAGGGTTGATCCAGGATAGATCAGCGGTGCCGTTAATCTTCCATGTCGCTCGGACAGCTGGGGACAGGCGACTCAACTACAACAGAGACGTCGCACACGGCAGTGTGGATCGCCTCAGGTTCAGTAGGGCGGTGGGGAATCGCGATAAGAGGGATGTCGTTCGGCAGCACCAGCATTTCTGGTGGTTGAATGATGGGGAAGATGTTTCGTCGTCGTTTCCGTCAATTACGGACCAGCCTCACCAATGAGGCAGAGCTGACCAATCCGTTTTCTCTGTGAATAGCGATGGCCAGCTTGCATAGGTTTAGGTTAGCATTTAAGAAACATATACATATATCAGTGTATACAAAGGTGTATACTGATATATGTATATGATTGTGTATAATGTCTATGTGTGTTTATGTGTGTATTGTGCATTTAGGTTAGGTAGGCTAAGGTTTATTTTAAGTTAGATACTAAGTTGTTATAAAAAATAAATGTCCATATGCTAAGTTTTTCTTAACAAATATTTTTTCTTAGCCTTAAGTATTCAAAATAAATAGTTCTAAGTAAAATGTAAATGAAGTCGAAAGACATAGTTATAAGAATTTAGAGTAACTTAGAGCGCCTGTGTGGGGCCAGTAAGTTAGCATAAGATTGTTAAGTAATTGTAAGCTAGCATTTAAGCATTTTTTGTTAGAATGTAAGAATTAGTATTAAGAAAATAAAATGCATTTAAAACTAAAAAAAAACTAAAAACTAAAGGTCTTTATGCAAAATTCGTCTCAATGATGTCTCCGAAATGTTCAATTGTTGAGAACGACGGTGAATTGATGTTGATGGCGCTTCACGCACACTTTCTGCCACAGCAGCAATATTCTCGGGTGTACGCACTGTTTTTGGCTTTTCACGCTTTGGTTTATCGATGATGAGGGTGCCAGTTTCTTTCATTTTTTTCACAAGATAACGAACATACGGAACTGACTGTGCATCTCTTCTTCCAAAATCCGTACGCAATTTTCGCACACATTCTGCAACATTACCATGATTTTCAAAGTAATGTCGCAATATTTCCCAGCGTTGTTCAAGCGTACACACAACCATATTCGTTCACCGGAAGGATAAAACTAATTATCTGTCAAATCAGACATGAGCTAAGTGTTACCATTCACGAAATAAGCACTAGTTGTAAAAAAAAAAACGTTAGATGGCGGACCCTTTATAAATTTTGGTATTTTCATGCCGTTGAGCTAAATAAAAAAGAAATTATGTGATTAGGCTACCGTTTTCTGATCGTGCCTGTAGGCAGCCTTGTGCAACAAAGGCCCCTTCTTTTGCAGTGCCCGTGCATTGTTTTTTTTCTAGGTTTTCTTTTGTTTGCCTTTAATTTTTACCTGTGCTGTAGAATCATGTCAGATAATGCTAAAGCTATATCTGAACGACGTAAGCGACTCGTACAAGAGGGGAAAAGGAGAAAAATTTAAGACTGGTCGCCAGCAGAAAGACAAAAAACAAAAAAACATGATTTGAGCTCAATGAGTGACGAGCAAATAATTGATGTAATGGAATCGGATGACAGCGATTCTTATGATGATCATGTTGATAATGACCTGGATTACAAGCCAGACGAGATAACTACAGAATATAGTGAAATGATAGATGAATGTTTGAACACCATGAATCTGCTTCATCTGATGCATTTATCCAGTCAGTTCACATTTCGCTTGGAGAGTCACTAACAACATCAGACACTCCACCACTCGAAACATCAACAACGACATCAAAAATAAAAGTGATTCTGGGAAAACCCTATTACATGACTTAATTAGGATACTAATAACTGCACCACTTTTTTGCAATACATAAATGACCCGTTACAAAACTGGTTCGTTATTAGAGTGAAGCATAGTTTGCGTTTTGTGATTGACCTATGCAGTAGTGATTCGGGTCCATTTTTAGGGTAGTTTTACTATAAAATACATTTTTTGTTGCTGTTATATAGCGATGGAGGCTTCAACCTCAGGTATGCTACTATATTTTAGAAGGTTTTTTTTTTCATTATCATCATAATTCAATGTGGCCAAGATAAATTAATATTTGCAATCAATCAACTATGCCGAATCAATGGAGAAGTAGCTTTTTGGTTCCGTTATACAAAGGCAAAGGCGACACGCGAGAATGCAACAACTACCGCTCAATCAAGCCGATGTCACACTGGATGAAAATCGCTGAAAGAGTTTTAAACGAACGTCTTCGCAAAATCATAAACCTCGACGATAGCCAGTGTGGATTCGTGGAAGGAAGATTGACGGTGGACGCAATCCAAAGCTTGCGAATATTAATGGAAAAACATCGGCATTCGTCAAAAGATCTGCACATGGTATTTATTGATCTAGAAAAAGCATTCGATCGTGTGCCTAGAGATATCATATGGACCGCGTTGAGGTATCAAAAGGTACCGGAAACGTATATACGAATGATACAAGACATGTATGGAAACGTCAAAACTGCTGTTAAATGTACCGCCGGACTTACGAGAGAATTTCCGGTAAATGTCGGAGTGCATCAAGGAAGCGTTCTTAGCCCTTTCCTCTTTAACGTGGTTCTAGACTATCTTTTGAAAGATTGCTTGCACGAAGCAAATGTAACATCGATTCTCTTCGCCGACGACGCAGTTATTCTAAGCGATAATGTCGTAGATTTACAAAACGTCCTAAGTAAATGGAAAGACGCGCTAGAGAAAAACGGGTTTAAAATAAGTCGCTCAAAGACGGAACATTTGACCTGCCCATTTTCGGATCCACTGCGACCTATTCCAGATATAATGTTGGACGGAATAGTTCTTCCGAAAACCACTAGGTTCAAGTACTTAGGATCAATCGTTAACGTAGAGGCGAAATGTGACGATGACGTAAGGCACAGAGTAAGCGTGGGGTGGATGAAATGGCGAAAAAATTCGGGAATCTTCTGTGACCGAAAATTTCCACTTAAATTGAAGGGAAAACTTTACACCACGGTGGTTCGGCCAGCTCTTACGTATGGTTCGCAGTGCTGGACAATATACGAAGCGTTTAAAAATAAAATAACGACAGCAGAGATGAAAATGTTAAGGATGTCGACTGGAGTTACGAAACGCGACTGCACTAGATAATCGAACAACTTGAGTCGGATAGAATTAGCTGGTATTGCCACGTTCAAAGAAGATCTCCGGAAAATCCCGTTAAGAAGGCAATATCAACTACGGTCGCTCCTACTAAACGAAAAGTAGGTAGGAAAAAGAATTCCTGGATTGCTCAGATGGCAAATGCACAACAACGCCTGGGGCTAACCGCCGAAGCGATACAGGACCGAGCAGTATGCAGACGCGTTCTGCGATCTGCGACATTAGCCAACCCCATAAGCGGAGCAGTAGCGATGCAGTAAAAATGCGAAACTCGTTATGCATAAGTTCGTGTAGCGAGAAAAGGGCTAGTAAAAGGAAAAGAAGAAGAAGAAGAAGCAATCAAATAATATGATATTAATAAAAAACAATATTAAGCCATGGTTGGTATATAGAAAAAATCTTTATTGAAAAGGCTCGGTGAAACAAATTCTTTTTTTTTGCTACTTTTTGCTACTTTACGATAATGGTCAGTTTTAATTGATTGACTTAAAGAAATTATTCGTATTCGAATATGTTATTATTATTGAAAATAAGTTATTTCATTTCAGGAACTTCTCATACACTATTATTTATTACAAGGCAAGAACCTTTAAATATTGTGATAACCACTTAAATGTGAGCAGCGACATCTAGATTCACAGAGCAGAAAATGTCGATACTCGAAGACCAGACGATTTCGATACTTGAATAACAAAGTCTCGACTGGAGAGTGGAATCGAATTTTCTAGCAAATTGGAAATTGTATGGGACGCTGGATGGCGAGGATTGTTCTCGAAGTATGTCATTCGAGTATAAATACCAGCATCCCCAAGGTATGCAAATCAGTTCTAAAGTGTAATTTGAAGTGTTAATTAGGAGAAGTGATTAAGTGGTTTAAGTAAAAGATAATAAAAGTATAAGTGGTTGAGAAATTGGATTGTACTGAGAGAAACAATTAAATAGTGAATTATAACTGTACTGAATAAAGGGATTTGTATTGAAAAGAATAAGTTCTATTATTTGTACCCACACAAACATTTTACAATATAATGCATAGTTCTGCGGAGAGTAGTTTCGACCAACAATATAAATATTTGATTAAAGAGCTAGAAAAACGAACAAATTGCCAGGCCAAGAATCTCAAACAGAAATTGAGTAGTTTCAAGTTGCAATGTAGGTCAAGATGGATAAAAGCGAGGAGAATAGAAGAAAAATTTAATAAACATAATAAAGATTGGCTTCTGCCATCACTTTCTTTCCCATGCGTTGTATCAAAAGTTATTTCATTTGAAAATTCCTCGGAAAATAGCAAACGTGCTAAAACCAAGCAAGTGCGTGAAGTAACTTCACCCCCAGAAATAGCTTACGCCACTTGCACGAATTTACGAGCTGTAGGTTATACACAAGCTTCCAAAATTTTAAAAGATATTTCTAAATATCCTGAACATGCTAAGTGTTATCAAGAAGACCTTAAATCCACAATATCTATTGTCAGCTGAAGATGCACTATCCGTCCTGATAGAAGCTAAACTTTCCCGTGAACAGTACGATGTGATAAGAAGAAGTGCTCCAGAAAAATTTCCACCTTACAAATTAATACAGGAAGCCAAAAAGCTATGCTACCCAGCAGACATTACTGCAAATGAATCGGGTGCTTCCGTCAGATTGCAATCTCTATTAGATCATACGTTAATGCGTTTATGTCAAACATTGGATGTTGTTTTCAATACCCTAAAAGGTATTGAGAAAATGTGCCTTATCTCTAAATGGGGATTTGATGGGTCGTCGGGACATGGCTCTTACAAACAAGCCTTTCAAGACTCTGAAGCTAGTGATTCAGCTGTTTGGATTCGATTCTTCGAATGTCTATTACATTTGGTATTTTGTGTTTTTATACCCATGGTACAACATGCCACATACTTGGCATAAGTACTCGTATTTGATTCACAGCCCGGAAATAATAGCCTTTGCACTTTTTCCTATCGTACAATTAACGGAGGAATCACAGGGCACAAGAAACAAGGACCTCAAGCGCTACAGAGAGCATAATTCTAGAAAATGTAGCAGAGAAAAATCTAACAGGGATATTTTCAATTTATTTTTTACTGACCTCTGATCCAGTTATCACCAGTAAGCAAAAGCATGTCAAAAATAAAGTTAAAAATATTCCCTGAGAAGCATTCTTAATGTTAAAAGTTCCATTTTTAAATAATTTTAATTTTGGTGGGGGCGAACGCCCCCATTTATTCGGCTTAATACAAGCTATAACTCACAAATTAAACTTAAACTAAAACTTAAAACTAAGGTTGGTTGGAATGGTGAATGAGAACGGATTTGAGGTAGGAAGTGGTGCGGTGGAAGTCAAAGACGGTAGGGTTTGAGTTGATTTGACGTAGCATACGGGAGATTGGTTCGTTCTCGCCATAGGAGGTGTGTGTGGGTTGGTAGATAGAAGAGTCGAGGGGTACGTAGATTACGTGGGTTAGTGTTGAGGAAAATGGAGTTGTGAAGGGACGCGCATTCAACGTGACCTGAAAGGAGTCGATGAATGAAGAGAAAGTCTGCTGCATCTCTGCGTTCCTCAAGGGTGTTTAAGTTAATAATGTTGATACGGTTTTGATAGGGGGGCAGAGTAAAAGGATCGTCCCAGGGCATGCCTCGAAGAGCAAATCGAAGAAAACGGCGCTGAATGCTTTCAATTCTCGAGATATGAACACGATGATATGGGGACCATACTTGACTGGCGTACTCTAGGAGGGGCGAACAAAGGTAATATAAAGGGACCTGGTCACGTATGGGTTGGTGAATTCTTTGGACCACCGTTTTACAAAGCCTAGTGCAAGTTGGCTTTGAGGATTATCTCATCCATATGTAAACGGAAGTTGAGCTCGCTATCACACAAAATGCCGAGGTCGCGAAGAGATTGTACGGAGGAGATAGGTTGGTTGTGGAGAAGATAGAGTCGGGGAGGAGATTGATTCCGCTTATGTGAGAAGGTGATGGATTGGCATTTAGCGATGTTAAGTTCCAAAGAATTTTTGAGGCACTAGATCGAAAAACTATCAAGATCTTGTTGAAGGAGGAAAGAGTCATGGGGAGAGGAAATGGTTTTGAAAAATTTGGTATCGTCGGCATAAAGGGAGACATACGAGTGTTTGATGATCATATCGAGATCATTTATGGTTATTATAAAAAGAAGGGGACCGAGATGGCTGCCTTGTGGAACTCCAGAGGTGGCCAAAAATGGAGCGGAGTGGGCTGACCTAAAACGAACACTGTAAAAACTGTTTTCGAGGTAAGAGGATATCCACTTTAACAGTATGGGTTTAAAGCCGAGGGCAGACAATTTAAAGATGATTAACCGATGAGAGATTTTATCGAAGGCTTTGCTAAAATCGGTTGCAACTACATCGACTTCATTGCCATTCTCTAGGGAAGAGAGTTCAAAGGATACGAATTCAACGAGATTTGTGGTGGTTGACCTACCCTTTAGAAAGCCATGTTGTCTAGGGGAAATAAGTGATTTGCATTGGAAGCTTAGAGCTTCATACAAAATACTTTCGAAGAGTTTGGGTATATGGGAGAGTTTAGCTATCGGACAATAGTTGGTTATTTCATTTTTTGATCCTTTCTTGTGGATCGGGGTTACGAAGGAGGATTTCCAAGCCTGAGGAAATTTTTATCTGGACCTTTACAATATTGTTTCTGTTAAGTGAAAAAGATGATATCCGCCAAGTGGCTGCCGCCAGAGTTGATACACATTTGTTGACATAAACCCGCAACTTCAAGTAACGCCAAAGAAAGAAGTTTGGGGTGGTTAAATCGGCGATCTTGCTGGCCATTCCAAAATGGAAGATTACGCGACCAGGAAACCCTTCCGTCACATGTCCATTGTGGCTCGTGCTGTGTGTGCGGTTACAGCGTCTTGTTGAAACCACATGTTCACCCACCACCGCTTATCCAATTCCGGCAGTACGAAGTCGTTTATCATGGCCCTGTAACGTTCGCCTGTTACAGTGACCGTATTGCCGATGGCGTCCTCAAAAAAATACGGCCCAATCACTGCTCCCGCGTGAATGCTGCACCACACAGAGGCTTTGAGTGGATGTAATAGCTCTTCGTGGATCACACGCGGATTTTCAGTGCCCCAGTAACGAAAATTTTGCTTATTGACATAACCGCTTAAGTGGAAATGCGCCTCCTCGCTCATGATGATTTTCTACACAAAATCGTCCTCTTCGTTATTGAGATTTACGATGGCTTTACAGTAATTCACACGCGACTTACGGTCAGGAGGCATTAACTGATGCACTGTTTGCACTTTGTGCGTTAACATTGAAAGTCTTTCAATAAAATTCGCCCGTTGTCTGGTTAATGTTTCTTTGTTCTCAGCGACATCCGCAGCCAGAGCCGCGATATACTCGGCCAAACGACCAGTCGAGTCGAGTTCGAGTCGAGTAGCTAAGCGCCGGAATGTTTGCCCAGTTGGCGCGACACGATTAGGAAATCGACGTCGAAATTCACTCTGCGCTAACACCACCGTCCGATTATTAGTTAAAAACATCGACACAATTATTCCACGCTCTTGCGGAGTATAGCGCTCCATTGCTTATCTGTTTATATAGTGCAGCAGTCTAGTTCACAAATGTCAAATATGATTGACGTACGACGCCATTTGCAAAATTATACCATCTTCCGATAGGATGATTAATTTTGCGCCACCTTCTTCGGTTGTAAAATGGGAACGGCAGCGTATTTTTTAGCTCATTAAATTCCGATATTAGCAGGATAACCAATTGGGGAACTATCAACAGAGTGGCATTTAATACTTCCAAACACATTTCTGTCTGCTGTCATTAAAGCGACATTTAAATACCCAGCCCTTACCCATGAGTAGCACTTGCATCGTCGAAACCGAAAAACTTTCCATTCTCGGTATGTACGTCAGTGACAAATTACGTTGGATTCGTTCCTATGCCGAACAACTCGCTTATGGAATGCCCTGTCGAGCACTCTGTTTCCTAGTCATTGTATCCTTCAAACATTTAAAATCAACGTACTGCTAATTTTGATTCGCTTCGCCCGCGCTGTGTCCAAACATTTTAACGTTTTAACCTCTTAAGCGCGCGCTATTTCAAATAAGAAAATCGAAAATCGTCACTATAGTTTGAGAGAGCTTTCACAAGAACTATCCATCTCTCACGATTCAGTTCGTCACAATTTAGTTGATGTTTTGTGCATGAGACACGTCGCAGCACGGCTTGTTCCAAAAGAGCTGGATTTTCTTCAAAAAGATCATTTATGGAACCCATCATTGCAGGTGACGAGACTTCGGTTTACAAGTATGAAATGCAAACAAGCTAACAGGCATCGGAATGGTGTCACTCAAACGAACCAAAACTGAAAAAATCACGTCAAAGTCGCTCAAAAGTCAAAGTTTTGCTCACAGTTTTTTTTTTTTTTTTTTTTCGATGTTCGTGGTATTATTCACAACTGCATATCTGCAGGTCTCAAGAGCGGACGTACTAAAGCTTCAGAAAGCAACAGGTTCTGCCTGTAACAGGCTTCTTCAGACAATATTTTCCGCTCCGATGGTGAAAACTTTTTCACATTATTCCATGTTTTTGGTTGGTTGTGGACGCGTACGTTCCGATTGTTGTATCAGGGTATCCTAATGATACCTTACGACGATATATGTGTTTCATGTTCATGTCTCCTCCACTTCTATTACGCGTTTGTAGCTGTTATAAACGTTGCCATTTTTGGTTTCAGGATTAAGATTCGTATTAGCGTAACACTGCTATCATCGACGCTATCTGCTCTCAACCGGAATATGTTTCAGAGGATTCTTTCATCATGATGTTACTAAAAAGCTTTATGGGCATTCGACGAATTGATTTTAAGGGTTCTACCAGAGCCAAAGAGCATAAGAAAATAACTTTAACTGTAAGCTTGTCACAGACCCCCTTCTATAGCATCAACTCTACTCTAGAGAAACGAGTTTCATGGATTGTTAATTCCTTTTCTTAATAAAGTAAGAATGCTTACATAGCAGACGAATTAAAAAACTACGAAGCACCAAAGGGAAACATGCCTCCAAACTCGTACTGCTTTCCAAAGGAAAATCCACAAAATCCCTGACCACAAATTGGCTTTCTTTCTCAAGGTTGCACCGACTTTTTAACTCTACAATTGGCTCACAAAATTAATAAACAAATTAATTACCCTCCAGCGAGAGTTTTGTTTTCTACCAGCAACCATGATTGTGAACTTTTTAATTAAATTCCTCCGAGTTCGCTTTTCAATTCAATAGGAAAGCGAGAAGAAAAAGTGAAAATTAAGAATTTCATTCATATTTAAGGCGAATTTTGTATCATCATCCTCTCTGCCAGATAACATTCCCCCGACTCCTTGTACCTTTCCCAGTTGCTCCCTCCATTTTCATCATGCGTAATTTGCTTTGAAGAATACTTTACTCTTGACTACTCAAGGTAGGCTAAACCCGATACAACAGAAAAAAGCCATGAAGACAAGATGAAACAAAAACCCCAACCCTCCATCACTAATTCATAAAAATAAAAGAAATTCCCCCTCTTGTATCCTTCCGATGATTCCGAAAGATCTTCCCATCACCAGAATATAATTCTCACGTAACCAATTCTTCGTTGACTTCCGTAATTGTTCTGGGCATAGTCAAGGTATAACCAGACTGAGAACATAACATACTCAGATTCATGCAGGAGTACTGGTACTGGATAGGAGACATTCCTGACATTTACCCTGTAGACAGAAAGAAAGGTAAGGGGAGGGAATTTGTAGGAATCCTGGCGCAACATTAATAAACCTCATTAAATTTTAACCACGCAAGTATAAGACTGACTATAAGTTCCATTTCCAGCAACGTGTAAAAGTAAAGAGTAAAATGAGCGACACTCAGATAAACCGATGCAGAAGACAGGATACTCGTCCTCGTACAGAGCAGCCCCTGCAAATGATGTTTCGTAAAAACGAAAAAGGTTGAGGAAAAGATTACGTCTCAAGGATGAGTCTACTGGCGCCCTACCTGAGTGCATTCCATTTATGGTTTTCATTGTAGCAATCATCAGTCGGCTGTCACCTGGATGATGGTGGAACAAAAAATGAAAAAAAACAACCTCCTCCTGTCTATTCTTCCTGGCTCCGCAGTAAGGCGAGCCAGGAGGATTAAGGCGACAAAAATGGAAAATAATGCAAATGAGATGGAAATTTGCTTAAAAGCAACAAGGAGGACAACATCCTCCGCATTTGCAACCCAAATCGCAATAACATTCGCAACTCCATTTACAAGAGCACCAGGAAAAAAGGACACGGCAAAGAAACTGTGTTAAGACATAACCATGAAGCACTCCACCACACACTGAAACATCACAGGAGAGGTGCTATAAAATTCTAGCCATCATGTCTAGTGTTTAATGCTTATGGTCTTACTTTCCCTAACCATCTAACCACCATGCACCGCCAGTTCCACCTGCGCGTAGCACGTAGTCCTTGTCAACGTAACATGTCGCTACGAGTAGGGGGAGAGAAGTGATGATGACGTGGTTGTGACTCTCACTCCGATACCAACCACGACTCCTACTATTCGTATATCTCCGTCTTACTCACGAAGTTTATGGTCGATAATATGAAACCTTATGGAGCCACTAGCTCACATAACGAAATGTGCATTCACAAGATGTTTATGCAAAGTATTCGGATGACCCACAATAAGCCAGAGACAGCTCCTTAGGATTCTTTCTTTTGTGTATCCTGGTGAGTGGCTCCTTTTCCTTTTTTTTTTGTTGATATGAAAAGTCGGATCCCAACTTTGCTGCGGTTTCATAGACATTTATTCGTTTGGGATATTCCAGAGCTCCATTTGCTCCAGAAAAGTATGAGAAGTAGAATACGTCCAACCATGGACGTACATAGATATACACGAAGAAACGAATGGTTTCTTGGAAATTCCATTAAGGCTGCCTGTTAAGATTAGAATTGGCTTCCAGAAGAAGGATAGATGTAAAGATTGTTGGCCAACACTTGATGGGGAGAAGGGTAAAGAGTGCAGTTGAATAAAAGTAAAATTATCCAATCCTCCTTGCGTGCATAATTGAATAGGGACTTTCAAGGCTTCTTGTGAGACTGCTGCTACGTCTGGTGCTTCTGTTTCTTATTATTCTGGAGTGTCTTTAAGGAATGCACAGCTTTTGTATCTGAGCTTATTTCTATGTACTTGTTCCCCCCCTTTCGTTGTTTTTATTGTGCAACAGTGCATTCTGCGACACTAATGCATTTGTTATTGTGGAAGTACGGAACTGTTTGGCATGGTTGGAGGTAGCCACTTAATGGGAACAAATTTTCTCTTACAAAAGGCATCTACTTTTGAATGGGACTCATTTCAATGGGAATGGATACGGACTATAAGTGGACCCGTTGTCGTCTTTTAGCAATGCATATGGAATGAGTTCGACTATTGTGTTATCGTCGACAACACTTGGAAATTTCTGCTAATTCGTTGGAGTGTATATTCGATTAGAAAATTGAAAGGTAACCAGCTACTTCTGAACCACTTCAATATCCTTCGATACTGAATCTTTGTTCAGTGTAGAAAATGATGTCCAGGTATCGCAAAAAATTTATAAAGTAATTGATGTCGTTATCTGGAAATCAATTCGACCCAACAACCATCAGACAGTCGAAAGAAGGTGCGTTTCCTCGCAATACTATCAGTGGCTTTTCGGGCCTTATGCTGCCAACATACGAGTACGACGAAAAGGTTTTGGGAGACTCGACTTGAAAGTGCTCCAGCAGAGATTTGCGATTTCAACCTTGGGGAATTCAATTTGCTGACGGTGAAGTATTCCACATCGTGTTTTATCTTAACAGCGTCCTATGCCCTGCGTAGCTACTTTCTGCGACTTTTTTTCTATTTCCTCAATCGAGGCTGGGATCATCGCATCATGATCTTTGAGTCGGTTTGAGATTTTAACTCGGATTATGTGTAAAGTGAATGATGTAAGCAATGACGTCGCAGAATTTCATTTACTTCTCGGTGACATTGCTGACGATAGCAGATCGACGTGCAACAAAATTGATGATCTCCCCGGACAACTGCAATATACAACACATCTCTACTAGCTGAAATGCTTGAGAATTCTGTAATCATACCTCAAGAAACTCCTGAACCGCCACTCGTTCTCAATCAGCAACACGATTAGCCGAAGCTCCCGATTTGGTAATTCCTGCACTTCTTCGGAATGGAAAAAGCGCGACTTGAAAAACTAAATACCAGCAACAAACCTGACTGTGTGACCTTTAGCATCGAAAATGGCACGAAGACTGTTTTAAGCGTAAATTTAAAATCGCCAAAAAATCACCTTGGAATTTACCATTCAAACGAAGTCTTTCAACTTGGGGAATTGAAGCTAAGAAAAGTAATTGGAAATCGAAAGAGAACTAAAGAGCACATCAGGCCAAGTGTTAATCCTAATTCTAAGTCTAGCATTAAACTTAAGAACAAGCCTAATCATAAGTCTACTGCTAACCCAAAACCTAACCACAGTCCCCAGCCCAATAAACAACCCTTGACTTCTTATCGAGACCCTAACTGCAGTTTTAAGGTGGGAATAATTCCCGATTGCTTACCTCTCTGTCCCCTATTCGGCCAATAAACTTTCGCCAAACTCACATTTCCATGAAATGTAGTCTTCCCAAACACGTATCTTTGAAACTCACGCTCAGCTCCTCCTTACTAAAAGCCAAACCGCTGCAAACTTGTCCTCAAATTCCCTCTTTTATCCAAGTTTTGTTCGTTTCTGCATCCTCAATCCTTCCCAGTCCTCGTATGTTGACGACCTCAACACGTACATTGCCGATTTGCCCTTTCCGGCTTAAGAGACCGCAGAATTTACCAAAATATTCACATGTACCTCGCTTATTTGCATTATAAGCCCGACTCTATCTCAAGAAATGGGCCAGTCGATAGGCCGCCTCGTTCGCGTTTTCTGTGGGGCTACGTTAAGTCATTGGTTTATGCCAACACGTCGACGACGTTGGAAGAGCTCAGAGCTAACATTGAACGCGAAATAGTGGCCGTTTCGGCCGAAATGTGGGGCCGAGTCGTTGAAAATTGGGTCCGGCGAATCGACCGCTGCAAACGTGCCCGCGGTGGCCATATGAACGAGGTCGAGTTCCATTCATAAATGTTTTGATTGTACTTCAAGCCGATAATAAAGTTTTTGAAATATCTCAAATGGTTGGCGTTTTATTTTAAAAAAAAATTATCAAGTCCTTAATCGAAAACCCTATATGTACTTATCAGGGTGAGAAGTTAAAAACAAGGATATTGGCTGTATGACTATCAACGTCAGGTATTCACGTGAGAGTTCATTTACAAGCTGGGCTAGGTTGGTTTCTGCGGTTAAGATCTCAACACACCGTCCTTCGGGTGTTTTCTGTCCAGAATGTCGAAGCCAACCAGAATTTTGTATATTGAAATCGCCCGCAATAACGATTTCAGTATGAGGGTTGCAGGAATACAATTTTTTGTATGGAGTCAGACACGGCTTTAAACTCGTTAAAGCTCGAATTGCTGTCCAATTTGCAGCTTCTGCAAATAAAGGAATAAATTCCACGAAGGTGGAATTTTAATCACATGAAATTGAATTGCCTGCCGAAAAGGTTGTGATGTCAGAAAGTATTTTTCGGTTTTTCGATGAAAAAATCGGGAATCGAACCCAAAACATGAGAAAGTCAAAGTTTATGGTTTCCCTGTTTTATAAGTAACGGCGGTCTTTGCTAATCTCTTCACAAGTCTCTGCTTTCTGATAGTGTGCTTTGTTGAAAGTGGTTTTGTAAAAGCAGGAATGAAAGAACGTCGCTTCGTGACGTTACAACAATCTGAAGCCATTGTATGTGTCTGTTCAGATTGGCGCGGGCAGAAAGATTGTCCGAAATTTCACCGAAAATCCATTTCTAACGTGGATTTCCGGGTGAAGCATGTCGTTGTTTTCCATATCGTTCCATTTCTGACATATTTTTTCATTTTAGTTTTGATCGTTGATGAGCAGGGAAGTGTAAAGAATAGGAAAAAAGGTATGTTTCAGGCCAACTGCTCAAATTTAAAAAATAAAAATGCTCCGATTCAAGTGTTCGACTTGTCAAAAAGTCTTTCAAACGTGAATACGACATTCATGGAGAGGACTCTCATCCCCTCGCCAATGTGAACTGCTTACTTCTCTGGCTACGGATGGCAACGTTGATTCTGTTGGAAAATTCTTCAAACAGGTTTGCTGCTCTTGTGAAATTTCTGAAAGGTTAGCCTCTCGCCAAGTGATCAGTCTGCCGGTTTAGTTGACCAGTGGGTGTAGTTTTGCATCTTATAGGACGCATTATCTGGTTGCTTATTTCGGTCCTTCATTTGTCAAGAAAGAAAGCAAGGTGACGTTATAAGTCCGATGGACCATTCCAACATTTGGCATATACTGCTACCTGGTCTGTTTACTGGGCTGAGAAATTATTGTATTCTGTAAGCAGAATTTGCGACTTGTTTCGCATTGTGCGCGTGAATTCAGTTCCTCAACGAATTGACTGTGAAATTGGGGCTTTGCGGGCACAAACCTATTTTCCGTCGCATTATTCGGCTTTTATGGCTTCAACGATAAGCACCCTTAAAAGCTCCCACTCCATCCAATACATGAGCAGCTACGTTGTCAATGTTTCTATCATAAAACATTAAAAAACACAGTGAACCAAATGTATCATACACATCTCGACGGTTTTGCATTGTTTTATGATCTCAGCCCCGGTCAAAGTTGTTCTGCTGTTCGTCATAATGTCTGTCGCACTTAAAACTCCTGAGACATCAATTTTTATCTCTTTGCTTGCCAACTTATAACTTGTAGATACTCAGGTTGCTGCGAAAGAAGCAAACACAAGCCAAACAAAAAAAAAAGGAAAAGAAAAAGAAAAGGAAGATTTTCAATGTAATGTCCTTGTTTTTGGGCTGAAAAATGTGATCTCAGAAATCCCCAGCCTGTACACAATGCCATTTAGCTCATCATCTTGTAGCATGTTAGTGCTTTGAAACATTTTGTCTTGGCACGTATCTCGAATCAATTACCCAACCAAAGTTTTGTAACGAAAACATCTCTTTTCACAGTGTGTATGTCCAGTGATTCACATTGCCTGAGACAATATCGTTGGCAAAGAGGAACAACAGGAAGAAAAAAACAAAAATAGAACAGAAATAGAACAAGAATGAGAACAGGAAAGTACAAACTTGAAACCAATGGGGGTTGTCCTTGCCGGTACCAATTCGGAAAGGTCGTCTCAAATCAGTGATTCCCACACCGGAAGGATGACTTTATCCGCCATATCCGCTTGATACGTGACTTCTTATGGCACAGTGGATGGATGCATCAGCAAACTTCTGGATGCCATATACTCGTACTCGTAAAATCGTACGAGTACATCTCTTTCATCCACGTCTCCATCCCATACCTGAACCCGCTAAATTGGGTGGTGGTAGGTAGTCGCACTGGTTCTCGTATTTGTATTCTTATTTGCAGTCGTTTCTCTTCGGCTCCGGTTAAGTGACACGTTCGACGTATTTAAAGAGGGAGTGTCGGCTTGGTAAATACAAATAAACCAGGTGAGCCGTGATACATGCACGGATTACTGCGTTTATTTGCACTCCGCGGATGTTCACCAACAATCCATGCAGCCTCCAATAACAGACAGACTGACGCAGGAATCGTAGTCGTCTTATGGGGCATTCTCATGCTCCATAAGCCAATAGTCCGATTGTAAATTCAACTTTATGCTTCGGTAGCTGATCTGGTCTAGAGCTTATACAAGCTTGTGTATCTGTAGTTCTACAGCTTGGCTGGATTTAATTAGTTTTCCAAAGTAGCTCCGAACGTGTTTACACATTCTCATTCGATGCACAAAAATGACAATTTCCACCAGCATGCCTGTCCAATTACAGCGAATCGTGTTCGCTGGAGAAGTACGAGTAGATGAGGCAAAGTAAGCCTACTAACAAACAATACACAGTGCGAGTAGCGCAGGATCTCTCGCCCAGAATCACCCCGTTTGGATCACAAGTCAAGAACGTCTATGTCATCCGGGGATAAGAAAGTACAGATTTTGTGTCGTCGTCAGCTTGGAGCACAACTGACTTGTGGTAATGTCATCTCCGTGTCGAAAGGAATTATTTTTTCAAAATTGGAATGTAGTTGTTCAAAACTATTTCCTTCATCTACCTGCAGAGGTAGGAGATGACCCGACAGTCATCTAATATTAGAAGCACTTCCAACTATCAAAGTCTCAGTCACATCCCTGTTGAGATTCACAATTGTATCTTGTCATAGAAGAGGACCGACTGAGGGCAGGACGAGTATTGAGGACCATAGGAGCGACCCACAATGAAACCGTGTGTGCGATGTTATAGAAAACTGCTGACGCGAAGCTTGTTTAGCTCTTGGCGATACGAATAGTTAGAACGTGGACATGAACGAGGACATTCGAAACTGTGTAGTGGTGGCTGCTATGAAACTTTTGTCCTTGGGCGTGCAAACCACGTTGAGGGACTAATTTCGTTAGCTCCATCAGGACCTTTAACTACACTCGATTCTCTGTGTTGTTGTTGTTGTTGTTCTGTGGTTGTTTGTGTGGAATGTGCGGTGATGTAAACATACACACTCGTACACATCATTGGCCAACGAAATCGATTGATTGTTATTGTCGATGATTGATGATGTCCTGGAGATGTATTTCTGTGGTTCGGGTTGGGCTTGGGTGAATGAATCTTTTCAAATTGGTTCTCGGGTGTGGAGGAATTTTTCAAGTGGATGACTTCTTGACTGGGCAATGATAACGACAAACGAGTATCATTAAACAGACAACAGAGAAACCGGGAAGACGAGCGAGTATGTGCGGATTTATTTGACATATGGCCATGATTTCGCAATCAGGATGATTCGTTTGTATTGTTGGCCAAGTGGAATTTGAAAACAGTTTGGAATGATTTGATGATTTTTCCAACCGGAAACGTGGTCAAGGGCTTAATGATTTTTTGCTTTTTAACGATTCACAGATTGGATAATGTATTCTGGGGCAAATGACATCGCAAGTGATGTTTCCATAACGAATTTTTATAGAAGTTGGTAAGGTACAGACCTTGAGTTGGAAAGCTAATTTGTTCGGCTTCCTTCTTTCAGCTAGCTGCGGGTAAAGACGACAGGAAGTAGAGACAATAATGCTTCCGCTAAGGTACTAGCGGAAGCAAAGAGATCCGTCAAACTGAATCTTTATGATCAAAACTTTCTCTGACTCAAATACCAGAGTAGGCAATGTGGAAGCAAAGTGCAAATATCGAGAATACCTTTTGGCGGCAAACTAATACGTACTTACTTGCACGTTGAAGTCCTTGAGCAGTCGGTCGCACCCTACGCCCTTCAGACAACTTCGTTGCGTTCATTACCATGTAATGAAGTCCACTCATCTAATCAGACAGAAGCAGCGAGGAGGAATCGAGGTCCCTTGATGTGAGTTGGAAACAGCTGAAACTCATTCCACAACTCCGAACAATATGACACGCCGCCGGTTTTCTTGACGCCTTATGGCTGGTACGGCGACAGGACCTGACAAAAGGAAGACATTGAAGCCGCATTTAATGGACCTTTTGGGAACCGGCACGATTTCCTCCAAGATCTCTGGTGCTTGGAGGAGTTTTTTAACGTCCGCATTTCTTTCGACCTGCGGAATGGATCGAATGGTGGAGAAAGTACTCGTATTAGCACCATGGGTTCTCACAGTCCTGCCACTCCTTGAAAGTTTGGCTTTGCGTTTGCCTATAGAAGCTGCACCATGGCTTGCAGATTTGCCTGTGCTCGGCGTTGCAGGAACCTTGCTAGTAGTCAGTGTAGTCACCGTATTACCGTCCGGTCTTAAATGAGTCCCGGTTTCGAATTTTGTTTTTAAGGTTGATTTAATAAGGGGGTCCTACGAGTAGCGGAGAAAGGAAGGTCCATCCACAGAGATCCGCTATATACAGTGTTGCTAATCGCGGGTTAGAACAATTTAGAAAAAAATTAAAAGAATTCACGACTGCCGGACTACCGGCAGAACAACAAACTTTACAAAACAAAAGGACGACCGCAACCACACAGTTGATGGTTGATGAGCGAATGAAGAGGAGTGCGCAAAAGCGAAAAACAGAATTGCATGGGAGTTCGGAAAGATCGCTCAGAGCAGAAAAACCACAGAAAGTAGGCGCCACCCAAGCGGGTTTCGAAACACAAACGGAAAGAAAGCTTACTGTCGCGGTTCTTACTCTAAATATGTTCAAATAAACAAATCAAATTCGAAGAAGGTATATTTAGCTACCTTGTTTGGGGTTTTCCTGCCTATACGGGGTCGCTCTCTAGCTTGGATTTCTGCCGGTGGAGGAGGATAGGCCGTCTCCGCCACAATCACTTTTTCGTCGTCCTTTTGTTCGATGTTGTAGTTTTTTTTTGTCTAGTCTGCACGTTGGTGTGTTTCTCGTTTTCGGTTAACTTCCTTAGTTTTGTTGTTCGTGTTCTCGTTTTTCTTTCGGTTCCTTTTCTGGTTCTCGTTACTTTTATTCTTTGTTTCGTTTCCTTTGTCGTCGTTTTTTGTTTAGGGGGAGAACCCGTAAACCTTCTTGCAGACATATGGTGCAAAAGAACGACCGCGGGGAATTGTTGACTTTCCTTTCCTTTACAAACGAATGTATGAATTTTTAGTAGGGGATAAAATGTATGTCCGCTAGTCTCTAGGTCGTCCGCCTGGCTCTATCCGGGGTAGCTACATGGTCATCTCTGGACCGGTAGGCCGAGAGAGCGAACTGGGTCCAAATGATCCAGTGAATCCCACCCGTACCGTGGCATCCAGGGTATGACGGAAAGAAAGAAAAGAAGGGACAACACCAGAAGAGGAGTGTAGGAACAACAGATTTCGGTCTTACAAGACCAAACCGACAGAGGAAAACCGAAAAATATTCAACCGAGCAAGGAATGACTGCAACGACTAAAAAATGAGGCAAAAAATACTACAATGTCCCAAAGGTAGTAAAAGCTTTTGGTCGTTTGTCAAATACATCAGAATCAGACATTACAGCTGTCAGCTCCTTAGACAATGCCAATCTGATTGATGGATCCTTTGCGGCCAGATCAACACTTCCAGATTGTGCTTTATCTCTGCCTACACTTGAATGCATCGAATCTTCAATGGGACGAATCAACTTCCGCACTCGTGTGCGGATCTAAACACGAGGTGGCGCAAAATAAAAAAAAAATGATTTTGAGTGATGCAAATATTTATTTGGACCTTTACAATTGTTTCTGTTAAGAGGAAAAGATAATATCTGCCAAGTGGCTGCCGCCAGTGTTGATACACATTTGTGCCCGTTTTATCGCATTTTCCATGTCTTTCCGCAAGGTTTCCGGATATAACTGCTCGCATTCCTGTCGAATATTCTCCTTAAGGGCTGCGATTGTCTGAGGCTTGTTGGCATAAACCCGGGGCTTAAAGTAGTCCCAAAGAAAGAAGTCTGGGATGGTTAAATCGGGCGATATTGCTGGTCATGTCAAATCGCCAAAACGGGAGATTACTCGACCAGGAAACGATTCCTTCACAATATCCGTTGTGGCTCGTGCTGTGTGTGTCTTGTTGAAACCACATATTCACCAAGCCCCGCTCATCCAATTCCGGCAGTAAGAAGTCATTTATGATGACATTGCCGATGGCGTCCTCAAAAAAATACGGTCCAATCACTCCTCCCGCGTGAACGCCGCACCACACAGTGGCTTTGAGTGGATGTAATGGCTCTTCGTGCATCACTCGCGGATTTTCAGTGCCCCAGAAACGAAGATTTTGCTTATTGACGTAACCGCTTAGGTGGAAATGCGCCTCGTCGCTCATGATGATTTTCGACACAAAATCGTCCTCTTCGTCGTTGAGATTGAGGATGGTTTTACAGTAATTCACACACGACTGACGGCCAGGAGGCATTAACTGATGCACTGTTTGCACTTTGTACGGGAACATGTGTAAGTCTTTTACTAAAATTCGCTGTAGGGTCCGTCTGGTGATGCCCAATTGTGTGCCCCGTCGTCTGGTTGATGTTTCTTCGTTGCTTGTCTATTTGTATGCTGCGCCTATCTAATTCACAAATGTCAAATATGATTGACGTACGACGCCATTTGCAAAAATTATACCATCTTCCGAGAGGGTGAATAATTTTACCTTGTACATCGTACAAACTAGTTCTCTCTGCCGACTTGTTCCGACGAAAACAAAAAGAGAAAACGTTTTCTTTTAATTGGTATCTTTCGATCTCAAATCCTGAAAGGTCCTTGATAAACCTCAACTCGCTGATTGCCTCCTAAAAATCATAAAAAAATAGCAAACCTTTTAAATTCGAATAAATAAAGTTTTTCAGTGAAATAAATCTTCCTGAGTGCGCTCTTGGTAGAATCATGCTCATTTGCCCACCATTCATCTCGAGTGGAGATGCTCTGTTTCATGGACTATCCACCCATGGTCCTGTTAAGAACCTCTTGAGGTAATTTTCATGATTCAATTTGACTGCATCTACTCGTAATATAAACATTGCCATCCTTGACATTGGTCCACTGTTCAAATTGTTCACTTAATGGAAACCCAATGCAATGAGTGGGAGCTAGAGTTCAGTCAGAATTATAATTAGAATCGAAGTCCTGGCCGGTGTCCTTTCTTCTGTTGCATGTCTAGAAGTCATACAGTTTGTTTTTTTATTTTTCTCTTTTTGAAGAGTGAAGACTTCCAAGTACCCAAAGACTCTTTAATTTCAGCACACGCTAGATACCATACGACCAACGTATCACTTGGCCAGTACGCTACTACGAGTATTCGTATTCATAGTCCAAGGGTAAATACATTCCGCATGAGAGATCACTTTTAATGCCGCCAACCCATGCAAATAAAACATTTTCATTTGTAATTCATGAATAAACCGAATACTCAGGACACCATAAGAGAGAGAGAGAGAGAAGTACGCATACATAAAAAATACATTCACACACAGAAGGGATAGAGCTACAGCTCGCCCCCAATCCCGAAGGAGTTGCTTCCCATTTAAGTATTTGCGAGGATGGGCCTCTCCTAAAGTCCGCAGGGCATACCAAATGAAACGGTCCAAAAATTATTTTTCTCCTTTTTATTTACCCAGACCTCTTCCGTTCGTCGTCCCTTTGACAAGCGTTTCCCTTTGTCATTTTAGTTTTCAGAACATCAACGGCTAGGAGTGGGAGTCAAGTCTAAGTAAGGGTAGTTGTTTAAACTGAGCCACAACAACAAATATTTACATAATTGACGTGTGGATTTAAGGACGAACCGGAAGTAGATATGGTTAGATGGAGCATATAGTTGGGCGCACAAAATGTATGTCCTGATGGGTTTTTGTTGTTAATAAAATTTGTCATCTCAACTTATGTGGTGGAGGACTTTTGGTTTATCTGCTGGGTTGAGACTATGGTGGTAGTTTTGCTTTGTTGAAAAGGTGAAATCGTAAATTAATGACAGCACCATCTGAGGGTATGTAGAAAAGGTAAGTGGCGGCTGTACCCCCTACAGGTATGCGAGTATGTGGGAAAGGAGGTACCAGGTGTGTAATAATTTAACTGACTATAACGAATGGGTTTGTTGGCCTCTTTAAGTGACCCATTTCCGGGTGATAAAATTTATTAAAGCATAAAACTGGACCCATTTGGTGTGTGGCATTAGGTGCGATGATGTAAAGGCTTGTTTGGATGTAAGCTGATTGAGTTTGCTCTGGTCATGTTAAAAGTTAAAAGTGTTTGGTTTTCAGAGTGATGGATTTCGAATCTGATGTGTTGTTTGCACGACGATAGCGTCGAGTATACATCAGAAATTGAAAAAAATATGTATTCACCCGCCAAGTTCTTGAAAGCCATTACACATATTCAAACCTTTTTCCTATATAAAAGCAAGGTGAGTGTACGTAGATAAGCTTTATGCACCCAAAACTGTTTCACAGGTGCATTCGGTCTGCTGCTGTGAAATTATGAAGCCGATTCTGGTAAAGGTCTTATCTAAGCACTGGGAAAGTATGCAATAGTAGGAGTTTCTTAAGCGGTTCGTACTCTTAATGAGAGCTATAACTTGAATCTCAACTTTTTGGGAGTTAAATATCCGTCTGACTTTCAAGCGGAGCAAACGTGAGCAAACGTCTAAATCTAAGTCTAAATCTATCTTTTCTATTGAGTAAACCCTTACTCATGCCTGCTAAAATGGCAAGACCGTGCCCGGCTAGTAGGGTTATAAAGGCCTACGCCGTCACAGGGTCATGAGGCCTGAGGAAAACGGAAGAGGTTAAAATATGTGACGAACCAACTAATGGCATCGGATCTGTACATGGAATGGTCGGACCTTTAATACGCCACGTGAAGCCGAACGATTAGCAGAGACGCTTGACTGCTATCACGCAGATACGAGTATCACCACCATCCAGGAAGTGCGATGGGATGGGTCGGACATAAGCAGAACTGTGATATACTATGGTGATTGCTGCAAGGAACAGAAACCGCACTTATTCGGATGCGGATTTGCCATATGCAGCGAGTTAGGCGAGAAGCTTTGAGCTTCCGACAAGTGAGCGAGTGTGTTATAACAATCCGCAACAAGGCTTAATTTGCTAATATAAGCCTAATATGCGGCCATTCCCCTACAAAAGACAAAGACGACGCCACAAAAATAATGTTTATACGAGCTCCACGACTAGACACATTCGTTTGCGTAATGCCCAAAGTATATAGCGGAAGCACAGGAAAGGAGGACATCTTTGGTAGCAGAGTTGGTCACTACGTCTGGCAACGGACTTATTCTTATTAACTTTGTGGCGGGGTGAAATATTACTATAAAAAGTACACATAGCGGTATCCGGATAATCAAACGCAAAATCAAATTGACTATTTTGCCAAAGACGTAAGGTGTACCTCCAGTATTCTGAACGTGCGATCATTCCGGGCAACCAACATTGACTCGGATCACTAGCTTGTTGCAGCCAAGGTACGAATGCGGACTTCCCAAGCACCACAAAAAACAAGAACTACTGTGAGGAGATATAACGTATAGGGTTTTCCAATAAGGACTTGACAACTTTTTTTTTTAAATAAAAGGCAAACCATTTGAGATATTTCAAAAACTTTATTATCGGCTTGAAGTACAATCAAAACATTTATGAATGGAACTCGACTTCGTTCATATGGCACGTTCGCAGCTGTCGATTCGTTGGACCCAATTTTCAAGGACTCGGCCACACATTTCGGTCGAAACGGCCGCTTTTTCGCGTTCAATGTTAGCTCTGAGCTTTTCCAACGTCGTCGGAGTGTTGGCATAAACCAATGACTTAACGTAGCCCCACAGAAAATAGTCAAGCGGCGTTAAATCGCTTCGCAACGTCTCTAGGACGTTATCCCTCAGCAGGAAAGACAGCAAATTATTTAGTGGCGTCGTGACGGGGCACTGCGCTTTTGCTAAGCACTTAAATGTGTTGAGCATAACCGATGCAACATCCTGCGATGCTTGCTGTCAAAGTGATGACGACACCGCGGAGCACTACCTCTGTCATTGTCCGGCTTACGCTCGCATCAGGCTGCAGGTACTCGGCGTTGACGTGGTGGGTGCGACCACGAAAGACTGGAAGATTTCATTAAAAGGAACTTACAAGGAGTACACAATGGACTACTTCTTTGTCTGAGTGTTCTGTTCCAACAGAAAGAAAAAAAAAATACCTTCGATGCTGCGCATCTTGTGTGCTTGACTTCACCTGACCACCACAACGAAAACCCGGCTTGACGAAGAGTGATGGCAAGCATATTACAGTGAAACAAGGGGTATACACGATGGTGGCGTTGCTCACAAACTCTACATATGAGACGGGAGAAATATCTGCTTCTCAGAAAGAAAAAGAAAAATATGTCGATCGGAGCCATGGAGAAGTGCTTCTGCAGAAGGTTCGACGTCCTACCAAAATGTAAGAAGAACTTAGGGGGACACAAATTCCGAACAGAAGCACACAGCAGAGTAGTACTGAAAGTTTAGAAGGATTACTTCTGCAGACTACTGTTTGGCCGCGAAGATGCTTAACATTCCAACGCCAGACAGAATTTAATGTGGATCATGAGGTGATGGCGATATCTTAACTAAAGACCAATCTGTTGAATATGGTCGATTGAAGTCGAATCTCTGGATTGTTTGCCGTATCCTCAAGCGAGATCTATTTCTGTTTGGTCAGTTTGCCCTTCCTAAAGACTATCACCCATCTGCCCAGCTTTCTTCCGAATTTCATTTTTGTGACTTTCACAGCAGTTTTCTGGTTCCTTTTCAAATGGCCGCTGTTCATACCTCCCCTACGGAGCCAGTTCAAAACAGTTGGACATGCCAACTTCCCTAAATTCTGTACAGCCAATCCGGAATCAAATCCGGAATTTCCTTCTGGATTGCATCAATAACCAACTGTCGTCTTAAAGCAGTAAAAGTTGGCATGCAACCAATGATATTGAATTCCATTCAAGACCAAACCAATATGGATTTAACATTCAAAAAATCGCAGTACAAACGCACTTGTTGAAGTCCCAAATCGGACTATGTAGAATGTAACAGAAAACGAGTTCCATTTTCTGAAGTGAAGACACAAATGTACACAGAACTAACTTATTGACTTAGGTACTCTGGAGAAAGAATTTTAAAATCTTCTAGAAACAATCCGACTTCATCTCCAAGTAAAGAAAATAACGAAAAGCAAACAAAAATATATTCCCAATGGATTTCCGAACCACCGGATAGCTCCTCCGAACGACAGACACAACCAGGAAAACAACAACAGTATCCATCATTCAAATTCAAAGTTCTTTGGAGAGAGAGAGAGAGTGTATCCGCTAAGTGTTTTAAGGAAAACATTCCACGTACCTTTTCAAAAATAATTTTGTAAATTTCCCGTTAAATTTTAAATATTTAAAACACCAGTTCTACACAAAAGCAATGACAAAATGAATTACTTATTATGTTTGTGAAACATGAAAACGCAGCATTTAACCCGGAGAGCATTTTTAATGGACACAACCAGACGACCCAGCGGACAGCGTACTTTTCCACTTAAACCAATGATCGTAAATCATCGGAAGGCGTTTGGAAAGTGCACCAGATGCGTATGACTAAACGTCACACAGATACTCGTAGCCTGAACTAATTAACCTCATTCTGTGTGCAATACGCCCGTTTATCTGTTTAATGTTCCAAATGTGGGGCTGAATTCTATTTGACTTGTTAGGAACCAATTAACAGCGTGGACACATAAATAACTCTGCTGCAGAATTGTAGCTGATTTGCACATTTTACGATGAGGAAAGGGTTGTCTAAGAGAATTTCTGTTTTTAGTTTTTTCGTCGCCCCGACGATTGATCGGGAAACTGCTAACTGTCGTATAACTTGAATTGGGCCAGCAGCAACTTCGTAGCGCAGTGCTTGCCCTATCTCTCAGTGGGCCTCCCCAGTAACCTCATGAGTAAATCCTTACTAAAAAGAAAATGATGAACCAGGTAACAATGACGTCGAAGACCCTGGAAAATGATTAAAGGACAACGACCTTCGGTTCTGTACATGGAACGCTTAACATACCACGGGTAGCCAAACAATTACGCATATCACGCAGATATCACCGCCATCCAGAAAGTGCGATGGGATGGGCCGAGGCATGAAAAACTATGACATCTACGAGTACTATGGTGATGGCGACTTATTCGGATGCGGATTTGTCATAAGCGGCAGACCTTAACAAGAAGTCTCGAGTTTCTGGCAAGTGAGCGAGCATCTTATGACAAACCCGCATCAAAGGGCATTCACATTGAAACGGAAGCTGCTTTTGTAAAATGGTACATGAGGGCAAGACCAAATATATGCTGTCAGCAAGAAGGGACACACAAGAACGCTCTTGCCAATCGCTGTATCTTTGGGCTACGAATGCTAATTGAGTAGTAAGGCTCTATAACGAACAACTGAGAATACTCTATATAAGACCTTGATCATCCCAGTCCTACTGTACGGCGCTGAGGAACGGACTCTGCCGAAAGCGGATGAAGTAATCCTCGTTCGTTTCGAGAAAAAAATTGTTCGGAACATATTCGATCCCGTTTGCGTTGACGGGCTTTGGAGGACGAAATCCAACGATGAACAACGAGTAGACGAGCTGTACGGCGATATATGTTCAAGGTGGCGCGAAATTAATCACCCTATCAAAAAGCAATGGAGCGCTATACTCCGCAAGAGAGTGGAATAATTGTGTCGATGTTTTTGACCAATAATCGGTCGGTGGTGTTAGTGCAGCGTGAATTTCGACGTCGATTTCTTAATCGTGTTACGCCAACTGGGCAGATATTCCGGCGCTTAGCTGCTCGACTCGAACAGAATGGAACCACAGGAGACCATGCAGGTCGTGGCCGCTACCGGATCGTTCGACCGAGAATATCGCGGCTGTGGCTACCGATGTCGCTGAGAACGAAGTAACATCAAACAGACGACGGGCCATGCAATTGGGCATCACCAGACGGACCCTACAACGAATTTTAGTGAAAGACTTACACATGTTCCCGTACAAAGTGCAAATAGTGCATCAGTTAATGACTCCTGACCGTCAGTCGCGTGTGAATTACTGTAAAGCCATCCTTAATCTCAACAACGAAGAGGACGATGTCGAAAATCATCATGATCGAGGGGGCGCATTCTCACTTAAGCGGTTACGTCAATAAGCAAACACTTCGTTTCTGGGGCACTGAAAATCCGCGTGTGATCCACGAAGAGCTATTACATCCACTCAAAGCCTCTGTGTGGTGCGGCGTTCACGCGGGAGGAGAGAACGCCAGCGGCAATACGGTCACTGTTACAGGCGAACGCTACAGGGCCATGAAAAACGACTTCGTACTGCCGGAATTGGATAAGCGGGGCTTGGTGAACATGTGGTTTCAACAAGACTGTGCAACCGCACACACCGCACGAGCCACAATGGACATTGAGGCAAGATCGCCTGATTTAACCATCCCATACTTCTTTCTTTGGGGCTACTTGAAGTCGCGGGTTTATGTCAACAAGTCTCTGACAATCGCAGCCCTTAAGGAGAATATTTGACAGGAATGCGAATAGTTGTCACCGGATATCTTGCGGAAAGACATTGAAAATGCGATAAAACGGGCAAAAATGTCTATCAACACTGGCGGCAGCGACTTGGCGGATATGATCTTTTCCACTTAACAGAAACAGTTAAGGTCCAAATAAAGATTTCCATCACTTAAAATCTTTTTTTTTATTTAGTAAAAAAGTAGGTTCAGGCAAAATTTTGGCGCCACCTAGGTAAGTAATATAGTAAGCAACCAACCTCATATTCTGATGCGGTCTGAACTATTTCTTTTTTAAACAACTACGGTCGGGGCTCTGGGAGTAACCAAGCTAGTCTACAGGTTTTCTTTAAAAACAATAAAAGTAAGAGTTCTAGAAAGACAAACTCATTTTGCCAATCCGGTGAAGGGCATAATATCCATTTGAACGTATCTGGTTACTTACTGTTAATTACAGGAGCTATGATCGGAACCATTCGAGTTTGGGGGCGCAAATCCAAAGCTAATCCAAATTTAAATGCAGATTACGGACAGAATGGTTATCAAAACCAGAACCCTTAACTACTGAGCTGAACGATCTTGTTAAGCAGACACAACTTATCCAACTTCGACTTCATTTCCACGAGTTATACTGCTCGTATTTTCAATTTCGTTGAATCGCTTTCGTATTGTAGGCAGCTGTTGCTAGTGTTAAAATTAGTTATAAGCAATGCATGGCGTCTTTAACTACCCCCTGTGCGTCAACTACTACTGTCAGCTTCTCGGGGGCCCCCGCCCAATTACCAGAGGTAGAGCAAATACTATCATAAACATCTTCAGACAACACCACAGAAGGTTGCTATAATTTGACCAGTAACAGTAGATCGTGCCAGTTATTAAGGACCTGTTGATGGGAAGGACTACTGGTAGTCTATACCGAGAGTCAGGGCCACCCGAGAGGTAGGCCCCCTAGCGGAAGCGTCCAGTAGCTGTGATTTAAACCAAAATCCCAGGAAGGGGCTTCCAGTTGGATTTGTTCCGATGCAAAGTTGCAATAAGTACTGGGTACCGTAACCCAAATACCGGCTAGAGATTTTAGGTCGGCCTCGACTCATGCCAAGGATAGAACCTGGGCCCTCAATACAGGTTCCGAATTGGTATCAATGAAATTGACGGAGAGCGATCTCAAGGCGTATCCTCGCTCCCATGAATGTATGGGCATTCCGTGAACTGGAGTCTACACGACAGGGATTCACCTCAAACCACAAGAGAAATCTGTCACCTCCTCGGATGCGGTAAGGTCGCTTAACAATAGGAGTGTGTCATAGTAATACGTACATTATCCGCTGTGAAGAGGGGCAAAATAAACAAAAATCTCAAATTCAAGGAAGTCGGTTTGGATGATTCGGTCGCAGTGAAAACTCGACACAGGATGATGACGTCTTCAAGATGATATCCCGTCCATAGAAGGCACTACGAATGTAATAATTGAGGCCTCCGGCTCCAGAACGCAGGCGTTCTTAAATTCATTCAGGGCATGCCTACGTTAAGTGATGCTTATTCCCTGTTCGGGAATACAAGACCATGGTGGGATGCTTCTGCTGTCTTAGAGTAGGGCACAATGTGGCGGAATGTCGCCTCAAGGAGGATGTCGTCAATGATGCAGTCGTTGCGGCGAGGAAGACCTCACGGCGGTTAAATGCAGCAGTCCATTGAACTGCGGAAATTGTAACAACCGAGAAGAGCAGCTACCGAGGAATGGTAACGGCTGACTGTCTCCTACTGTATGGCTGTTCGCATCGTGCAACAAAATTGTCAAGGCCTTTATTCGGTAGAGGTCGACTGAGGAGCGGAAATGTGTTGACAAACCTGTAGTGTAAAGGGTCTATTCGCCGACATGAAAACCTTTCTTGATACTGGAGGAGGAGCTGCAATTATAGCAAGGTACTTGCCGGCGTATATTACAAGTTCAATGAGGACATGGAGCCTTTCATTGAATACATGGAAGGAGTATTTCGCTAGCCGGAGTCAACTTCCTCAGCATCGGTGTTGACGCTAATAAGTCCTCTCCTTTGTGGTTCAGCAGGGCCACCAGACTTTCATCTGGTTACCGGAATCAACAGCAGAAAGAGCTTCTTAGCGAGTGGACGGTCACTAACGACGTCTACGTCCTGAATTTTGGCTGCTAAGGCGTTTAGTTTTAAGTGGTTTTAGTTTGTTCCAGGGGTCTGTGATCACACCTGGATTCAAGTTGAAAACACTGACCATAAGAATTCCGGAGACACCTTTAGATCGTGTGCGGGCAATGTTTACTGGAATGAGTAGAGTGCCCGTATCCTTGAAGAGGTAACTTTTTTACCACTTCAATTGTACAGGAAGCTGAGCATTGAACAGCAGATAAAAGAATGTGTGTTACGGGTCAACGATGATCACCTTTAGAGGTGCCGTAGTTGAATCGAAAAGTAATGAAATGGTGGACCCGAGTTTTGACTGAGAAGCGAATAACAGTCTGAAAACTACAAACTTGGCTCTATTAGGAATCAATTTTCAGCGATTGTGACAACGATTCCTAAGGCAATTTGTACAAAATTTGCAGAAACGCTAAGCGTCCATTTTGTCCATATGGAGAGATTGCCTGAGAGTCTTGCTCGGTGAGTTCTTTCCCAGAGAGGAATGCGTAGAGGATTGTCCGTCCTGAACTGAAGCCTTAGAATGTTAGGTATGGAGTTTCAATTCTAAGCTCTAGAAGATTTCCAGGAGCAGATGGGATGACCGGAGTTTAACCATCTGAAAGCTGTTTCCCTTCGGATGGTCCTTCTTAAGTCGCCTGATAAGATAACATTTAACCCTACATTTTTTCGGGGCAGGTACTACTACTTCAGGTAGGTACTTGCAAAATTAGTAGAAACGATCACTTTTGGGAACATGACCAAGCCCAAGTCTTCTATTCAATTTGACCTCAGAAAAGGCAAAGTTGTCAAGGGTGCATGGGGTTTTCTCAAAGACTGCATCCAGTGCATCAGCGCCAAGTATGTTTTATTTGCATATCTTTATCGGTTTCAAGGGTGCCTTCGACAATCTAAACTGGCAAGAGATTAGTTAATGGAGAGCCATTTCTGGCAAACGGGGGTATGTCCGTAATGCGACTGAGAGTATAACTGTGAATGTTGAGTAAGGGGCTCCAGCTGAATGAAAACGACTGGGCTTCCTCAGGGGAGTTGGATCATGCTTCCCTTTGTGGGTGTAGGGTCTGCTTTCCTTGCTCGCTGACAAGGAGCAGATTGAAAAAAATCGTAGCTTTGCAAACGAGGTTTCTTTAGAAGGGGAACTACGTAGAAAGCTGGGAGTACTATTAGCGTAGGATATAACTGAATACAGACCATGTAGGGTGCGCAATTGGTAGTGACTGCAAGGTTACGAAGCCTGACTGCACTTTATATTCTTGTAAAGTAGGGCCTCCTGGAACTTGTTTAAGCTTGACCGTATAGTTGGCCCCTTAGTGGGAGTATCTTGGTACCAGTAGATTATACCCAAAATCGTCGAAGAGCTAAGCATTGGGCATATCATGGTCACAGTTGGTGTTTGTTGGAGTTGAAGTGCAACTCGGTGCCATGACCCATAGGTGTTAGATAAGCCTCAGTCCTTTACCAAGGGTAAGTCCATGCCATACACACGATTTCGAACTGGTACTGGTGGTGGTACTTGTAATTGGCCGAAGGGCGCTGATCAATGCATTATATTGATGTCTCGTACGAAGTCGCACCGCAGGCCTGATCCTACACGGAAGGTATCTATACAAGTGGCATCTGTCATGATTGGTTTGTAGAGGTCAACAATGGCATCATCGCAGTGATATACTATATATTGCCAAGCTACTTTGGCATATTTAAGGCATACGAAGTGCGCATAGGGCCGTACGAAATCGGTTGATGTATCTAAATCCACCCTGGGGCACAATCCTGGATTTCACTGGAGTTCAAGGTCTGGCTGAAACCTCACATAATATCCATACACGAATGGGTGTGCAATAAACGCATCTGTGGTCTCGAATGTTTAACTGGTTTCACACCAGTAGGACCGAGAACTTATCATTTTGTGACTAATCCACTCTCACCATTTAGATGCTGCAGCTGTTAGCTACGAAACGAACGGTAACCATACTTTGGAGTCTGGTATGATATGGCAACAATAACGTATTTGCGTAAAAGATTCTTCCAAGACTTGCCGAAAGCTCCTCTACACTGCCAGAGAACAGACAAGGCCTTAGAAGTTTTCCACGAAACCTGTTCTACCTAAAGCTTCGTTAGAGAAACGGTCGATAGGCATGATCCAACAGATAGTACAACTCCATTATCTACGTATGTCTGAGCGTAGACGTTATAAATATTGAGAGCGCTAGACCGTGACTCCATCAACACTTACCACAGCAGCCTGTTTATACCGCCATCACATATTGGCCGCAATCATTACTTGTAACCAAGATCCTTTCCATCGGTACTGCTATTATCATCAAAACTAGAGCTTTATCTAAAAGAAGAATGCCAAACACGTACTCCGCCTTATCGAGTCCGCCTTTAATTCGGCCCAATAGATTTCGAAGGGCACTCCCGCGAGATATTTCGCCTTGGTAGGCATGTTGCCTCATCCGCACATGAAGCTCGACCATGATCTTCAACGAGAAGGATGTCACACTGATAACTCTGAAGCATTTGACAAGAGTGTAGACATATTTTCCGAGTTTAAATATAAAAGATACTCTAACTGTGCTAGCCTATAGCAGTGAGTTTCTTGCTCCTGGTCTATCAGATTTTGTACCATAACTGGACATATGCCATCCGTGCGAGAAGACTTTAGCCAATTTAAGGAGGCATTCGTTAGCCTCATCCGTTAGCTCTGTGGCTTGTGAGCTGGTTCTGATCGGGTAACCTGAGACAGAGATTCTGTGTAGTCGCCATCAGATCTACTATGTGATTTATTCCCTTTGAGCACTTTGGCCAGCTCTTATAGGAGGCACTCTTCGAAGTCCGAATTAGCACAACCCATTGTCTTTGGATAAGGTAAAACTTCGATCTTCACAGATTTTTCCAGACAGACACTGCATGCCCAAAATTAAATTAGTTCGATGAGAACAAAGGTAAGGCTTGGACTCCACTTTACAAAACTTTTTCCCCACCAAAACCCAACGATTTGATAATTCCTCTCTTGTTAACCGTGAGAGCATAAAAATGTATAAAAGCTGTTCCCCACAAAATTTAGATCCTATATGGAACAAAAGCAAACATGCCCTGTTAGCCACTTTACTTTGACGAATGGTATACATATACTGGAATAATCTTGTTTACAGTCCATTGTAGTCCGTTCATTAAAGGCATCATTACCTCCTAATTAACAAGCATTTCGCGTGAATCCATTATCGTGTTTTGCTTGGCAAATATGCTCCATCAAAATAAAGGTAACTTTCGTCCCACAATAAACCCGCTTAAGGGCAAAACACCAAACAAAACCCACTCTCCCTCGAGGGAAAAAAAAACTCCAAAAGAAAGGATAACATTCAAAAAGCAATTTCACCTCTCCAAAAGGTTGTCCTTCTCATTACCCACCCTCCACAATGGGTCCTCTTCATTTCTCTACAGATCTGCCTTTTGCTAAGACAGAATGAGAGATTTTCAAATTAATAAGGACTTAGATCAAATCAATTATTTCCTTGAATACCAACCAAACCCCAATCGCCGTGCATAAGCTCCTTTGCCATGAAAACAACAACTACGATGATGGCCACTTGTCAAGCGACCAGGGAAAGAGTAATTAACGAGCAATTAAATTGGGGTGCCATTTCACAATGCAAACATCATGATGAGTAAACGATTACCGTTTCAGAGTTCAATTCCGTCTAAATGCTAGCCCTCCTATTCCAACCAAAGCCCGCTAAAGCCAAACAAGGCAGATAAAAATTCAATAAAGCACAAATTCAATTCATGAAGGAGTAAAAAAACCGGAATACGATTAGAATCTGTGGAGGCACCTAGACTATCAAAGTACCAAAGTACCGAAGCACCAGGAGCAAATGAAATTCCAGAGTAAATGCTTCCACAGTAAATGCTTGCCTAACGTACGTCCCGGCCATCCATTTATCGTTGGAATCCGCAACGTGGGCGATTAATTCGAAAAGGCATTAAAAAGTACTCAACCAGCTCACCTGGCTGATAGACAGCGTGTACTGTTACCCATTAAAATTGCATGGGAATATTCCACCCACTCTACACTATTATCGCCATCCGACAATTGTGCGAGTACACTTCATTCTCAACCCCCCCAGCGAGATGGAGAATATTATGTACGTACACTTCCGGTACTCTCGGCTCGATGTATCACTTTTAATCACCTGCGCCGCCGACGATTCCCACTGTTTGAGAACACCCAAAGGATAGGATGGCAACATTAGAAGGCGGACAAAACAGAAATCTTTCCAAAGAGCCACGCGATACGTGCGTACAATTATTAATTTGCACAAGCATCACTAATTTCTCTTTATCACCTTTTAACTGTAGATACCTAGTTAAAAGCACACGCAGGGATGAGAGGGAAAATACCCGATGTATCTGTCTCCCACAGGAAAACCAATTCAGCTTAATTCAGCTCGATTCAGCTCAATTCAGCCCAACTCAATTTTAGTCGAAAGAAAAAGAAAAAATTGAAAATCTGATTTATGGCGAAGAGAGCTAAAGGATATCCTACAGTCTCCCGTTTGTTCATCGGCGAGAAGAGGGGTAGGAAAACGAGGCAAAATTTATGGAAGTAGGTCGATTCTGTCGCATAGCCAACAATCAAATTAAATCCGTCGGACTGTCCTGTCCTGACCAGCTCAGTACCACAGTGTGATGCAGGCTTTTTTTCCCCCCGATTCTTTTTAACGTTTCCTCTTTTGTCTATACTTAGCTGGAGTTAACGGTTTCATTTTTATTTTTTATTGTGGAAGGGTAAGTAAATAAGTGCAAACGAACAGACAAAGGGTTGACAAGGCGAATTGACAGGATGCGGTAGCTGTGGTTGTAGTAGTGTGGTACTAACAGTGGGTTGTGGTGGACCTATATAGAAACAAAAATATTATTGTGGAGAGAATAAATAGGGGAGCAAGTACCAAATATGTTGAGAGAGAGAGATACTCGTAAATTGTTTGTATGTGTTTGTATCTCATCCCTATCCAGAAAATTCAAGAGAAAGAGTTTCATCCTAGTTTCCTATTTCTCTATCGCGTGCGTATTTAATGCAGTTTCTCCCGTTTTAACTCTCTTCCTCTCGCTCTCTTTTTTCTGTCTCATCCCATCCTTTCTATGCTCCCCAACATAAAGGAAGAACACTAATCAATGAAAATATCCTGTAGGAAAAATAAAGGACATTTTTCCATGGCCATTTGTGAATGAAGAAATTTCCCCCATCAACGTTTAGAGGAAGGGAAATTCGCATTCCTTATGACGGCAGATGATGACAGGGGCCAATAGCTGTGGTCATTTTAGATTGCTTCCTTTTTTTGGGGTTCATAAAAGAGGAATCGAGAGTTTGGACAGATTGAGAGGTGAGCCATTCAACCCAATTGACCCGGAAATTCGAAACCAAAAGTTGACTGGAAGGACAGTTTAATAGGTGATGATTATTTTTGATTGTCAGGAACACGTAAATTTTAAGGGTCATTGGTGGCTTTTATGGCCTTTCCACAAATCTGTACGAAGGGCAGAATTCTGGAATTCTGGAATCTTAACAGTTTGATTGTGGATACGGTATTTCACACAGGCTAATGGTGCACATAAAGAGTTTATGAGGAGCTAAGCTATGATACTTGTGCTCGGTCTCAATATGCAAACTTATTCTGATTTAATTCTAACTGATGACAACCGTCATATCAGTCAGTTTTGACGAAGAAAATCTGAAACCCATTTAACGATAAATTTTGATTCCACTTCTTCTAAGGAACATAATCACTTGATCAGTCCCTTGGGACGTCTACGTTAGCAGCATCATCACGTTCCATCAAGGCTTACATGAAGAGCAGCAACGAGTTTACATTGGCCCACCTCATACAGCTTTATCCACCTAGCTTATACAAAGAGTTTATCATGGGTCCACCTTAAGATCGTGGACCCACGTAAGTGAGCTTTTCTAGAATAAAACAAGGACAGCTGCCTTGAACCCAGCTGGATCCTTTATTTCCTCTAAAAAGCTGACCCGAATTAGATCTAATAACAACGCCTATAGGGGCTGGGTGTGTACGATTAGGGCAAGCACACATCGGCGTCAACCTGGTAATGCTTAGGGCTGCAACTATAACTACAATACACATCTGTAAATTGTTCCTTTTTACCTCCTAGTGAAAGCCCCTGAGTGCAGATCTCGTCCAACTGGACGTGACCTGCCAAACTTGTTAGCGCGAATGTTGAGCAAAATAAAAGAAAAGCACTATAAATCCGTCAGGCGTACGCCGGCGGATGAATCAAAACGTAAGAGGACTGCGATCTAAAACCCGTGCTGTCTTGCGCCAGTCTCACGCTCTCCCATTTGAGGTCTACGCTCTGACCGAAACTAATCTAATTCCCGATATAAAGAATCAGGAATTATTCCCCCCTTTCAACGTTTCAACGTTTTTCGAAACGACGATCTTACCCGTCCAAAAGATGATTCTCCGTATCGAGGTGTCCTACTGGCCGTCCACAATGACCTAACTTCTTCTCCAATCGCTGTTTCTACTTCTTCTAAGCTTGACTACGTTTCAATAAAGATAACAGGTCCCTATACGTTATATGTTTTTACATCCTACCAGCGTAGCCTATTGAATGCTACCAACTCGCTATCGATGCAATTGATCAAATAATTAACTCATCAGATCCTCTCGATAATATTATCGTATTCGGCCATTTCAATCTACCTCAATTGCACTGGACTCAATCAGAGGATGAATCTTTTTTTACCGCAAAGCCTAGCTCGAGTAAAAAATGCCTCTTCTTGGATAAGCTTACAGACTTTAGCTTATGCCAAGTTAGTGGGCTCTCCAACTATATGGGTTGGCAATTAGACCTCATTTTCACCACTGACCCCATAAACTCGTCTGTCTCGCTCGATCCCCTTTCACTATCGACCATTGATAACTTTCACCCGCCACTTCTTCTTTCTCTTTTCCACCATTCTCCTATCCAGCATTCCCCATCTGCAGCTGCCTCTTTTTACGACTTTCATATAGCGAATTTCTGCAAAATTCGAATATCTTAGTAAGTGTTCGCCAGAGAATTATTCAATTCTATTTCTCGCTACGTCCCCTTTTTGCGCAAAAAAAAACCATTATACGAGCCCCCGGTGGTATAATCGTAAACGTCGCTCTTTACGTAACAAGAGAAACAAATTATGGGCAGTTTTCCTTCGATCCAATACTTTTGCTGACTATTCCAACTATCTCGGGTTTTATCTTCAATTCGCCCAGCTTTATAACGTTCTCTTTCTCTGCCAGCGATAACTTGATAGTGCGCAACCAAAACTTATAAACGATCCTTAGTCTTTCAACCAATTCGTGGTACTGGCCGTGGCTCAAGTGGTAGTGTATTGGCTTCCCAATCGAACGGTTCGGGGTTCAATACCAGCCGTGACCGAAAGATTTTTTCAGGCAACTAAAATCTAGTGAGATGATTGGTTGCCTTAATACAGCATCAAGTCAATTTTCACTAATAATTTAGTCTCCCTAGTAAATGTTGGATGCCACCCATGGAGCGAAATATCCACTACTGAGCACAAACTTTTTTGCTACTTTTTTTAAGCAATCTTTTGCCGACAATTCCTTCGTACCGGATCCCTCTTATTTCAAATACTTGCTTAACTTCCCCATTGGCCCCTAAATTACAACAACTTAAAGATGAATACTTACCCGGCCCAGATGGCCTTCCATCCATATTTCTTAAAAAAATGTTCTTCAACACTTTCCCACCCCTTTCAAATCTCTTCAAGTTATCGCCCGCTCAAGTTGAATTACAGATATGGAAGTCTTTCTTCATAACACCGATACACAAAGAGGGATTAAAGTGCGAAGTCACTAATTACCGCCCCAAAGCTAAACTTTCTCATATACCCAAACTCCTCGAAAGCATTTTGTACGAAGCCTTAAGCTTCCAGTGCGAATCTCTTGTTTCCCCTAATCAACACGGCTTCCTTAAAGGTAGATCAACTACCACTAACCTCGTCGAAAATTCGTGTCCTCTGTTCTCTCAGCCTTAGAAAGTGGTAAAGAAGTTGACGTTATAACAACTGATTTCAGTAAGGCTTTTTACAAGATATCTCATAAACTAATCCTGCTCAAATTGTCCGTCCTGGGCCTTGAACCCATTTTGCTAAAATGGATATCTGATTCTCTGGATAATCGTTTTTACTCGTATAGTGTTCGTTTCAGGTCTGTCCTATCGGCCCCTTTCTTGAAAACTTAAGGAGTTCCTCAAGGTAGCCACCTAGGTCCACTCCTCTTCATCCTAACTATTAACGACCTTCAAAGGCTCATTCAACACTCAACACTTTCTCTCTATGCTGACGATACTAAATTTTTTAAACCCATTTCCTCACAACAAGACTCCAGCCTACTTCAAATAGATCTAAATAGTTTTTCCACCTAGCGCATCAAGAACTGCTTTGAACTCAATGTCTGCAAATGTTAATCGATTACTTTCTCACATAAGTGCAAGAAGTCTCCTCAACGAATTTACCATCTCCACGGCCAACCTATACCCCTTGTTGAATCTATCCGCGACCTTGGCATATTATGCGACAGGGAGCTTAATTTCCGATCGCATATTGATGAGATAATTTCTAAAGCGAACTCATCACTCGGCTTCGTTAAGAGATGGCCCAAAGAATTCTGCAACCCGTACGTGACCAGGTATATACATCACTTACGTTCGCCCCATTCTCGAGCACGCTAGACATGCGTGGTGTCGCTTTCAACGAGTTCATATATCCCGTATTGAGAGCATCCAGCGTCGTTTTCTTCGATTTGCTCTTCGAGCTCTACCTTGGAATGATCCTCTAACTTTACCTCCCTATCGAGACCGCTTCAAACTCATTAACCTGAATATCCTTGAGCAACGAAGGGACGCAGCTGACATTCTTTTCATTCACAGACTGCTCTCAGGCTCCGTTGATTACACGTCTCTTCACAACTCCATTTTCTTTTTCACTAATCCTCTACGTTGCCCCGTCTCTTTTATCTACCAATCCACCACACATATGGCTCTAACGAACCCATCTCCCGTATGCTGCGTAAAGTAAACTACAACCTTTCCGTTTTCGATCTAAATCGCTGCACTCTCTCCCTCAAATTCGATCTCCTTCACCATTCCTAGCTTTAAGCCCTAGTGATAAGTCCTAGATTTCGCTATACCTTAATTTTTCTTGTAGTTTTTAAGTCCTAGTTTTTAAGCGAAATAAATGGGTGCGTTAGCCCCCACCAAAATGATGGCAGATACCTTATATGGGCTATTTCAACGTATTTGGTCAGCAAGAACTTTCAGAGCGGGTCTGGGTGGTGAAATAGAGTAGTGAGCGGAACAACTAGCAGACACCCTTGACTGCTTTGTTAATGCAGATATCACTGCTATTAAAGTGGTGCGGTGGGGTGGCCCGAGCAAAAGAAGGACATGAACTTTGACTATATGATGATTACTACAAATAGCCTCTACTTGGGTGCGAATTTGTTGTAATCAAAGTCAAGAAATCTTGAGCTTTCGATATGTAAACGAACGCCTTGTAACAACACGGATCAAGGCTCTATTGGCCAACATCAGCCTGATATGGCGCTACCAAACATTGTTTCTACCTTGTCTGACGTGATTTTAACGCAAAAATAGAAAGGGAGGACACTTTTGGCAGGGCAGACAAGAAGCAAAGCCGGATGTGTAAAACACCACAACAATAAAGAACTGCTGTGAGGAGATTTAGTGTTGAACGGCTCTAATCGCAACAAACCGCCAAAATCTTTGCCGCTCGCGCAACTCTGAACATCTCGTCGCATCTGAAATAATTGACTAAGACGAATTGAATCGTTGCCAATGGGGGAAGACTCCTTCAATGTCTTAAACTCTAGTGACCGTTGTGCAATCACCATCCACAAACTTCAACAATCTGTGTAACCAGTAGAAGCCCCGGGTAGTCATATGATGATGTGCACATACGCCGGAAAGAGGTGACAATAAATGCACACCTGCAAACGCTGCATCGCAAAACAAAGGGCAGCGAGGGAAGAGTATCGAGAAGTATCAGGAGAAGTATCAGGAGAAGGGAGGAAAAGAGCATATTACGTTAAAAGAAAAGGGCCTACGCAGTCTTCCAGCTCAAGGATATTGAAGAGTCCCGCGATACAAACAACTTTACAAATTTTGCCTCATCCTCCATACTAACGCTCATTTACAATGACATTCCAGTTGTCAGCTCTTTGGACAAGGGCAATATGCTCGCTGCATACTTTGCGGCCAGTTCAACACTTTCAGATTGTCTTCAATGGGATGAATCCACTTTCGAACTCGTGTAGTAGCAACAGTACTTAAAGATCTTAACATTCACAAATCGGCTTGTCCAGATGGTATATCTCCCCTTCTTCTGGAGAGGTGTTCTTCCACGCTGGCAAAATCATTGCGTAGTCTTTTTCATCAAACCTACACTTTAGGACTCTTTCCCAGCAGATGCAAAACAGAATTTGTCCAGCCCGTCCCTAAAAAAGCCGAATCTTCTTCTCTCTTCTCCTACAGACCCATTGCACTTACGTTCCTTCTCCCCAAAGACATGGAAACGCTGATAAACCGTCGGCAAACGAAATATCTCGAAACACGAAAACTACTCAATGACCGTCAGTACGGTTTTCGTAGCAAAAGGTTGACTGGTGATCTGATGGCATGTCTCACCGAAAAGTGGAACCAAAGCATACATTAATCTGGCGAAGGCAAGATAGTTAAACTTGATATTTCCAATGACTATTTCCCAGTCGTTATAACTTGCAAACATTTAAAACCAACGCACATCGGTATCTCTCTTTTCTCCCTTCCTAACTTCCCTTCGCCGGGCTATATGCAAACATCTTAAGGCTACACAAAATCTCTTAAGCGTGCCCCAATTATATAAAAAAAACACGAAGAACGCAGCTGGCTTTAAGCCGGGAACATAGGCTCTTCGAAGCAGTGAAGGAAACCTAGTCACCGAAGCACAGGGAATAGGAGATGCATTTAAGCAGCTACTTAATGGGCATCAGGTAAAGAGAGTAATAGGGCAAGAAGAAACCCATATCCAGTCAATGAAGAAGCCAGTATAGCTATTACAAAGCTCAAGAATAATAAGTCCGCCCGCTCCAATGGTCTTCCAGCGGAGCTTTTCAAAAATGAAGGTGATATTTTGGAAGGGCACGTGCACCAAATTATCAACCAGGTATGGGTGGACGAAGCCATGCCCGATGACTGGGCTATTAGCTCTATATTCCCTATTTTCAAGCAAGGCGACCCTATGTCCTGTAACAAATATCGAGGCATATTCCTGCTTAATGTATCCTATCCAATGTACTGTGTGAACGGCTCAAGCCTTTTTGCAATACACTAATCGGCATGTACCAGTGTGGTTTCCGGACGACAGATTGACAACTGACTAAATTTTCATACAAATTCTAGCAATTCTGGAAATGACCAACAAATTTCAACTCGAGACTCACCATTTTTTTCATCGACTTCAATGCCGCATGTGACAACATTCATCGTCTTGAGCTCTATACGGCGATGGCCGAATTCGGGATTTCGGCTAAACTAATTCAACTGTATTGCATGACGCTGTTGCTCCGAACTATGCCTAACCTGTACCGGATTTCGGCAAAGAGATGCACTGTCATGTGATTTCTTTAGTGGAAAAGATAGTGCGCAGAGCAGGTGTTAAAACGGAAGGCACTATCTTTAACAAATCTATCTAGCTACTATGCAGACGACGTCGACAACATCGGTCGCTCCCAGCACGCAGAAACGAGTTGGCCCTGAAGTAAATGAGGACAAAATCAAGTCAACAAACTAGGAAGCATTTGTCCAACCGCCTAGGACAAAACGTCACTGTTGACAACAGTAACTTCGAAGTGTTTAAGGGTAAACTCCTCAAAGTAAACATCAACTCCTCGCATGACATCCTAGTGGAGATATGGCGAAAACTTACCCTAGGAAACCGCTAGTCCTTCAGTTTCAAAACTCCTTACTTGGAAGGCGAAATACATGCTCTACAAAACATTGATCCTCTCAGTTCTACTCTATGGAGCCGTGTGCTAGACGATATGCAGAAAAGCAGAGCAGACATTGAACACTTTCGAGAGAAAAATTCTTCGTCGAATATTTGGTTCTGTATGTGAGGAGGGCGAATAGCCTCCAGGTTCGATGTAACAAGGAAGACCGAACCTCAGTTTTAAGGACGAAACCATCGCGGATGCAATACTTGGTCTAGACAACTGGAAGCAGCGCGCGCGGGATCGAAGAGTGTGGAAATCGGCTGTGTCTCAGGTAAAACTGCTCATCTTCCTAGCATCACAACATTCAATGATTTCGGATACTGCCTTCGGTGATGGTGGTAGCCCCGAACCGAATCATAGGGTAAATAGGCTGACGTAATGACGATTTTATATCATACTCCGAAAATTTCGTAGCTTGGCATATTGAATCTTGGTTGCAGAATTGCTCTAGGTTAGAGGAGCAGGGTGGTGAGACTTCATTCGGCACAATAAGATAAGCTCCCAGGTTTTTAAATTGCTCTTCATACGGTGATGTGAGACTCCGCAAACACCCAAATCACCGATGGTGTTTTTTTTTCACAAACAAGGTGTCTGTATTAATAATATATATATGAGGGGTTGTGTGTTCAACATGGAAACGTAGGGGGGATAAATCCGAGTGAAATGTTAGATAAATACGGAGATAAACGTCTCTGATTTTCGCGCAATTCGAGATGAAGTGGAATAATTTCCCTGTCAAATTGCAGAGATTCATACCTCGACTAGGTTTTGTTTTGTCTAATGACCAACAAATTTTCGCCAACAAAGTGCCTCAAAACACTAACTTTCTTCCAAGGATTAAATATAACCTCCATTAGCTAACAATTTCCGCAATTTCTTACTTTTTTTTACTAAGGCCGATTCTATTTCAAAATATATAGACGGTTAAGACTTCCCTCCAACATTTAAATTGAATAAAAATCCTCTCAATTAAAATCAATGACTTTTAACATTTTACCACAAAATCCTCATGGATTTGTTGTGGAGCACAGAAACCACCCCAAACCTCCTCGGTAGTAAAAATTACAACAACAAAAAAATCAGAAGAAGAAAACAGAGTTCCCTGTAAAAGTACCTTCTCCTCCTTATTACCATGGGATTAGAAGCAGACTTTTCAAGATGATTTATTTATTTGTATGTTTTTTTTCTTTTTACTCCACTCTCGGGTGGTCTCATCCCAAAAAGCCCAATAACATCACCATCCATTGTTATCGGCCTTTTGTCGTGGTGATGTATTCCTTAAAAACATTGTGCATGCTGTGCACGGATTTATGAAACATGCTAGACTGTCGTCAATTCTTCAGATTATGGCCTAATGCTTGCCTTGATATCCGACCCACTGGCCTGTAGGCCTCCTGTTTTAACAGCCTTCCTCGTACTCCTTCCGGCCGGCTCTGTGTTTTGACTACTGAACCAGACGTTCACATAAAACGTTTTATTAGAGTTTTTTTTTTTTTTTTTTTGCTGTTGTTCGTTTTATTATTATAACCATCCGCCCACATTTGCAGCCACGATCCAAGTGCCCTCCTCCCTCATCGCCTCTACACTTTTATTCCATATCATTGAACATAAAGCAATTGTTTGACATTTCAACACTCGACACCTCGCCGCGCAGAAGAGTAGAAAAAACTCGCACGTATGTATCATACACGAACACAAACAACGCGAGAATTTTTATATTTATGTCGCCCTAGAGACGTGCCGGTTTCCATCGGCCATCTATCAAGGATACTCGTACGATTATGAACAAATGGTGGGTAAAAGAAAACACAAAATTAGTTCCGTCCCGACCTTTTTAATTACCTCGTTGAATAATAATTTTATAATCATAACGGTGATAACCGCAAAATGTCAAAGGTTGCCGCAGCTAAAAGGGTAAAACCATGGAAGGAGCTTTAGGTGGCCGCCGACCGCCAACGGTGAGGCAATCCTTGAATTTGATGCTAAAATTCCACATTGGCTAAAAATCTAGCAACCTAATCTCAGGATATCCAACAGGGAAGGTAAGAAACGATGGGGCAGGCAATTGGATCCGCGGTACCGCCGGCGGAGAGTGCGAAAGCAGGCTCATGCACCTCCTGCATCGCTGGTAAACTTGGATGCTGTAGTGAGTATGCTGTTTCTGAAGCATCCGGCTTCCGTGTTCACCAACTAAGGTGAGTTCCTTAACAGAAAATATGCGCTCCCATTCGGAATCGTCGTCATCTATAAGGACCGATGCAATAAAATCAGCTGTCACTGCACATGGCTGTGATGACAGAAGTGCTACAACACGGAGCGAAAATCGAAGGTCTTATTGATTTTGACAGGGATGAACAGAACGTCCAAGAAAAAATCGGTACGATCATAATATCCGTTTTCCGGAACTCAGCAACCGAGCTTGAGATATCTAATCTCCGTGAACTAATGATAATTGTCAGCCTTAGTACTCAGAAGATCCATTCACCAACAAATTCGTAAATCGATGAAATCCTTTGATGAAATCCCGTGTCAAGCAACGCGGTGGGTATATACAGACGATCGACAAGGTACACCTCGTAAGGTAGATCCGCAAAATGAAATAGGACCGGCGACGACGCGTACAAATTCACCCAGGAAAACAAGCGGAAACAGCAGCATGCATCGGACTGAACAAATAACCAAGCAGAGTTCGATGAAGCCAAAGCTGAAACTGAAAAGTCGGCGCAAGCATGGCTAAAAGTAGTCAAGAAAAAGCGGACAGCAAGTAAAACCAGACCGCGTCCGGATGTGAATATAATTAAGACGACCGTTTAGAAAATAAATGCGGATCTCACACTCCATGAACTAAGGACGACTGTAAGCAGAATCCGAAAATCTGTTGGCGAACCTAATATAGTACATAACAGCGGCCTACAAATGGAAAATTGACGAAGCGCTATGAGAAAGCGGCAACATTTGGTCAACAACGCAGCAGGTCTTGCAAGAATGCAAAGATATCGATGTCTACCGGATGAAATGAATTTCGAGTGAAAATTGTGTTGAACCGATGCTTTAGTTGCTTCGAATTGGCATACTGCAAAAGCCCAAACGACCGAACGGGATTGTTCATTAGATGCGGGAAAAACGGCCACAAATTGAAAGACCGCAAAGTTTGCCGGTAAAAAGAGAATTCATGCAGCTCAATCGCAAAGCTCAAAGCCTTCTAGAACAAACGGTCAGTAAGCTTAAGATTGGCATAGCGCTTCTCTGATGGTTTATCAATTGCGCTTATTTTACTTCCAAGCGGTAACCATCGGGTACTGATCAATAGAGGAGGCCGGTTTCTGTTAGCATGTAAGTATAGTAAATTTAAGAAGAATGATATCAAATGCATTAAAAATGAAAATGAAACTAGAGGAGGCCCTGGATTGCTGCAAAGCAGATATTACCGCCATCCAAGTAATGTGATGGGATGGATCGGACAGAGAGAGAATAAAAAACTAGAACGGCCAAAACCTATTTGGATGCGGATTTGTTGTTAGAGGCAGATTTAGGCAAGAAGTTTTGATTTTCGGCATGTTGAGGAGCGCCTCGTAACAATCCATATTAAAGCTAAATATGCCAACATATATGCGCGCACTGCCCTACAGAGGAGAAAGATGACGACACTATGGATAGCTTCTACGAGCTATGACATTGAAATTGTCTTCGGTAATTTTAAAGCAAATCTAGGAAGAGAGGACATCTTTGGTAGCACTGTCAGAAGGTATAGCCTGCACGACACCAACTCTCATGACGGATTCAGGCTAATTGACTTTGCTGCGGGGCAAAACATTGTCGTAGCCAGCACGCGGTTGCCACATCTCCATATTTACAAGGGAACTTGGACTTGGAGAACTCCTAATCAATCAACTGTGACCACATTCCGATCGACACTCTTCCAGTATTATGGTGATAAGGTAATATTGCCAGGAAATTTGACGCCGAAAGGTCGTCAAATCCTTTTCCGATCGAGTCGCCCTTAATTTCTTAAGAGGTCCTATGCGGCCAACATCAAGTATCGAAGACCAGTGGCAACATTGCTAAAAAGCCATCTGAGATGCCGCCTCTGATGTGTTGCGTTTCACTTGGCCACCACAACGAAACCCGTGGTTTGACGACGAGTGCCGCCTACCACATGCAGGTAAGCTATAAGAATACAAGGCGGTGCTACATAGAAGGACTAGAGATGCTGACGCCACCGGCACAAACTCCGAAGCGCCTGTAGAGACAAATAAGGGAACATACATAGTAGTAGAGTCGTAAACGATGCTGAAGATCTGGAAAGAGCATTTCTGTAGACTGTATAACGGCGATGACGAACAAAATACCGCTGTCTGGCAGAATGAATCTTTCAAGCTGGACGATGTTGATCAAGAATTCCGTCCAATCGATCTGGATGAAGTGATGACAGCCATATCTAAGCTTAGATCAAACAAAGCTCGAGCGGACGGCCTGACTGTCAAGCTGTTTAAAGCGGCAGGTGATGATCTGGGAAGGAGCATATACCAACTCATCTGTAAAATATGGTTGGACGAAAGTATGCCCGATGAATGAAACCTCAGCATGGTTTGTCCAATCCTCAAGACCAAATATTCACATTACTACTCACCACCATTCATTCACCATTCATTCATCGATAGTTTGGTGTGGCATCCCTGCCAAACTCGTCCGTTTGTGCAGGATGACGATAGAAAATGCACGCTGCTCTATCAAGGTCAGTAAAAAACTCACCGAGACTTTTGATGTCAAAAAAGGATTTAGACACGCGCAGTCATGCGATTTCTCAACATCATTCTTCAAAGAATAGTGCATAACTCACGCGCCAACACAAGGGGCACAATCTTTCAAAAGTCCGCCTAATTACCCGCATATGGTATACCGCGCGAAGAAAGGAAAAAAGCAAAGCGCTTTCACGAATATTGAGATACTCGTAGAAGCGGTGAAGATGGGTTTAATTGTTAATGAGGAGATAAGACCAGGTATATGCTGTCAACAAGAAATGACAATTCAACACCAACGTCTCGGGCAAAACGTCACCCTCGACAGATATAACTTTGAGGTAATTAAGGACTTTGCCTCCCTAAGCTTCGTTATCGATAGAGAGAACGAAACCAACGCTGAGATCAAACGAAGAATGACTCTTGCCAATCGCTGCTTTTTTATGGTAAGAAGGCAATTGACCAGCAAAGCCCTCTCTCGTACAACAAAGGTGACCTTGTATAAGACCTTAATAATCCCAGCCCCCAATCCCAAAATGAGCGTAGGTAGGTAGTAGTTGGAAAGACCAACCCACTTACGCCTATTGGCCCATTGTGATGCCACGTGGATCTATGATCCTCTTGCTCATGGAACCAGTTTGAGCTTATGATGAAGGGTGCTCTTGGCTGCTTTGAGAGGGAAATTCTGCGGGTGATTTTCGGTCCGGCGAGAGATGGTGAGTGGTGGATGAGATCCAACGAAAAACTATACGCGCTATACAGCGACATCGACTTAGCCAGAAGAGTGAAGGTACAACGACTGTGGTGGCTGGGACATGTAGAGCGGATGAACACTCCGGTTCAAAACATCTTCGAATCTGCCCCGAGGAACAACGTAGTAGAACGCAACTCAAGTGGTGCACGCAAGTGGAAGGGGACCTCAGCCAACTTAGAGTGCGAAACTGTAGACGCTTGTTGGTTGAAGTCCAGGTCCACCCCGGACTGTAGTAAGTAACAGCACTCCTCTACAAGCAATACGATATAACTGGTTCACCAAAGAATCAATTTGGTCAGCGATTTGGGTTTGCATAAACGCTTCCAAGGAGCAACCTGAGTATTACTTCTACTGGGAAAGATAAACCGTATATTTTATACCTAGCGCTGCTATCGAAAACTTCCAAATGATTTTGGATAGACTTGTTGCCGACGCTATTGGCAACTTATAATCGCGAGCGATTTCAATACATGACTCTGACTTGACTCTCTACTTGAAGCATTTTCTTATCTGGACAAGATCAAGTTCTATCATTGATGGCGCGTGAGTGGTCATTATTCGCATAGCGATCAGAACCCCATATTGATTATCGTAGGCCCCGCTTCAGCAATCCGCATTAACCGGACAAAACTCAAACGTTCTAAATGGAATATCAGTACTTTGGATGAAGATCCTCTAAGTTTTGTCGTTAGTGAGGCCAGAAAAGCGGGGATTTTGTAATCAGGCATCACGGTTAATAATCAGAGCTTGTAATACATCTATGTCTAGGCTCGGAAAGGTAAAACACCGACCTCCGGTATACTTGTGGACCCTCGAAATTGCGAAACTTAGATCGGTATGTCACCGAACAAGAACAACTTACCAGTGTTTTCGTACGCGTGATGCCAAGAACCAGACAGTGCAATACACGCGCAATGGATGTCGAGAAGCAAGAACACGACTAAAGCTATATCAAATTCTATAAATAAGGCATAAGAATGCAATCGCTAACATGCCCGGTAATGTCCCAACAATTAGTAGCTATTTCCTCTGAAAATATTGGAGATTATCGGTTGGTCAAGTTCATCATGGGAGTACTTCCATACCTATGACTGCTTAATGGATGCAAAAAGGTGCGGAACAGAAAACCACCGGAACCGGATGGTATTCCAAATAAAGCTCTAAAGATCGCTATTAGCACACGACTTAACTTCAGGAGGGCTTGTCTTCTGAGCCTAGGAAGTGCCAACGGCCATTGCTACTGCGAAAGGGAAAAGGGCGCCTTCCTTTTTGGTGTCAAACAAACAAGCGGTCAAAAAAGTCTTTGAGAAAACTCTTACAAGCAATTGAAACAGCAAGAGGTCTATCGAAACACCATACGGTTTTCTTAAGTCACGGTCAACAGTGGACTCAATTAACGCGACAATAATTAGAGCCCGAGACACTATACAGGGTAGGCACTGGAAAGGAGTCACCAAAAAATACTGCGCCATTATAACCCTGAAACGTGAAGAACGCGTTTAATTCGGCGAATTGAACGGATTATGAACCGTCTTTAAATACTAAAATCGGACTAAAATACCGGACTACCTCCGCAAAATGATAACGAACTATTTCCCGAATAGAATCCTTCTCTATGGCTTTAACGATGGAGTTAAAGTGAGTTACTTGCGGTGTACCAGAAGATTCGGTCTTAGGCCCGGTACTATGTATGGAACTTTATGTATAGTTGAATTTTACGCCTACAGATCTCATGCGAAGTCTCTATTGTCAGATTTGCTGATAGAACGCTACAAGAAGTTCAACTAAACAGCAAGGAAACAACAGCTGCTGTACGATAGCCTTACAGGATCAATTTGGAGAGTGGCCCACTTCCAATAATATCGCTTAGCCAATAAGAGAGTCAACGTAAACCGAACTATATAGTATAAGACGCGATGTAATGCCTTACCACGGGGGGCACCAATCGACTATTCAGATAGAAGTGGTTTTAGCCGGTAGGAACCCGATGCTATCAAGGTTTCCACCTTCCGAGGTCCTGATGAATTTTCGTTTGCATTTTGCTGATATAGATACGAGTACTTGCTATTATAATTGAAGTAGATGCTCACAGATATAAAGGTGCAATGTCTGTGGTCTTCAGGGATGGATTTAGGGGGATAGGTTCTAATTTTGTTTCATTCCTCGAACAGGAATGTTGGGGAAAATACTTGCAACTGCTACGAGTACTTAATGGACGATGCACGCTATTGAGCTTTGCGTTTTGAATTTAGAATTAGAAAACTAATTTTTCGAATGCAGGTTAATTGGTGTTTAGAGACTTGATAGTACATATTTGGTGTTGTTTAATTACTTAACTTTGAAGGGGACTTTCGAGTGCCATTAAGTCAATAGCAGCGTTTCCAATTGGCCATCAAACACCAATAAAATCGTTTGGCAAGCATTACTTTCATTGGTTCCTGTTTTGAGATGAAATTGAAATTAATATGTAAATGTGCGGTGTGCTGATGTGGTTCATCCACGTTTGTAAATAGTATTTTAATAGCTCGTGGGTTTAATTAATTTGAATTAATGGTTGAAAAACCGATTAGGATCCGAGCGAAAACCCATCTGACAGAGTGTGTTTGAATTTTTAATTAGAAGCCGCAGGGGAATTAAAGAGAAATCGTAGTGCTACTTCGATTAGCAGAAAGCAACATCAACTAATCAACTGAATTGTGCTCACTGATCTCATTAATTAATGAGTTTCGGAAGTGTTCCAAGGAGGTTAGGACAAAACTTTATTTACAGAGAAAAACTTCAAAGGGATTGCGTGCGGTTGAGTAGCGAAAAAATTAATTTTCAATTCTGCATTATTCGTGTGTGAGGCACGACATTCTTTTAAATCTTTATGTTAGAGGCCACTTCCTTGTTGATGCAGCTTTTGCTAATGTAAGCTGTTAAATATCGAGGTGAAGTCCTTTAAAATTCCACATTTTTTGAACGATATCCTGTACCTTACGGCCTTAACTATTGGCTGCAGGCATGGAACTATGAAGGAAATCTCGTGCTAAAGCTCATTTAGCTTGGGCGGCATCCATTTGTTCGGCATCCAGAGCTTAAGGGAGATAAGAAAGCTAAAACTTAGATGACGCTACATTTCGGGGTAGACCAGGGCCTCAGCGGTGTTTTGCCAACTGCCTTCATTGCGCACACGATGTTGGCTGGCGTCCCTCTCCATTTGTGTGTACCACCTAAGATGAGGTCGTTCTCTACCGCGTTATCCCTCTGGGTTGGTGTTGAAAAACTTTTCGTCCGGGATGTTGGTTTTTGTGCGTCAAAAGTGACCTAGCTATTTATGCCGGGTTATCGAAGCTTATCTGATGAGGTCGGCATTGCTGGTTAACTGCTGTATGATGCAAACATCACCGATTATTACACGAAGAACTTTTCTTTCAAGGCGCCCGAGAGGATATTCATCTGCTTTTATCCGCCTGTTTAAGCTGTTTTTGGTTGCTCGAGAGATGGTTTTACTACCCAATTGACTACTAAGCCCAAAGTAGCAGCGATTAGCAAAACTGGCTCTTCGCATGATTTATGCGGTGGCGTCGTTGTCGGAGTTGATAACGGAGCTGAAGAAAATAAGATCATTTAATACCTCAGCATTGCATCCTGGTTCCTCTGGAGTTAACTTGTCAGTTTTGGATAATTCTTTTAAGAACGTTGATAAGGTCGCATCATCGTGTTTAAGTCCTCTTAAGGCCTGGGTTTTGTCATAACTGAACGGTCGAATGAGATTGGTAGGGATAACAAAGCTAGACATGGCTCTGTATAATTCGTATCTATAGATGCTGTCATATGCGGCTTTGAAATCAATAAAAATGTTGTGTTTACCGCTTTGGAACTCTTGGTTTTTTACCAAGATCTATGGTGGATTTTCTGAGCCAAAACTACACTGATAGCGGCCGGTCAGACTGCTGACGAAAGGTATTCACAAAGACAGACACAATCCCTTTTTTAGAATCTGACAAACAATGCTTTCGTCGGGCATACCTTCGTCAACTTATATTCTAGAGATGAGTTGGTGAATGCTCCATATCCAATCATCACTTGCTGCCTTTAACAGCACGGTGGTTAAGCCAACGGGTCCGACTTTAACTCGGGAATTGTGTAACCTGACTCCATCTTGGTCGGGTGGACGGAAATGTTGTGTGTCTTCGTCCAAGTTGAATGGTTGACACTCGACTATAACATTGTTCTATCCAAACCGAGCTCATGTATATCAACGCCCCACCTCAGATGTCTATGTCAATGGCTTGTCGTGGGTGGAAAAGTGGTAGTTCCACCAGCAGTGATATTTCAAAAACAAAAAAAAAAAGTAACTAACTTACCCCACGTCAAAAAAACACCCAAGGACAACGGAGGTTTTGAATCAATTTCTCGATTATGCTTCAAAAAGTTTCGACTTTCAACCCACATTTGAAGTGCTTGAGGGATCAATATCACTTTGTGCATCAAAGTAATGCGAGTGAATTTATACAAAAAAAATAACACAAAGACCAACTTAATGATACTCCGGATGAATTGAACTCTGGGAACTTTTGTAGCAAAATTCTGGCTCATTAACCCCACAACCTTGACCTTTTGTTGTGGGTAAAAGTTGTCATGACAGTTTATCTGTCCTCAGTCTTGATGATCCCGGAATGAGCTCGTGCTAAGGGAGAACCTCTTTTGACTTGGATGCGCTCTGCCTCTTGAGTGTTCGAATACCTTTACACCTTCCATGTATTCATAAGTTCATATCTTCATGTGTTCATGCGTTTATATGTTTTTACGTTTATTGCCCATTTTGGCAGAAGTAATATTCATACTCGTACTCGTATCTGTATCTATATAAAGTAACTTACGTAAGTCGTTTTATTTTTATTGAGCAAAAAATGACGCATTTCATCTATAAACGGAGGAATTGCGTCACTTTGACTGTAAATTCTTGTTTTGTCTATTTGCTTGTGATCACTTTATTAGTCCTAGTACAGACCACTCATACTCGTAAATGTCTATTTCAAATTTTTAATCAATTTTGTCTTGAGCTCAAGAATTGTACAATCTAAAGGCAGAACCACAATTATTATTTGAAGTGACGATGTGTCGTAAACACATCTCCTAATTACACCTTTTATGTCAAAAGTAAGACAAAGTCTTCCGGAATACAAATTACGAAAATAAAACAAAAAACGCATCCGTCAAGAAGATCTTGAAAACATAATACAGCAACGAGAGACAACTCCTTTTGGAAAAGCACGACACCGGAAATTTCCTTCGATGAAAACATGAAAACTGTCAAATCAATTTCAAGCCACCGGAAATGAAAATTTTGATAGCTTTGTCAGCTCCAGCTAGAGCATGACGTTTATGTGACTTTTTTTGCGAACATTTCAAATGTCATCACATTCCGTAGCTTGTTGACAGTTTTGTGTTGAATTTTGAGTGTGACATTTGCTTTTGTGGCGACAAAATAGCATCATCACTTTCTCGTGGTGCCTGATGGTCTGCTATTGAATCAACTGCTAAATTTGTCTAGATACGTAGAGGTGAGGCTCGTACATAGATACAAAGACTGATGAGGCATTCTTGTTCACCTATATGACATCAAAGTTGTGCCAGGAGATCTTACCGCAAGACTGGATGAGAAAGCTCTGTTTGAGCGAGTCGTCGGAAAACCACTTCGGGCTATGGATAGCCAGGGTATGAAAGCGCATATCACAGACACTGCGGAGTCAAGTAAGACCACCAAAGTTCGACGTTGAAAAACTGCACAAGAACCATTCACTCTGAACGAAGACAACAGAGAATTCCTTCCTCCTATCAGTGCGGTTCCAGGGCAGAAAAGTCCACCATCGAACAAGTATTCACACTACGGGAGATCTAGAAAAATATCCGGGAATTTCAAATCGACACTAACCATCTATAAGTTGACTTCAAACCACATGTGACAGCGTACTTAGAGACGAGGTATACAACGTCATGTCTAGTTTCGATGCAGGATTACTATGGAGAATTCTCGCGGCTTCATTAAGGTCGGTAATGAATCAACCGAAACCTGCAATGTCAAGAAATGTTATAGAAAAGGCGACGTGCGATGATTTGACTTTTTTAACATCGCCATAGAAAGAGTTGTGCAAAACTCTCTGCCCATTGAAAGAGGGACGATGAAGTCTACGCGGGTGTCATTGATGCAAAATTGGATGAATACAGCGAACCGATAATGAAACTTTCGGGAGTATTGAGTATTTCGCGAAAGCGGCCAAAATGGTTCTGCCGGAAAACGAAGACAAAGCAAAGTACCTACATGCTGTCATCAAAACAGGGCACATCACCGACAGCTTGGCCGGAATACGAAGATAGATGACTGCACCAACGGCGAAATGAGAGGAGTCTGCGAAGCCATGCATTTCAACAGATAAGCACGTGAAGTTAATCCAAGCCATTGGTGCACTGGTTTTCCAACGCAGCTCGAGGTATAGAGGAATAGCTTTATCCCAACCTAAGTTAGCTTTCCAAAGCTCCTGCTTATATGTATATTTTGCCTCTAACAACCACCGGCGATAGTCATCCTAAGTAATCGAAATTTTTCGCAATATGTGACAGAAAATGTGTGTAGACAATGGGTTTACTGATTTGTTCAGAAATGAAAATGGACTGCCTGCCAGTTGAGTCCCAATGTACGATGAACAGGACCATATTTGATAGAAAGCGAGGAGGTACGAGTATAGGCCTTGAATCGGCCCGCCTTCCAAGAGATTTTCGTGGTATACTGCCCATTTTTGAAGTGGAAATCCACCTGCCTTGGAGACATTTATTATTTGGCTGATTTCGTGCTTATCCTTTGTGGAAGATGAAGCGCCGATGTAGACATCATTGACGTAGATGTTTTGTTCGATAACTTCTTTGGCCTCATGATAAAGATGACCTTCGCCTTCGACGAAGAACTTTGATACGGAGCCGAACTGGTCCTGTATATAAGCGTAGTGTATTAAAATTCCACCGGCTTTGAATCTTCAAGGCACAAAATTCTCTGAAAGTCCCAATCGTTTTGATGAATCTGAACTTGCGTAAACATTTTCGTGACGTCAGGGTTGAATCTGGAAGATGCACATTTAGCTTTGGACCTTCGTGAAGGAATTCATTTAGTGACAACCCTTGTTGGGTCTTAAATTTATTCGGCTTAATACAAGCTATAACTTCAAATTAAACTTAAACTTAAAACTAACTAAGGTGAACTAAGACGGATTTGAGGTAGGCAGCGGTGCGGTAGAGGTCAAAGATGGTAGGGTTTGAATTGATTTTTCGTAGCATACGGAAAATTGGTTTATTCGCGCCATAGGAGGTGTGGTGGGTTGATAGATAGAAGAGACGAGGGGTACGCAGATTACTGTGGTTAGTGTTTAGGAAAATAGAGTTGTGAAGGGACGCGCATTCAACGTGGCCTGAAAGGAGTTGATGAATGAAGAGAAAGTCGGTTGCATCTCTGCGTTCCTCAAGGGTGTTTAAGTTAATAATGTTGATACGGTTTTAGGGGTTAGGGGGGCGGAGTAAAAGGATCGTCCCAGGGCATACCTCGAAGAGCAAATCGAAGAAAACGGCACTGGATGCTTTCGATTCTCGAGATTTGAACACGGTGATATGGGGACCATACTTGACTGGCGTACTCTAGGAGGAGGCAAACAAAGGTAATATAGTGGGACCTGGTCACGTTTGGGTTGGTAAATTCTTTGGACCACCGTTTTACAAAACCTAATGCAGAGTTGGCTTTGGGGATTATCTCATCCATATATAAACGGAAGTTGAGCTCGCTATCACACAAAATGCCGAGGTCGCGAAGAGATTGAACGGAGGAGATAAGTTGGTTGTGGAGAAAGTAGAGTCGGGGAGGAGATTGGTGCCGCTTGTGTGAGAAGGTGATGGATTGGCATTTGGGGTTGTTAAGTTTCAAACAGGGAACATTATGCATATGATTAATATAAAAAGAAGGGGACCGAGATGGCTGCCTTGTGGAACACAAGACGTGGCCAAAAATGGAACCGAGTGGGCTGACCTAAAACGAACACTGTAAAACAGTTTTCGAGGTAAGAGGATATCCATTTTAATGTATGGGTTCAAAGCCGAGGGCAGACAATTTGAAGAGAATTAATCGATGAGAGATTTTATCGAAGGCTTTGCTAAAATCGGTTGCAACTACATTGACTTTATTGCCATTCTGTATGACTAAAAGCGCAAAGGATACGAATTCAACTAAGTTTGTAGTAGTTGATCTACCTTTTAGGAAGCCATGTTGTCTAGGGGAAATATAGTAATTGATTTGCATTGAAAGCTTAGAGCTTCATACAAAATACTTTCGAAAAGTTTGGGTATACTCGTATGGGAGAGTTTAGCGATTGCACGATAGCTTGTTATTTCGTTCTTTGATGTTTTTTGTGGATCGGGGCTATGAAGGAGGTTTTCCAAGCCCGGGGAAATTCTCCTTGTGAAAGAGATAGACGAAAGAGATTAGAAAGGGCAAGGGAAAGAGAGGAAGGACATTTTTTTAAGAAATATGGCAGGGAGGACATCTGGGCCGGGTGTGAATTCGTCATTGAGTGGTGTAATTTATGTTCGATATAAGACGCGTCCAAGATGTGAGAGAGAAGTGCGTCATTAGAGAAGTTCAGTGGGTAACTAAAATAGGATGGATCTGGTACAAAGGAGTCGTTCGTGAAGGATTGTTTAAAAAAAGGTGGCAAATGGGTTGGCAATGGAGAGTGGAGGAGGGTAACCATCGGGCTTTCTTTTGTAGTTAACAAATTAGAAAAAAGGCTTAGGGTCGTTTATAAGGCTGACTTGCGCATTGTTAAGGTAGCGCTGGTAAAGGGATCGTAAAGTTCGGTGAAATGAAGATAAACACCAAGATAGTTGGAATAGCCGGAAAAGGCGGGAAAATGAACCGTAAAGGAAAAAAAAATGGATAAGGCATCATTTATACTTAGGCTGTGAAAGTGAAAGGGGGATCTGCTGGATAGTCACTGATTTTGTGAAAATTTGTCGAATTATGAGAGCTTTGTGGGGAGAGTGGACTGAACAGAAGAGTTATGAAAAAATGAGAGTAGAAGGGGGTGGTAGTTATCGATTGTTGAGAGAGATAGGGGACAAGGATCCATGATGTGGTAAGTAAAACACCTGATCAGGTGATGTAGGAGATTTAAATATTCGGCACAAGTGAACTAAATCTTCATACTCATTGAGGAACTTTGTGTAATCTTCAGAAAACGAAGGATTTTGTATAAAGGAGTTTTGTGTCTCCAAAACTTACGGGATGTAACTTAAAAGGAAACCTTACGACGATATGATATATCTTCCTTATGAGTCTCGAGAGTGAGTGTTTGATTTTTAGGAGAGCTGAAGACTTCTTTTTGAATTCAAAAGCCTTTCACAAGGTCGTTGAGCTCAGCATCAATATGGCAGTGAAAAGTCACTGCTACCACCAATGTTAAATGCGCTACTACGAAAGGATCCAGCCCAAAGTGGTTAGTTCAGCAATCGGCGCGGCGGTTCCATCGGTCCCTTTCGAAGTCAATTTTGGATAATTTGGCTGTATGCTTCCACTCTCAGTATTAGATCGATTCGGACGAGCTGATGAGTTTCAGGATCGCCAAGTTGCAGACTCTTAAGATGAGGCCAGTTGCCGACGTCAAGTACTGTTGAAGGAAGATAGCTAGCTAATTTAGTCAAGATGAAGGCGTGAAAAGTGCTTGTGAATTCATTGACACATGATTGAATATCCAAGGAAACCGTTCCATTTGCTTTTTGCGAAGATGATCTGTCTGCTCCTGTACCAGCTATAGCTGAACACGTGTCAATCGAAGAATTTCTGAGACGCGTTTCCTATTCTTTTATCGAGGCAGAATCTAATTTGCGACAAACACCAGATCTTCATCCCATCGACTTTGCTACCAAGACCGTCTAAAGAACCTACTGCTTGACTGATAGTGTCAAGATCTTCTGATTATTCTTGACTCTGGCTTAGAGAAAAGAGTAAATCCAATGCTGAATCAACCAGCAGCCGTTTATTACCATAATCTTCCAGAAGAGCATCCAATGTTACCTTATAACATTGTTGCGGTAAAATTTACCACAACAAGTTGGTTTCTTTTTCCTTGAAACCTTCGCTCCACTTCTTCGAGCCGTTCCCTTTTGACAGTTGTTCGTCCAAGATTCTGAGAAAGTGATGGGCGGCCATGGGTGCATCAGCCATCGGTGCACTTTCTCAGCATCTTGGAAGGACAACCTAAATAGGAACGCCGGACGATCAAAAACTCAAGAAAAACCCCGCAGAGAAGGCGGACGGTCTGCCACAAGAGCGCAAGGAAAGCGCTATAGGTTTTGTTGTTGTGGAAGGATCCAACACGTAATAGCCGACCCTTGTTTCAAATGTTGTTTTGTCTGCCCTAATGGGTAGTCGCCAGTCTTAAGTAGAGCTAAGGCATCCGCTCCATCCTTCCAGCTCCTAACCCCTTCACTTTTTGACCCGCCTTTTCTGTTGTGTCCGTTGTCGCTTTGAAGGAACGTATTTGTGGAAGGCACCTGTGGATTCTTCCAATCCCGGACTTCTGCCTTTACGCTCCTCGGAAGTGACAACCAGTAGGTCCACCCGGGAAAGACAGAGCCAGGCGGACAGACTGGAACACTCTGAACATATGGCGAACGGCCATATTATTTGGACTACACACCTAGAGCCAGATGGACGGTCTGGAACCCCCTGTGTAAATGAAACATCTACAACCCGCACAAGTTGTCTAGACACAGGCGGACTGTCTGCAACTCTCTGCAATACACACCACACAACACACCCTTAAAAAACACAGCAACCGAAACAGAAGACAGAAACAAACAGCAAATTGTAAAATTAAAAATAAAACAATAATTAGTTTAAAGAGTGGGACGCTATCCGATATTCCCAGAATTCGGAAATTTCCTCAAGGATCTGGGTAGTCAAAGTGGCAAACTTGAGTGTATGAAAGAGCGGTCTAGCGGTGCTACAAGCCATGGTTACACGCTCCAGCTAAGTAACGGAGCGCTGTACACATATACCAGCCATTGGGCCCGCTAACCGAGTAGATGTAATCCACGAATGTGTGAGTGCGTGACCAATGGTCTGAGTGAACATAAGCCGAATCGGGGCAGCCACTTCTTGGTTGACCACAAAAAAAGGGACGAGATTTAGGTCAAAGTGACAACGAAAGGGAATAGAAAAAAGAAAAAAATAAACAGCAAAACAAAAGAAAAACATTTAAGTGGAAGGTCAAAAGAAAAGAGGACAGGATCAGGGAATAACAGGGCGAACTGGGAAGACGGGGAAAGAAGGATACCAGGCAAAGATAGGTATTGCGTAGTAAGAGTGTATAGTGAGATCCCGGTAGGCTTTCGCCAACGTGAAAAAAAAATTATTATTGCGTGTAAAGAAAGACCCGTTTACTTTTCCCGCGACCCGCTAGAAAAAAAATTATTTTCAATCGTTCGGGAAGACGGACGATAGCGCGCACTCTTAAGCGGTTTCTGCTACGGTAGTTTTAACAGCCGCTTGTCTTGTTCCATAAACCGTTTATACCGCTCCTTTTGTCCATAAAAAAAAGTCCAATCAATAAAATACCCGTTATAACGTGACTTACGACTTTCGTTATTTTTTTCATCATTTTGAGGTTTCGCAATTCCTTGCCAAAAAGATTGCGTGGCGCCTACGGACACATTTGTGTATTCTTTTTTTTTTTTGAGGAGATCTACTACCTTCGTATATTTTTTTTCTTTTTTTTTAACCATAAACCCACCCCCAGCTGAGCAGCCGAAAGTGGCAGCACTCAACCTGCTGCCTGTTGCAAATTTCCCCTTTTGGTCTTTTTGGTTGTTGGTGCTGCGGTCCGCCGTTACCGAAATAACCACCACCTGTGTGGTTCGCGACCGCTTCGTTGATATGTTTTTTTATTGTTGAAGTTTTATACCGCCCGGCAGAACGGCTACTGAATAACAATTAATAGAAAAATTAATATAAATCGGGAAAAAAAATTGCAACAATTGGGAAAAATTGCAAGAACATGCTTTGAAATATTGTAATTTCTCGACATATACGAGTAAGCACCGACTTACGATGTAAAAGCGTCTTTGAAAGGAGCCCAACCAGAATACTCTCCACTAAAATAGGAAGATCCATTACTGGCAAACGAATATGTGTAGTTTACGAATGTGGAGCTTGAATTCCTATGTCATGTGCTGCAGAGAGTTGAAATAATTTTCTTCACATTCCATGTAGGCATTCCCGTTGAAATATGGATCCTCGTCGTACTCCGTAGTCTTCAATGATGCTCGTAGTAATCCCAAAGAATTGTAGTTATTTTTGTAGTCTCTCGAATTATTAGAAAGTGCTGTGATGCGGAATTGTATTCGAAGAGTGGTGATATTTAAGCTGGCTCGCAGTTTTGCAAATGAGTTTAAAATCAACTCGAACGGCTCTCCTTGTTTCCTTAATAAATGTTGAACTTGATTGGCTTTGAAGGGAATTTATTTAGAGAGATAACGTTTTCTTTTAGCTTGAATGTTTTATTTAACAGTTGCTAACAACCTTACCTACGAAGTTTGGTACTGAATGACATACTTCAGAATAATAATCATCGAAATCGAGATAGTGATGGAAGTTTTTTTTCAATTTACACACAAATGATGACATTACCGCTATCATTATGTCATTTCGTCTAATGTGATTGCCTATTTTCCTATTGCATTGGACATACCATAATTTCCACCCCAAAATTGTCCCAGTTCGTTGCCTTTTTTCCATCAGAACTGTGGAAAATGCCAACCAGCAAATTCAACTTTGTAAACAAATTTGTCTTGTACCTCATTAAACTTGCCAACTTAACACTCGTCGTAATTGGGTATCCGGGTGTCGTCTGGGATAAACAGGATCAGCTAGTAAAATCAGTCATAGTCGGCCACCACACGAGCATGCATTATGCTGTAACCACCATCCATGTCGTCATACACTCTCTAATTGGCCTTGTAATAGGTAGTTGGTTTAACTATTTCATAGTCTCCTGTATTGTAATGGCTCCAAGATACTTCTTGGATCCCAACACATTGCGTAGTCTTGTTAATGGATTTATTGAAATTTTTAAAACGGACATCGTTCTGAGGGTGAATCCCTATCGATGGACACATCTAGTGAATCTCTTTCTAAATATTTGCTTAACCTCCTACCCGGCTGTCGTGTTGTTGTGCTTTTTACCTCCCGGGGATGCGTTAAGGGCCTTACCCTTTATAAACCTGGGGCTGTTACTCAACGTGCTCTCTAGCACATCGTACTTCGGGTTCGTGACAGCTAATGTGCTTTATGAACGGGTTAGTGAGGAGTTGGTAAAACTCATTATTCAATGCGAATACTTAAACCATCTACCACAGAACGTTAAGTTAGTGTTGCTTAAAAAAATCGCAAAACACATACAACAGCTGACGGAGTTGAACTCACGGATACAGCAGGTTACCGGAAAACTTCAGAACTTCTCTGAGGTTATCATATTCTGTCAATTTGGTCTCTATTTCTGTTTCTTCGTGTTGTCCAAAGTTGATTTGTTTTCCTTCACCGGGATGACTTTGCTGTATATGCAATTTCTTCAGTTTGCTCTCGTGTCCGACACCATGGCAACTCTGTCTAAGAGCCCTTTGAAAATAATCAATGTCGAGCACCTGAACGTTTGCCAGTCCTACGATGAGAGTGTAAGTACTCGTATAATTCCAAATGCTCGTGTTACAGTTTATTCTAATGAATCCTTTTTCGTAACAGATTGAATTGTTAGTCCTTTGGGCTCTGAGAAGTAATCAACGGATCACTATCTTGGAACTATTTACAATGGGAAAAAGTCTTGCCCTGAAGTTAGTTTTGTTCTTGGTGTACTGGTGTATGACTTGTACGTAACTCGCATAAATTCAACTGTCCTCTGAGTCCGTTTGAATAAAGAAAAATGTGGTTTAGTAAGATTGTTTCCTTTGGGAGTGATAAGAATTTTTGCAGGAAGTTGAACGGCAGTAGGCAATATTGGGTAGTGAATCCATGAAGTGGAACTGCATCTTTTTGAATTTTCTTGTATCCTTCGCGACTGAAGGATTTTATAAGAACTCTAGGGATACCTCATTTTGACGTCGACTATTTCTATTAACAAGGACTGATGTCCCTTAAGTGGTACTCCTGGTTTCACATTCAAATCTGGCCGACGTGATCAGAAGGATAGGCATCGGCAGTCCACTCTCAAATTTCGAAAAAAAAGGAAAGAAAGCGGAGGAGTTAGCGCTAAAAGCTTGGACGTTAAAGAAATGAACTTAAATGCGAGCTTAATCGGTGGAACCTAGAGACGCTTGGAACTGATAGTAAGAGTAAAGCCAAGACATTATCTTTCGGAACGTCCAATTCAAATGCTGGTGTGACCCAGGGCTCTTTTCTGTCACCGACACTCTTTTAATTTTCACTAATGATCTCTTGTCTGCTCGGAATCACGTCCCTGCTCTTCGGATGTAGAACGGGAGCGTCATCGTATGTTAAGCTCATTAAATTCCAACGTAAACAGCAGCATTAAATGGGGAGCCAGCAACAGAGTGGAATTTAATGCTTCCAAAATACAATGCTGTCTGCTGTCGTTAAAGCGAAATCTAAACACCCAACTAATATCCATGAATGGCACATGCATCGTCGAAACCGAAAAACTTTCCATTCTCGGTATTTGTGTCAATGACAACTTACATTGAAATGAAGTCGTCCAAAACGCTGCGAAATTTCTAGGTTTCCATAAGCAATGTAAGAAATATTTCACCCCCTCTGAATATATAAGGCATTCATTCGCCCAAAATCGGAGTACAATGCCCGCATCTGGTCAGGTGCCCATAAGACCCCTTTGCACTTGCTACAATAGATACGATCCAAAATCATGCAATAAAACTCGTAGATGATGCCAATATTGCACAGGCATTCAACCCCCTCGAACACCGACGTAATGTCTCCTGTCTCACCTTTGTGTATTGCTCCACCTAAATCGGCAGTAGCATTCCGCCCCTTAAAATTTTTAAGCGTAACACCCATCTCGCTATGAATGTTCATCAGTACGTACTCTGAAACTTTGTGATTCGCTTCTAAGCAATACAACTCGCTTGTGGAATGCCCTGCCGAGCTCTCTGTTTCCCTGTCATTATAACTTGCAATCATTTAAAACCCACGCACGTCAGTATCTGTTTTTTCTCCCTCTCTGGCTTCCTTTCGCCTAAATTTACGACTAGTGCCGGCGAGCAATTGAAAATAGGATACGTATTCAAGGCATGGCAAAAGAAATGTCATAACGTGAATGTGCCCCAATTTTTGCAAATGGCGTCAAGTGTCACTCTGCTTGGACATTTATGTTGTAAATAGATAGAGAATTAGTTGACAACAAGCAATGGAGCGATACGGAATTATTATTCCTGTTTATTTGAACAAATTTTCGGTCTGTTGTTTTAACGCATCCTCAAACTGAGTCCACTAGAGGTGTCGCAAGAAGTGACCGGCCAGGTATTGCTCGTTCGGCGAGAATATCACTGCAGTGTACAAACATTTTAAGGGTAAACAAATCCCTTGAGCGCGCGCTCATTATAAAAAAAAAAAAGAGTGCAAACCGTTCACCAATTATTGCCTACCCATTTCGACTTAGGTGGTTATGTGAACAAGCAAAATTCCACATGAAATGCACGAAAAGCCATTGCATTCCCACAAAGTGACTGTTTGGTGCGGCATTTGCATTAAAGAAGCAATCGGCCCTTGATGACGCCGACACCACCACCGTAACCGTAACTGGTGAGCGCTACGGACAGATGTTAAAGGAGTTCTTTTTGCCGCAAATTGCTGAATTGGGTCTCGAGCATTGTTGGTTCCAGCAAGGTGGAGCAACAGCTCGCACAGCTCGGGCAACGATGGAGATTTTAAATCACCAATGTCCAGGCCGTGTAATCTCCCGTTTTGGCAATTTGAACGTACCCTGGTGTTAACTGGATGGCATCTTCGCCGTGAGAGTAGGTAAACAGATTCGTACAGTTGAATCCGCTACAAACGGAACAATTTTTGGCAGCTGCCAGCCTAGAACAGAAGCTTTAGTCATAACCAGTCGAAAAACTGTAGAGTTCGCCAACTTCCAGGCTAGTAACTACAAAATCAGGTCCAAAGAAGGTTAAATATCGTGGAGTAATGCTGGACAACAGATTACCGTTCAAAACACACGTGGACTATTTAACCAAGAAAGCATCGCAAATGCACGGAGCTCTCTCGCGCATACTGCGTAACTTTGGTGGACCTGGATCCTACTCTCCAGAGTTGTCACATCAGTTCTATTGTATGCCGCCCCAGTCTGGGCGTAGGCACTGAGGATGATGGAGACCAAAAGGAGACTATCATCTACATACAGACTCTGCGACTTTCGAGCCATATCAGCCTTTGATGTAGCTAGAATGTTCTCGTCGACATTCTCTCAGTTGAAATGTTGAGAATATATAACAGAAGAGTCCGAAGTCAACACGATGCCAAAAAGCAGCGTCAATAGCTATGTGGAAAGCTCGCTGGGATAATACAACGAAAGGCAGAGGGACATACAAACTTATACCGACAATCCATGACTGGATAGAGCGTAAACATGGAAACTGCAGCTACAACCATACGCAGTTCCTATTTGGCCACGGCGGCTATCGCAAGTATCTCCACCGTTTTGGGCACGACAGCTCGCCCCCAAGTCCCAAATGGGTTGTACGCAGTATTTTATTGCCCACTCTTCATGGCATGGTAAACTACTTTGCCCAACCCGTCGCTACTCCTCCATGACATGTTCCAGTCGGAGGACAATTGGACGGTAATAAGTATTTTTATAACAATTCTACAAAATGAGCTACGTAGAATAGAAAGGCTAAGAAAAGCAACAGCAGAAGCAGCAGAAACTTCAGAAGCTTGGTTTGATAACCAGCCCCGAGAAGTAATACCTAAGGGCAGTCCTGCGGGGAGAGTGGCATATTTGCGATCGCAAGTATACAATCAACTCTAAAGGTGAATAGCACACTCAGTAAGTTAATAAGTCTCCTGCCAAAGATCATTCGGTAGATGAAGTTATTCGCCCTATTCTGGAATTTAGGTTTGCTTTTGCTAAGGAATTCCTCCATTAATGGTACAAGCGTAACATTTTCTGACATAGCTAGACTACAGTAACACTCTTCTCTTGCAGGAAAGTCATTGGATATAAATGAGGTTCATAACCCCGGCATAACTCACTGGCTCTGGCTGCTCGTCTTGGTCATACGACCGACGCTTACGTAAGAGGTTATCAATCAGTATGTTTGTGCGCCAGCGGAAGACTTACGAGTAGAACTACTCTTTCCGCAGAACTGGACATTATGTTTCGTTAAACATCCTTGAAGTTAAACATCAGTAGGCAAACGGGTGTAAGTGCAGCGGTTTGCCTTGCCGCAACATCACAGTGAACTAGAAAGGCAACTTGTCACAATGCTATCCAGATTGCATACCGGAAACAAAGACTACACTATACCTCGGTTACTATGTTCAAGTTATCATTCCTAAGAGGTCATTCTGGGAGGATGATTCATTCTTGAACGACAAGGCCGCTTCTACACCGAGGATCAAAGATGGAGGTAGATGGAAATGTTTTCTCTGGAAATCCTGGTCCCTCCACCATCCTCCTGATCACTGTAGCACGCTCCAGGAGAAAACTATGGCGATTAAAGGGGGCTTATCTTGATTTAAGAAGAACGTTGTATGCGTTAGGGACATCCGTGTCTTTTTGGATGTAATCCAATGTTTGAAAGCAGTCTCTGTAAATTCCAAAGTAGCTGTCCGAAAACTGCCTTATTCAACGCTCTTAATGGTGTAACGGGGATTGAGCTGATTTCTGATTGATTGAAGTGATACGACAATGGACCTTATGCTTTGGCCCCTAACCTCAGCAGAGGAATCCGATAAACTACGAGTACCAATAGTTCAAACTCTGCATAGTTAGAGGACCAAACTTGTTCCCAAATCGAAAGTAACTTCCAGGACTACGCAATGGTCAAACAGGTTACCTTGAAAGACAGAACTCTAACATCCAAACGATGTTTATCCCACAGAGTCAACTGTGATTGCTACCGATTGCACAGAATCTATAGGCAGAGCTTACAAGATTTTCAAACTAGCAATAGGAAGTGGCATTCTGAATAGCTTTCTTAATTGGCGGGGTACCGACAAACTTACAATTGATGTACGAACAAAATATTTGAGAAACCTTGTGAGCTCTGTGAGCTTTTGAAAACGAAAATCGCTGTTTTTCGCATGCGATTAGTCTTTCATACATCACCGCTGTACCAATAAACTTTTCTCCTCCCTCAGTCAATGACAAAAACAACCCACTTACCCATTACAATGGCTATAATTCGTGTAAACCACTTTTAAGCTCATCTAATCCGATGACGATTACATGGGGGTATGATGCCTATCGTTTGTATGTACATGGATCCTCTGACTTCTTACGAGTACAAAATTTCTTACAAGCACACAATCGTAACCAACCCGTGTTCAGAGCTCTGAGTACTACCCCATGGAAACAACAACGAAATAGCAAAGGAAACCCAAATTCTAGTGGCAAGACAATGCGATTTGTGTTTTACAGAGGGGCATTAGCAGCAACAGCACCCTTTTGCTGCCCTTAACTCGGCGAGAATGCTGCATGCCGTTGTGCTACCGCATCCTTTGATTTAAACGATACAGTCCATGTTATTCTTTCGCGAACTCGCATGACCGAATGACCTAATTTCCACGGCAATACCGCACCAACACGGAGCACATCTGACATCACACAGCACAGCATACAGTAGCAGCTGCAAAACCTAACCAAACCAAACCACATGACTCCTGCTTATACAAATAGGGGTGTGCTGTATGCTGTATAGTGTGTACTGTGTGCAACAGACGCACACATTCTCGTACAAATTGCATTTGCAGAAGAGCACCGAGAAGATGTGTAGAATTTCTATCAATGTGCCCGGCGCTGATCTGGTCCTTGCATGGAATGCACCAACACCGGCACCCCTTCTGCATCTTCTTAAAATGGACTGCATTCAGGATGGCAGCAATCGCCACTCGGTGAAAAATTCATTTGCGCTGAAAATACTCTCCACAGATGTTGCGGCATAATTGCAAAAAATGAAATGAAATTCGATTGAGAAAAGGATGCAAGAGAGCCAACTTACCAATAGCACGAGACATAGGAACAATCCGCAATCTTTGGGAACAGCAAATCGGTCGTCATCTTGATGAGAGATGTCCTACACTAGGGCTCTGTAGGGAATTTGTTCGTTTCGTTAAATTCTTCTTTCTCTAGGATCTGGCACTGGCGTTATTACTTTTATTCTTTTTGCTCACACTTTGTACACTTTTCTTCCACAACACACACCGGATTCGGATGGGAATTTGGATTTCGACTTCAAATTTGGATTTGGATTCACAAACGGACACTAGCAATGGCAAAGACGAAGATTCCAAAGAAAGCGGCAACCAAAGGGCTGTTAATGCGGTGTCCGACTTGAACGGAACAACACCGACGACAACGATTAACGACGACACACGAGTGCAATGGCACAGCACTGCTTCGCTGCTTCTACATAGACAGAAGGACGAAATTAAACTTCTTTGTGTTACCTCGGGCCAACAAAGACAAAAACAAAATACTCACACGCTCCACTCGTTGCTTTTGCTCGCCCGGCTGCGTTGTCAACTCATTTGCGGTTCACGTTTTCGGGGGAGAGTATCGATTTCAATTGCTCCACACACGAAACACCAAGCGAACGAACGCAAAAAATTAAAAGTCGATTGCCGCGACGTTTCCAGACTCTGTTCGACTGACAGGTAACTTATTTGCTAATCAGAAACCGATGGCGATCGGGGGTAGATTGCTAGATTTGAGGGAAACAACGACAAGTGCTTGCCCCCTATACAGTAGAGTCCGTGGAAAAAACAAAACAAAATAACTTTTTTTTACGTGGACAACCGGCAGAGAAGGTCCATTCACGTTCCCGTTTCTGTATCAACTCAGATTCGCTCGCAGAGATACTTCGTCGAGAACCTTTCGTAGTGGCAATTGGCGTTTGGCATTCGGTTGGTGGTGACGGAGTCGGAGTTTGTCGTATTCGTGCCGGCGTTGTTTTTTTTTTTCTTCTGTTGTTGCTGTGAAGTGGAGCTGGGTCTGGCGGACTGAAGACGTTGTGTGCTTGTGATTGTGAGTTTTGCGTTGAACTTTATGCTAGAGAGCCCAAGAGGGGCTTTAGGGTTGCTCTGGTGTTGTGTTGCGAATTAGATGACAGCTGGGAGGGGTGGTTTTTCCTGCGTGAAAGAAAAATCCCAATTTTCTCTCATTTCCAGCAGTGTTAGTGTGATCCAAGAGAGATAGGAGAGAGGAGAATACGAGTGCAAATAATGCGCAACTGGTATGCTGCATGCGAAAGTCCCATGTGTTCGGTGAACAGTATTTGTTGGTGTTTTTGACAGAAGTCATGCGAGAGTGGAGTCGATTGTGCACTCTGTGTGGCAGATGGGGAATTGTTTTGGTTTTTTGGAGAATGACATTTGACAGTTGGCTATGGTGACATCTATGTGTGAAGAGAGTAATATGCTATTGTAATGTACAGTTAGGGGGAAATTGCCTTAAGTTCAACCGACTTTCTCTGTGTTATATTAAAAATAACAATCAAATGATTTCTTTATTGGGAGACGTTCCTTACAGTTAATTCGCAAGAAGTGGACTCTTGCGCTGCTTTCAAAATCGGGGAACTCAGAATTTTGAGGAACCAAATCGAGTTGACACTGCCAGGCGAAAGAATACGTCTGTGTGCTGAAACTAAGAATCAAATGTCAGCCTTTATAGTAAACCTTTCTAGTTGAAGCATTCTGTGCTTCTTTCTGCCGTGTTCAATGTCACTGAACAGTTCGTATAGTTTGGCGTTAAATCTCCTCCTCCAATCCCCGCAAAACTCGAAAGTATTTTGCATTCAAAACAGCCAAGGATATCTTCACCCACCTTTGCTGCTAACGTCCATCCTTCCGTACTATAAACCAGAACTGCGATGATGAGGGAGTTATATAGGATCTTCTTAGTGTTTCTTGACAAGGACCTCTTGCTCATTTCCCTTCTTAGCCCGTGAGGACAGCGATCTTCGCTGTTTTTCTGATGAGATGTCATTATCGGGTTTAATAGCGAAGCGGAGGTAAACAAAGTTCATAGCTGTCTACTGTGACATTCTGTCCGATTTTTTGGTTTTGCTCTTATTCACAGCCCATAAACCCATTTTGGCACTTCTCTTTCAACACTTACAAAAGCAGTAGCAAGAGTTTGTTGTGTCATATTTGCAAGTAATTGCGCAGACTTTTGAAACATTTACGCCTGGTGTTGACTTGCAAATTTCGCAAAATTTTCTCAAATACAAAAAAAAGTTCCATGACAGCGCATCCCTTACCTAAATTCTTATTTGACATCAAAGTCTTGGAGAAATTGTTTACGACCTCTACGCATCAGCGAGCTGTCTTCATGGTTAGTCTACGTAATAATTTGGAAAGGATACCGAGGCTAGATCAGACTCTGTATAACTCGTCTCTGTAGATACTGTTATATGCGACTTTAAAATCGTGAAGAGGTGGTGGGTATCTATTTGGAGTTCTTGGGGCTTTTTACAGGATATGGCGTAAGTGAATAATTAATCGATTGTGAGAACGGCTCATATAGTGGCCAATAAGATCTTTGATAAATGGCCTAGGCCGTTCAGACAAGGCGGCAGATAAGATCTGGAAACTAATGTCCCCATAATTGGGGCAATTGATAGAGTTTCGTAAGGTTTCGCTAAAAGTTTCTAAGGTTCCATTCCGAACAAATCATTGAAATGAGTTGACTCATGCGATCTATCAAGTCATCGTAAATGCTTCATTCTACCTGACAGCGGAATTTGCATTGTTCTCGCCATTCAACAGTTTGCAGAAGTGTACCCTAAGTTATAAAATATTGAATTCACTCTTGATCTAAAATTTCGCCACATATACGGGAATTTCCATTCGCTTTTTTTACACGCACGAAGGATGCTGCCCACTGATTGACTTCAATAGGACTCAATATGTCTAACTGCTGCAAACGTATGATCTCTCGGCGTACATCCTCATTTTGATCAAAATGTATGGGACGATATTTGAAATACTTGAATTGGCTGTTAAGTTTCAACGTGAGATAGGCCACAAAAAGTTTACTGCAACTCAATTCAGAGTTAAAAACTATCTTGTGCTTCTTGTACAGAGACTTGGATTCAGATGCCAGCTGTTCTCTAGATTCCGACGTAATATATGCCTTGAGCTAGATCGCAGACAGAAGTGATAGCTCCGTGCTTTTGGATTACAGGCTAGACTACCTACCGTACCCGTCAAGGTCTGCCATTGAATCTATTGGCCACCTGTGCCCAACTGAAAGTTTAAAGGGCGCTGATTTACGTGAAGCAACACACAGGTTTTGTTGAAATTTCTGTCGGTTTCTAACTCTGCCGAAGAAACTTCTTCAGGGTTCACAAGATTGATCGAATGCGCAGATTATGTCTGCCTATCACGTGAGCCAAAATTCGCCCTCCTCGGTTTTTAGATCAGAAAGATCCTCGCTGCTAAGAAAGGAACCTCGGGACACTTTGCCGACAGACACGCTACTAATATGATCATGAAAATGACACAGATCACACAGACAGAATCCGTATGTTTGCACTGATCCCAGTTATGTTGAGTAACAGCTGGTGCAGGATTTTCTAACAATACAAATTGCATGCGACTTACTTGTTTGTCTCTGGAAATATCCTTGACTCAGCGTCGTCAATGGGGTACTGTATTGTACTGTACTGCATCCCTTCAGTATATTCGATGCCAGTTGCGTATGACTCATATGCCATCACTAGTACCTCGATATCCTCCAATGTCCGATCCTTGTTTTGTGTTGCAGCGATTCTTACAAAATCATGGGGCACACAGAAAGCGATTATATTTCTGATTAGAACATCGGCATAGGACGTGTTGCAACCTTACTTTGAGCACACACGGAGAGTGTCTTTAGCAAGACTTTTAGGTCTACGATCCGGAAATTTCGCAGATAGGTCTTTAAAAGTGTGCGTCCTTAAAAGCTTACTGAGCAGTTCGTTTATGTAATTTCCGCACGTCGAAAAAAAATGCGCCTTCTGTAAGGTGTTGCCTCGCATGGAGTTTTCCGAAAAATGCTGCTTCAAATGGAAAAGGTAGCAGTTCCATGATGAAAAGGGCGGAATGGTGGCATGTGCCGATGAAAATCCTCTTAGAACACGCTCCATACTTTCTGTGTTCGATTTTAGCATCATCTCCATCTCCGCTAGGTTCATTTCTTATTTCGTCGTCACTACTTGTTGAAACTGTTGAGTTTGGCCTGTTTGAATATCAGTGGTTACCATTCGGGACATCCAGTTCAACAATTATTCCCCAGAGATACATGGAACAGCTGACTACTGATTTGGAGTTCTGCGCCCCCAATCTCTACATCGTCGTTGTATCCGGCCGTACCAACGAGGAACAATTAAACAATTTCAAAATTTTTCTCGAACGGTGGAGCATCATGACTTACGTTGTCGACTGGAGAAATGTAAATTCGTTAAGCCGGAAATTGAATACTTAGGCATTCATTGGCAAAACTCATTATTATAACCAATTCATCCAGAACTTTGCCCAGATAGCAGCTCCGGTAAACAAGCTACGCGGTAATAGTGAGACTTTTATATGGAAGAAGGTTCAATAGCGTGCATTCGATCAATTTGAAAGTGTGCAGATTGTTTCATTTTCAAAACAATCTACCAATTACTTTATCTACAGATGCTTCATCGTATAGTAATGACGCTGTTACCTCTCACGTCTACCCAAATAAAACTGAAACACCAATCGCTTTCGCATCGAAGACCTTGAGTGAATGGCAAATAAAGTACAGTCAGATAGAGAAGGAACTGTCTCCGTTGTATATGACCTAAATATATTTTATTAGTATTTGTTTGGTCGCCAATTCGACCTGCTAACTTTAGAGCTTTCTGTTCGGGTCTTGTTACGTTGACACGTTTTGATAAAACCTCTGAACTTTGTGCCTGGAGTAGCACTGCGCTGCTCATCTTCTTTCTTTTTCTTCTGGAGACCCCGATGCTCTTGCCGCCTATTTTGATCACGGCCCGCTCTGTCGTTCTTTTATGTAGTGACGTCTCGTAGGCGTGTTGCTTCGCTACGTGCACTTGACCGGGTTCTTCTTGGCTGCGAAGCAGTGGTTTGAGTCTATGATCACCGCTCGTAATGTTTGGAGTCCGCAGCAAAATGAATGTCTTAGTTTCCAGACTGCACAGTCAAAAATGTAACTTCCCTTCCTATTTTGGCTTTAAATACACTTAAGACCGTTTTATCGTCATATTTCTGACATTGCGCGCAAGCATTTCCTCTACGGACTGATGTGCGCATAACAGGCGAATATATCCTCGATGCGTATTGTTATAAAGCGCTCCAGACATTTTGCTATGTCCGCCGTTTAGAACAAATCGCCACACAAATACAAGCGTTTGTTTTGTCTGCAATAATTGATATAATACACCATCACAATAAGAGCAAAACCAATTAAAGCAATGCGTGTTAGTTAGTCAATGTTCGTGGTGGTGTAAACTTAATAATAAACTGTGTTCCGAGGACCTACTGAACACATCCATCATCAACGAGAGCCGATTCGATACGGATTGCACCGCACTGTCACTCAATTTCTTGAAATTTCAAAAATATACCTGCTGCTGTCACAAACTTTTGCCGTTTATTGGATTTTATCGCATTAAATCGATGAAAATGAAAGCTGATTCCGACTCAGAGGGTAGCTCTGATCTTGATGTCGCCGTCCACTTTTCCACCCTCACCAGAAGTGTATTCAATATTACACTCGACTGTAAGAATCACCCCAACCAACCCCACGGTTCTCGACCCCTCAGTGTCTCAAGCTAATTTGCATTTCCTTTCTGTTTCCTTGCAGTGCCCGAGGAGGAGGACAAGAAAACCAATGAGAGCACAGAGTAAGTAGACCGAAGCACAAATCCAATTAACCCAATCGATCTCCTTTTAGCTATGAGAAACGCCTAAACAGCGAAATCGACGCGTGGCTATCACTTCTGAAGAAAGTCAAGCAAACAATAAGCAGGTAGGTGACGGGGTTTTATCTCAGTTCCTCCTAATCCATCTCTTCTGCCTCGTTCTAGTTCTTTCCCTGCAGATACCAATACAGACTACTCGGCATTGTCTTCCGAAAAACTGAAATACCTTCAACGAGCCCCAGACCTAAACGAATTCATCGACCAATCCATTGAATTCCGAAAAGAAGCCAACGTTTACCTGGAAAACTACGCAGAAATCCTCGAAATACACGAGAACCTCGCTGAACTCTGCGCCAGCCGTTTGGACGTAAAGAAATCCCAGATCATCGAGCAGTGCATCTTTAATATTCCCCGACCGCACAAGGAAATAAACTAAAACTAGTGTTACGCTAAATTTTAAGTCCAAAATTGTGTTTCACTCTTTTCCCCAGGCGGCGAGGTATTTCATAAGATCGGTCAGTCCATCGAATTCCGTGCGGCTGGTGGGTGGTTCGGGTGAAGTCAGTCTCGGCAGACCAGATCCCATTTTCTGTCGAAATTCGTCCATCTGGAGGGGGAAGCAGTCAGATTGAGAGTGGAGGTGTAACTTCAACTTACGTTCTTTGCTCCTGATAGTTTCCACACACCGAAACAGAACACGCCAGTGCCAATGAAGGCATACAATGTGCCCCATCCGAGGGCACGCATGGCTAAGGCCGAACCTCCGTCCATGAGGATAGCTACTTCACGTCCACCTTTGGCCAGGAATTCTGCCTCTTGCTTTTTCGCCTTGCTTACGGTCTTGGAGAAGCCAAAGAGGGCTGCGATGCCGCCGACAAGTCCTAAAAACGCACCGGCTGAGGATTGCATAAAGAAGTGACAAATTCCACTGTATCCACGTCGAACTCACCACGGTAACGATGCTTTCTTCGTTCCTCGTCAGAGGCTCCACTGCCAATTTGTGAATCGGACATGGTTTGCCAAAAGATTTTGCTTAAAATTTGGATTACTCCAGCGTTGATAACTCGGTATTTACATTTGACTGAGAAGAAAAATTGTGCTCGGCTGGGGGCTGTCAGATGAAGGTGTCATGTAGAAACTATTCGTCGGTAGATGGCAGGAAGTTCGTCTAAGAGGGAATTTTTCTTGTTCAATTTGAATTTGAGTGGATTTGGTGAAGTTCTTAGAAGCATTCTGCGCAGGAATGAGGAACATTTATTTAATGAAAAAGCAAATGTTGATTGTTATTGGAGTTAAGAAATTGTAGCGAGCGAGTTAATAATTTCAGTGTTTCTTTGTAATCAGCCGCCTTGAGGTTTAATTGCAGTTACGCAATCGAATTGTTTTGCACTACAAGTGCTCTCGGCATCGATAAGCGATTACGTTGTGCAAACAGTTTATATCCGGTTGCAAATAAACAGAACGGTGTTTGTAAATTTTCCAGAAGTGGCAGTGGCATATTCCACACTTTGAGTGCACTTTGAAATATTCCTCAGCGGCCTTAGAGGGTGTTTATGTGGTCTAAGTAGGCGTGAGCGGTTCAAGGTGGAGTAGTAGAGCCATAGAATGCACATATCTCATTTTCAAGGAAGAGACACACTTGAGTAGTAGGTACTCAGTGGGTTAGGAGGTGTATTTGCTCGAAGTAGCCGAGCTATTTAGGTACTGGTATATCGATGATATTGATGTTGTTTGTGAGCTTATTTCCAAATCTTATTACTGATTCAGAATTTTCGACGTCGGTATACTTACTTACTTAATGGGCTCTTCGACGAAGAATTTTTTTCTCGAAAGTGTTCAATATTTGCTTTGCTTTCCTGCTACCGTCCAGCACTCGGCTCCATAGGGTGGGACTGGCAGGATCAATATTTTGTAGAGCATGCATTTCGACTTCCGAGTTTGGAGTTTTGAACCCAAACCGAAGTAGCAGCGGGTTTCCTAGGATAAGTCTTCGCTGAATCTCCACTAGGGTGTCATTCGAGGAGTTGATGTTTACTCCGAGGTAGGTAAACTCCTTAACCAGGACAGATGCTTCTCTGTTTGTTGGCAACATGTACTTAGTTTTGTCCCCATTTATTTCAAGGCAAACTCGTTTGCCATAAAAGCCTCTATCACGGCCCGCTGGGAGCGACAGATGTCGTCTGCGTATCTCAGCAGCTGTACAGATTTGGTGAAGGTAGACAGAGCACTATCTGTTCTAGCACTTGATTGAAAAATCACATGACAGTGTGTCTCCTTGCTGAAATCCGGTACAAGATTGGAATACTTACTTTACTTAAATCCTGCCACACGTAGAGAGACATAGGGCGTCAGCCACGCCTGCGCATCATCTTGCTCGAATTTCTGAAATGCGCTTCAACTCACTGTAGCTCTTTCCCAGTAGTCTTGATTCCTCTTCGACTGTTCTTCGCCACGTTTACTTATGCCACTTCCTCCTCCGTATAGTGACGCCTATAGGTTCTTGATCCGTTAGATAAAGCTGTTCGATGAAGATGTGGCTTGGGCAACAAGTCCTTAAGATGTTACGTCGACCTCTATTTTCGATGGTTTGCAGTCTTCGAGTGACAGTGTTGATAACCTTCCAAGTCCCCGTAGAGTAGAATTGATTCTACATTGAACATGGCTTTTCCGGATTTTTGATAGCATTCCAAACGCAGCTTTAGCTTTCACGATTCTGCTCCCTACACTGAGTTCGGTGATACTGTCGGCCAAGGCGAAGCTTCCTAAATATAGAAAGTTTTCGACTTTCTCGACCTATTGTCCGGCAATGTTGAGTTGGGTTTCAGAGTTTGAAATGCTTAGGGGCTTTGTTTTCCCCGTATTTATATAAAGCCCTACTTTGTGTGCCTCAGATTGCACATTTTGTGACATTTGGTGGAGATCCATTATTTTATGTGCAAGGAAGCAAAGATCGTGAATGTACTCCAGGTGTTTGGGGTAAGATGCCATTGTCCAACTCAATCCTTGGTTTCTTTCAGTTAGTCCTGCCCGAAGTACGTCGCTGATGACAACCAGCAATAACAACCTACCATTGCGCAGAACATGACACTTACTACCCTCGTAAATAGCCTGCGCAAGGCTATGCATATATCATCTCTGTTCAAACACTCGAAAGCCTTTTCAAAGTCAATGAACAGTAGATATAGCGGAGACCTAAACTCGAAGCAACGCTCAATGATTATTCGCATGATGCTGATGTGATCGACGCAAGAGCATCCACCCCGGAATCCCACCTGTTCGACATCAAGTGTTGAGTCTAGATGCCATCTTATCCGCTCTAGAACTATCTTGGCTACGGCTGGAAGAACGCATATTCCTCTCCAGTTTCCACATTTCATGACATTGCCCTTCTTTGTAAGCTTGATCATCATTCTACTTTCCCACTCTTCCGGGAAACGCTCATTTTCCAACCCTCTAAAAATGAACGGGTACCTCTTCAGACGTAGTTGGATTGAAGAAGCTCGGCATGGATACCGTTATGCCTGACTTTCTTTTGAGGGAACTATTGGCGGCTACTATCTCTGTGTTGCTATGAGGTCCGATTCGAAGTCGGAAATTTGTTGCAGCGACATGCTCGAGATTTGGGACTATGAAGGTGTCGTCTAAATTATTTAGCACTAACGCGAAAAGTTTCCTTCATCTGTTGAGCTGATTCTCATCCGAAATTCGCAGACTGCCATCTTTTCACTGGATGTTGTTTAGAACTCCGATCACCAATACGTTCTTCAGCTTTTAAATCCAGTGCGTTCGAAGTATGAACGCGATATTGGGCTTCTAACTCGAATTTCTCTACTGCTGATGCTGCTTCAATCCGAGCCTTATGTGAAATACCTTCATCGATTTGTCTACAGGTGATGACCATGTACTGTGACGTTTTTGCCTTATACCTATGTATCCAACTGATTCTGGTCCCTGAATTGGTCCCTCAATTGCTAGTGCAATAGGGGATCCCGAAGTCTGTCGGTATTGTAACATATGGTCGCGCGACATTCCGATATCGGAACGGACGGCTAGTATGCAGTTTCTGAAACGCCGACTTATCGCAAAATGGTCGACTTTGTTTCACCTTCGTTGCCTGTCAGATGAGACCCAACTGATTTTGTGGCAGGCCTTGATCTTAAACAGAGTGCCTACAATAACTAGTCGGCTGGTATTGCAGAATTCTACAAATCGTTCCACATTATCATTGCGGCCTCCGAGGCCGTGTATTTCGATCACTTGTTCGAGCGCTGTGTTAACGCTGTCTAAGTTAGAGTTAAAATCTTCCATTAGGATTACGATGTCCTCGTTAGGCGTTAAGTTGTGGGTAGCACCAAGTTGACTGTCGGCGCATAACACTGAATGATGGCGATCTTTCTTACCCCACTCTGAAATCTGGCCTGCTTTTTGCTATTGGTGTTAGCATCAGTCCTACCTCGGACTCTCAAGTGCTTCCGGATGAGTAGAGCAAGACGCTTTTTGTGGGTGAGTGGCCATATTATATCGTGAGAAGTCTCGCTCTAGCATTCTAAGTACCTTCCTCTCATGATTCCTGACTTTCCAGAATATTATCCGTGGTCGGTAGCCAAAGGTTGCTAAGAAAATATCAGTCCGTCTCCGAGGCTTGTTGTGGCGTTTCGGTGTAACACATTTTTTTGCGACAGACACCAATCATGTTTTGTGACGCAGGAAGCTCGCTACTTCGCAATTTCCGAAGAAATTCCCAGATGACACCGCGAGGAGTAGGGCTTACTAACAGAGCAAGTGAAGCAACAACCAACTAACATCTATCGGGAGACGCCACTTCTAGGCCTAATGCTAGCCATTGTCATCCGGGTTTGTAATATTTCTTCATTGACTTGAAGCAGGTTCTCTTCTTCCCCTATCACTCTCTCCACCTGATGGCCATTAAGTAGCTGCTGGAAGTGCTGGTTAAACACATCCACCATTCTCTGCGCTTCGGTGGCTAGGTTTCCTTCACTGTTGGCTGGGTGGTAGTCCTTCTAGCCCAGTTCAGTCCAATTGGATCTTATACAGTTGGTTTTGCCTGACATTCATTTCGCTCTTTAAAAGTCTCCGGGAATGCTTTAAATCTTCGGACATCTATTATACTGGCGGAAGCCTTTGCGTCGATCGAGATTCCAATTTAACATTACGAGTACATATAGGCTGATGTTAGCGTATTTAGTACCCAAATAGATGGTGCTTTTGTTCTATTAATCTACTACCGTAGTACTAGTACTAGTATGTCTCCCAATTTTGAATTTTTGTCGTGCCCGGCTTATTCAATCACAGTTCCCAGACGGTGGTGATATCTGCTTTGTAGCACTCTAGAGTATCCGCGAGCTGTTCGGCTGCACTTAGTCTATTCAAGGTCCAAACATTCCATGTGTAGAACCGAGTGTCGTTATGTTTTCAGCGTTTTGCCAGGTTGTCAACGTAGGGCCTATTCCTATTCGAAGTTCTTAGCTGCTGGCTGACATATTTATCAAGAACGTAGCCCCTATCTGCAGGAAACCGGAGCCAGTAAGACACTTCTGGGATAGTCGAGATGCCATTGGTTCATTATGTTGTAAATAGACCCATCCAATCCTTATTCGCTTCAGTTGCAAATATGTTGGCAGTACGTCCTCCTTCTGACTTGCATTTGCGACAGAATATTGTAGAATGTTTGTGTGGGTACAAATAATAGAACTTATTATTTTCAATACAAATCCCTTTATTCAGTACAGTTACAATTCACTATTTAATTGTTTCTCTCAGTACAATCCAATTTCTCAACCGCTTATACTTTTCTTATCTTTTACTTAAACCACTTAATCACTTCTCCTAATTAACACTTCAAATTTCACTTTAGAACTGATTTGCATACTTTGGGGATGCTGGGATTTATACTCGAATGACATATGTACTTCGAGAACAATCCTCGCCATCCAGCGTCCCATACAATTTCCAATTTGCTAGAAAACTCGATTCCACTCTCCAGTCGAGACTTTGTTATTCCAGTATCGAAATCTTCTGGTCTTCGAGTATCAACATTTTCTGCTAGATGTCGCTGCTCACATTTAAGTGGTTATCACAATATTATATATTAGTGCTGCTATTTTATATTAAGCTTAACTCTCGGGATAATAAGTCTGATACGAGACCAGTATCCGGCGGCTTTCACCAGAAGGTAGAATAACTATAATTGATGACTGATCATAGTTACCTCGTTGACCTCCGTTAGTAGGCCATGAGATACAGTGGTGTTGTTCTTCTTCGGTTTTTGGATATCTAGGACCACGGTACGAGAGTGATCAATTTTTGTTTACATATGCTGTACGTTAATAATTGCTTGAGTTCGAAAATATAACACGAAAAGACGTATTGCATTTCTTGAACACATAAGTATGTAATTTATTAGAACAAGTTAATATAAAAATGATTCTGTAGTAAAAATAAGAATTTGTAACAAAAATAAGAACTCCAGATTGTAAACCCAACGTATTACTAAACCGTCACAAATGTAAACGCATTTGACTGCTCTAGTACAATAAACGTAGTTAAGATGGAGGACTTTTGAGCTCTTTTTTCCTTCTTCTGGTGCGAGCAGTCAAACGTGGAGGACGCATAAGCGGAGTTTTTTTTAAATTTTTGTAATTTTTTGTAATCCCATAAAATATATTTCTTAAAACATCAGGTGTGGTTTACCCAACACAATAAATAAATATTTGGATTAATTACGATGCCTGATCGACGTGGGAAAAATGAAATGACGAAAGCCCTGCATGAGGCAGGAATAGACTATTGCGCAAACTCGCTCAATGTAACAAGAAGCATTTGGTACTATTGCGCTCCAAAATAGAATCGAAGAAACTTCAGGAGCTTCAGGCGTATACACCACTTCTGATGATGCACCAACTTCTGACTTAGCTGGGCAGCAGACGTCTAGCGGATGATTAAATTCAGAGAATATTTCTGATGACGCTGAGGAACGAGAGTTTGCTCGCTTGGAAAGTGGGAAGCGTATTAGGGAATTGCAGCAGGAGTTATAAGATTCAGAGCCGATCCCAACAACTGTGAAAAAAGTGGATTTCAACGACATAGAGAACGCAGTGTCCTTGTTCTCCTGCGACGATAATTATAGTGTGTGTGTATAGTCGATCTGTTGCGATGATCGCACCAAATATCTTTTGCTCTTCGACTTTTGACAGGAACTGCCAGGGTCCTTCTGAGAACCGTTTACGTCAACTGCTGGAATTCCCTTAAGGAGGTATTGCTGACAGAATTCGAACAGCAGATGGCCCGCCGAGATGTCTACCACAAGCTGAGTTGCCGTTCACACCTAAAAGATGAGTCGCTGCTGCGCTACGTTCTTTCCATGCAAGAAGTTGCCTCGCACACAGACATCGACGAAACTGAATTACTTGAGTTCATCATCGAAGGTATTGGGAATACTTCGTCAAGCACCTTAATCCTGTACGCCGCCAAATCCATATTGGAGTTGAAAAGACTTCTTCCCGATACGAAAAGCGGAAGTTGTCGAAGCCGCTGCCGTCACTTATGACCAAGGGAGTTCCGTCGTCTGCATCAACAATGCCTATAACTTCCGTCAAAGAGCAAGAAAGGTGCTTCAATTGTTCAAAGTTCGGTCACTTTGCATCCACCTGTCCAGAAGAGAAAAGACCACCAGGCTCATGTTTTCGATGCTTCAAAGCTGGACATTCATACAAGACCTGCCCACAGGTAGAAGCGAGTTGGAGTCATTCATGCAGACAACGGTGCCCTCAAGGCCAACGATAGCGATGAAGAAATAATACAACCATTGAGTGCTGTACAACTGGTGAGCGTTTCATTTATCATAGGAGAAAATAAGTGTACTAATTATGAAAATTTAGAACGCGTTCTTCAGTGTATATCAGAACATGGTCTAGAACTTAAGCTATCAAAGTACCATCTTGGATACGCTACGCTAGAATACCTTGGATAAAAAGTAATCAAGTAACTCCCATCTCGAAGCTACGAGTATACTTAATTACCCGATGCCTACAAATGTTAAGGAAGTGCATTCGTTGCTTGGCTTGAGTTCTTACTTTAGACGATTTGTTCATTCATTCTCGTGAATAGCTAGACCTTTGTATAATCTCTTAAAAAAAAGATGCCGCGTTTGATTTCGCAGCTGAGTGTGTATCCGCTTTTCAGCTTTTGAAAGATTCTTTGATTTCCCGGTGTTGGCTATTTACAACCCGGAGCGAGAAACCGAGCTGCATTGTGATGCTAGCGCACTCGGGTATAGTGCCGTCCTCCTGCAGCGACAGGTTGATAACAAATTCCACTTGATAGCCTATTTTTCGAAGAGCACTACACCACATGAATCGCGGCGGCACCATAGTTCACAGTAGCTCCGCAGACATAGATATTCAATTAAGAGCAGCTCAAAGTCGTGACCAGGTAATCTTGTCTTTAGGAGACAAATTGGGTGAGGGGGACTCCAAATCGTTCACCCTCTGTGATGGCGTTGTTTTCCGATGGAACAAGTCGTCTAGACTACTCTTTTATGTCCCCACTGAGATGGAGACCAATTTAATTAGGCATGTCCATGAAAGCATACGCCACTTGGGTGTTATGGAGTGCTACTACCAAATCCGAAAAAGTTACTGGTTCTCTGATATGAAGAGCAAGATTGAAAAGTTCATAAGAAATTGTATTCGGTGAATTCTGTACTCATCAACTGCAAATTCTGTCGAACGTTATTTATTTAATATTCCATAACAACCGATTCCTTTCCATACCCTCCACCTAGATCATTTTGGGCCTTTGCCTGCTATTCAATCGAAGAGAAGGCATATCCTTCTAGTAGTAGACGCGTTCACAAAGTTTGTTAAATTATACCCGGTCATATCGATTAGTACGAAGGAAGTGTGCGCTGCCCTCGGTAAATACTTTGAGTACTACAGTAGGCTCCTGTTTCGATTCGCTTGTGTTCAGTTAATTTTTGTTGAATAAAAATATAACGCATGTTAAGGTAGCAGTTCAGCCTCCACAGGCGAACGGACAAGTGGAAATGATCATGATGATTGGGTGCAGAAGTTACCCCTCGTGGAGAGTGCTCTCAACAACACGATGCACAGGTCTATCAATAATATACCTAGTAGGCTTTTGTTTGGGGTTGATCAACGCGGCCCCAACACCAATGAGCTGGCAGAGTTCCTTGAAGAAAAGCAGGCGACCCCCCTTCCTCGAAACCTGATTGAAGACAGGGAAAAAGCATCGAAAGCCATTGCTGAAGCCCAAGAGTATAACCTAAGAAAGTTTGAGGAGCATCATCGTCCCGCGCCTCTGTATGAAGAGGGAGATTATGTAGTCATAAGAAATGTTGACACAACTAGCGGCAGTAATAACAAATTTATCCCCAAATTTAAAGGTCCCTATGTGGTCCATAAAGTGTTACCAAGCGGCAAATATCTGATTGGGGATATTTAAAATTGGCAAATCACACAATTCCCATATAATGGCGTTGTTGAAGCCAAAAACATCTTGATTCTGTCTGTATGCCAGTAAATACGAAATACTGTATTCAGTCTTTAAGTCGTTGTACAAAAGTTTAAGAGAATTATTCGTCATGATAATGCCTAAAAGTATTATAAGATTGTAAAAACAAAAATTCGTTTAATTCAACATTACCTTTCTGGAAGGGCAGCATGTTCGTTTTCCTTTAACCCTCATATTAAGCATTACGGAAGTCATCTCATCGACAATTGCAAACTGGAGCGATTCTGAAAGTGCAAGTTCTGAAAGGAACTCTTACGTTGAGACAGTCTGTTTTTGCGTTGTTGTACAATCGAGTTTGCTTATTTTCCGAGCTGAAAGAAATTCTACAATAAATTTATAGTTCCGATCGAAATAAAAAAAAACGTGTTGTTCCGATTAAGGGTTATAAAGGGTCCGCCATCTAACGTTTTTTTTTTTCAACTAGTGCTTATTTCGTGAATGGTAACACTTAGCTCATGTCTGATTTGACAGGTAATTAGTTTTATCCTTCCGGTTAATAATGGAAAATAATTTCATTGAAATGAAATGAAAAATGAAAAAAAAAAATGTTAGATGGCGGACCCTTTACAAGAAGAGAAATTTTATTAGCTGAAATAGAACAAGAGAGGTAAAAATATGGATGATGAAAGTAACCACTTAGGGTGATCACACAAGATGTAGGGGATACATGGGCGAACATACTCCCACCGTTGAAAGTTCCTTTCAACTTGAATCGACGAGTAGCGGACATAACTTGGTAATAGGACGTTTGAACTCTCCTTTGGCAGTGGTGACGGATACAACGCGAGTCAGCCCATCCCGTCCGGGGTACGTTTTGATGATTTTACCGATGAGCCATCGACATGGCGGTTGATTTTCGTCCATTAAGACGACGACATCGTTGATTTGAATGTTTTTTGACCTTTCCAACCATTTCGGTCGCTTTCGAAGCTGAGGCAGGTAGTCTTGGGACCACCTTTGCCAGAATTCTCGGACAAGTCGTTGTATCGTAGCTGCAATAAATCCCGCAGTGATGCTTCCGGAGTTAGGATGCTTAGATCTGGCACAGTCGCCAATGGCCGTGCAATGAGAAAGTGGGCCGGCGTTAACGGATCCACGTCTCCTTCGAATCGTACGCACAATGGCCGGCAGTTAGCGCATGCTTCAATTTGGCACAACACTGTCACAATGGCACAATTCTTCGTACGTTAGAGACGTCTGGCCCAAGACTTCTCAGATGAAACTTAGTGGTTTTGACCCCAGCTTCCCACAAACCGCCGAAATGCGGTGCATGGGGGGTGAGAAATGCCAGCTGATTCCGTTAGATGTAAGCTCATCGACAATATCCTCTTGAAAATTCGCTGAGTTTAGTAGATTTGCCCAATCTCGTAGCTGTTGATTTGCTCCAACGAAGTTGGTGCCGTTGTCACTAAAAATAGAGTGGCCGAGAAACGAAGCGACGCAATGCCGCTATGAAAGCTGCCGAAGAAAGATCCGTAACGAGTTCCAGGTGCAGGGCCTTCGTAGCCATGCAGACGAATACCGAAACATAGACTTTATGCTGCTTAGACCCTCGTCCCCTCCATGATCGGGCCAAGAACGGCCCCGCGAAATCGACGCCGGTATTGCCAAATGTTACCCCTGGCTCCAATCTCTGTTTCGGCAAGCTTGCCATTTGCTGCCGGTAGGGAACTGCTCGTTGCCTCATACAGGTTGTGCACTGATAAATGCACCGTTTAATGGCGTGATGGATCCCGGTGACAAAGTAATTAAGAGAGAGCAGATACGTCATCTGTCGCATTCCGGCGTGCAAGTTGTTGACGTGGCAATCCTTTACGATAAGATGGGTAAGACGATGATCCTTGTGTAAAATGATAGGATACTTCTGCTCCAATGGTATGCCTGCGTTTGCGAGTCGACCCTCCACATGCAGTTCACCCTCCTGATCGATGAAGGGGCGCATGGAAGAATACTTGATTTTTCTTGAAACGGCTTGTCCTTGCAATAACGAAGTAATCTCATCCTGGAAGGTATATTTCTGCGAGATTTTAACTAATGCGAGTTTAGCGAGTGTTCAGGCGCCAAGAAGTTCGTTTGGAGATAGCCCGGAGGATTTGATCGGTTTCAGGCTAGTCGGATGCAGCGAGCAATGACCCGAAAGAGTCGATTGAGGTTCGAAAACCTTTCGAAGATACGAGTATCCCATTCAGCCGGTTCCACTGCAGTAACTAGACAAGCGATTTCTTCTTCTTCGGCAGGAGCATCCTTGGCGTTGGGCAGTTCGGAAAACGTTATCTCCAAGTCGCGAAGAAAGTTTGGACCGTTCCACCACAAATCTAACTTCGCTAAATGTTTTGGCATCAGACCACGAGTGGCACAGTCAGCAGGATTCTCAGCTGAGCGGACGTAGTGCCATATAGATACCGGGAAAGCGGCGACGATTTGAGAAATTCTGTTATCGACGAAGACATTTCGCGCACGGGGATGTCCTTTTATCCAGTGTAACACCGTTGTGGAGTCCGTATAGGCAAAACACTCAAGATAGTGAATGGCAAGGTGCTTAACAGCTTGATAAGCAATAAAGCGCCGCATAATTCCAAGCGGGGAATCGAGAGAGGAGGCTTAACTGGAGCGATTCGGCTTTTGGCGCAGATTAGCGATGTTTGTACGCCCGTAGCTAATAATACCCTGGAATACACTGCAGCAGCGTAAGCTGAACCTGACGCATCAGCGAAGCCGTCCAATTCCATTACACCCCCTTTGCTATATTGTAGCCACCTCGGAATATTAAAGGTTTGCAGGGAACTCAGGTCCGATCTGAAGTCCGACCACTCTTGATAGAGATCAGCGGAAATGAACTCGTCCCATCCAACTCCTTTGACCCACAGACGCTTCATGAAGATCTTCATCCCAACAACCGTATGTGCGAGCCAGGATAGCGGATCGCAAATTCGGGCTATATCCGATAGCACCTCCCTCTTAGTAATATGCGGACCTATAGCCGGAATCGCGGAGGCAAATTTGAAACAGTCGTGTTTCGTGTTCCACAGCAGACCCAAAGTTTTGATTCCTGTTTCCCCAATGGAAAACTCCGTTGCTACTTCTCTATGCTCGGGAGGAATGGTGCTTAAGAACTGCGGCGAATTAGAAGACCACTTACGGAGATCCATACCGGCATCTGCCAGGACGTTTATTAATTAATTTTTTACACCTACTGCTTCACTAACGTCATCGAAAGTTGACATGAAATCGTCCACGTAAAAATCGTTCGAAGCCCGTGGACAATTAAACATATTGTTGACGCCGATTTGCTTGAGGACCCGAGTTGCCAAAAACGAAGCTGAAGCTGTTCCGTACGCTACGGTGAGAAGTACATACTCGCGGGGATCTTCGGTTGCTTCTTCCCTCCAAAGGATCCGTTGGAAATGAACGTCATTCGTGTTGACTAGGATCTGTCGATACATTTTGGCTATATCAGCCTTAACCGCGATTTTGTGTTTTCGAAATGGAATCGTGCACGTGAAAAGATCATTTTGTATAGTGGGACCTACACGCAAGTAGTCGTTAAGCGATAAACCGTTAGTAGATTTAGACGACGCGTTGAAGACGACCCGCAGCTTTATCGTTGCGCTGGTTGGCTTCAGCACCGCGTGATGAGGTAAGTAGATCGATGGACGATCGATATCGCTAAGAGGCACGATTGCCATATGGCCCAGCCGTTCATGCTCGCGCATAAACTCCAGATATTGTTGTTTCAGGTTAGCATCCTTTGAGAACCGCCTCTCCATAGCATGTAGTAGTTTTAAAGCAGCACGGCGGGAGTCTCCGAACTCCACCGGCGTTTTGTTGAAAGGTAGACTAACTACGTACCTACCATCACGATTGACATAATGGGTAGAAACTCTATGATTTTCATCGATTTTATTTGGGCGATAGCACTGGGGGTCGGCTGATGATAGATTGCGGAAAAACGTTAAGTTGTCACTTGGAATCTAGAAACCGGGGAGATCATTTATTAAGGTCGCGAGAATGAAGGCATGAAACGACACGGCGGAATTACTATTGGGATCTTGGCATGAACACGTTTTAAGCCTAGATGCTGCACTCACGACTCCGAAATTAAGATAGCTTGTGATCCAGAATCAAGCAAAGCTCGGCACGACTGGAGCTCACCATTACCATCCTGGATCATAGCCATTGCCGTTGGCAACATCGTTAAACACTCGCGACATGAAGGGACTGCGCACACCTAAACTGCGGTTACGACACCATTCGATTGGTTATGCTGGCTTGACATAGGGACAAATGGTGGGAGAATTTGGCCTAAATGAAGCAGAGTATTGTGCTTCAAGCCACACGTCTTGCAATTGGAAAATGTGCACTCCGCCAATGTATGTTTCGACCGTAGACAATTACAGCAAATTCCGTTTGCTTTCACAAACTCACATCGAGTAGACACGGACAGACCCCGAAATTGTACGCACTGGTAAAGCATATGTTTTTGTTTGCACTTCGGACACGGTGGGATTGTCAAACTTAAAACGCGTCGACCCGTATCCTTGAGCTTATTCGTATATATCGGATTACGCCCGGTTTGCGAATTGGAGAGATTTAAGCTTTCGAGCTCATCGATGCGCTCCTTTACGAACTTGGTAAAATCCGAATAAGATTGCTCACTTTTACCTTTACTTGCACGAAACCACAACATCTTATTTTCAGCATCTAATTTACGCGTAAGAACATAGACCAGCAACACGTCCCACGAATCGACTGGGAGCTTTAGAGCACGAAGAGCGTTCATGTTCTCGATCGTAATACTAAACAACCGCTTAATTTCGAGAAAGGAACCACTCTTGACCACCGGTTGGACAAATATGTTGTCAAGATGAGCTACCATGATGAGCTGTGGCTTGTCATAATGCTCTTCTAACAAGCCCCAAGCCACGTCAAAGTTATCGTTGCTATGAGGAAGATGGCTAATGATTGACAACGCATCTCCTCGCAAACGCGTATAGAGAAATTCTAACTTTTCGATACCCGTAACCGATTTTTTGGATATCACGAGTGCGGTAAACAGATCGCGAAATCTAACCCATTCGTCGAATTTTCCCGAAAACTCTGGTAAATTCACTGCAGGGAGACCCGCTGGCCTTTCCTGATTTGTTACGCATATTGGCCGTCGCGACCGATCAGCAAGACATTGTACCACTTCGTTTAACGAGCATTGATTTTCGACGAGACATTTAATGGCTTCACGGAACTGACTGTCTTTCTCATACTGCGAATCACCCTCGCTATGTTTTTTTTATTACTTCCGACAATTTCGCGTGGGCACTGTAAAACAACATAGCTTCAAAATCAGAACGGTATTGCGTTTCTTCATCTAATTGAACACTATCATCGATTTCAATTTCACTTTGCAATTGCTCGAAATCTTGCATATATTGCTCTAATTTTGTTTGCCGCAACTTGCTTTCGGCCAGTGGAGCACCCGGTGACTCACTAAATGTAACGATCCGCGTTACCTGGCCTTTGATAGCTGCGCGTTTTCGCTTTAAAGCTTCCATGATTATGTTTTTATGAGATTGCTTCACACTTTCAAGGGACGTGGCGTATCGCGATGCAGAACTACCGCATACATGGGCGAACACAGTCGAACCAATCATTAACCTGCAATTGTAAAGATGTATCTACATGATTTTTTAGGAAATTTGAATTATCACCTGTTTAAAAATATGTTGGTTGCTGCTTCCAGTTTCCTGCTTTCAATGTTTCTATTTGCTCCAATAATCTGCAAAATACAAACAATCGTTGGAATTCTAATTACACTTAATTCGCATTACACTAATTCAATATGTCATCTACTTACTGAGCATATGAAGGTAAGATTTCATCAGTTTGTGTCCTACAGTCGACCATTAATGGTTTAACTTGTGTACCGCAGTCTAACGTGGCAGCATCAGGCAGTTTTCGAAAACGTCATTTGATCGTCATTTGCAATACTTAAGGGTTGCGAACATCAAACTGCAAACGTCATTTGGTATCGTTGATCTGTGTCATCTACAAGATTTTGTTCTTGTAAGAGCATTTGACGTTTTTGAACAGAGCAATCATCCTTGAATGCATGTTATTACGCAGTGCAAATTTCTGGCTGCTTTTTTGCAGCGCATATGACGTTTATGAACATCTGTCCTGCAAACACTGCATTATCGAACATGCTGCAAAGGCAGTTTGATTTCTAATGTCGTTTTCGAACAAATGACTTTTGCAGCTTGCGTTTAAGAACATTTTGCAAAAGCAATTTGATGCAGATGACGTTTTCGAAAATGGCCTCAGTTTGCGTAGAACAATCACACTTGTTTGATAGAAATAAATTCTCCGCGGGGACTTCCAGATCTACATATGTTCTGCTTGTCACGCACAATTAGTGCATCACTGAAATAAAAAAAACGAGTGTTATTAGTGTAAATAACGGTTATAATAATTGTTCTTCACATACCTTGGGATCAAAAGTCTATTTTGAATCCGTAAATCCCGTCGGCTCGTCACTTCTTCATCCTTTTGCCATGGTAACAAAAGTGAAAGAACAGCATCTTGTTTAATTCTAGTTGTTTTCAGAACTATTCCATATTGATCGTATAATGGATTAATGACAAAATCACTATTTTTTAAATGTTTGCCACAAATTCGCGAAGTTTTTGTAAAAAAAAAACCCACTGCTTTTTTTTATTTTTATAAAAAGGGGTTAGAGATACCCTTTTACTGTTGCCAAGGCGCGGGCGGAAAGTTAGAAGGAGGAGAAAGGAAAATTGTTTTTTTGTAGTGGTTTGAAACTTAGGTGTATTTGGTTTCTATGTTTTGCTCTCCAGGGGTGGGAGTCCCGAATAGGACGGAGAGTTTTTCTTCTCTCAGAGTGATTCGAGATATAATTCCTAGTATTTTTTTCATTGCTTGAAACTCTTATAGTAACAGCCAAATCTACGTGTCAGCGTTGTGCCTTCACACACAGAATTCTTTTTGTCTGAGTTCCAAGTACACAATGAAAAACTGATTTGCCATGGGCAGGATTCGAACCTGGACCCTCCGAGTGAGAAGAGTTTGCTACATTTTTTTTCATTTCATTTTATATGCATTTTTATTTTTGGAATTCATTTACACTTAAAAGCTAGACAAAAAATGCTTAAATATTAGCTTAAATAACTTACAAATAATCTTATTCTATCTTACTGGCCCCATGCGGGCACTCTAAGTTAAACATAATACTTAATCTATGTCTTTCGACGTTTCTTACAGACTATTTTTATTTTTGTTTTATATTTATTAAAACTAAAACTAAGAAAATAAACTTTAAGTAGCAAAACTTAGTATATGGACTTTTTGTTATAATATAAAACTTAAAACTAAACGTATAAACTATTTACAACTATATCTTAACCTACTTAATCCTACTTAAACTATCTAATCCTATACCATATACCATATTTTAGAGCGTGTTACCCACCTCTGTTCTAATATTTTTTTTTTGTTTTTGTGATTTTTATTTTTTATTTTTCTTTTTTTTTTCTTAAAACTACCCTAATTCTACCTAAAACTACGTAAGCCGGCCACGGCTAAAAAAAAAATATGCAGAAGACCGACTTTGCTCCCTATGGAGCTACGTAGGACTGAAGGAATTCGACGACGAGACTTCCCCTCCTTCATCTAGCCACCAGAATTGTTGGTGCTGCCGAGCAACATCCCTTATGTCGCGACTCCCTACCGACCTACTGAACCGGAGGCGCTCCGCACTGCCATGTGCGACGTCTCTGTCGTAGTTGAGTCGCCTGTTCGCAGCTGTTCGAGCAACGTGGCCAATCTGTCCTGGATCAGACCTTTCATATCTAGGTAGAGGAACGCTTCTGGGGGAACAAAGCCATCAAAGCGAACTCTCTCATGATACATGTAATTTGGGTAGAAGGCCCCGGAGATCAGGTTGTTCGATGAGGTCATTGCTCTTGCAATGTGCTTTCGAGTCAACTTAATGACGAAATTGTCCACTCTTATTAGGTTCGCCCTATTGTACAAGACCTCATTAGGATAGAATTTTATGTACTCAGATTCTGGTGTTCTGTATAAGCGAAGACAAGTCCTAAGACAAGCCCTCTCAAACACCCGAATCTTTTCCAATAAACTTGCTCTTACGTTGAACCACACGGGACATCCAAACACAAGCATAGGCCTGATAAGGGCCATGTAGTAGATAACCTTTACCCTCGCATCGAGTTGGCTGTTATAAAACAGTCTCTTTGTAAGGGCAAAAGCACCCTTGGCTCTGGCCAGAGCAACATCTATATGTTTGTTAAAATAGAGAAATTGATCCAGCCAGATCCCAAGGTATCTAACTACATTTCGACAAGCAAGTGACTGCCCGTGCTGCCCCACGATCGAGAACTTTCGCCAATTCTTTCTGGTATCCCTAGAGGCCCCAGACAAAGGCGTCCTAAACAAAATGGTTTCCGACTTCTGAAAATTGATTTTCAACTTCCAGTCATCGCAATATCGCTTAATTTTGTTGAAGTCACGCTGCAAAAGTATATTAATGACCTCAATCTTTGGACTTGATCTGTACGCGATTAAGTCGTCTGCGTACGCTATGGCATGGTGAAGTGAACCTATGAGATCACTCGTGTAAATGTTGAATAGGATCGGCGAATTTACCGCACCTTGTTGCAGACCGTTTTTAATGTTAAATGATCCAGCAGAAGTCACATCGCCATTCTTCACGATGAACTGTCTACTAGAGAGCATATCAAAAAGAATATACAGCAGTGGTTTACTAATGCCCAACCTGTCCAGCTTGAAAAAGAGTCCCTCTAACCATACGGTATCGAAGGCTTTCTCCAAGTCAATCAGGCAGGCACCAGTGCACTGGTTCTTGGCTTTGTTCCATTGGATATCAGAAACCAGTTTCGACGCAGCATGAATAATATCATGCCCCGCTTTGAAACCGAATTGATTATCCGGAACTATATGTTTGTCCTCAATCCACTTAGTCAGGACTCTATTGATCACCTTCTCGAACACCTTACTGATGTTTGGAAGAAGACTGATCGATGGGAGATTCGCCGGATTGGAAGTGTCTTTATAACTTTTGGGGATGGGATGTACCACCGCAGTTTTCCAATGCGCTGGATAATGTGCATTATTCATTGCATTATTAAGCAGGGTGGTATAAATGTTCACCGCTTCTAGTGGGAGATGTCGAAGCACAATGTTCGGTATTTCATCGGTTCCCACTGATTTCTTATTTCTAAGTGATTCGAAGATCGTTTGGAGCTCTTCCTTCGAAATGAACGGGGGTAGTACCCTATCGTTGGTGATGACATTATTTGCCATATTCTCGTCACTGAACTGGGTGAAACCCGAGCTCTCGAATCGCCAATTCACAATTTCATTTCGAAGATATGACTCGATTCTCCAGATCGTGGTTTTCGCCAATGCTAACATTCGGTTTGTACACTTCCTGGAAAGTCGCTCCTATAGCCTCCACTTGCTCCTGCGGATCCTCGATCACAAAGAAGTTGTCATCATCAACAGCCTCATTTATATCTATGCCTGCTGCTACAAGTATTTGTTCGTTGTTCGGGCGATTTTAAGACATGGAAGGTCGTTCTGATTATTTCTCCGAAATATTTTATTTATTTGCGGGAACATATTCGGGTTGCTGGTGTTTACAGCCCGAATTTTATTATTCCAATACAAACTTACAGAATTTCTGTAATTTTCCATTATTAATGTTTGGAGGTTTTTAATCGACGACTTCAGTGTTATAATCTCCGGGTTATGTCTGTTAGTAAACCGTCGGTACAAGGTTTTTAGTCTTGACAGCAGTCCACTTTTATGTCGGTGCAGTGCGTCAGTAGTTGCGTTGCGGAATAGGTCTCCTTCGTCAGTGTGTCGGTACCGAGGTATCGTTTTGTCCATTGTTCGTTTGATTGTCTCGTCCATTAGTCTTAGATACCTGTCAATCTCCTCGTTTGACAGATTCCTGTTGGACGGTGGGTAGAGCGAATTCGAGGAGAGTGCTCTAGTCAGTGTTCTGGTGAAGTGTGTCCAACGCACCCTACTATAATTGTAGGAATGCCTTTGGACAAACTCATCCAATTCCGCAATTTCGTTTGGAACAGTTATTTCGGTGCTGAGACCGCAATGGTCACTGTCATACACGAAAGTGCGTAGACAGTTTGTAGTTTGCTGGTTAGTGCATGTCAGTTGTATTCGTGAGTCGAACAGCAGAAGATCCAGATAGGACCCGTGTCTGGGAAACGACGGACTATCCGTCGCCTTAAGCCCGAGTCGATACATCACACTGTGCTGACCCCACCAATTGAATAGTAGGTTCCCTCTAGTATTTGGTGTATTATTTCCCCAATCACTATGTTTGGCGTTGAAATCTCCGCCGATAATAATAGTAATTGTCTTCCAATTCTAGCATCAGGAATCGAAAAAGTGTTTCGAGCTCTGAGATGAATAAGGTGGATTGAGTAGCCTTAGGTGCATAGACAGACACCACGTACAACCGCTTTCCACTACGGAGGGGGATATACACGATGCATGCTTCCAGCACCTGGAACCTACGTACTACACGGCTGTATACTCTTTTAAAATGTATACCTTTTCGTACGAAAATCGCAACGCCTCCTCCCTGAATGGAGTTGGGTCGGTTTCTCCGTACTATTTTGTATCTTCTGTGCCTCATTTTGTGTCTCTTGGTAAGCTTAGTTTCGCTAACCAAGAGCACATCAGGGGCTTGGTCTTTAAGCAACTTAAACAGTGTGGCTCTTCGTTCGAACCTAATCAGTGAATTAACATTCACTGCAAGGACCTTCAGGGTTTGCTCCGCCATGTGCGTACCCATTACGACTGGAGGTGCGTTAGGCCCGGCAGCAGCGCGTATATTTGATCTACCCGCTTAGCCTGTTCCTGTATTTGACGCTGAAGCTGAGCCATCTGCCCCTGAATAGAGAGCAAGATAGCCAGCATGTCAGGTACAGGTTCCGGTGCTCTAGGCGCTGGGGCCTGAGAAGCTACCTTTGGTTGTTGTACCTTTCCCCTACCTGCCGCCATGAAGCGTTTGCTACTACCACTACACCACTGCCACCCTTGTTTTATTTTCGCTTTTATAGTTGTTAACGCAACACCCGTACACAGCACAACGCATTTTAACAACTTTAAACCAAAATATTTCCGCCTTTGTCGTCACTGTCACAGAATTTGACAGATGCGTAGAACGAGACCAAAATAATTGCGCTAAGTATATTAGCTTATTATTAGTACCTTGTCTAGGACATCCTTAATTAGTAGTTAGAAGAGCTGTTTTGAAACATTCCATAATATCTGCGCTTCAGTGGATAGGTTTGTTTCGCTTTCTTACTACTCGTACAATAAAAAGAATCTGCGGTTTGTGCTTCAAATTAACTCTCCGTTGCCTGGCTTTCTTGTAGAACATCTAGAAGTTGCTTCGTTTGTGGAACGTTCCGATATTTTCGAACTGCGCTTGAGATGGTAGACAGAATTCTATTACGAGTAACATAGGATTTTTCTACTTACTGCCCCTTTGGTGATTCCGTCGTATTGGCTGGTTGAAGGGGAGAGCCCCTCACTTAGTCACACTCTTTTTACTCAAGGTACTCTGCTAACTCTTACCCTTTGAACAATTTGGCATTAACAACTTAAGATTCGACCGGAAATTCTGTTACATTATCCCTTATCTCCATAGAGACTTGACTAGTACTTTTGGAACTAATACTCTGTACCCTCGATAATAGCGCACGTTCTTGTTCTCAAGAGGACTTACGCTACGTTACGCACTAATAAATTAGTTTTTTTATTTTTATTTATTGTTTTTATTGATTCCAAATACGAGTCCATAAATAGTAGGTACGTTCCCACTAGACTCCAAATTACGATAAGTGTTCACATTCCACTTGAAATGATTATCAAAAGACATACATATCTATTTGTCAAATCTCAGAAGGGGAAAAAATAATACACACTTGACAGCGAATTTTTCTGCCATTTTTGTTAATTCTGTTTGGTTTGGAAAACTGGCATAATCTGTTATAAAATCTAATTTCGATCGCAATTTTGTGGAATGTTCCCAATTTGGAAGAGAGTTTTGGAAAATTGCGTAATTTCGGCTAGCGGGAACGTAGAATAAGATACAATGGCTTGTTGATTCGAAATCAACATGAGAGCATAACATAGATTACAAAATTTTACAAATAACGCTTATCAATCGGTAATTTGTGAGATATGGTAATACCGGTGTAGATACGTCAAATCTGACATCAGCATTGTAAAGGTTTACGTTTACACGTGTTCAGAACGTTTTGTCATACAAGTGCTGTTTGGGTTTCTTACAGGAACTCAGCTAAAAAATGGAATTAAATCGTGAACATTTTCGTGCGATAATTTTGTATGATTTTCAGTGTGTGTCGATCAACTTTTGGTGATGAAGCACCATCCGAAGCCACCGTGTTTCACTGGTTATCAAGTTTCGTGAACGCCGTCCAAACTCGTTTGTCGTATTAGAAAACATCGATGCTTTGCGGGAATTGATATTTGCAAGATCGTCAAGTGACTTATCGTGAACATTAAATGAACATTTGGTCGTCAAAACGATGTCTTCGCATACCGCATAGTTTGACAATCGCTCAAAAAGTGGCTCGTGTCGATTGGTCCAAAGAAATGTTGAAAAAATTCGACAGCAGTGCTTCAAAAGACGTTGATAAGATTGTGACAGGCCACGAATCATAGATCTACGCATATGAGCCCGAAACTAAACAGTAGTCAAATATATGGATCTTTCAAGACGAATCAAATCCTAGTAAAGTTATTCGCGCACTAAGCACTTTGAAGCAAATAGTCGCTTATTTCCTCGGGTAAACCGGACATGCTACTGTGCTATTAGAGTAACATAGAGCGGTCAATTCGAGACTTGTGTGGCGATTGATTGGGAAACTGCTAGTGTCCCCTTACCGATGTAGATTGAAATGGCAAGGGCATGCTCTGGCCTACGCTGTCATATGACTCACAACACTATATAGAAGAGATTAAAAAATGTGACGACCCAACTAATGGCCTTGGATAAAAATGGATTCACTGTTGACGACCCTTGCAAACGTTTAAATGATAACTACTTTCGGATCTGCACGTGGAATGTTCTGACCCTTAACAGGCCCCTTGACTGCTATAACGCAGATATCAACGTCACCCAAGTGCAATGGGATGGGCCGGACATAAGGAGAATGGAAAATTGTGATATCTACTCATACGTTGTGATACTATGTTGGATGCTATAGGAAAGAGAAACCATCGTTTATTCGGATGCGACTTTCCCATATGCTTTCTACAGACCTGAGCTTTCGACACGTGATCGAGCGTCTTATGACAATCTGCATCATAAGCCTAATATGCGCCCATACAACTACAGAAGACAATGACCACACCTCCAAAGAATGTCCGAGTATGGATAAAAAAGGAGCACATCTTTATAACACAGTTGGTAAGCATAGCTTTGCACGACACCACATCTGGAAACGGATTTATTTTTATTGTCGAAGATATTGAGGGCTGCACTCCAGGAATAACGTACGAAAGTTTTACCAACAGGTAGAAAGAACGTGTCAAGGCAAGAAGACCTCTACAGAAGCCTGTAGAGATGAAGAAGGAAACTCTGTAGTAGAGTCACATTCGGTGCTGAAAATATGGAACCCGCCGTCAGGCAGAATAGACCATTTAACTTAGGCGATAATAACCAAAACTTCCATTTACCTGATTAGAACGAAGTAAAGATAGCAGGCTCTAAGCTGAAATCCAACAAAACAGCAGGACCTGACGGCTTACCGGCCGGGGTACAAAGCTGCTGGAAATGACTTTGTGGAGAGCGTATACCAAATCATTTTTCAGACCTGGCCAGAAGAGTGTACGCCTGATGAATGGAATCTCAGCACCGTTTGCCCGATCTACAAAAAATGAGTCCCTTTCAACTGCGCCAACTACTTACGTATTGTAGTTGGTTCCTAACCGTCGGATACAACATCTCATTTGCCATATTGTGTCGGAAACCCTTCGTCTACAACCTGATTGGGCCCTATCGGTGCGGTTTCACACCAGGAAAGCCTACAATTGACAAAATCGTCACACTGCGGCAGATCCTGTAAAAAATCAAGAAGTCCAAATCGATATACACCAGCTTGTCATTGATTTTAAGGCAGCATTTTTAGAGACGAGTTATGTAGAGCCATGCCTAATTTTAACATCCCTGTCAAGCTCTTCCGTGTCTGCAGAATAACGACTGAGAACTCTCGCTGATCCGTCCAGGTTGGTAACGATTAACCCAAAACCTTTGAAGTTAAGAAAGGTTTTAGATAAGGTGACGCGCTGTCTGGAAGAATTTTGCGGAACTCATAAGTGAACGCTGGAGTCACAATCTTTCAAAAGTTTGTGCAACTACATACTAGGGTACGCCGTTGATATCGACATAATTGGCAGAGCTCAGCGGGGTGTAACCTTATACGTCCACTGAACAATGACTGTTGCCAACCGCAGTTTCTTTGGGCTAATTATTGCTATGCTCGCTGTGTAACAAAAGAGATAAGCTATAGCGCACATATCTCAAGCGAAAATCTGATAATTACCCACCTACCCTGAGATTCTCAAACGAACCCTCGAACAACCCTGGAGAAATCTCAAACTTATCCTCTAAATCGTTTAGCCAACCGTTTGCTATGCATGTTGGAGGACCTGATATCAACTATTTTTCTCACATGAGTAGCTGTCCCGATCTTCACTTACATCAGTTGATATTTATATTGAACATGTAATGGAGAAAATGAACCTGCTCAGAGACCAGTACTCTCCGGGTCCTGATGGGCTGCCTGCCATTGTTTTGAAAAACTGTGCAAACATCTTGGCCAAACCTCTCCCTATCCTCTTTCAGCTCTCTATGTCACAAAGTGTTTTTCCTTCATTTTGGAAGAGATCGTACATAGTTCCGCTGCATAAAAAAGGTCCCAAAATTAAATCTCTAAACTTTCTTGAATATCCCAGCTATTTGAAAGAATTGTTTACGACCTGATGTTCTTTCACTGCAAACCTATCTTCTCTTCTTATCAGAACGGTTTTCTAAAACGAAAATCAACAATTACTAATTTAACAGAACTCATTTCTACTACTCTCTGCGCATTGGAAAACGGAAACGAAATCTATGTAATTGCTACCAATTTTAGCAAAGCCTTCCATAAAATTCGCGTACGAAATAATCCTTCTCAAGCTTGAAGCTCTCGGGTTCCAACCTGCCTTCATCTTGTAGATCAAATCTTATGTTTGACAAATCGCCAGTATAATGTTCTTTTTAGATCTTCTGTTTCTGATTCCATTGTAGCTACATCTGGTGTACCTCAAGGAAATCACCTCAGTCCTCTGATATTTATATTAGCAATCAATCATTATCAAGGAATCCCGCATTTCTATCGATGGTATGAAGATCTATGAGCACAGCTTGTGAATAGCTTGTTAACCTGGTGCGAAAAAAATTGTTTGGAGCTTAATGCTAGCGAAACTATAACATATTCACGTAAATGTGTGCCACCAAGGTCCTATTTCATCGGCAATAAATTAATACCCTCTGTCATCTTATTTCGCGATTTAGGTGCTTAATTTTCGGGCGCATATTGATAATATTATTAACAAAGCTAGTTCTTCACTGGAATTTATTAAGGTCCAAGGAGTTCTCTAACCCTTACGTCACTAAATCTCTTTATCTTACATTCGTTAGGCCCATAGTGGAATATGCTACCTAAGTTTGGTCCCCTTTCTACGAAAGCCACTCCAGGCGAATTGAAGTTATATAACTCAGATTCGTTCGATTTGTATTACGGAGTCCACCTTGGTCAGATATCTATGATATAACTTGCCTCCGTACAGCGATCGATTAAAGCTTGTACCACATGAAAAGTCCGATTTTCGCTCTGTCGGAAATAAGAAGGTCTCGAGTGAACATCTGTGCCAGAACGTTGAATTTTCTTTTTTTATAAAATAAAGTGGTACGTGTGCTTGACGAGTGAGAATGTCAGGGTTCGTTACAAGTACCGTTATTTTTTTCTAGGAATTATTTACCATGCTGTTGGCAGTTCAAATTCGAACCCTTTTCCTTTACGAATTTAAAATGAGACAGGAAAAATGAGGATGTAGCGTTAAACGAACGCACTATACGACGTTGGTTTGGAAAGTTCCATTCGGGAGATTTCAGCGTCGAAAATGAACCACGTGGGAAGGCGGAAACGTTAGTTGACGACTATGTCTATATAGTAAGCCCCAATTTCAAAAAGCTAAAAATACACTACCACCTTGATCAAAAAATCCCGGAATGTATTCAGAAAATTAAAAATACAAGTTTATTCATCTAAATCTATATTGTTCCTTTCAAAGTAATCCCCATCGACTGCACACTTATGCCAGCGCTTGATCCAAAGTCAAATCAGGTGAATTCGGTGGCTGTTGGATGGTATTTGTTGCAGTTTTCGTCAAAAAGATTACGAATAATGATGGCACTGTGTGACGGTGCGTTCCCATGGTGCAAAATCCTCGAGTTTTTTGCCCACAATTCTGGTCTCTTTCAGCGAACGTCTCATAACGCCCAAATAATACTCTTTGTTTACTGTGTGGCCTTCTGGCAAAAATTCATGATGCACTAAACCGTTGTAATCCATGAAAACCGTGAGCATTGCTTTCTTTTTTGACTGAAAACGACGTGTTTTTTTTGGTCTCGGCTCATTTGGTAAACGCTATTCACTTGCCTTATGTCTGGATTGCGTATCGTACTCATAAACCCACGTCTCGTCTCCAGTAATGATCCTTTTGATGAATGTGGGATCGGATTCAGCCTCGCAAATCATCTCTTTTGCGAGGTCAAGACGGTCTCTTTTTTGCATGAAATTGAGGTCTTTTGGCACCAACTTTGCTGCTACATGACGGAAACCCAAACCATTAACCAAAATGTCTTGGACGGATCCATAGGCAATGTTCAAGTCTCCGCTATCTCTCTGATGGTTAATTTGCGGTTATTGACCATTATTTCTTTTACGAGTACTCCACCAATGTTTTCGTCGGTTTTCGATGTCGATGGTCTGCCACTGCGTTCATCATCTTCGATTGACTCACGACCACTTTTGAACTGCTCGTGCCACTGGTAAACGACGGTTTTGTTTAGAGAATCGTTGCCCAAGCACTTTTCCAACATTAAGATTTAGAGGGAATGTCAACAACAGATTTACCAACTTAACGAAAAAAAAAGAACTCAAATCGGAATAATGGGAGCGCCACACGGTGGTTATTCCGGGAATTTTTGATCAAGGTGGTAAAGAGTTTTCCAATAGGAACTTGACAACTTGAATTTAATTTGTGAACGCACTCTTTCACTAATCATCAAACCGTCACTGTCAATTTATTCAGTAAACTCATGGTAAAGTACACGAACGAGCAACGTCTGCAATTTATAAAAATTTTCTACCGAAATTCGGAGTCTGTGACTGCAACTTTAAGAGTGTTAACTCCAATTTTCGGTCGTAATTCTCGCCCTAGTAGACAGGCAATAACAAGTTTAGTGCAAACATTTGAGTTTACATATTCGTTGCGTGATGTTGCCGTGTCAGTGAGACAACAGGTTGGTCGAAGTGTCGAAAATATCTGCCGTTCAGGCGTCCGTAGCAAACGACCCAAATCAGTCAATTCTACGGCGTTCTCAAGAATTGGGCATCGCTCAGACCACATTATGACGTATTTTGCGTAAGGATCTTGATCATACAAGATCAAGCTGACTCAAGAATTGAAGCCGATGGACCATTTGAAGCGACGTACGTTCTCCGATTGGGTTCGGGAGATGCGCCAAGATGATGAATTTCATCGCAAAATCATCTTCAGTGACAAAGCTCATTTTTGGCTCAATGGGTTCGTCAATAAGCAAAATATGAGTTATTGGTCGGGTGAAAATCCACATGTGCTTCATGAATCACCACTTCATCCGCAAAAAATAGCTGTTTGGTGCGGTTTGATTGCCGGCGGCGTTATTGGGCCATATTTTTTCGTCGACGATAACGATCGTCACGTTACTGTGAATGGGCAGCGTTATCGCGCCATGATCACCGATTATTTTTGGCCCGAATTGGAAGATATGGACTTGGACGACATGTGGTTTCAACGGGATGATGCCACAAGCCACTCAGCGCACGCTACAATCGATTTATTGAAGAGTAAGTATGGTGAGCGTGTTATCTCAAGAAATAAGCCAGTCGATTGGCCGCCTCGTTCGTGCGATTTAACGCCGCTTGACTATTTTCTGTGGGTCTACGTTAAGTCGTTGATTTATGCCAACACGCCGAAGACGTTGGAAGAGCTCAGAGCCAATATTGAACGCGAAATAGCGGCCGTTTCGGCCGAAATGTGTGGCCGAGTCGTTGAGAATTGGGTCCAACGAATCGACCGCTGCAAACGTGCCCGCGGTGGCCATATGAACGAAGTCGAGTTCCATTCATAAATGTTTTCATTGCACTTCAAGCCGATAATAAAGTTTTTGAAATATCTCAAATGGTTTGCGTTTTATTGGAAAAAAAAGTTGTCAAGTCCTTATTGGAAAACCCTATATATAAAACAAGACCTTGATCATCGCAGTCATACTTTATGGCGCTGAAGCATGAACTCCATCGAAAGTGCATTAAGATATCCCTGGTCGTCTTGAGAGGAAAATTCTACATAAGATTTTGATCCAGTTAGCTAAGCGAAGTTTGTTAGTTGAGGCCCAGGTTAACCCCGAACTGTAGTGTCACCTAAGTTAGTAAGTAAGCTGGGGCACTGATAGGGGAATAGGTTCAGTTTAGAAGGTCATTGATGCTGTCATCCGTAAAGTTGAGTAAAAGATTTGTTGGATTCGATATATGCTACGACAGTCATACGTCCAACCTTGAGATACGCATTGTAGTCTTGGAAGATGCGCAAGAAGTACGATAAGAACATATTTCATATCTAGATAAAGATAACATGCGAGTATGTGTACCTATGCTTTCAGATCTTCGCAATCTGAAGTCATCTTGCTTGTCGTCTGCGATCAACTACATGTTTTGATATCTTACCAAGTCCCATTGACCCCATTTTATCAATACATGTCTGTGTTGCTTCATTGATATCTACGTGTAAACAAAGATATAAAGAGTTTTAGAAACCCGGCAGTTGTAAAATAGATCAAATAGAATTATTTTCTGTTCATTGTAGATTTTCTTCGAGCCCTTTGCACGATGGTATCACGTTTTCGCAATATCGCGCTCGTATTTTGAAGATAAGCCATCCACCTCCATATAGTACGAGTATCTGCTATTGAAATAATCACTATCTAATACATATTTCACTCATGTAGTTACGTTAATGTTTGAATAATGGGTAAACAGTTTTATGGGTACAATAAATTGAGCAAAGCGAATACAATGTACGAGTATTGCAGATGCGAAGTAGTTTCAACGTTGTACTTGACATTTTGAAGTATCCTCTTCGATCAAATCAAGGCGGAAATTTTGTCAATTATGGAATACTTTTCAATAACTGGGTTGCTATTCCAAAATATGACATTTTGAGTGATTGGTCGGGATTGCTGGGAAATGATCGATTACCTAAAAACACTGTCAAAACGATTTGGCAAGAAGTTTTTTAGACAGCCTTTGTTGAAAAACTCAATTTTTTGTGCCATTTGCTAAGTGAAAGAGCGATACGGAATGACCGAGTGGGCAATCAGTCCTTATGGAGACAGCAAAATGCGGAAAATAAAGCCAGCTCTTGTCTCCCTTCATGGCTAGAGCTATTAAAAAAACAAAGAGCGGCACAATTTCGTCATTGTGTCAGTTTATATAAGACGCTATCGGTTTCCCCCATGATATGTGGTTTGCTGCCGAGAAGATTGCAATGGATCACCGTGGCCCTGTTAATTCCTATGCTAGACGCCAATTATTTCACGGATCGCTTTCATAGACTCTGCATATGTTGTTACGTCGACTCTTTAAAGGCTTTAGCTCCAGGTTTCATAACTAGGGATTTGGTGGCAGTACATATTGAACACTACAATGGCCGGGAACTGCATGGGTTTGTTTACGCATCGGGGTACTTTGCTGGAGACACCCACAGTGCCTCCCACACCTGTACAGAAACTTGTTTGGTACTCTGAAGATAGGTAAATACACATTATCGTCGGTTGCGACGACAATGAACACAATACGATTTGGGGCAGCCGTGATACAAATAAAAGAGGTGAGCCACTATTAGAATAAGGGACACAAACCCGCATTTAGAAACTCCATAAGAAAGGAAGTCCTAGACCTTACTCTCTCGTCTCCATCACGAAATATGGTGGAAGCCTGTCACGTGTCCGAGAAGGCGTCTGTATCAGATTATTTGAACATTGTGTTCAAGATAAGATTAAGCAACGAACACGTGCTGGTCCGATATGACAACAAACTTTCGAACTGGAGTACATATCCGGAAATTTAGCCGTCAAAGCTGTATTATTGCCGTCCGAGCGACATCATTCTATCATCTTTCAAAAACAACTGTAAGATTAAGCGACTTGTGGTAAAACGGTGCGTACCTTGGTGGAATGAAAACCTAGAGGCTATCAGGAAAAGAGTAAGGAAGCACCCGGACTTGGGAAAAGTACAGATCCTTTTAACCTACTATAACCAGGAGTTGCGAAGATCAAAGAGAGCCGTGCTTACTGCGAGAAACTAAATGCACTTCCAGCGGTAGCACGACTTCTGAAGCTCCCTCCCAAGATCATTCAAATTGCATGGGGTAGTTAATCAAATCAGATAGCACAATCACACGCAACCGTAAGGAAACCCTGAATACCTTGATTCAAGTTAACTTCACAGGGTCTTCTAATATTGGCATGTCTTATGGACAGTCAACGGAGGTTTCACGTCCAAGAAACCTCTGCAGAATCAATAGTTTATCCGGGAAACTCTTTAATCCGGATAAGGTTAAGTGGGCTATTAACTCATTGACACCATACGAGTACAAGGCAGCAGGCATAGACAGAATTTTTCCACTTCTGCTACAAAAAGGACTGGACTTTCTTGTACCTTCCCTTATAGCCTTATTTAGGTCCAGCTTCAGCTTGGGCTACATACCACGGAGCTCAACGTGGTATTTGTCCCCAAACTAGGCAACAAGCCCAGGGAACTATCTAAATCGTAGCGTCCTATAAGCTTGAAATCGTTTTGTCTGAAAACAATGGAAAGAATGGCGTATTATCGCCTCTCCCGTGGTCTTTGGTCATAAATGAGCTGCTTAACGAATTAAGAAACTTAGGCTACAACACAATTGGTTATGCTGATAACCTAGCCATCATAATTAGGGGCAGAGAGACTAACGAAAATCGCCCTTAGGACAGTCCTAGACTGGTTCACTAGAGAGAATCTCTCCATAAACCCAACTAAGGCTGTCATAGATCCTTTCAGTAAAAGAAGAAACATAAACTTACGTATGCGAGTAGTTTCACTTAAAGACACAATCGTTGAGTACTCCGACGAGGTCAAATATCTGGGAGTGATCCTAGACAAAAGTCTCAACTGGAAACCTTACTTAAGCAAGAAAATATCTAAAGTAACCAACGCCTTGTGGGCATGCAGTCGCATGTATGGCAGCACATGGGGGATCTCTCCAAAGATCACTCACTGGATCTATATATGCCCATCATAACACTTATCACGGTCACATAAGGCCGCCATTTTGAAGCTCAATAGAGTACATCGTCTTGCATGTCTTGGCATTTCCGAAGCATTCCGGACCACAGCTGCGATAGAAGCAATAATATTACTAAGTGTAGGGGCGACACTTCTATATAAACAGAGTGGTATTACGCTGCACAGCAAGTCTAGTACATATCAAAAAGTTATATTTTAGCGAACACCACGACCAAAGGATCCTGCTCTCCGAAATGCCGGAAGTTGATACGATCTGCTCGGTAACACACCACCTTCAAAAAACATTATGCTTCAATGAAGGTCCGTGGGATCTGGAATACATGCACCTGACCTAAATTTAACCAGAGCTATGGGCAAAAGTCCCAGTGTATTTCAGGCAGAACTCCACGCCATCCAAGTATGTGCCAACAAATTTGCAATTCTGGTATCAAAGGCGCAACAGTCAAGCAGCTATAAATGCCCTTAGCTTCAGATCAGATCACTTCAAATCAGCAAAAACTAAGCTCTAGGAGCAAAACCAAACTGTGGAGTGTTCCTGGTCATGAGGGCATTGATGGAAATGAAAAGGCCGACGAACTGGCCAGAAAGAGATCCCTTCTGCTGCAATCCTAAATCAGCAGTCAATTTAGCTATTACAAGCTGGGAGCATTCCATTTGAATCTCATATTGGGAAAATAGATTTTAAACAGGCCAACAGAGCCATCCTGCCCTTCAACAAAAATGCAACTAGATGTGTAAATCTCTAAGTCGGCACGATATCAAAAACTAGGTTACCTCACAGGACATCACGGTTTAATCACTCTTCTGAGTGCCGACCTTGGCTTGAAGAAGACGAAACAGTTGAACACATCTTATGTGAATGCCCAGCCCTCAACGGAATTAGAACTAATGAATGCCTCTGCTAGTAATGTTATCAACTTCATTTGGAAGGTAGAGAACCTACTAGCCTAACTATAGTTCTGACTTACTTGATCAGTAGCAGCTTGGTCATATACCCGAAATAGATTACTGCATCCGAAGTATCCGGCCTCTTTTGCCCAAAAAGGTTTAGAAAAGGCCTACTTCCCTAGGTTAAGAGATATGTGAGTGGTTAATTACTAGACTGGTTGTTGACGACGTTGCACAATAAAAAAGGACAACGACGTTGAAATCTGCACAAAAGAGGTGAAGACGAACTGTGAAAAATATTTCAGTGACTGCTACAGAAATCAGAAAGTCCTATTGGGTGTAGATTTGGAATAAACGGAAGGAATAAGGCAAGATGTCTTGAACTCGATACGCCGCACGTTTTGGATCCCTCGTCTGTGTCAAGTCGTTCTCTGTGTCCATTGTCTGCACCACCCTCAGAGCCAAACTAGTTGTGACTGTAATGGGTTCTCTGCCAGAAGACTGAGTCACGCCGTTCGTGAGGCCGTTCACATTCACGGGACTGGATTATTTGCTGGCTGTGAGAGAGTAGAGTGGATTTTAAATTGCCCCAATAATCCCTTTCATCTCATGAATTATATTAATTTGATTATAGAAGTGAACTACGTGCATACGTGCTAGTCGTGCGAACCCTGGGTTTAGTGTTTGTGATCCCCGATACGGGTAACACTTCATTAAGTTCCAATTAAATTTTTTTTTGATCAATAAGGACTTTTACTATCTAATTTAACTTCATTTGAGAACTCCATTATTGTTTCGATGGGAGATGGCTTTCTTGTCACGACAGTGATTTCTTGTACGAGTAAAGAATTCAGCCTAACTAAGGTGGTTTGTAAACTTTTCATTAACGCAGCAGTCAAGCAGTACTTTTAAGGACATTTCGGATTTTATTTTCGACAGAATTGTTTCCTTTACCGTCATTCAGAAGTTGCGAGAATTACTCTCTCTATATAGTCTTCATCTGCTGCAGGAAGAGGTCCCGCTTTCCAAACCATTAGCGAAGTGTTTTAGTCCTTTGAAGAGTTTTCGCGTCTCGTTTCTGCTACCAAACATATATCTCCTCTCACTGTATCGCATTTGCAATTGGATGCAAGGTGATCCAATATGACGCTTCTTTCGCTGTAGTAGCGTCTTGGTCGGAAATCAACGCCTTCCTCTGCCACAGCTTGCAAATAGGGAGTGGTATATGTATGTGGTATGTGGTAGCGAAGATTTAGGTTCGGTACGATTTTTATTGCGACTAAAAGTATGTGGACCAATGCTTCAACCATAAAGGTTGAATGTGGCCTTAGGGTTTCAAGGTCTATATAACATAAGAGAGTTAACCGGATGCTAGATTGAAAAGGCTTTGAAAATTATGATGGGCTTCTCCAGGTGTTTTTGTTATCAGAGTATCATCTGTTTGCGTGGAGATCACAAAGGCGTACTAAAGACAAATTGAAACTGATTCATCAAGGGCAATTACGAGATTACGAGTATAATCTTATCTTAACGTGTAACAAAAATATATTTTGTGACTCAAACCACACTGAAGAGCGACTAATTGTTAAAATGTGCAGATACACAATCTTATTGCCACAGTGACTCAATGGATGGATAAACATAAGGGGCCCAACAATTGACTGAAAGCTACAAATTTGTAGAACAAGCTGCACGAAGCACCGAAGGATGCCTGCCAGTATTTAAGAAACACAGTAGTCGCTGTTAAACGGACACTGTGAGCAGTTTCTCTTCCTTGTATGGAAGTTTGCCAGAAACTCTTCTTGGCGATGGGCCGACCTTCAAAACTCATAAAGATAACATACTCGTATACCGAATCAAGCTGCAAAACTTGATATGCCCTGTGCAATTTGAAAACAGCTCATATGGGCTTTTTCGAACTTATACCAGATTTGGGCAGTGAGATAACATACACTGTCATGTAAATTTGTAATTTAGGATTGGAGTAGATAGTCGTAGTTCGGAGTCAATAGCTTTCAAATGTGATACACCTGAGCCCGCTGAGTACATTTCGTTCTGCATCCATCCGAAGCAAACGCATCAACGTGCCTTGGATTCATAGATATAACACCGATAGACTGTGTGATCCATAGTGAGCTTACATGTTAGGGACCACTTCACTGAATATGCACAAATGATCAGCAGATCCGAAAGAAAGGAAACCTAACTAACCAAGCTGGTAGAAGAGTGAGCTGCCCTAAGTAAACTCAACGGAAAAGAATTAGGGAGAAAGCAAGGGTACACCAGAATTTATTTTATGGATATCAGACTTGAACACAACCGAAATAAATATCTGATTTGGAAATTACGTGAGGTACGTAATAATCCACTGAAGGCGGGATTCATCTATCCTAAATGCACGCACTTTCGGCAGAAGAGCCTGATGCGAGATTTGAGTTGAGGATTTGAGTTGTAGTACGCTTTTGGATGTATATTGTTCAATGAACTGCTCGCAGCAGCTGCTATTTCAAGTCGCGACCTGATGTACTTGATTTGATTTTGACCTGCAATGCACTGAAATATCGTACACTAAACGGGATTTTAACAGAATTGACTACACCCTTTGAGACTAAAATGTTCGAAGTGTTGATGCGGAACGTATTTATCTCGCCACATCTTCAAATGATCAAATAGAATTCCTGAATCATAACATAGATTCAATCTCTCTTCAACGCTCGTGTTCCAATTATTAGAAAAACTTTAAAATTCCGTCAAAAGCTGTGGTTTACAGCCGGAATTCGTCAAGCCTTGCGCCTTCGTAATCAAGCGTACAATCGCTGGAAACACACTATGTTGGATGCGCATTGCCGAATCTACCGCAATATTTATAATCAGTCGTTTGTAAGATATGTTACGCGCAAAAAAAGGCTGTCTGTGTAAGCCGATTAAATTGTGGAAACATCTACGGCAATTGGTATTCCGAAAAAAGAACAACAACAGGCTTGAAAACATTGATTGCAACGCACGTAACCTGAGCTTTGTACGCTTACAATTCCCAGCTCTTGGAGGGTAAATAGAGTAAATATACACAGATAGGTATTCGGGTACGGATCCTACAAACTCTACTGGAACAGCGTTCGATTTCTCTAGACTAGATAGACCGACATAGTTGAAAGTGATACATCCATAAGATCAAATGCAGTCGGAATCGATGAAATATGTAGATTCTACCTTCTTTAAAAGTATCTTACCCATCATATTGCACTATATCACATATATGTATCTTTAACACAATTTTGGCAACTAGTTCTTACCCCTGTCAGGGCCTGAAAATGTCTAAAGTGATACCAATGCAAAGAGATCAAACCTGTAATGAATTTAGGCCCATTTCAATCATACCGTTCCTATCAAAAGTGCTTGAAAGAATTCGGCCTTCGACAAAAACACAGCTGCATCACATCACCAGTAAATGTTATTGAAGACATAAGGAGAGCTTCACATGTGGGTACTGGTTAGTCACTTTTTTAGTATTTTTGGACTTCTGAAGTACATTACGGTAATTTTTGTGCGAAACCCTTAAGGCTGTACAATTTTTCGCCTGACTTCTTCCTCCTTATGCAATAGAAACCAGGCTATGACGTTTAAAGATTGTATTTCAGCATTTCTTCCAATATTCAAAGGTGTTCCTCAGGGATAGATCCTCTGTCCACTTCTGTTCGCATTGTACAATACATAAATGAGCTTCCTTCGACAATAACACACTTATCTACCTAAATGTATGCGGACGATGTCCAATTTTATAAAAAACTGCCCACTTAGTCTTATCGAGGACTGTGATGGAATTTATGGAGACTTGTTGAGCATGTTGAGTGTGCAAGAAATCTGGGACTAATATTTGATAAGATACTATGATGAGACTGGGTATGGTGTACTCCGAACGTTGTGGGTCACATAACGTTATACACTCTGAAAACAACGATTAATGCGACGTAAAACACTTATTGTCCCTATCTTAACATATTGTTGTGAAGTGTCCGGAAATTTTAGTTACTCTAGCAGAAGTAAACTCAACCTTGGATATACACTACAGTTCGAGGTGAACTTGGGCCACAACTAGCAAACCTGTTAGCTAACTAACTCCAGTTACACATTTCAAGTCGGTTGAGGTCCCTCACCTAAAGCAACATCTTCCTCTGCTGCGTTGTCCCTGCACTTTTCTGACTAGGTCGATGTCGCCGTACAGCTCCTCGTCGTTCGTCGTCTCCTCCAAAGCCCGTCAACGCAAACGGGACCAAATATCCTATGTAGAATTTATCTCACAAGACGACCGAGCATATCTTCATCCACTTTCGATAGAGTCCATGCTTCAGCACCATAAAATAGGACTGAGATGATCAAGGTCTCATATAGTGTATCCTTACTTTTCGGGATAGGGCCTTGCTACTCAATTCCCTTATTAGTCCAAAGAAACAGAGATTGGAAACAGTGATTCTTCATTTTATTTGTGCTGAGGTATTGTTGGCAGAATTCATAGCAGAGTTAAGGTAAACAAGGACACTTACTACCTCGAAATTATAGCTGTCGACTGCGACGTTCCACCTAATTTGTCAACATTTAAGGGGTTGACAGCATAGACTTACTTTTGCCCTCGTTTACCTTCGTTTCAATACTAGCGAACGTACCAGTGATAGCCCGCCGACCTCTGCCAATTATGTCACTATTATTGGCGTGCCCTAGTACCTACTTGCAAAGACTTTTAAAAGATTGTGCCTCAGGTGTTTGCTTGTGAGTTTCTCACAATTCTTTCAAGTAAAAGAAGTTATATGAGAGAGCTTCACCTTGTCTAAAACCTTTTATGATAAGTCCTTACCGACTTGGTAAGGGTGCCAAAACTAGGCATGCCTCTGTATAACTCGTCTCCATAAATGCTGTCATATGCCGCCTTAAAATCAATTAAAAGGTGGTGGGTATTGTAAGGATTGTAGTAGCCACGGAGGCATCCGTGATGCAGAAGTAGACGGCGGTGGTACGCTCATTGTTGCTCGGCTGTAAAAACCGACGGAGTTGCTTAGAAGTCTTTGGCACTGGAAATTTCTCTACCGACACCTTGTCTGGGGCTGCTTGAAGGCTATCATTGCCAACTACTCGTATGTATCCCAGATGCGCCAAATTTGATTTTTTTTCGACGTTGATCGTTAATCCTATATCTGTCATCCGTTATCGAGGTAGACAAAGACATTCTCCTTCAACCGATGGGGAATGACTTTGTCCATTAGCTGACACATTCTCTGGGCTGCATTACACAGTCCAAACGGCATGACCGAGAATTGGTAAAGTTTGGCCCCAGAGGGACTGCCAAAACGCATCTTTCAAATAGATACCCCAGCGATATATCTGGTAACTTGGAGGTGCCTTAAAAAGTCATCGATGTGTAGAATGGGATAGGCATACTAGGTGGGGTGAAAAGTAACCTCCTTGGCAATGAATTTATTTTTTTTTTAAATGTTTTTTTTATTTTATTCAATATAGTCCCCTTTTAGCTTGATACACTTATTCCAGCGATTTTCTAACTTCTTGATCCCGTCCGAAAAGTAATTTTCCGGAAGGTCTGCAAAATACTCCTCCGTGGCGTCGATGATTTCCTCGCGTTAGCTGAATTTTGTATTGATGAGCCATCTTTTGAGGTTTGGGAAGAGATTTGGAAGTCATTGATTTTAGCCGTGGTTGCGATGCTCTTGTGCGCCGGCGCATTGTCTTGAAAAAACAAAATTTTTTTTTTCTTCATGTGAGGCCGTTCTGAGGCGATTTCGGCCTTCAGTCGCTCCAATAATGCACAGTAATACTCGCTGTTGATGGTCTTTCCTTTTTCGAGGTAGTCCACGAAGAGTATGCCATGACAATCCCAGAAAACCGGCGCCATAAGCTTTCCGACCCATCGAGCCTCCCTCGTCCGTTTCGGACCACTCGTGCCGGCTTCAGTCCATTTGTTCTCTGGTGTGTAATAGTGGATCCAAGTTTCATCAACAGTTATCAATCGACGCCAAAAGTCCACCCGATTCCGCAGCAGCAAGTCCAAACACTCTTTCGAAGTGCTCTCGCGTTCGTGGGTTTGATCAGGAGTTAGCATGCGCGGCACCCAGCGGCAGGATAACTTTTTCATATGCAGAATATTGCCCAAAATATTGCATGTGGGCTCAGTACTAATCTTTGTGATATCTTCTAGCTCGCGCACCTTCACTTTCCGGTCAGCCAACACCATTTCATCTATTTTTTTGACATTGTCCTCTGTAACCGCATCGGAGGGCCTGCCGCTGCGGACTTGATCGGTAGTGGAGTCGCGGCCACCACGAAACTCTCGAAACCAATATTTGACGATGTAATCTGACGGAGCACTAGCCCCATAATATTTATCCAACTTTTGTTTTGTTTCCTTCGCCGTTTTGCCTCTCAAAAAATAATGTTTTATGAGAGAACGAAAATCGTTTTTGTCCATACTCAATATGATGCCAAACACGTCAACAAAGCTGACAAAACAAAACTAAAGACAGTATCGCACTGAAATTTGGCATGTCTGCCTAAATATGAACGGACTTCAAGGCACCATAACATTTTTTGCAGTAGCAGCGCATTCTGGCGGTCAAGGAGGTTACTTTTCACCCCACCTTATTTTGATGGAGTTTTAGGGAGGATAAGTGAATTGAACACCGCATCTCTCGTCCAAATACTCATTATTATCCACGAAGTTCACCACTCAGCGATTGAACTAATAATGATAAAATGGAATAGGAACGGAATATTTCGGTTATGGAACACGATATTCCTCGGTTTTTATATTTTCTTCGTGACTGTCCCCATTTACTCATTACTCCTCACTCTTCTCACCAAAAAACTATCGGCATGGCAGGCTCATGTTTCACCTTCTAAACAGGGTCTATTGACATGAGCTCCGAATGTGTCGGATTAGCTCAAATAAGGCTTCCGTTATTTTGGCTGTGACATCACGTCTGGACTTGGCAATCACCGCTGATATGTGTACATTTGTATGAATGTGTGTACGTACGAGCCAAAATATTTTTAAAAAATAATTTGTCATTCCGTTCGATAAAATATTTTACATTTACACATACATACATACATGTGTCATAGATAAGAGAATGAATGACTATTTTTATTTAAAGATATCTTTCAAGTGTACATTTTGATTGAGTCGACTCTGACACCTGTCAACCGATCCGCAAAGATATTCAACTTTTACTACCCATGCAATTAACACAATATCTGGAAATAGTTAGATGATGTTTATCCTCTGTCTGATACCGCTTAATAACTTAATCACCCGTAATAATGTAGCAGTGTAGAGCATACGAGTATGTATCTTCTCCTAATTAAAAGCGCTTTCGCCCGTTTATGACACTACGAGTATTGCTGATGAACATATAAGCGCCGTTTAACCCCCATAAAGTTTTAGTCGACTGTAACTGAGGGTATTCCTTTGTTTGTTGTCTAGCTAAAGGAGTTGATCACGCTTGTTTACTAGTCGTGCGAATTTACCATACAGCACTAGCACGATGACAGCGATCGTCGCTTCAAATCATATCCGCCGATGACGACAAACTACAAATCTTCTGGGTTCAGCTTTGCTATCAGGGGAGAACTTGCTGTAGCTGTTTAGCTTGGTGTTGGCATATAACATATGACGCATACCAGTACTCGCAATTGTCCTATCTACTAAAGTTTCGAATTTCAAAATTCAATATCCCAAAGCCGATCGGATTCGTTAGCGCTTAGTTTAGTTCTGAGGTTCGACAATTACAGACGTGCGTTCTTCCTGTACGGTATTCCCAAAGCGGTTCCAGAGATACGATTACAAATACGAGTGTGAACACGGCTGCGAATAGGTGTCCGGGTACGAGTTCGAGTTTTTGTAAAAGTTTTCGTAGTATCTCAAGTGCAAGTATTGTAGTTTATGGTTTATCGACAATTCGATCAATTCGTGCAGTGCTCGAAGTAAAACAGGTACCTACTCCCACCTTTATATTGCTTTCTTCTGTTTGTTTTCTGCATGACATGACTGGTTTTTCTAGATTCTAGTTTGTATCTTTGATTGTTTACACCCGAAATTTATTGTATTTTTTCCAACTTTTTCTCATATAACAATCGTTAAAGATAAACGTGCATAAGTCTATTAACACAACCAACAGTGTGCGACTTCTAATTGACATAAACAACATCGTTCCAATCACTATCTTATCAGAACACGGACTTCATCAATAAAAAATATTTTCTAAAAAAAATCTCAGACTTAACAAAAAATTATATCTACTAGTAAAGGTTAAAAGTTAAGCGCGTCAGGCGAAAAAAATAAAAACAAAAAACAAAACTGCGATCGCTGAAATCACTGATCGTTGCAGGGAAGGGTCTGACTTGCTGCACAGATTTGATACTACGGCATTGGCTTCTTTAGTCCACGACCTTGCTAACGGGTGGTAATAAATTCATTAATTAATTCATAAAGTCTGACAGTTGCAATGCGGCCGATGGCGGATATTTTTGCAGCGAACTACTGCGGCGCGTGTTATCGTCGGCCGTCTCGTAGGCACGCGTATGACTTTTTGTATTACGAAGGGAATAATGGATGCATGATTTCTATTGGATCGAATTCGTTATGATCTGGGGGTGGAGCAGCGACCTTAAGATAGGCAAAAGTGGTTCATAAGACGTTTATTCGTACGCCTATTGATAAAGGCTACATTGATTATGAGTAACAGAAAAGAAACGTAAACAATACGCTATTGACGGAATACTTTCTCGAAACAAAGAAATTTTCATTCAGAGCTGGGGACGATGCCAAGTGGGTAGATGCAGATACTCGTACTTTGGATTCCACATTAAGTATTTTCGTTGATCGATTAGAAGATCGTTGACTTTTTGTTTGGACAATAATACGATTCCTGTCAAACGAGTTTGAAGGTGTTTTTCTCGTATCCTTAGTACCACTGGGTTTCGAGTGTGCATCGTTAATCGTTTCACATCGAACTATTGAAATCGTCTGGAGATATCAAGGTCTTTACAAAGATCAAGTGATGACATTTATGTTGTTTCGTTACAAACAAACATCGCAGTGATTTACCACAAAACGAAGTGTATGTACAGCAAAATCGAGTAGAAGTTCAATTAACTGATTATAACTTGCCTATAAGACAGTTATGTAACGTTCTGTTCTCAGAATCGGGGAATATGTAATCAATTTCAGATGCTTTGACTTTCGGCGTTTCTTTAAAAAAAAAACAAAAAAATGAAAACACGCCGAGGTCCAATGAACTAAAAATTGCTTTTTTGGGATTTCGTGTCATCTGATATTTTTAACTTTCGGCAGAGAATCACATCCGCATAGAGGTGTGCCGCACGGTGCGGTGGTGTGCCAGCTACTCTGCTGTAGAATGTGTTTTCCACTTTTCATGTCCGCTGCGCTACATGTAACATGGTAACATGTAATGGGTTTTCGACTTGCTGAAACGTCCTCTGTTGCAGTTAATCATTCTAAGCTTCCCGGAATCTAAGATATTCGATCTTTTTTATGATTCGAGACAAAGGTTTTGTATTCGAAGGCCCTTCGTTTTTGTGGCAAATTCCTCTTCAAATTTCAGTATTACACTTACAGGTTATGTAGTCCGCGGTTATGCATTCAAAGGCTCAATATCAGGCTCTAAGATTTGGTTTATTGTATCACACTCGACGTCATAGAGTAGAACTGGCACGATCAGACCAAAAATGCATTATCCTGGTATCTTACAGTTAGGAATTTGAACCCGGTTGTTTGGAAAGACCAAAATCCCATATTCGGTCGAGAGATTCTTTGTACCCTGAGGTACCTGAAGCCCTCCTTCAGTTTATTGATTATTTGGTGCATGCTAGAGAGCAAACCATTATCAACTCTGAGCAACTCCACGAATATTCCATCAGAAGCGGCGGCCAGCTTCTTTTCTAGCCTCTTCGTTGAACAAGCACCAGGTCGATTTAGTTGGCAGCTTCACCATTGCGAGTTAGAGGAAAACTTGTGCCATTTACCATGTAAATTCTCCTAGAGACTGTATTCCTTTACTATTCCACCAGTTCACTCGGACATAACAACGGATCTTTAGTGACCTAAGTGCGATGTTGTATAAGTTGCTTTCGGCTCCTGATACCTAATGAACAGGAAAACCTAACTTAACCTACTAGTTTACCGAAGAAGTAAAGAAGTCTTCCACACCGATTTTAGCAAAAGTCTGATAGGCTCTTCAAATTCATAAATCTGAGGATGTGCACATGTCAGAGCTTTGCTGAAGAACTAGACTCTTTTGTAGATTATAGCTTATCGGCTTAGAATCCATAATATTAAAATGGAATTTTCATCCCGACATGTGGTATTTTTAGAAAAGGCCATTAAAGGCTCATAGATCTGGGCCTCGGATATTTTGAAGTAGCTCAGTAAGGCTCAAAACATCTCTGTTGATTTTGCCTTGAATATATTCTACGAAAAGATCTTCCACTGTACTCGTATTATGCAAGCGGTCCCTTATCAATGAAAGAGAAATCCTTCATCACCTACTCCTTGGTATAACACAGAACTGCATTCACTTCACAACAAGCGAAATAAGTTATGGCACATGTACGAGTACATTAAATCTGGTTCTGAATTTGACTCTCGAAATTAGCTGCCGAGTTTGCAGCACAACTTCTCCCAACTTTGTGATATTCGCTATAACAGATACCTGAACCTACCCTCAAGAATCCTTTTGCTTTATTAATAAATATTTGAAAAAAAAACATCCACCTTGCCTAAAACTCTCCAATATATCATCGTCTGATCCTACAACTATGGCCAAATATTTTGCTAATTTCTTTAGTGATTCCTTTTCGGCCCAGGCTGAAGAGCTGGATCCCGAATACTTCGGTTACTTGAGTAACACCAGGACAACCACTGAAAAAGATGAATTAAAGATGATTTTTCTTCTGGTACCTGGTACCAAATTTTTCCGAAAAAATGTGCCAATAATCTTATTCAACTGCTCACGGGTATTTTCAGATTTTCGATCTTTTTTCCTTGCCGATTTATAAAAAAGCAATCAATCAAATTATTACCAACTACGCACCCATTGAGAGCATCAATTAACGTATGATGCAATGCTCTTTCATTGCAGATCTATATTTGCACCGAACTAGTGTTCTAGTTCAATGTGCGCTCTAGAGCAAAAGAAAGAAGTGGATGCGATTATCACTGACTTCAGCAAGGCCTTTGATATAATCTTATATATGTAAGTTCGTTCTGTTCAAACTCAATGCACTTGGTTTTCAACCCTACTTGGAAGAACGCTATTACCTAGACCACTTTAGTTCTCGTTTGTTGGAACCAATTAAAACCAATTCGGATGTTTCACAAGGCAGTCACCCTGGTCCATTCTATGAAAACCATATTCTACGTATCGAAGCTCTCTACACCTGATCTACACCCTTCCGCCTTATGATATTGATGGCCGATTCAAACTGCTACTACCTTCTGAATCCATTCTGAACCATTGGCTCTGTGGAGCTAATGGAAATCGCACTGCATTCGCACTGCATTCGATTTCCATTGCTGCAGAAGCAGCCCTGTCCTTTAGTTGTAGTTTTAGTTTAAGGCCAGTTTGCTAAGGCTAAATAAAAAAAGACGTGCGTTTTTCTGACTGTAGACGTCAGCTCATCGACAGACTCTTTCCATGCCCTCCTTTCGATAACTCTTTTTACATATTTTTCAGCTACTTACTTACTTAAGGTGGTGCTATAGTCCGGGGTGCACCTGGGCCTCAACTAACAAGCGTTTCCAGCCAGCTCGATCTTTAGCTGCCTCCAGTTTCGCGCGCTAAGTTGGTTGACGACCAATTCCTCTACTGTGCTGTCCTTCGGGGCGGATTCGAAGATAATTCGAACCGTAGCGTTGGTGTCCATCCACTCTGCATGACCTAGCCGTCTTAGTCATTGGACCTTCACGCTTTTGGCTAAGTCGATCTGTACATTGATACATCGTTGTATCTCCTATCCAATCACCGTCTATGCAGACGGTACCATCGTCCATTTTTGATTAAGTCCATGCCTCTGCGATATAGACCAGGAATGGTATCATTAGGGTCACTTTTGTTGTTTGAGAGAGGGCTTTGCTAGTCAATTGCTTTCTTTGTCCAAAGAAGCTGCGATTGGCGAGAGCTATTCTTTGTTTGATCTCAGCGCTGGTGTCATTGTCTGAATTGATAATTGAGCCTTGGAAGACAAAGTCTCTAACTACCTCAAAGTTATATCCATCGAGGTTGACGTTCTGTCGGAAAGATCGCTATTGGATGTCCTTTCTTGTTGACAGCATACGAGTATATAATACTTGGTCTCATTCTCATTGAAAGTTAAACCCATCTTGTCCGCTTCCGCCTAAATACTCACGAAAACGCCACTGATATCACGCTGTTTTCGGTGCGGTGTATGCGAATAATTGGACGTATTTTTGAAAGATTGTGCCTCTTGTGTTGGTGCGTGAGTTTTGAACTACTCGTATAATCGAATAACAGCGTATCGTCTCTAAATCCTTTTTTGGAATCAAATGGTGAATTCTTTACCGACCTTGGTGGAGCGGCGTGCATTTTCCATCATCCATCCTGTACAAACGGATAAGTTTGGCAGGGATGCCAAAACTAGACATTGCTGTGTATAGATCGTCTCTGTAGATCCTGTCGTACGTGGTTTTAAAATCGATGAGTAGGTGGTAAATATCGATTTGGGTTTTCTCCAAGATCTGCCGTAGTGTGAATATTTGGTCGATGGTGGACATTCCTGGCTTAAAGCTACACTGATGTGGATCAATCAAGTTGTTGACGAACGGCTTCAGGCATTCATACAATGCGGCAGATAGGATCTTGTAGACGATGTTAAGAAGACTGATGCCTCTGTAGTTGGCGCAGTTCAAAGGGTCTACTTTCTTGGGGATCGGACAAACAATGCTGAGGTTCCATTCATGGGAATACTTTCGTCCGGCCATATTTTAGAGATGAGTTGGTGTATGGTTCTTACCGATCGCCTACCGCTTTAAAGTGTTTGGCTATATGGCTCAGATATGGCTATCATCACTTCATCCGTGTCGAGTGGACGGAATTGTTGGTCTATATCATCTACGTTGAAAGGTTCATTCTGCCTGACAGCGGTATTTGGTGCATCACCGCCATTATACAGTCTACGGAAATGTTTTTTCCAAATCCTCAGCATTGACTGCTACTCTATAGTGGTTCGTCTACCTTGTTCGTCTCTACTCGGTTCGGGGCATGAATCCGTGGCATGTTTTTTTTACCTTTCGGTAAGAGTCATTTCCTAGACCGCACTCTTCTCATGCTCCTTTTATTTCCTCTCATCAGCTCGTAAAGCTCGTGAGCAGCTTTGGTTATTCTATGCAGAGTCGCTTTGTATGCATCTTTCTTAGCTGCATGTGCTTGCCGGCACTCGTAGTCAAACCAGAGTTTTCGCTGAGACGGCATCTCTGATGGCTTTTTGGCAATGTTGACACTGGTCTTCAAGACTTGGCGCTGGTAACATAGGACCTCGTACGAGATTAATGGAAATTCGATCGGAAAAGGATTTGGCCATCTCTTGCGTTATAGTCGAAGTTCCGAAGTCGAACTTCTACACAGTATTAGCTTGATTTTACGATGTTCGGGATATCCACAACCGTACCTTAGCTACAAAATGATAGTGGTTCGAGAAGACATAGTGGAACGTTTGGACATCCATAATACTGAGCTCTCCAAGTCCCCTTTTGAATATCAATATACGGAAACCGGGTGCTAGTTGCGACAATATTTCGCCCCGCCGCAAAGACGATTAGCCTGAATCCGTTATTGGAGGAAGTGTCGTGCAGGCTATACCTTCCGACAGTACTACCAAAGATGAATTCTCTTTCTGGCTTTGGATTAAAATCGCCGAGGACAATTTCAATGTCATAGCTATGGCACTGCTCGTAGGTCTTGTCCAAGAGCTCGCAGAAGCCATCTTTGGTGTCATTGTCGTGAGGCTAATATTGGAAAATTTAGCCTTAATACGGATCGTTGCGAGGCGCTTGTTAACATGCCGGAAACTCAAGACTTCTTGCTGAAGTTGATCTATAACAACGAATCCGCATTAAAATAAGCGCTGCTTTTGCCGTCGATAATAATCGCCGTAGTACGAGTAGATGCCGCAGTTATCATACTCTTTTTGTCCGGCCCATTCTATCGCGTTTGTTGGACGTACAGTTCGTTCCCCTTGTTTCGTTTGCAGTATATCAGAGGCTTGTTGTTGCTTCGTAACTTAACTTCTTTTTCCATGGGCGAGTAGTTACCCCGATGACAGAACTACCAACCCGGAGGGCCAGTTCCATCATAGATAGACGGAAGTCAGTAACCCGCTCAGGTATGTGAACGCTGTCGTTAGTTCATTAATGGATCATTCGCCACCGTGTCTTATCCAAGACCCTGACTTAGTCTCGGAAATCCTTACCGATCTGAGCTCCAAGTAAGGTCATATTTGTTTTATTCCGAGATTTGACTTCACCATTGATTCCATCTGTGGAATTCATCCGCTGTCCCGTTTATAGTGCTGCTACTTTTGTCTGATGGACATCGACCAATACCCGATGGTTACTAGTTGGAGGTAAAACAAGCACAATTAGTGTGTAGAAACAGTTACAGCACTGGACATCGCCAGGTACCAACCTCAGATCAACTCCGATAAACAATTTGTTATTTGCTTTTGTATATGTGAGCCGTATTTTCCAGTCCCTGACTGGGTAAACTAAAGACGAATGCATACAGTGAATCCATCTTAATTTAGATTGGACAATCAAAGGAGTTAGCCCAAGGGCTCTACCAACTTTGACATCCATTGGTCTTCCCAAACAATTCAGCGTGGTTTTCAGGCAAAAGTCGAAGCTATTCATCGCAGTTCATGCGTTGCTTGTGATTGCCTTTGACAATGAGGATGGTTATTTACTTACATACCACTTTCCCGGAATAACCATCGTGTGGCGCTCCCATTGTTCCGATTTGAGTTCTGTTCTTTTTTCTTTTTTTTTTGTTAAGTTGGTAAATCTGTTGTTGAAATTCCCTCTTAATCTCAGCGTCATAGCTTGACATTTGCAAAAGTTACGTAGCCAAGAGTACACCTATCTCTGCGTGTATTGGCAATTTTTTACAATTTTAGAAAAGTGCGCGAATTTTGGAAATGTTGGAAAAGTGTTTTGGCAACGATTCTCTAAACAAAACCGTCATTTACCAGTGAGTCAATCGAAGATGACGAACGCAGTGGCAGACCATCGACATCGAAAATTGACGAAAACATTGGTGGAGTACTCGTAAAAGAAATGTTGGTCAATAACCGCAAATTAACCATCAGAGAGATAGCGGAGACTTGAACATTGCCTATGGATCCGTCCAAGACATTTTGGTTAATGATTTGGGTTTCCGTCGCGTAGCAGCAAAGTTGGTGCCAAAAGACCTCAATTTCATGCAAAAAAGAGACCGTGGCCAGACAGTAAACAAAGAGTATTACTCGTATTTGGGCGTCGCACAGTGCTAAGAGTATCATTATTCGTAATTTTTTGACGAAAAATGCAACAAATACCGTCCAACAGGCTCCCTGTGACTTCTTTCTGTTCAATCGAGTTAAAAAACCACTACGGGGAACGCGTTTCAGCAGCCGAGAGGAAGTAAGGGAAAAATCGCAGGAAGCACTGATGGACATACGGAAAACCGAATATAAAGAATGTTTCGAGGATTGGATCAAGCGCTGGCATAAGTGTATTGCAGTCGATGGGGACTCCTTTGGAGGGGACAATATAGATTTACATGAATAAACTTGTATTTTTCATTTTCTGAATAAATTCCGGGACCTTTTTGATATATAGTGGTGTATGTAGTCCTACAATAGATCTTAACAAACAAACCTCTTGCTAAGCCAGGCGCTCTCAACCGGATTGGAGATTGTCCATAATTATTCAGTTATTTTAGACGTCGAGTGTGGCCCTTTTTATGAAGAACTTTTACCCGTCATTCTTAACTCTTAAATGCCTTCTGAATAGCACGACTAGTATTAGCATCGAAACGGCTCTTAGTGCGCAGAACTGGCGGACCTTCTGGTATAACTTAACTCTTGTGGCAGGGTATCACATACTTACCGGCTACATAACATATGTATGATTATAGAGAGGTCTTGAAGTCCGAAGCAACACCAGTGTGTCTTGATTGAGACAAATCCTGCTACAGCACCTAATCCTGCCGTACTCTGTATAAAGGTGAGGAACAGCTTCGCCGAATTATTCCAAACGTATACTACACTTCAGCATGCATCAGGCATCAGGCTGATCCGCGGCGCAGTCCACATAACATCTTGATTCAGCTTGGGGCATGAGGGAGAAGGAGAATTGATTATCTTTCTGTTTTCTTTGAAAAATATTGAGAGCCTGATCCTATTTCAGCCTCATCATCGCAATTATCACAAAGCCTACTCGTGAGTCGAACAAGGATTGTGATAGAAAGGATTTCGTAAGTGATGAAGAGTTATGTTTTGCTAAATTAATGAAACAATTCACAGAGAATATACCCGTACCGTTCTTCATCTATCTTATTAATTCCACGCCTTCCCGTGACTGTCTGATTTAAAACAAGTATGCTAACATATGATATTTAGTGGCACGCATGACAGCAAACTAATGAGTGGATAGAATAAATACTCGTAATACGACTGACAGATATAGATATGTTATACATTCTATTATAATTCAATTATACGAGTACTAACCGGTTATTGTTGCTCAACACACCATCAATTTACTGACCAAGCATTGGTATGGAACCCCACATTTCAATTAGTAAGTCGCTCAAGCGTTTTAACGCGAACAAAACACTTTCTTTCTTTCAATGGAACACGATCGGAAGCTTCTGTAGCACTGCTACTTAGTCACGGGTTCAACTATTGAATTATTTTCCATAAATTAAGAGCGTGGCGGAATAAAACTAACGCTGGCATTAACATCGAGGGGTGAAATTTTTAAAGAATGCCTCGCTATTACGAATACCTGATAGCTGAAACCGGCAGGTAAGATACGAGTTTGTAATCGTGATTTAATTAAGAACGTGAATATCTAATGGATTGTAAAATGTTCGTTTCCTAAGCTCACACGAATAGGGCCAATCTGCTTGGTAACCAACAATTTCAGATTTTCATATTTTGTAATTTGAGAAATAAAATCTTTTGCTCGGTACTTGGGAGACTTGGGAGACACTATTATTTTTGGATTTCCTGTCTTGAGCATAATTTCTACAGATAAAATCTTTGAGATGTCCATATTGCCAAATCATCTGAGCTTGTCTTCAAATTTCAGTGAAGATACTGGTTTGGCTGTTATTGTTTGACCACATTATGCCTAAAAGTGGTATCTTTATTACATTTATTCCTCTCCTATGAGCTTTCCCTCCTCAGCTCTTCACGCTTTTTTAAGTGCGTTATTGTTCCTATAAGCTGCTAAAGTTTTTTTTATTAATTTTGGTACAACTTGGTTCTCCATTGAGAGCTACCCATCTCCTCCATTTTTCATCTGGGAAGCCAAAGTTCTTCTCTCCTCTTCTGCACTTGACTTTCAGTTAGTTCTCTCAAAAGTGAGGCTGTTCTCCTTTCGAGAAGGAGGATGCTGACTGGTCTGACTATCTAGTACCTAAAGGCATTGCTTCCATTTCTCCCGCGAAGCTAAGTATTTGGTTGCCATCCTGGATAACAAACTTCTTTGGAAGAACGCACGTCATTTCTATCTATACGGCTATGATAGGACAAATTGTATCCCTTTCGTCGGTTGGTACAACCTTTTACTCTCAATGAATCAAAACAGACAAGGACCCAGACAACTCAAACAAGCATGTGAGATATCATGCCCCCCTTGAAACCGAATTGGTGATCCGGAACTATATTTTTGTCTTCAACTCACTTAGTCAGGACTCCATTGATCATCCTTTCGATTCGCCGGATTGGATGTGTCTTTATTATTTTTGGGAATGGGATGCACTACTGCTGTCTTTCAATGCGTTGGATAATAAGTATTATTCAGGACATTATTAAGCAGGGTAGTCCAAATGTCCACCGGTTCTAGTGGGAGATGCCAAAGCACAATATTTGGTATGCCATCGGTTTCCACTAATTTCTAACTTCTCAGTGATTCGAAGATCGTTTGGAGTTTTTCTTTCGAAATGAAAGGGGGTAGTTCCCTCTCGTTGGCCATAACATTATTTGCCATATTTTCGTCACTGAAGTCAGTGAACCCTGATTTTTCGAATCACCAGTCCTCCACATCATTTCGACTTGTGCAAAAGGACCTGATTTTCCAAGTCGTGGTCCGGGCCAATGATATCATTCACCTTATGCACTTCCTGGAAAATCGCTCCTATGGCCTCTACATTCTCTTGAGGATCCTCGATAACAAAGAAGTTGTCATCATCAATAGCTTCTCCTGAATCTACACCTGCTGTTGACAGTAATTGTTCGTTGTTCGTATTTCGAGCGGTCTTTAGACATGGAAGCTCGCTTTAATCTTTTCGGGTTACAATACAAACTTACAGATGCTCTGTAACTTTCTTTTATTAATATTTTGGAGGTTTTTGATCGACGACTTCAGAGTCATGACCTCCGAGTTATGTCTGTCTGTACAAGGTTTTTAGTCTCGACAGCAGACTACGTTTGTGTTGGTGTAGTGCGTCAATAGTTGTGTTGCGGAATATGTCTTCGTTCTCGGTGTGTTAATACCGAGGTATCGTATTGTTCCTCGTTCGTTTTGTGCTCCCGTCCATTTGTTTAAGGTACCTGTCAATCTCTCCATTTGACAGATTCCTGTTGGATGGTGGGTAGAGCGAGTTTGAGGTCTCGTCAATATTCTGGAGAAGTGTGTTGAACATGCTCTACTATAATTGTAGGAATACCTTTGAACATACTCCTCCAATTTCGCGATTTCCTTGGGAACCATTATTTCGGTACTGAGACCGCAATGGTCACTGTCGTACACGAAAGTGCGTAGAAAGCTTATAGTTTTTTGGTTCGTGGTTGTCAGGAGATCCAGAAAGGACCTGTGTCTGGGAAACGACGGACTATCCGTCGCTGTATGGTTTTAACTGTATTAAGGTTTTTATTCTTCACTACAATGATAATACCGTCTGCGTATGCAAATTCTGTTGATTGCGTAAAAATCCGCCGAACTTCATTAGTAAAGAGAACGAATAAAATTGGTCCCAGCTAAGAGCCTTGTGGGACACCATTTTAGCTATTAGATAGGTTTTTAGCCATCTTAAAAAGACTTTCACGGAGTTCATAATTAGAATGTGGTGTCAAACTCTTATCTAAAGCCTTCCAACAGCTAAGCAAGTGACAGAGCAACAGTCTCAATCTTTTATAAAATGAAAAACAGTCTCTTAATGATGTTCTATTTGAAAATGAATCCGATTCGTGCGTCAAAATTCTTGGCTCATACTAGAATTCACAATCAAATTAATATTGTATGTTATGCTGGATGTGATACTTTTGATCTTTCCAACGATTACCTTACCATTAATTCCATAAATCACATCAAAGTTAACATCTCCAACATTCGCTATACTTTTGTTTATGTATATAGATTCAATAATCAGTCTCTTAACGTGTTTTATGTTGAGTTTTAAAATTTTTTGAGCAGCCTGAAAGCACTTGGTCTTGTTATATTGGGTGAACAACCTAAACCTATTCACACTAAGTCCTACCCTGGATTCTTATCTTGCTCTTATTGCTGAGAACGGGTTAATCACCATCGTAAATGATATTACTAGACCAATCGCAGGGACTTGTATTGATAATGTTCTTGGTCGTCTCCAGTGCAGTGCAATATGCCCCTTAATGGTGCTCTCTCTATTTTCTACAGAGAATTATTCAATTCTGTTTCTCTCTATGTCCCATTTTCGCGCAATAAAACCCCTTCTACGAGCCCCCCGTGGTATAATCGTAAACTTCGCTCTTTACGTTACAAGAGAAACAAATACGCGTGGTACTGGCCGTGGCTCAAGTGGTAGTGTATTGGTTTCCCAATCGGTTCGGGGTTCAATACCAGCCGTGACCGAAAGACTTTTTTTCAGGCAACTAAAATCTTGTGAGATTTTGACAACATTAAGTCAATTTACACTAATAATTTAGTCTCCCCATTAAATGTTGGACGCCACCCATTGCGCGAAATGGGTGTCCCATTTCCGAAACACTTAACACATGCTTTGGCATTTAAAGAGTAGTAATACCCTCTTGAGTGTTAAGTTCATAAGAAAAAAATCTGATGGTTTCCCTCCATCCCTCTCATACGAAAACATATCATCAACCGATCCGCATACCATAGCCAACTTTTTTCTGCTTTCTTTAAGCAATCTTTTGCCGATAATTCCTTCGTGCTGGATCCCTCTTATTTCAAATATCTACCGAACTTCCCTATTGGGCCCTCTATTTCTCAAAGTTTTGATCATATAGTGATAGAGAACAAATTACAACAACTTAAAGATGAATGCTTACCCGGCCCAGATGGCCTTCCATCCGTATTTCTTAAAAAGTATTCCTCAACATTTTCCCACCCAGACGAAAGTCTGCTTTCATAACACCGATACACTCAGCACTTTCTCCCTATGCTGATGATACTAAATTTTTTAAACCCATTTCCTCACAACATGACTCCAGCCTCCTTTAAATAGATCTTAATAGCTTTTCCACCTGGTGCATCAAGCAATGCTCAGAGCTCAATGTCGCCAAATGTCAATCGGTTACCTTCTCACGTAAGTGCAACAAGTCTCCTCCCCGAATTTACCATCTCCACGGCCAACCTATATCCCTTGTTGAGTCTATACGCGACCTTGGAATATTATGCGACAGGGAGCTTAATTTCCGCTCCCATATTGATGAGATAATTACTAAAGCAAACTCGTCACTTGGCTTCGTTAAGAGATGATCCAAAGAATTCTGCAACCCGTACGTGACCAGGCCACTATTCATCACTCACGTTTGCCTCCTTCTTGAGTAGGCTAGCCAAGCATGGTGTCCCTTTCAACGAGTTCATGTATCCCGAATTGAGAGCATCCAGAGTGGTATTCTTCGATTTGCGCTGCGCTTCTCAAACTCATTAACCTGAATATCCTTGAGGAACGAAGGGACGCAGCAGACATTCTTTTCATTCACCGCCTCTTCTCACGCTCCATTGATTGCACGTCTCTTCACAACTCCATTTTCTTTTTCACTAATCCTAGAAATCTACGTTGCCCCGTCTCTTTTATCTACCAATACACCGCACCACATATGGCTCGAACGAACCAATCTCCCGTATGCTGTGTAAGGTAAACTCCAACCTTTCCGTTTTCGATTTTAATCGCAGCACTCTCAGATATTACTAAACCTTAATTTTTATTAGTTTTTAAGTGTTAGTTTTTAACTGTGACTGTGAACCTAAGTTCAAGTTTCAGAGTGGATATTGCTCATACGTCCAGTTATGTTTTTGTGAAAATCGGTATCTTACGGGTGTAACATAAGTAAATAAATAATGTTCTAAAATATATATATACGAGGGTTGCCTGAAAAGTTTCCGACCAAACAATGATACAAGACATTTTTTCTTAAAATTTTTTTTTTATTTTTCTACATAGTCTCCTTGTAACTCTACACATTTCTTTCAGCGATGCTCCCATCTCTCTAACCTGTCCAAAAAGTACTTGGCGTTTTTCTCTGCAAAATAATTGTTCACGAAGGTGATTTGACGAAAATCTCTGTCCTCCGAGCGCAGTTTTTAGATGAGGGAACAAAAAGAAGTCGCTTGGAGTTAGATCTGGTGAATAAGGCGGTTGGTCAAGCAGTTCAAACCGTGATTCATGGATTTTCGACATGGGAACCGCTGAGGTTGGTGAAACAGGGTTTTCTTTTTTTGCAAATGTGGCCGTTTTTCCGCAATTTCTGCCTTCAGCTTGGCAAGTAATGATCGTAGTATGCTCCGGTAATGGTTTTTCCTTTTTGAAGAATCGATTAAGATAACTCCTTTACTATCCCCAAAAACAGTCGCCATCACTTTCCCAGCAGAAAAAACAGTTTTTGCTTTTTTTGGAGCCAGCTCGCCCTTTGCCACTGTTTTGACTGGATTTTTGTTTCGGGCGTATAATGGTGTATCCTACAGTAATTAATCGGCTCCAAAATACGGATTTATTGCGCCTAAACTGCGCCAAAAGAGCGTTGGAAATGTTCATTCGAACACATTTTTGGTCTACCGTAAGCAAACGCGCGGACAGTTTTGTCATGCCTAAAACTTGATTCAATATGTAACAAACACGTTCTTTGGACATTTTCATAACCTCTACTATCTCTCTCACTTTAATTCGGCAGTCGTCTAATACCATTTGGTGAATTTTAGCAATGTTATCATCAGTGGTTGCAGTTTTTGGACGTCCCGAACGGTCATCATCTCCCAAGCTCTTACGGCCACGTTTAAATTCAGCTGCCCAAAATTTCACTGTGGTAAATGATGGTGCAAAATCCCCATACACAGAGTCCAACACATTTTTGATTTGCGTAGGCGTATTGCCTTTCAAAAACAAGAATTTAATAACAGCTCGATACTAAAATTTTTCCGTTTTCACAAAAAAAACTCACATCGACTCACTCAAACGACTGTCACCTAAAAACTGCGCGTCCAAAATGACTGAAACTTCGGTAAGTAACTGTCAAAAGATGCATAACTAGCATTTTATTGACGAGTACCGCTATCTTTAAGTTGAGGTCGCAAACTTTTCAGACTACCCTCGTAGTGGGGGTGGCCGTGGTGTAGTGGTAGTAGCAAACACTTCTCACTCGGAGGGTCCAGGTTCGAATCCTGCCCATGGCAAAATCAGTTTTTCATTGTATAATTGGAACTCAGACAAAAAAATTCTGCGTGTGAAGGCATAACACTGACACGTAGATTTGGCTGTTATAAGAGTTTCAAGCAATGAAAAAAATACTGGGAATTATATCTCGAATCCACTCTGAGTGAAGTAAAAACTCTCCGTCCTATTCGGACTCCCACCCCTGGAGAGCAAACATAGAAACCAAACACACCTGAGTTTCAAACCACTACAAAAACAATTTTCCTTTCTCCTCCTTCTATCTTTCCGCCCGCGCCCTGGCAACAGTAAAAGGGTATCAACCCCTTAGGCGCGCGTAAATTATAAAAAAAAAAAAAAAATAGCTGAAAATAATTTTTTTTTAAAGCATACCACATATGGTCCGTGGACTTTCTAGAACAAAAACGACCAAAAATTGTCTCATGAGTCCACAGAACATATGTGCATATATACTCGTATATATATTCATTTCATTAATTCTTTGTAAATAAATAAGAAATGGCTGATTTACAAATGACGTATATTGCATTAGTATAAAATCAAAACAATTACGACAGAGACCTTGAAAGAAATGCAGGCCCAAGAACTGGCATAATACCGACTACAGAGTGTGGAATGAAAGAACATGGTGAGGAAGAAGGATGGAATTACGACATTCAGCCGTTAGATCGTCAAATTTTTAGTAGCGTAGAATACTTTCAACATACTGGAAATATTCCAGTAAATGCAGATGTGTTTACAATATTTTCTTTGACCAATATCTACGCTGGACAACTTATTGCTAATAATTCTGGAGGTCGTTTGAGTCGCTAGAAACCGGTAAACAAGAAAGAAATGGAAAGGTTGTTGGGCATTTACTTGCTAACTGGTTTGATCAGATTCCCTACATTAGAATGCTACTGGAAGAAAGATCCTATTTTTTATCATCCGCTGTTGCACCGGATACAAATGCGCTACAATGGCTTCCTAGCGATTTTACGCTACTGGCATTTCGTTGACAACACAGCTAAAAGAGATGTCAATGACCGTTTGTATAAAGTCCAGCCATAGGGACGGTGATGAGAAAATTCTTACGCCAAAATACTGCCTGTTGTGGATGAATCCATGGTTCCCTTTCAAGGGCGATTGCTGCTTCGTCAGTATAATCCAAACAAATCTCACAAGTACGGACTAAAAATCCACAAGGTCACAACGGATGATGGATATGTTTGGAAATATAAAGTTTATTCTGGCCAGGATCCCCAGATCTCCAACCTCCATAAACCTGGAAGCGTCGTCATCGAGCTTTGTGGAGACCTTTTAGATCAGGGGAGAATGATTATTGCAGATAATTGATATACAAGTGTACCATTAGCTAAATGCTTGCTTCAATGTAAGACGATTGAGAAAAAATCGTAAAAACTTACCATTATTGGTGAAAAACAATAAACTGAAGATAGGAGAGCAAATTGCTGCCCAAAAAAATAATGTGAAGATCCTAAAATGGAAGGGCAAGAGGGATGTGCTTATGATATCTACTTGTCACGGTAAGTACAGGCCGAAACTCGCGTCCAAAACCTAATATGATATTGGAACACAATGATCGAAAGAAAGGTATCGATCTTTCTAACGAGTTGGCTAGCTACTATTCGCCAATTAGCAAGACCTTGACATGGTAAAATAAAGTTGCTGTCGATGTTTTGTTTGGAGTGGGTGTCATAAACACAGTTTATTTGTTCAATAAATTTAACCAACAGAATAAATGTACATTATTAAAGGCTCAAATGAGTATTGTGAAAAATCTGTTGTTTATAAACATTGTCCAGACACCGGGCAAACCTACGCCGTCCACCTCACGAACACAGTATTTCGTCGTCAAAGTTTTTCCAAAAGCTTCAAAATTACACTTTTTTTTCAAATCGCGATTACAATAAAATGGCACATCTGTTCTCTATGTCCCAACACTATATGTAATCTACGATTATATAATGTGTCCTGTGAAGTCCACCTCAAATAAATGTGATTCTCCCTGCGTACACTGTTATAAACAACCTAAAAATATGGTCTGTGAACTGGTAGTGCTTTAAGTCTACAGACTATATATGGTACGTGGACAGTGAACCTTTTAAACTTGTTTTAAGCCAAATAAATGGAGGCGTTAGCCCCCACCAAAATTAAAATTACTCAATGATTTGAAACATCAGAAAAATTAACAAATATCTGCCTTACATACAGTTTCAAAAATTAATTTCATGAAATTAAATAATTTATTGCTTTTCGAAAGTTGGGACGAGGCTTCGCTGAAAACGCTGAAAACAAAGCTTCTAAGTGCTTCAACGAGTACCTCTGCAAAAAATTTCAAAACCAAGACTTAATGCATGGGTAGCCAGCTCTCTTCTTAATTAAATTAAACACAAAAATAAACTACATCAAAAACGCAACAGGTATCCACGAAATTTACGATTACAAAATCGCTATAAGCCTGAGTATAAAACAATAAATAAGGAGATAAGTATTTGCCGCGATAATTATTTCCATAATCTTATGAGGAAATCTGAATTTAATTTGAAACATGAGTGGAAGGTGATAAATTGATTACTTAATCGTAACGTCAAGGACGTAGATCTATTCTTAACTCTTAATAGTGGTGATGGTTTTATTACTGATCCCATGGAAGTCGCGAAAGAATTTAGTAATCACTTTGTTATAATTGGACAAAACCGCTCTCTCTAGGAAATGCAATTGTACACCGTAGTTCTTGTTCTGCTGATAACTACATAGTTGCTATGGGATACTGAAAGGTATTAATTCCTTAAATCTTTCAAATTGATGTGGAAATGATGAAATTTCCAATCTTTTCCTGGAAAACATCGCCTCTAAATTGTTGAAATTGTAGCACGTTTTTTTAATTTGAGCTTTCTTACGTCCCATTGTGATTGCGCTTTTTAAAAAAGGTAATAAAGTATAGGGTTTTCCAATAAGGACTTGACAACTTTTTTTTTTAAATAAAACGCAAACCATTTGAGATATTTCAAAAACTTTATTATCGGCATGAAGTAGAATCAAAACATTTCTGAATGGAACTCGACTTCGTTCATATGGCCACCGCGGGCACGTTTGCAGCGGTCGATTCGTTGGGCCTAATTTTCAACGACTCGGCCACACATTTCGGCCGAAACGGCCGCTATTTCGCGTTCAATGTTGGCTCTGAGCTCTTCCAACGTCGTCGGCGTGTTGGCATAAACCAATAACTTAACGCAGCCTCACAGAAAATAGTCAAGCGGCGTTAAATCGCACGAACGTGGCGGCCAATTGACTGGCCCATTTCTTGAGATAACACGCTCACCATACTTACCCTTCAATAAATCGATTGTAGCGTGTGCTGTGTGGCTTGTGGTTCAAGTCCAAGTCCATATCTTCCAATTCGGGCCAAAAATAATGGGTGATCATGGCGCGATAACTCTGACCATTCACAGTAACGTGACGATCGTTATCGTTGACGAAAACATATGGCCCAATAACGCCGCCGGCATAAAAACCGCACCAAACAGCTATTTTTTGTGGATGAAGTGGTGATTCATGAAGCACATGTGGATTTTCACCCGACCAATAACGAAATTCATCATCTTGGCGCATCTTCTCCAGAACCCAATCGGAGAACGTACGTCGGTTCAAATCGTTCATCGAGTCAGCTTGATCTTGTATGGGTGTAAACCAAGTTTTTTACGCAAAATACGCCATTATGTGGTCTGAGTGATGCCCAATTCTTGAGAACGCCGTGGAATTGACTGATTTGGATCGTCTACTACGGACGCCTGAACGGCAGATATTTTCGACACTTCGACCAACCCGTTGTCTCACTGACACGGCAACATCACACAACGAATATGTAGACTCACATTTTTGCACTAAACTTGTTATTGCCTGTTTACTACGGCGAGAATTACGACCGAAAATTGGAGTTAACGCTCTTAAAGTTGCAGTCACCGACTCCGAATTTCGGTAGAAAATTTTTATAATTTGCAGACGTTGCTCGTTCATGTACTTGAAAATGTTGAGTTTACTGAATAAATTGACAGTGACAGTTTGGTGATTAGTGAAAGAGTGCGTTCACAAATTAAATTCAAAGTTGTCAAGTCCCTATTGGAAAACCCTTTAAAAGTATAAAAAGTAAAGGTAGGAAAGTACGGTCCGATCTTGCTACTGTCTTCTATTTCGGAAATTTTTGAAAACGGCGGATAAAAAAGGGTTGTGGACTATCTGGGGAAAGTAATTTTTTTTAGTCCAAAGCAGTTTGGTTTTGGAACAGGTTTATCTACTGAAGACGCTGTTTTGGACTTCTGCTCCTTCCTTCCTGTGCTGGTCTTTTTATTGATACAACTAAAGTGTTTGATATGGTTGATTACAGAACTCTTTTACATAAACTATAAGACATAATGCAGGCTTTCGCTGAATTATGAATAATTGGTTTGCTCCCTATTTGAAAGACAGGATACAACAAGTAAAAATCAGGATGAATCTAAGTCTCCCCAGGGTTCTCAAGGATCTATCATTTAACGTATCCATTTGAATTCCATGCTTGTAGTACCTTTTAAGCGAAAAGCTAAAGCCTGTGATGACGATATGGGAATTGCATATGCCTAAGTCAACCTTTTTAGCTTAGTAGCTCATACTAACTATAATATACATCTTCTAGGATTCTGGTTCGCTAAACACAGACAAGTATTGTACTTAGCAACAAAACAAAGCTTATGATTTTGAGTCTAAGTTTACAAGAATAGCCTGATATCGATTTCATATTCCATGCGCCAGACTGCTGTAGGCTCTAATAATTGCATTGAGACCATCCTTAACGCTGAATCCGATTGATGTGACACTTGTTTTAATGCGGAAATTGTGGATCACTTCAAATATCTTGGATGGCAAAATGAGTTGGTCCAAAAGTGCCGAACTGAGCATCGACTTGTGCGGAAAAAAAGGAAGAAAAAGCAACCTTCCTCCCCTGCGCTGTATGACAATGTAATACGTGTAATACAGAATTTTGTTGGTGTGCCGTTTCCTATTGTTGTAAGGGCATAACACCTACAACGATTTGATTCGGTAAACCAACCCTGAATTCTAGCTTAGTACCGTCGGTGTTTGTGTTTGTATTTTTTTATAATGACTCGGAAGAGTGGATATAACCAATATTAGCGGACTGAACAATAATCATTTTTTTGACGTCCACATCTTTAAATACAGACCAGCTGTCTTGGTGAAACACAGGTAGATCCCCGCCCAGGGTGATCTGAGAGCTTCCTAGCCACGACCTAGTCTATTCTTTTTCGCTCACCGCGGTCTCGCTATTTACGTGCCTAGTGATGTAGTTCACCAAGCTCTACTACAATGTAGTCCCTGTTCCAATCCGGAATCCAATCTCATGTGGTTAAAATTCCATCTCCGGAAGCAAATTATCCACTACTGTCTGACTCCATACAAAGAATTGTATCCCTGCATCTTCATACTGAAATCCTGTGGTGTGTTGAGATTTCTGCTGCTGAAAATAAATTGACGCAGCTTGTAAATGAGCCCACACGTATATCAGACGTTGACAGTCATCCCGCCAACACGCTGGACTTTAACTTCTCACCCTAATAAGTACACCGTTGATGTGCTCTCCCTTCTAGGCTCGTCGGACCATTCTGTCATATCAGCTAATTTCTCGTATACCGACCACACAGTTAGAGAAAAATGCCTAAAAGAACCGTATGGCAGTGCTAGAAAGAAGCCTTAACAGCTTCTTTAGGAATTTCAACTGATCGTTATGTTTCCTCGATAACGACGTGGGTGCCGCTGCTTATATGACCACAGACACTATTCTCTTTGGAATGAGATCCTTTATCCCTCATCGGATGAAGATTATCAGACCAAAAGAAAAGCCATGGTACGAGACGAGCAGTAAAGAGGCTGTCAGGGTTAGAGAAATGTTTTTTTTTCGGTCCTTCAAGACCAACCCAACAAAGGAAAACCGGAAAAATCTTAAACGAGTCAAGAATGACTGCAACGTCTTTCTTAAGCAAGTGAAATTCCAATGCGACCAATAACTGAGGCAAAAAATACTACAATGTCTCAAAGGTAGTAACAATGTTTGGTCTTTCGTCAAAAATATTATAAATTCTGCCTTATCCTCCATTCCAACGCTCATTTACACCGACATTCCAGCTGTCAGCTCTTTGGACAAAGCCAATCTACCTGCTGCACACTTCGCGGCCAGTTCAAAACTTCCAGATTGTGCTTTGTCTCCGTCTACACTTAAGTGCGTCGAATCTTCAATGGGAGCAATCCACTTTCGCACTTGTGTAGTAGCAAGAGTACTTAAAGATCTCAACATACATAAATCCGCTGGTCCAGATGGTATATCTCCCCTTTTTCTGAAGAGGTATTCTTCCACGCTGGCAAAACCACTGCGTAAGATTTTTCATCAGTCCTACTCTTTAAGACTCTTTCTGAGTAGATGGGAAACAGCATTTTTCCAGCCCGTCCCTAAAAAAGGCGAATCTTCCTCTCTCTTCTCTTACAGACCCATTGCACTTACGGCCCTTCTTTCCAAGGTCATAGAAACGCCATCAGCTCATGAAATATCTCGAAACACGAAAACTTCTCAATGGCCGGCAGTACGGTGGTGATCTGATGGCATGTCTCACAGAAAAGCGGAACCAAAGCGTACATTGATATTTCTAAGGCAAGGCATTTGACAGAATTTGACATCAGGCTCTTTTGTTGAAAATGCGCGCCTCTGGGATCGATGACTCTCTTCTTCAATGGATTAGAAATTATACTTTCAATTCAAGTTGTCATGGATGGTTTTAAGTCTGATATTCACAAAATAAATGCTGGTGTGCCCCAGGGCTTCGTTCTGCTCCGACACTCTTTTTAATTTTCATCAACGATCTCTTGTCAGCTGCTTCTAATCCAATATATTCATTTGCTGACGACAGTACTCTCTGCTTTTCATAGTCATTCCCGGACTCGTTAAATTCCGATATTAACAGCATATCTAATTGGGGAACCACTGACAGAGTGGAATTTATTGCTTCCAAAACACAATGCTCTCTGCTGTCGTTAAAGCGAAATTTAAATAACCAGCCATTGTACATCAATGACTCTTGCATCGTCGAAACCGAAAAACTTTCCCTTCTCGGTATGTGTGCCAACGACAATTTACCTTGGAATGACCACATATTCGATGTCGCTAAAAATGTTGCAAAATGTCTAGGTTTCCTCAAGCGATGTAAGAAATACTTCAGCCCCTCTTATCAGGCTTCTATATACGAGTATAAGGCATTTATCCGCCCGAAATTGGAGTACAATGCCCACATCTGGTCGGGTGCGCCTAAAAGATATATGCACCTGCTAGATAGGATTCAAAACCGTGCGATAAAACTCATAGATGATACTAATATCACTCAAACAATGGACATCCTCGAACACCGACGTAATGTCTCGTTTTATCGCTGTTTCCACTAACAGTTCTTCATAGAAATCGCCAGTAGCATTTCGCCCAGTCAAACTTTTAACCGTAACATCCGTCTCGCTATGAATGCTCATCAGTATACCCTCAAACCCACTTTCGTACGTACTCTAAAATATCGTGATTCGTTCCTAAGCCGTACAACTCGCCTATGGAATGCCATGCCTGGCTCTTTATTTCCTAGTCATTATAGCCTTCAAACATTTAAAACCAACATTCATCGGTGCCTCTCTTTACCTCTTTCCTGATTTCCCTTCGCCCGCGCTGTGTACAAGCATTGTAATGGTACTTAAATCCCTTGAGCTCGCGCAAGTTATAAAAAAAAATGTCCTGATCGATTTTGACATATCCAAAAACATCACGAGCTTAGACATATGGTAAACAAAGCGTTTTGACACATTAGTGATTTTGTTTTGGCGTCATATACTTTTGGTTGTGTGAAGATGTCTGATTTTATGCGGGAAGTGTTGATTTTTGTTCTTTCATTCGAAGAAAACGGCAGCTGAAGTGTATCGAGAGCTCCAAAATGTTAATGGAGATGCTGTTCTAAGTGAAACAACGTGCCGTGATTGGTTCCGTTGCTTCAAACACGGTGATTTCGATGTTAGCGACCGTCCGCGTGAAGGAAGTCCAAAATCCTTCGAAGACGCTGAATTGGAGGCATTGCTCGATGAGGATCCGTGTCAAAAGCAAGAAGAGCTTGCTTCAGCATTAGGATCTTCCAAGGAGTTCCTCGGCGGAATACTCACTCTGCGAAGGTTATGCTGTGTGGGATCAGGTAATGGGAAGTCCTACCCCACTCGCCATATTCCCGAGATATTGCGCAGTCCGATTATTACTTGCTCCGTTTGATGGCACATGGTCTGGCTGACCAGCAGTTCCGCTCATATGAAGATATATGGCGATGGGCGATATTTTGAATGATTCACTTGTAACCATTTTTTCACAATACAGTTGCATTTTCATCAAGAAAACAGCGATTAAAAAATGTCATTATATTATTTCTTAAATTCTCAAATGTAACTTGAATGAATTAATGTTTTTGAATTTCAAACATATTTATATCTATCTATCTATCTGTCTAATAATGGAGTATACCAATTGAATTTCACTAAGAAAATTAAACGAGAAGATAAAAATATAATCGGTCTCTTTGGTCAGTTAGGGACTGTGCAATAAACATGTATCAATATATTGTGGGCTTTTGTATATATATTATAGAACAACATATTTCTGATTATCAGCATGGTGATCCACCACTCTAAAGGTGTATTTATCTAGAAGAATGAAAGTTACTTCTACAATACGTTGCACTTTCTATTGTAATAATACAAATTACCTTCTGCTGTAGTAGTTGAAATTAATGCATAAAATCAAATATAACAAAAACTTAAAAAAGAATCCGCTGGTCAGATTAAAAAGTCGTCTAAATTGTAATCGTTGCATGCCACCACAAGCGCTAAGAAACGCCAGATCAACCTTTTTTATAAAAAAAAAAAAAAATTGTAAATGCATGTAAAATGTATTTGTAGAAACTTATTGGAAAATAGGTAATTATGCCTTGGACGTACAGTTTTATCATAAGAATGGGACACATTCAAAAGCCTGGAGTCGCCAAGATCGAAAATCCGTTTAGAATGCATTCTCAATCTATCGGAAATGATTCCCAGCCGACAAAATTGCAGAAAGAGAACTACCATTGTAATGCGGTCCATCAAATTGTCATCTATGTTAAGCACTCCAATTTGAATAAAAAGAATGGCAATTCGCCAGCGCAGAAAGGCTTGACATAACACGTTAAGACGTTCTGTGATTTTCCTCATGTTGGAGTAGTAAGCCGTCATTCTGTGATATTTTTTAGTGATTTGCTCCAAGCAACAGATTCGAATTTTGAAGGGCAAGTTCAGCAAGAGCTCATATTGATTTGTAATATTAAGTATCTCTTCGCTGAGCCGCTCGTGGAGAGCCTCAGATGTTAGAAATCCAAAGTTGCACATCAATAGGCCAATGTCAGGCAGTGTTATCAGGTGTAAGAATAAGTAAACACCAAAGTAATTTTTCATCATGTTAAAGGCAATCAAAGTTTCAGCTAAAATAAGGAAATAGTTCACGGAAATTTCAATGAGATGAATCCATCGATAGGGATTCAGTAGTTCTGGGATTTGCTGGTCGAAAATTCGAATGAATCTATTCACAACGTTGGGCAATGATCTCAGCTGGAAGAATATCCGTATAGGGAATGCCGCTAAGAAAATCACGAACCCTTTGCACAAACTATCTGCTTGAACACCTAGTATCAGGAGGATAATCAAATGGATAATAACTATTAGGTGGTGCATGACTAGACGATGACAGCAGACTGTGACTTCTACTTGGCGTCGTTTACTGTCCCAAATCATGGCAGCGTATCCCAAAAACAGCACCATAATGTTGATCGAATGCAATTCGATGAGGATGAGTCCGTTGATGATTGTTTTACTTGGAGGACCTTTCGGGGCCATTTGGTTAAAGTAGAACGAAGTCTCTGCTGCGATACTGACTGTCGAACCGATACTACTCGTAAATTCGAATTAAATTTCGGCAACACTTTGCTTCCAAATACGATAGTAATGAATTGGTAGTTAATTTTATTGCCTACTCTTAGGCGTAATGTATAATAATTGTTTCCCAGTCCACGTATTGGCTAGAAGGCGATTGCACTCACCTGGACTTCGGCAACAATCCGGGGACAAATTTCATTAATCTCCTTCGACTGAAGGTTGACAGAATCCTTATTGATATGAAGAAATTTGTCATCTTAGGTATGATAGAAGGAAAGATAGCAAATTGAATTCTCCCAAAATAGTACTGGTGTTTAAATGGCCTGTCGGGTTAGAGTGTTTTATCCTTCAATAATTTGAACATAGTGAGTTAATTTGAGGAAAATGATTAACTTCAGGGCGCCATAGTGTTAGGAATTATGCAATGCGCTTGAGTTCCCTGCAAATCATCCCCAAACATCTGATACCTTCTCGACTGTCTTTCTCAATGTCCACCGGCGGCCCAATCGTCTATCTTATTGGGTAAGTGAAATTAGATCTGTCTAAGTGCCCTAAGGTGTGACAAATCCACTGGTGAAATGAGGTGTTCAATGGATATAGATCTGGTGACTGTCTGTCTATAAAATTTCTCACGAAGTGTTAGTTTTAGAGTTAAATACCAGTTTCTGGTTTTCTAACTCATCTGCCACTCTAGCATTGTCATGAAAAAGTATCGGACCATGCCTATTGACGAACGCAGGTTACTTTTCAGCCAATTTGGCATGCAATATGTCGATTTCCTCACAAAATTTGATAGCGTTTATCGTTTCTCTTGGTTGAAGAAATGAAAAGTGCATTGGTCATTTCGATGTCCACCAAATTGTCACCATAATATTTTTTGGGTGAAATTGTAAATAATTCCTATCCAACATGTTTCCGGCCAGGTGCACCACCGAGCCTTTTAGACCTTGTTATTGTGTCTGATTCACTTTCTGTCTTACTGTTTAATCAGATTTCTCTTGAAGGTGTCAGCGAACATGATCTCCTATTCTGTACCTACAATGTTGTCTTTAACCACAATTCTTCCTCAAGCTCCTTTGTTAATAGGGATTACTCATCAATAAATCATGAAGCACTAACGACCGCAGCAAACTCGGTCCCATGGTTGAATTGCAGAATGGTTTCCGATCCAAATGAAAAGCTAATCATTTTCCAGTCGCTTGTAATGCAATTATTCAATGATCATGTACCAACAAAAACTGTCGCGATCCGAAACAGTCCCTGATCACGGAAGGGGTAGTTGGTGTTCTAAAGAAGCGAAACAGACTGTAAAGTAAGTGGAAGCGTAAACAAAACGCGATTAACTGGAACAGGTACAAAGCTGCTCGTAATGCTACAACCGATGCTGTTCGTGCGTCTAAGCGACACTACTATTCATCTAAACTGAGCACTTCTTTACCCTCCAAGGTACTGTGGAGAAATCTACGCCATGTTGGCATTGGTGTAAGTAGTGACAGGAGCTGTACTATTGATTTAGATGAAATGAACGACTATTTTGTTTCAAATGATGTTGCTGCCAATTATTTCGAGTATGACGTTGTCTCCAGCAGAGGCCTTGAACAGGAAATTGATTTTGAAGTAGTTACGAAGGTTGATGTCCTAACACATATAATCAATTCCTGTATAGCAACATCTACCACTCCTCTGATATGGAAATGTGCTAAGGTTGTACCTGTTCCTAAAAATACCACTGCTTCCGATGCTTCTGACTACAGACCTGTCAGTATCTTAGCTTGCCTGTCTAAGGTCTTTGAAAAGGTAATAGAGTCACAAATTCAGAAACACTTGGCTGAAAATTCCCTGTTGAGCCCATTCCAATCGGGCCTTAGGAAGGGCCATAGCTGTTCTTCCGCCATGGTGAAAATCTTGGATAATATCAGGCAAGATTTTGACAAAGGATTTGTGACGCTGCTCTGCCTGCTTGATTTCTCTAAGGCTGTTGACAGAGAGAATCATTCCATTCTTTGTTGGAAACTGCACCATTACTATGGTTTTAGTGAAAGAGCTGTAAGGCTCATTCGAAACTTTTTATGTGGACGGTCACAAATAGTCGTTGTTGGTAACAATCGCTCATGTCTCCGGTCAGTTTCTCATGGGGTTCCGCAGGGATCAATATTGGGCCCAATTTTGTTCTGTATGTACATAAATCACTTAGCATCGATTTGTAAGCACGCACTTATTCATTTTTATGCAGACGATGTACAATACAACTTTACCTATCTCATCCGGTTAATAAAATAGGTGAACTAGTGTCACTACTAAATGAGGATCTTACTTCTATTGTTGAATGGGCAACTAAAAATGGACTAGCTTTGAACCCAACAAAAGGCCAAGTACTTCCAATATCAAACAAGTCTTTTGAGCTACGTCTAGTTCCTGATGTAAGCAAACATCTTACCTGATGTAAGCCGGTAGTAAGATTAGGTTAGTTGAGGTGGCTACAAGTCTTGGTTTCACCATAAACCGAAAGCTTTCTTGCTATAACCACGTCAACATCGTTGTTGATCGCGTGTATGGATGCCTGCGTAAACTTTGAATTTCTGCCAACTATACCCCCTGGAATACTCGCCGAAGACTTGTGCTCACCCTCATAATACCCATTATTTCATATGCTGCAGCTGTCTAAAGTGACCTTGACTTACTATTTTTTCGCAAGCTCCAGGTTGCTTATAATGATGTTGTTCGGTATGTTTATGCAAGGCAACGATACGATAGAATCTCGGAATTCTCATGCCGGTTTCTTGGCTGTACATTGAGAAAGTACCTTGATTTTAGAAGTTGCATATTTCTACATCAAATTATAAACACAAAGCAACCCTCTTACCTTTACTCCAAACTGGAATTTTCCCTTTCCAGAAGAACTTTCCACATTAGCACTCAGCGTTGCAAATACCTCATTCATCGCGATTATTTTTCATTTATGCTATTAGACTATGGAATAACTTACCGACTCATATAAAGTGCTTGTCAAATACTGCTAGCTTCAAAACTGGACATACACTTTTCTCTTAATGCATCTCTTTACTATCAACTCTACCTCAGTTTTTCTCCAGTTTCTCAACTATTTTATTTCCTCTCCCTTTTTCTTATCTTTCTTTTTATCTTATTATCATTATAATTACTATTACTTATCATTTTGTAACTAAATATTATCACTTAGTACTATAAGGGACATTGTCTTAATGTACAACTTGTTTATAGCAATAAATTGAAAATTGAGAATTGAAATTGAAAGATCGGGGTTGGGGGTGTGTTTTGGTTTTTCATCTGCATCCAACCACTGGCCAGATCTCTTACGATTATCATGCAGTATCCACTTTTCATCAGAACATTATGTCCCATTTCAAATTCGTAAAGGAAGAGGGTTCGTATTTGAACTGCCGACAGCATGGTGAATAATTCTTAGAAAAAAAAAACGGTACTTGTAACGAACCCTAAGATTCTCACACGTACCACTTTATTTTATAAAAAATTAAAATTTAACGTTCTGGCACAGATGTTCACTCGAGAAATTCTTATGTCCCACTGAGAGAAAAACATTTCTTGTGGTACAACCCAATATTTAATAGGAGAACATCCAATTTCGCCTGGTATGCCTCAGGTATTAATATTAGGACCTTTGATGATTACATTGTACGTTAATGATTCTCTATGTATGCTGATGATGTTCCAACTTATTCGAGTTGTAAATTAGGGATGATTGAGGACCAGATAGAAGGACTAAAAAATGGTTTGAAAAATATGGTTGCATGGGCAGAAAAGAACAACCTCAGGCTGAATCCAAAAAATTCTAAGTGTTTATTGACTTATAAAAATACACTTGAGCATAGTTCTTGAATAGACCAGCTTTTTTTTTTCTTTTTATAATTTGCGCGCTCTCAAGGGATTTAAGTACCATTACAATTCTTGTACACAGGACGGGCGAAGGGAAAACAGGGAGGATGGAAAGAGAGGTACCGGTGAATGTTGGTTTTAAATGTTTGAAGGCTATAATGATTAGGAAATAAAAAGCCAGGCAGGCCATTCCATAAGCGAGTTGTAAGGCTTTGGAACGAATCACGATATTTTAGAGCCCAAAACTGGGTTTAATGGTATCCTAACCAGCATTCATAGCTAGACGGGTGTTACGGTTAGAAGTTTGATGGAGCGAAAAGCTACTGGCGATTTCTATGGAGCACTGGTAATGGAAATAGTGATAAAAGAGAGTGCGACACAAGAAATTGCGTCGATGTTCGAGAATGTTCATTGTTTGAATGATATTAGTATGACCTATGAGTTTTATCGCACGGTTTTCTATTTAGAAGGTGCAGAGATGTTTTGGGCGCACCTGACCAGATGTTGGCAATGTACTCCAATTCCGGGCACATGAAAGCCTTATATATTGAGGCCAGATTAGAGGTAAAAAAGTATTTCTTACATCGCTTGAGGAAACCTATACATTTCGCAGCATTTTTGGAGACATCGATTATGTAGTCACTTCAATATTTCGACGATGCAAGTGCTATTTATGTTTACATTTCGCTTTAACGACAGCAGACAGTATTGCGTTTTGGAAGTATTAAATTCCACTCTGTTAGTGGTTCCCCAATGAGTTATGCTGTTAATATCGGAATTTAATGAGCTTAACGTACACTGCCGTTCGCGTTCTACAGCCGAAGAGAAGGGACGTGAGCCAGGGAACGAATGCGAAAAACAGAGAGTACTGTCGTCTGCAAAGGAATATATTGGATTAGAAGTAGCAGACAAGAGATCGTTCATGAAACTAGAAATAGTGCCGGAGATAAAACAGAGTTCTGTGTCACACCGGCATTTATTTTGTGAATACCAGACTTGAAATCATCCAAGAAAAGTACGGTCATTTCTAATCCATTGAAAAGAAGAGAGTCATCGATCCCAAAAGCACGCACTTTCGACAAAAGAGCCTGATCCCAAACTCTGTCAAATGCATTGCCTTAGAAATATCAAGTGCAACTATCTTGCTTTCGCCAGATTGGTATCGCTTTGGTTCAACTTTTCGGTGAGATATTGCATCAGATCACCAGTGGACTTATTGTTAAAATTCGAACCCTCTTCCTTTACGAATTTGAAATATGACATAATGCTCTGATGAAAGTGGATACTGCATGATAATCGTAAGAGATCTGGCCAGTGGTTGGATGCAGATGAAAAACCAAGACACACCCCCAACTCCGATCTTTCAATTTCAATTCTCAATTTTTCAATTTATTGCGTCAGACTATTGACTGATGCAGCCAGAGTAAGGTTGCAGTATAATGAACTTCCCTAAAATAAATAAAGAAATTCGAAGATATTGGTAAGCCCTAGATCTCTCAAATGATCATATGCCGTCAGCATTACTTACTATGGTGGATAACTTACATATTTAGGTGGCATTACAATAAAGGGGTGAACCTTGGCCTTAGCTAACAAGTCTCTCCAGCTAGGACGATCTGTGGTCTGCTGGCACTGGTGCCGCACTTCAAGTTGTGTAAGGTACCATTCCAATTGCGCGTGCCACCTTAGATGCGGGCGTCCTCTGCTACGCTATTCCTCGGGGTTGGAAGCGACTCTTTGTGGTGAAGTTGTGGCGGCGGCCATTCGCTTAGACCGAGGAATCTCAGGCATTGAAATCGTAGACATCTAATTAGATTTATATCGCTCGTGGTTGAAACTACTCCTCCAGTGTCTTACTCTCGAAATGATTAAGTATTTCTTCATGCACATTAAACTAGTTCCAAGCGTCTGTTCTATGAAACAGAACCATGATGATAAAGACGTTGAATAAAACCATTTTGATCTTACTGTTACTTAAGTTACTTAAGTTATTTAAGCTCTGTTACTTAAGTATTAAACAAAGAAACAGCGATTGACAAGAGAAATTCTGTCCCAGTTTTCTGCACAGAAGTCGTTGCTGCTTATAGCTGCGGAGCTAAAATGGACAAAGTTCTTAACTATCGCGAAGTTATACCCGTCTACTCGGCCAATGGTGACGTTCTGGCTAAGTCGTCGGTGTTTTGGGTCCTTTCTGATGACAGCTTGTATCATACTTTGTTTTACTCTCGTTTACCATCAGACCTATTTTGGTCGCTGTGAATCATTTAGAGAAGATTGTGGCTATTTTCTTGACTTGGGAAATGAGAATGCGTCGCGTTTAGACTAATCCATCCAAATCCATAATTCTTTTTGATTGTGACTCTTCTATTGGCAACTTACTTTCACATTTTGGTAGAATTTCTGAGCATAATTTTTGCATGGCCTAGATCGAGCTCTATTTTGACCTTTATTTTTGAGAAGCCGATGCTTCTCCTGTCACCTATGTTTATAGAGTATGCGAACAGCTTTCAGTCAGCACTCTTCATAAAATCCATAAAATCTGAGCTTTCTTGGTGATGGTTAGGTGAAACTTAACACAATGTCGATACTGTTGCTTTGCACTTGACGCTGAATCAAGGTTCCTCGAAATTTTGAACATCTAGAATACTAGCACTGTGTCAAAAGACGACCGGAAAGTGATCAATATAGCTTAAGGTTATTTGATTGAGTGGCTGACAGGTTCCTTTCTGAATGAGATAAGGGAAAAATGTGCTAGTTATGATAATAATGTCAATTAGCCTGAATTAATTTTCAGAACCGGTGTCATCAACTGGGACTTGAGATTATATCAGGCGTATGTTGGGGAATTGCCATTGTTTCTCAATATACATTTGGCTATGTGAAGGAGGACATAACTGAAGTAGATGCGATAACAAACACTTTTAAGTGGTCAATCATATTACACTTCTTGGATATGACTGACTTTCCTGTGAAGAGCAGTATCTTCGCCATTTTATTTGCAGCACACGCTCTGTCTTGATATTGAACGTGAAAATCGCTCAAGGAAGCAAGTGCAAATTCTTCGTTGAGGCAAGAAGACCTTTCCTCACCTCTTTTTTGGAGACATTTTCCGGTATTTGATTTACCAGTTACAGTTCACTGACTCGCACTAATCTCTCGACCACGAAAACCGCTCTGCAGAAACTAGTTTTAATACGGCAAAACTCCAGAAGCTTCTAAAATTTGTAAGAAATTCACTTAGAGTCTTAGAGTCATCCACAGTCCCTAGTCAAATTGTGATATAATTTTCATTAAGTATGCACCTCATAAGGCTACTGTAAACCATTGTAATCAAAATCTATGAAACGAAGAGTACAGGTTACATGCTCCTGGACTATATGTCAACACCTAGATCTTAAAACGTAGAGTTCACGTTCACTCACAAAAAATACCCATGAACATACTCGTAGGGCCGCTGCTGAGTACATGAAAATCATTCAAAATATCTAGATAGAGTGGGCATTTTATCCATTATCCATTGTGTTAATGCCAAAGTAATTGGCAATTATTCATCAGATCGCTCAAAGATACCTCAATTCCCACGTAATATCGCTCGTTTACGATTTCAGCAGACAAATAGTGACGAAACGTATTTCCGATAATAATTTGTCCGAGAGATTCTATTTCTAGATTTATTGGTATTTTATGGATGGAAATAAAATTTACAGACTTCCGCTGATCGATACTCGTATTAATCGTAGCGACGATGATGGAGTATTTGAAAAACAAATGTGTCAACATGTGGGATTCACCGATAAAATCGTATGGGAAACCAGATAGAAATTCTATGAAATGTATCAAAGTATTGTTATCAATGTCAACTAAATGGAATGCAGTTGAAGAATTGAATTATAAAATAGAATTACTATTAGTCATATTCATTATTTTTGAATTTAAGAAACTTTGTAGTTACTTAATCTTCCACAACAATATTGAAGTTAAAAATAAGTAGTGACATTAGTATTTAGTGACAAGGTGAATTATTACAAACCGAAGCCGCATCATTACCATAACAAGTGCCGACAACCCAACCTCCAAATCATCGCCCCAGCCTTTCTATCCAAAAATCGTATGGTGATACAACTGCTCCAACGTCAACTCCTCCTGTCGCCGCCCCACGGAAACTTGTTACACAATTTAACACGACGTGGACACCTTCAGAGTGACTGACTCCGCACAACGAATCAAATGTTCACCACTCTACTCGTCAAAGGTGCCCTCAATTACGCAAATGTTGCTTGGATTTCTGAATTTTTCAAAAAGAGGTATGGTATCACCATCAGCCAATGCACAATATTCCGACATCTCACCACAAAAAGAAACGGAATTTCAAGATTAGCTTACCGACTAGCTATGAATGGTTATTTGTTAGCGCATCCAACACTAACCTCAATCTCGGAAAGATGCGGGTCTCCAAATTGATGCATCAACCAATTAATAAAAACATTGAACCAGAACGAAGCAAAGTCTCATCAAGAGTTAATTGTAGATCGCCCAGACCCGTTCCCCATCCACATACTAAACCTGACCCCAATTGGAGCTTTAAAACCACAATATTGCCCAATTTTTCCCCTCCTGTCTTTATCCCTAAGCAATCCCCTCCAAGTCAGCACCAAGTGCCACTCTTCCGTCAAAGCCCTGACGCGTTTCTTTAAATTTAATCCCTGCCCCTGAAACTTTCACTGCTCAACCGTCAAAACCACCTCCTACGAATACTAACTACTATTTTCCTAATTTTGATCTTACAACTGGAGCCAACCCAAACTTCGTCAGCTCGCATATCCCTAACCCCGCTTCTAGCTCGCCTTCTTCCTCGGTTTTACGGGCCTCTGCCCCTATTTTGGGCAAATCCAAAAGAATATTGACACCATATAATCTCAGGAAGCTTGACAACAGGTATCACGAAATCTTCAACATACCTCCCCGAAAGGTTGCGGATCCTGCTCTCCGGAGTTATGTAAACTATAAAAGAATTTCTCACCTTCAGCGTAGCCGATCTGACCATGATAAATTCTTTCGTTCCTAACTTGCCTCCTTTGCCTGCCTGTAGATGATATCTACACTCCCCTTCTCTTCCACGCAACAAACTACCTCTTACATTTTACTACCAAAACGTAAGAGGCTTGCGCTCCAAAATTCGTGCTGTTTTGTCTAAATCTCATGGCCTCTCTTTAGACGTGTATGCTCTTATAGAAACCAATCTGATCCCGCCAGCAGCCATCTTCTTATAATGTTTTCCGAGATGACGATCACTCTCTCCCTATAGTTAATGATCCTGCTCTCCCTAAAGTTGATTCTCCGTGCAGAGGTGTCCTAATTGCTATTCACAATATTCTCAACTCTTCTCTCATCGCTATCTCTTCTTCTACTAAACTTGACTTTGTTTCAATTAAAATAACAAATAACACTTCCCAATAGGTCACTGTACGTTATGTGTTGCTACATTCTCCCAGCTCAACCTATCGAATCCTACATCCATGCTGTTAAAGCAATTGACCAACTAATTTACCTAAGTGATTCCATCGACGATATCCTTATCTTTGGTGACTTTTATCTGTCCCTGCTGAAGTGGTTTCCATCGGATGATCACTTATTTTTTTATCTCGTCAAATGTTAGTTCATCCAAGGAATGTCTATTCATTGATCGCATAACTGACTCAAGCCTATGCCAAGTATATGGCGCCCCTAATTCCATCGGTAGGCAACTAGACCTTATTTTCACCAGCGATCCCATTAACTCGACAGTAACATGTTGTTCCTTCCCTTCTCTCATTTTTCCATGACTTTCCACCACAGTCCACTTCTTCCCCTACTATCTCTTAGTACAACTTCCATAAAGCTAATTTTCGCAAAATCAATATCCGTCTTAGCAAATCTTCTTTTGATTTTACCAACCTATTCTTATCTGATGCAGTCTCCATTTTTTATAATGAAATATTCTTCCAATTCCATTTCTCTTTACGTCCCCTTTTCTCGGCATAAAACATCATCTACTTCCCCTCCATGGTATAGTACACCAGAAGATTTCGCTCTTTACGAAACAAAAGAAACAAATTATGCGCAGTTTTACTTCGCACCAAATCCTATTGTGACTACTCTAACTATCTTGGAACCTACCTCAAATTCACGCAGCTCTATAACTGCCTCTATCAGCGCTTTCTCAACACAGCGCAGACCAAAATTATCAACGATGCTAAGATATTTTATCAATTCGACGGTTATCCCCCCTCTCTCTGATGCGATAATGCGTCATCGACCGAATAACATACTATTGCCAACTATTTTGCAAGCTTTTTTAAACAATCATTTGCAGACAGCCTCTTCGTACCTGACCCCGTATATTTCAAGTACCTTCCCAATTTCTCCATTGGCCCTCGCTCTCTCTCAATCTTTTAATCCCACCCTTATCGAAGAAAAATTACAAAATATCAATGATGGATTTTTACTCAACAATATTTCTCAAAAGGTGTGCCTCCAATTTTTCGCACCCACTTTTCTCCCTTTTACATCTGTCCCTCACACAAGGGTAATTTCCCCAAGTTTGGAAGACCTCTTTTATAACCCCGGCTCACAAAAAGGGATCAAAGAATGAAGTAACCAACTACCGTCCTAGTGTTAAGCTTTCTCACATACCTAAAATGTTTGGCCGTTTTTTATATGAAGTTCTAAGCTTTCAGTGAAAATCACTTATATCACCCTAACTGGATTTCTGAATGGTACATCAACTACCAAAAATTTAGTTGAATTTATATCCTTTGTGCTTCAGCCCTAGAAAATGGCAACGAGATCGATGTTATTGCTACAGTTTTCGCTAAGGCCTTCGATAAAATATCACATCAACTGATCCTTTTCAAATTGCCTTCCCTCGGTTTTGACCCCATATTGTTAAAATGGATATCTTCTTCTCTGGAGAACTGTTATTAAGCGTTCGTTTTAGGTCAGCCTTCTCAACTTTGTTTTTAGACACCTCTGGTGTCCCACAAGGCTGCCATCTAGGTCCCGTCTTTTTTATTTTAACTATAAACGATCTTGAGAGGATGACACTAAGTTCTCTAAAACTATTTCTTCACCCCAAGACTATATTGCCCTTCAATTAGACCTCGATAAGTCTTCAACTTGGTGGCTAAAAAATGTCTCCAAATGCCAATCTATGACTATGTCACGTAAGTCCAATCAATCTCCTGCCCGACTTTATTTTCTGCATGGCCTTGTACTTGTACCCCAGGTTCAATCGCTTCGCGACCTTCGTATTTTATATGATAGAAAGCTAAACTTCCGTTCGCATATTGATGAGATAATCCTTAAAGCCAAATCATCGCTCCGTTTTATCAAATGTTGGTCTTATGAATTTTTCAACCGTTATGTGACCAAATCACTTTACAACACCCTTGCCCGGTCGGAATATGCCAGCCAGTGGTCTCCCTTTCAGTGAATCCATATATCCCGAGTTTGCTCTTCGAGGACTACCCTGGGATGACTCCTTTATCTTACCTCCCTATCGTGACCATCTCAAACTTCTTAATCTGAACATTATTGAAAAACGCAGAGCCGTAGTTGAAATTCTCTTCATTCATCGAATGCTCTCTGGTTCTGTGGATTGTGCTTCCCTTTACAATTTTATTTCCTATTAGTGCTGAATAATTGTTGTTAGTTTTGAGTCCTAGTTTTTCATTAATTTTGCAAGAAAAAAAAGACAGAAAAAAGACCTAATTCATTTGAAGAGAATTTTCCAAAAAATAACAATAAAAGAGAAAGAAAATGTAAAGAGATAGCATGTAGAAGAGTTTATGTACTAGGTGAGCAATTAAGTTATCGCTGTTTTTTTTTTATGAAAATGCAACTTTATTGTGAAAGAATAGTTACAAATGAATCATTTAAAGTATAACCCATCGCTATCTACAACTTTTTCCCATCTTTCTGGCAGAGCTCGAATACCGTTACGGTAAAAGTGTTCATCTTTTAAGGCTATCCGCGAATCAAGTCACTGTTTGATGTCTTCAAATGAGCGGAACTGCTGATCAGTCAGACCATGTGCCATTGAACGGAACAAGTAATAATCGGACGGCGCAATATCTGGGGAATATGGGGGGCGGGGTATAGGACTTCCCTTTTGAGCGTTTCCAGGTAGATTTTAACAAGTTTGGCAACGTGAGGCCGAGCGTTGTCATGCTGTAGAATCACTTTTTCGTGCCTCTGCTCGTATTGTGGCCGTTTTTCGCGCAGTGCTCGGCTCAATCACATCAATTGAAGTCGATACTGTTCCCCAGTGATAGTTTCGTTGGGTTTCAACAGTTGATAGTAAGTAACAACGACCTGGTTCACCAAAGAGTCACGGATCCTCATCGAGCAATGCCTCCAATTCAGCGGAACAATTTTGGCCTTCCTTCACGCGGACAAGCGTCGACATTGCAATCACCGTCTTTAAAGCGATGAAACCAATCACGGCATGTTGTTTCACTTAAAGCAGCATCTTCTTCGAATGAAAGAAGAAAATCAACTCTTCCCGCAATTGATGATTATTTGGCATAAAATCAGACATCTTCACACAACCAAAAGTATATGACGCCAAAACAAAATCACTAATGTGTCAAAACGGTTTGTTTATCATATGCCTAAGATTGGTTCATGATGTTTTGGATATGTCAGAATCGACCAGCACTTACTGCTGGAGTCAACTATTGACAAACAGCGAGAACTTAATAGAACAATGAGTTGAACATAATTAAACAATATAGGGTTTTCCAATAAGGACTTGACAACTTTTTTTTTAAATAAAACGCAAACATTGAGATAATCAATAAATGCATAAATGGAACTCGACTTCGTTCATATGGCCACCGCGGGCATGTTTGCAGCGGTCGATTCGTTGGACCCAATTTTCAACGACTCGGTCACACATTTCGGCCGAAACGGCCTATTTCGCGTTCAATGTTGGCTCTGAGCTCTTCCAACGTCGTCGGCGTGTTGGCATAAACCAATGACTTAACGTAGCCCCATAGAAAATAGTCAAGCGTCGTAAAATCGCACGAACGAGGCGGCCAATCGACTGGCCTATTTCTCGAGATAACATGCTCACCATACTTACTCTTCAATAAATCGATTGTAGCGTGTGCTGTGTGGCTTGTGGCATCATCCTGTTGAAACCACATGTCGCCCAAGTCCATATCTTCCAATTCGATCCAAAAATAATCCGTGATCATGGCGCGATAATGCTGACCATTCACAGTAACGTGACGATCGTTATCGTTCACGAAAAAATATGGCCCAATAACGCAGTCGGTATGCAACCCCCACCAAAGAAGTGGTGATTCATGGAGCACATGTAGATTTTCATCCGACCAATAACGCATATTTTGCTTATTGATGAAACCATTGAGCCAAAAATGAGCTTCGTGACTGAAGATAATTTTGCGATGAAATTCATCATCTTGGCGCATCTTCTCCAGAACCCAATCGGAGAACGTACGTCGCTTCAAATGGTCCATCGGCTTAAATTCTTGAGTCAGCTTGATTTTGTATGGGTGTTACCCAAGATCCTCACGCAAAATATGCCATAATGTGGTCTAAGCAATGCCCAATTCTTGAGAACGCCGTGGAATTGACTGATTTGGATTGTTTGCTACGGACGCCTGAACGGCAGCGATATTTTCGACACTTCCACCAACCCGTTGTCTCACTGATACGGCAACATCACACAACGAATATGTAGACTCAAATTTTTGCACTAAACTTGTTATTGCCTGTCTACTAGGGCGAGAATTACTACCGAAAATTGGAGTTAACGCTCTTAAAGTTGCAGTCACCAACTCTGAATTTCGGCAGAAAATTTTTAGAAAATTTGCAGACGTTGCTCGTTCGTGTACTTTACCATGATGAAAATGTTGAGCTTACTGAATAAATTGACAGTGACAGTTTGATGACTAGTGAAAGAGTGCGTTCACAAATTAAATTCAAAGTTGTCAAGTCCCTATTGGAAAACCGTTTATATGGCAGAAAAACTTTAATTTCCTCGTGATCAAAACCGGGAAGTCATATTGTTACACGTTGTTGGAATTTGGACAAGGATCTTGTGCCTCGGATATTCATAGGAAGTCTATAAAATAATGCGCACAACACGACGGAGTAAAAGTTTTTGAGCAAAGTTTTTTTTTATTTTTTATTTATTCAGTCTACGAATCTAACTTCAACAGATTAACAAATTTTTAAAAATATTTCTGAGCTTTATAGGTTAAAAACACCAAGAAATAGGTTAACATTGACCATATGTGCTTTCAAAAAGTAGTAGTCTGTGCCTTAGGACTCTTGAAGTCCTCACTATCGATTGTTGTACATTCGGGACGGAAAACAGGGAGCAGTTTCAGTACCGAGATGTTTATCGGTTCCAGTAAGTATTTCCTTTCTCTAACGCAGCTGGCTGCAGAGGTGAGACTTTGAGCACTCGCGCATTCAACAACGCTTGCAGTCTCTTTGTGGTCGAGCAGACCATGGGTTGATTGTCCATCACCTAGAGAATAGTTCTTTGGGGTAACTCCCATACTTTTAACCATTTTACGTTTAGTATTGACGTTTAGTTACGTGAGTTCTCTTCAGAACATTAGGATCATCGACTCTTAAGCTTTCCTTCCACGATAATGGTAAAGTACACGAACGAGCAACGTCTGCAAATTATAAAAATTCTACCGAAATTCGGAGTCGGTCATTGCAACTTTAAGAGCGTTAACTCCAATTTTCGGTCGTAATTCTCGCCCTAGTAGACAGGCAATAACAAGTTTAGTGCAAAAATTTGAGTCTACATATTCGTTGTGTGATGTTGCCGTATCAGTGAGACAACGGGTTGGTCGAAGTGTCGAAAATATCGCTGCCGTTTAGGCGTCCGTAGCAAACAATCCAAATCAGTCAATTCCACGGCGTTCTCAAGAATTGGGCATCGCTCAGAGCACATTATGACGTATTTTGCGTAAGGATCTTGGTTTACACCTATACACCCATTTTTGGCTCAATGGGTTCGTCAATAAGCAAAATATGCGTTATTGGTCGGGTGAAAATCCACGTGTGCTTCATGAATCACCACTTCTTTGGTGCGGTTTGCATACCGACGGCGTTATTGGGCCATATTTTTTCGTCGACGATAACGATCGTCACGTTACGGTGAATGGTCAGCGTTATCATGCCATGATCACCGATTATTTTTGGCCCAAATTGTAAGATACGGACTTGGACGACATGTGGTTTCAATAGGATGATGCCACAAGCCACACAGCACACGCTACAATCGATTTATTGAAGAGTAAGTATGGTGAGCGTGTTATCTCAAGAAATGGACCAGTCGATTGGCCGCCTCGTTCGTGCGATTTAACGCCCATTTTCTGTGGGGCTACGTTAAGTCATTGGTTTATGCCAACACGCCGACGACGTTATAAGACCTCAGAGCTAACATTGAACGCGAAATTGGGTCCAACGAATCGACCGCTGCAACCTGTCCGCGCTGGCCTTATGAACGAAGTCGAGTTCCATTCATAAATGTTTTGATTGTACTTCAAGCCGATAAGAAAGTTTTTGAAATATCTCAAATGGTTTGCGTTTTATTTAAAAAAAAAAGTTGTCAAGTCTTTATTGGAAAACCCTATATATGAATCTCAGCCCTGGAATCTGTTATGCTAGATATATCATGTCGAGAGCAATGGCCATACGCTTATTCGAGGCGTGCGTAGAACCATTCTTCAATCTCACTATCCTTCTTATCTGTGAGGTGGTGTACGTACTCATATATATGGCTAATGGAACCTGTATTCAAAGTGCTGTGATGACAATTTGTTGCAGTCTCTTGCCAACCGCAAATCTTACTCTGAACTCGTGTTTCATCGCATGGCAGCTATAGTATATGTCACAGGTAGCCTTTTTGGAAACACCTTGTAGAGGCTATTTGTCATATTGACTTGAGAAGCAAAAGGAACCGTTCTGGCACTAGAAAATCGGTGCATTTCAGGTTGGTCATTCCCCATCTGTTTTGAAAAAAATGAGACCCGCAGCAGCGAGGTATAATCAGTTGCTGTTGCAAAAAAAAGTGGTTTAGTAATTTGAGGGTACTGATAACTCCAAAAGAAGAGTCTTAATTTCTTCCCTGAGGTTGGTTGTCAAGTTCGTTCTTTTTTTACAGCCTGGGGCATTTGGAATAACCTTCAAACCCTATATGTAGCAATAGTATTTTCTAAGTTGGAAATCTCGCAACGAAAAGGCTTTAACCCTCAACCCGTGTACTGGGCACTGAGTGCCCAAAGGAAATTTCAAATCTAATTTTAAAGTATTTATTGGTCTATGACATGCAAAAGAGGGATGATTTCCTAAAGAATACGATGCCTAAGTACATAAAAAACAACAGTTGAGCTGATGTTGTATTTAGTTTTCGTACCACGGAGCTATAAAAAAAAAAGATAATTAACCTGTACCTGTTTTCGAGATTTGCTCTCATAGAAATTTAAATTTTTGAAAAAAAAAAAGGATATTTACAACAATAAATATATGAAAATAATCGCTGAAATAGAAAAAAATGATAAAGGACCTGCACACCCATTCAATTTTATTACCTAACTGTCACTTCGCATGTGACATTGTAAGGAGTCAGTTGGCCACGGAGGCATCCATGATGCAGGAGTAGTTGGCAGTGGCACGCTCGCGGTTGCTCGGCTCTAGCTCGTCGGGTTGGGTAGGTTCTTGCCACTACCCCGTGCATCGCAACTCAACTTACCTTTTTGTTTTCGTGCCGGGTTATAAAAAAAGAGAAAACAAAGATAGCCTGGAGAAAGCTACGTTATTTCACGGACGGACTTAAAAGATAGGAGGAGGGAAAGATGATAGAAGAAACAGAAGAAAAGAAACAGCAGGATCACATCTGTGTGCCATCACCACTGTGCAAGACCGGGACTTTCGCGCTTAAAACTAACTAATCCTACACTAACCTAAACCCTAAATACCGAACTTAATTTTCGCGAATAATAACTAAACCTAAAGCTAACTTAACCCTATGTACCCTACACCGAATAATGCGTCCCTGTATCACACAGCGATGACAGCTCGTCACGACCTGAAATAAGCCGGGTGTTGTTGGCTGAGGATGGCCAACCCACCCTTATCGCACTTGGATGCGACCAATTGCTACCATTCTGGCCAGATCTGTGAATGGTAGCCCCTAGCGAAATTCCTCCCAGTCACCACCTGTAAAAAAAACAATCAGCGGAAAGTCAGTCACGTCATATTTGTTATGTCGTCATCGTTTGTGCGTCACGTCCGGTCACAGTCGCCCCATCGGAGGACGGTCGGTCCGCCCATCCACACACCACTTGCGTAAAGCCTACTCCATCATTAAAACAGAAGAACTAATTCAATTCATGACAATATCAGGTTTATTAAAAAAAGCTAAATTCACAAAAAAAGGAAACTTAATATCTAACATACAATAATTGATTTATTAAAAAAAAAATTTACAAAAGAAAGAAACTACGAGCCTTTTGAATTTTATTTTTTTTTGTTTTTATTATTATTATCTTTTTTTTTTTTATTTTTTTTTTTTTACTACTATAAGGCTACTTCTGGCCACAAAGCGTATATACTCGTATATGCATAGGACTTACCGGTTAGACATGGATCCCCCGTAGTTCTGGCGCCAGCACTTCGACGAATCGCTTAGATGAAAAATAAAAATCTGTTTTTTTTTTGTTTGCGCGAGTTACATAGCAACACATTCGGACGCATCGTCACCATCATCATCATGATTAACCTCATCACCATGATAACCTCATCATCATGATTAACCTCATCATCACCATCAACAACTCATGCAGAACCAGTTTGTTATCATGCCGTTTGTACCGTTTGGCAAAAGACAAGTGTTTGTGATATCGATCTGCATCGAAGGCGGGAATTGAGCGTCACTCAGAATTCAGTCGTGAAGCAGTGAAGATTAAGCAGCGAACTTTTACATAATCATATAGATTGCAACTGAATTTATAATTTAAGTTTGTTAAATAATAATAAAAATCATATACAAAAATTACAAACAAGGAGTTATAATTGGCGCAGTCGACAGGGCGCTTAATCCAGCATCTGTATATACTAGTGAACATTAAGAGTAGCTGGATAGAAGCTGGATAGAAGCACGTGCACACTTTGACGGCATATCGGAGTAGTGGATTCAATCCTCAAGCATCGAGAAGAACCTAATTTCCAGAACAATTTCCATATATTGTGGTAAGGTAAGTCCAGATTTGTTTATTTGTTTTGCCTTTTATCGGTTTCCTATGCCTCCTTTCCTTCGCAAAACCAAAGCTCAAAAGTTGAAATTAAGAAGTTCGCTCCTAACCCCAAGTTGGAAAAAAAAGTGTATTCAATTAAATAAGCAAGTGTTGAGTGTTAGTTGGTCATCTATTGATATTAAAACTACCGCGGCTAACAGTAATCAAAGTTCAGACATGTTTTCAAATGCTTCTATTGCTATGGATGTCTTTAATTCCCTCCGAATTCCGGATGCGATTAAGGATGTTCCAACATTTGATGGCAATCCACGTCTTCTTTTTGACTTCATTAACAATGTTGAAGAGATCTTAAGTTTGATTCCCCAGCTAAATCACAATATAAGCTATAAAAAGATTTTAATAAGATCCATAAGGAATAAAATTATTGGTAATGCCAACGAAGCTCTTAACATGTATGGTACGGCTGTAGACTGGGAGGAAATAAAGAACAATTTGATTGTTCATTACTCTGATAAGAGGAATGAAACCACGCTTATTAGGGACTTGCATCAAATCAGGCAAAATCAGTGTACAGTCGAGACATTTTATTCAAAAATTATTGAAATTTTTTCGACTATGATTAACCACGTCAAAGTGCATGAAAAAAAATGTTACGGTGATTGAAGCAAAACGTTTGTTGTATCAGGAAATGTGTCTTAGCACGTTTTTGTCGGGTTTAAGGGAACCCTTAGGGTCAACAATTAGGGCTATGAGACCAATGAAATTAACAGATGCATTAAGTTGTTGCTTGCAAGAGCAAAACTACATTTATTCTCAAAACTCCCAATACCGTCAATATCCTTCACAAGCTAGTTCAAACCTAAATAGACCGATTAATTATAACATGACTCGTACCTTTCGACCAACTTTTCATAATCAGCAGTTATCCACACAAACCTCCATGCGTACACCCAACAGACAACAACTACTTAATAACGATTCAAGATACGAGTATAATAACTACCTCGCAGGAAGTGATAATACTAGGCAGAATAATTACGAACAAAGCAATAGTCCCAGAGGGTACAATAGGTCCGGACAAAGCCGAAATCCTCCCATAGGAAGTTATCTAACCCCTGAACCAATGGATACATATAGTCGCAACACAAACAGGAGCTTTCAATCTAATAGACAAAAACAATTACACAATATAGAAAGCAGAAATTCTGAAATTTACTACCAAAATGCAGATGCTCCTTCTACTTCAAATCGACAGAGTGGCATAGACGATAGAAATTTTCCTACACAAGCCTCGGACAACCAATAGGATATTTAGATTTAAATAACCATAACACAAATCTTCTACCATACATAATTATTCAAAGTTTAAATAACAAAAGTCTTAAATTTCTCATAGACACGGGTAGTAATAAGTCTTTTATTAATCCAGGTGTCATAAAGAATATAAAAACCGAATACATAAAACCTATAGAATTAAAAACTATTTTTGAGACTCAACTTGTTGACAAAAAGATAAGTGTTAATGGCCTATTAGAATTTCAAACAAATGAAACGTTATCATTTTTAGTATTTAGGTTCCACAGTTATTTTGACGGCTTAATTGGAACTGAAATGATGAAGCAACTTGCAATGAAAATAGACTTAGAAAATTCCTTCTTGGAAACAAGTAATGTTAGAATTCCTTTAAGATATAAACCTAACCTAATGTCTAAAGTGTATACAGTTCCTGGTCTTAACAAGATAGTAAGTTGTCTTCCAGTCGACATTAAATCTGGAAGTATTTACATGAAGCCAGCAATAATAAAGCAAAGTTTAATCATACCCGAGGGTATATATATATATGGCTCAAAATTGGTATGCGTTCGTTGAAGTTATCAATACTTCCGATTTACCTCAGACTTTTTTAATCGAACAACCAATTAAAGTTCAATCTATCAGTCCAGATGAGTATACAGAAATCCATTCCCTCTCTATCACGAACCCTCAAACTTTGGAAAATACGAACATCTGCGACTTAATAAAAACTGATAATTTAAATTCGGAGGAGGAGAAAGCAATTCTTAAATTGTGCAAACAATTTGAAGATATCTTTTTCAAAGAAGGACACAACTTAACGTTCTCCAACCGAATAAAACACGAAATAAAAACTAAGGATGATATTCCTATACATTCAAAATCCTATCGCTATCCGTATATTCACAAAACGGAAGTACAAAGGCAGATATCAGAAATGCTCGACCAGGGCATTATTCGACCCAGCTTTTCCCCTTGGTCTTTTCCTATATGGATAGTTCCCAAGAAAAGCGATATTAAAGGGAAAGAAAAGTGGCGGTTAGTGATTGACTACCGCAAACTTAACGATAAAACAATTGAAGATAGATATCCACTGCCTAATATAAGTGATATTTTAGATAAATTAGGTAGATGCATCTATTTTTCAACCCTGGATCTCGCGTCCGGTTTCCATCAGATCGAAATAAAAGAGAAAGACATTCCAAAGACAGCATTTTCAGTTGATAATGGGCATTATGAATTTGTCCGTATGCCATTTGGCCTAAAGAATGCGCCATCGACCTTTCAAAGGGTCATGGACAATGTCTTAAGAGACCTTCAGGGCAAAACGTGCCTTGTTTATATGGATGATATAATCATCTACTCAACATCGCTGCAAGAACACATTGAGAGCCTAAACGACATTTTTGAATGGCTAAGAGATGCTAACCTAAAAGTTCAGTTAGAAAAATCCGCTTTTCTCCAAAAAGAAGTATCTTTTCTAGGGCACATAGTGACAGCTGATGGGGTAAAACCAAACCCAGGCAAAATTAGTGCCATTAAGAATTTTCCAATCCCAAGCACAGTTAAGCAAATTAAGTCATTTCTTGGGTTACTCGGATATTACCGAAAATTTATACAGGACTTTGCTAACTTAACAAAACCCATGACTGAATGCCTTCGTAAAAACAATGGTATTAATATAGATGCAAGATATGTAAAGTGTTTTGAGACATGCAAAACTCTTCTATGTAATGACCCGATACTACAGTATCCGGACTTTACCAAGCCTTTCAATGTTACTACTGACGCGAGTAATGTTGCATTAGGAGCAGTATTATCCCAGGGTCCTATAGGCTCGGATAAGCCGATTTGTTTCGCAAGTCGTACCTTATCCAAGAGCGAAGAGAACTACAGCACCATTGAAAAAGAACTGTTGGCTGTAGTTTGGGCTGTTAAATACTTCCGCCCGTATCTTTTTGGTAGAAGGTTCCAAATAATAACGGACCACAAGCCCTTAATGTGGCTTTTCTCTTTAAAAGAACCCAATTCCAAGCTAATCCGTTGGAGGCTTCAACTTGAAGAGTTTGACTATTACGTCACATATAGAAAAGGAAAGCAAAATCTAAATGCTGATGCATTATCCAGGGTAGAAGTATATACAAACGAGGCCAATGAACCTACAAATCAAGTGGACAATTTAGATATGATGTCAATGCATAACAATTTAGATGAGCTGGATGATAGGTCAACTATTCATTCCGCCCCTGAAAACTTGAACGATGGGATTCCTATATCCGAACGTCCACTGAATGAATTCTCTAACCAAATTATCCTTAAGATGAACAAAAACCAAAAAAAAATCAATCCCAAACTAAAGATATTATTTAAAAGGAAGAAAAGATACATCATTGAACATGAACAAATTAACCAAGAATCTGTTATTATACGTATTTTTAGGGATTATGTAAACTCGAAACGAGTCAGTGCAATACTAACAGATGACGACACATTTAAAACAGTGCAAGTAGTTTATTCTAAATATTTTAGTAATAGTAATAGACTAAAGTTAGTAAGATGTAGTAAATTACTCGAAGATGTAACTGAGATCGATGACCAAGAAAAGCTCGTACGAGAATACCATACAAGGTCCAATCATAGAGGTATCGACGAAAGTTTAGAGCACTTAAAAAGAACATCTTATTTTCCTAATATGAAAAACACCATAGCCCGAATCATAAATAGCTGCGACATTTGTAACAAATATAAATATGACCGAAAGCGAGAACGCTTAAAATTTTAAATTACAGAAACACCTTCTAGGCCCTTAGAGATACTTCATGTTGATATATATTCGGTACAAAAAGAGCATTTTTTCACTATTGTGGATAAATTTAGTAAGTTTGCAAGCGTATACCTGCTATCAGCAAGAAATAGTATAAATCTTATCAAGTCCTTGAGGCACTACTTCTCCCATCATGGAATACCAAAATTGGTAGTATCCGATAATGGTAGCGAGTTTGTGTCCACAATTTTTAAAAATTTCTTAGGTGTTTATAATATACAATTTCATACTATATGCGCAAAAAGTTCAAATGGCAACTCAACAGTTGAAAGGTTTCATTCAACATTGACCGAGCTAGTTAGAATTATAAAATCCCAAAATAAAAGTAAACCTATTGCCGAAATCGTTGATGAAGCTGTTATAACGTATAACAACAGCATTCATTCAACCACTAAATTAACTCCCTTCGAACTGCTTACTGGTCACATAGATATAGCAAATCCATTATCATTCAAAGAGAACTGCAAAACTGAGCACGAATACTTAGAACAGCATATTAAAGACTACAAAACTCTAGCAAAATTAGCTCATGATCGCAGTTTACATCAGAAGCATAGTATTATAAACAAACGAAATAAAACTCGCACGGGCCCACCAGATTTTACTCCAAACGAGGCAATATATGAACAGGATGACAGACGAAACAAATTAGCACCTAGATTCAATGAACATACAATAACTAAAAATTATAAAATAACAGTTGATACTAATAAAAGAAAGGTACACAAGCAGAAAATAAAAAAACAAAAAAACAGGAATTAATTATAATCAAGATAAATGTTCTCTGTTTCGTTCAGGTCTGCACAAATATGTACATGTTAAGATAAAATGTTGAATTAGGTAAATTGATTTGGTTTGGAATGGAGTCATCTTTAGGTGTATTCTGTGATTGTGCTGATGGATGACTGATCGACACTAAATAACGCTTCACCTCCGTGGTGAGAAGTTCTTCACACTTAATAGCTTTTGTTTTGAGTTATCCTAACTTCAACCCCCATCTTACCCCCTCATTTCCATAAAAAATACTACCGATAAATAGACATACATATATCAAACAATGGACAACCCACTTTCATCCACCCGATAATGCGCTTGGGAAAATTTGAGTTCATGATTCATCAGCATACACAAACACAAGACCTGAAGATGCATATGAACTTCAATCACACGTTCATTCAGTTCATTCTTGGGATGGAGGAGTTACATAGCAACACATTCGGACGCATCGTCACCATCATCATCATGATTAACCTCATCACCATGATAACCTCATCATCATGATTAACCTCATCATCACCATCAACAACTCATGCAGAACCAGTTTGTTATCATGCCGTTTGTACCGTTTGGCAAAAGACAAGTGTTTGTGATATCGATCTGCATCGAAGGCGGGAATTGAGCGTCACTCAGAATTCAGTCGTGAAGCAGTGAAGATTAAGCAGCGAACTTTTACATAATCATATAGATTGCAACTGAATTTATAATTTAAGTTTGTTAAATAATAATAAAAATCATATACAAAAATTACAAACAAGGAGTTATAATTCGCGCACATAAATAAAAAAAAATAAAATTCAAAAAAAAAAAAAGGAAAAAAAAAACTTAAATCTAACACCCTATTCTTACTCTACACAATGAATTCAAAAAAAAAAAATTTAAAAAAAACCCAACTTACTTAATCCTAACCTTACTATACACAATTTAATTAAAAAAACTGAAATCTATGTACATACAAAATAAAATACGTTAATCTAAATTCAAAATGTCTACATATACATATGTATCTACTATATAATCCACTAATTTCAACACTGTTTTTTTTTTTTTCAATTAATGTTTTTGTTGTTGTTATTGTTGAGGTTGCGGTCCCGCGGAGCACCTCTTGCAGGCGATGTAGCTTTAGGAGTATATGGGGAAATCGTATCTCGCACTACGATTTTTTATTTTTATTTTTTTTTTGTGTTTTTATTTTTGTAATTTGCACCACACCAGCAAGGACTTTTCGCCCACCAGCTTATTTGTGGGTTGCCCTTATTACACCGGTAACAAAAAAAAAATGGCACCGCGTAGGTGTGATGGGGGGGGGGCGGATAGGGGTAGTTCAATTTTCTTTTTTTTTCTTTTTCTGCACCGCGGCACTTTGCGTTTTTTTGTTTTTTCTTATTTTGCCCGGGGAGAAGTTTCACCGACTGTTGGCGAACGGGTTCCAGTTTTTTTTTTCTTTAAAGAGAAGGAATACGGCCGCGAATATACTTTTCGCGCCGACCTTTTTAAATCCTTTTTGTTTTTCTTTTTTTTTTCACCACTTTGCGCGCCGACTGTGTACAATCCTTTTCTTTCTTTTTTTTTTTCGTTTCAACACTTTTCGCGCAGACTGTATAAATTCTTTTTTTTTTTTTTTTTTATGTAACCACTTTTCGCGCCGACTAAATCTCCAAAGTCTAAAAAAACTGAAAAAGGACCCGAATGAAATGCGACCTTGTCGCTCTATCCTCAGACATCGACTGTCTCGATTTTTTTAACTCCCAAAAAAGGGAAAAAGAAAAAAGTCCCACCCAACCCGACCTTGCCGCTATGTCCCCAGAGACACAAAAAAAACCATCTCATCGGCTGATACCATCAGCTGATCAAAACCCGTAAAGGCCATTGACCTATATAATTGGTCTCGTTCTCTAAGTCAAAAAAAAAACGTCCCATTTCTTTGCTTCTTTCTATTCAATTTCTATTTTTATTCCCCACTCTAATCTCTGCCGCTCAACTGTGGGTTCATGCCTAAACTTATACATATACTCGTACTAAACTGCCTCCCACACGATCTATCTCTTTAGCGAAGCTTGCCACCACCTCCTCCGGGATTTACATTGGTCAACACAACTCTCTACGACAAAAGAGACATACCATATACACCATAGTAACAAGAACACAGGGAGAGAGTGAGCCTACGAAGAAAGTGGAATGGAGGAATTCGGAAATAGTGGGACGTTTGATAGAGTTAGGTTTTGTTGTAAGTTCGGAAAGAGAGATTAGTAGGACCAATTGATAGATTGGGAGGGGAAAAGGTCTGTTTTAAAAAGGGGTAAATTTATTGGACTTGGTACAGTGACGGAACACAAATAGGACATCAAAATGAAACAATTAATTTTTTTTTTTTTTTTTTTTTTTGCTAAAAAGGCTGACGCTACAACATGAATAGCACTATACATCTAGATTGAATGATGTTGAACAGGAGGTTTTAGATAACAATCTACATGCACTTGATCAGCAAAATGCTTATTCAGAAGATTCTGAAGCAGATATTGATGATGGAGAGTTTTCAGAAGTTGGCCCTGATTATGTTCCAGATGTGCCTCTTCCTGATTTGCGCGTTGAGCAAGTAGGCGATGGCTTGCGACGACAAGAAAAAAATACATATGCAAATTGAATCTGGTGAGCGGCGTCAAGACGATTTTCAGGAGGATGAACCTGTTGGACCAAACAGAGGAATGCGCTACACAGCTAGAAACGTCCGTTATTCTGATATTTGGTCGTCTATGCCAGATGAATTTCAGAAATCCAGGGCAATAAATGATCAAAACGAACGAAAGAAAAAAGAAGCAAGATGCAAACAAATATTTTCAAAAAAAGCGAATGCGTTTAGTTGATAAGTCTAGAAATTATTGATACTACAGTTCTTGACACAAACAGGAAAGCGAAGAGGGTCTATTAAGACAATCGTTTGTCAGCAACACGATGGTATCATACGGATGCAGATGAGATGTATATGTACATATATTCCAGTATTACTGTATGCAGGTGCCGAAAAATCGTCAAAAGAAGAACCTTAGCTTATTTGATCAACACAATATGCCTTTTTATAGAGCTACCATGTCTTTAGAACGATTTGAACAAATATCCCATCTCGTTGGGTTCGACGATTCAAGAACTTGAGTATTTCGCATGCAAACGCTGGCAGCTTTTAGATATACTTGGAACGTATTTCATTCAAATCTCACTGCACTCTATCATCCATTAAAAGAGCTTACTGTGGACGAACAACTAATAGCTACCAGAAGCAGATGTTCGTTTCGGCAATATGTGCCTAATAAACCTGGCAGATATGGTTTGAAAATATTTTGAGTGGTAGATGCCAAAACCAATTATCCTCTGCGTGGAAAAATTTATGTAGGACAGAAACCTGGTAACGATCTTTCGGATGACATAGCACACGGCCTTGTGATGCATCTTTTAGAAGGTTTTTGGACGAAAATTTTAACGTTACCACCGACAATTCTTTTACATCTGTGCCATTGGCTTTAGAGCTAGCAAGTAGAAAGACTACACTAGTGGCCACAATAAGAGGCAACAAACCACAATTACCAATGGAGTTTACAAAAAATTACAGGCAATTCAAAAGAACTCGGGAAAAATTGAGTTAAATTTTTTGTTTCTCACGGTGCATACAGTTAGTTAGCCATACGAGTAACACAAAAAAAAAACGTTCTTTTGTTGTCAACGAGGACATTGATGAGGAATCGCAGAAGCCTGTTCTTATTATAGACTATAATAGAAATAAGGGAGGCGTAGACAATTTTGACCAAATGGTTAAACTCTACAGCTGCAAACGAAAAACTAACCGTTGGCCAGACACATTATTTTACAACATCATAGATACTACAGCCCTAGCTGCCTACAGATCATATGATATAACCTAACCGGAATGGTATACAACTAAGAAAAGATCGGTAAAAAGAAAAGCCCTTATCAAAGAACTATCATTAGAATTTTAGACTTTTAGAGAAAAGAATTTTAAAACCAAGTTTGCGAATTTTTGTGAAAACAGCGATGGCAATGATAGGATATAAAAAAGATACGATTATACCATTCCCTTCACAACGGCAAAACATAAAAAAGCAAAGATTTGAATCATGCAAAACACAAAAGAAGGATAACAAAACAACTGCAGTTTGCGATTTGTGTTACGTTCCCACCTGCACAAAGCACTACATAAGAATTTGCGAACGATGTTATATAAGAGATGAATCACCTGCTGAAGCTATCGACGTTCCTAATCAGGATGATGTTGGTGAAAAATTTGTTTCTACATCAAAACCAAAGCATAGCAGAAATCAATCACCGACTTGAACATTCAACTGTACAAAATATATTTATATTTATGTTTTTTAAGTATGTATATAATTTAGATTTAAATAAACAACATTTTTTTTACTTTGATCTCATTTGAAAAATGCAATCTTCCATACTTATTTGACAGGGCACTTAGTGCCCAGGTACACGATAACTTCAAATTTTACAGTACACGGGAGGTGATTGGGGTATCCCCTTCCTACGCTGTCATACTTGTGACTAGCTGAACACAATTCTATAAATACTACATCCTTGGATGTGACTTGTTTACTCATATTGATCAAACTGCATGTATGCAACGGAATTGATTTCCTTCCGTTGCTAGACAATAGTTTCAGCTGTCCTTAATCTTAAGGATTCGCTCAGAAAGCATCGAAAATTAAATTCCACTTATTGTTTATGTTATAGTTCCACCCTAATTTGCAACAATGACAAAAAACAAAGGCGAGCTGGAAAGCTTACGAAATGGTGAGCATCATCCGAGAATAGTTTCTGGAATGAACAAATCTTACAAGCCCAAACCATTAGGAGAGCAGGATAAAGCTGTCCGCAGACAAGTAAGTACATTGATGGGATTCTGTCACATGATAGCTCATCGATAAATTTAAAATTATTTTCCAGGAGTTCATGGTGGTTTTGGTCAACCTTGGAATGCTGGCCAGTGGCATGGGTCTTGCTTTACCAGCTGTCACACTTAATCAACTCACTGATCCCACTGAGCCCGTCCATTTGGATAAATCTCAAGCTTCTTGGTTTGGTAAGTTCCTTAGAAAAGTTTTGCCAATGCTCACTTAGTAGTCTCATGTTTCTGTAGCTTCTGTAAACTCTATAACCTGCCCTTTGGGGGCTCTCTTGTCTGCCTACTTGCTGGATAAGATCGGCAGAAAGAGGACGCTTATTGCTGTGAATTCTGTGGCCATAACGTCGTGGGCCCTGATGGCCTTGGCAATCCAAGATGATCCTCAAACTGTGTACATTCAGCTCATCGTGTCTAGGTGTATCATTGGTGTCGGCATGGGAATGGGCAGTGCGCCATCTGGAGTCTATGGAGCGGAGATAAGTCTGCCGAAAATTCGAGGAAGATTAATTCTGGGTGTTTCATTAGCCGTAGCGACGGGAATTCTTTTCGTTTACGTCTTGGGATATTTCATAAGAGTAAGTTGTTTTTCAAAATTATTTCGTGTTTGTATTCTAAAAGGTTTTTCTTCAGAATGATTGGCACCTCATAGCCCTGATTATGCTTGGATATCAGATAGCTTGTATTCTGTTTCTGAGTCCAGTGCCAGAGTCACCTAGTTGGCTTCTATCAAAAGGACGTTCAATAGAAGCTAAGAAATCTTTGACATACTTCAGAGGACTTAAAGCTGGTATTTGTGTTCTAAGGCCAATTTGAGACATGTTTCCTGTATGGTTGATCTATTTTCAGGTCAAACTCACGCGGAAGTCGAAAGTGAATTCTCCGTTCTTCAGAAATCAATTCAACTTGGGGCTGGTGTAAAGAAACCTCCCTTCATCAAATCGCTACGATTGCCAGAAGTCTATAAGCCTCTTCTTATCATGATCGGTCTGTTCTGCTGTCAGCAATTTTCTGGAATCTTTGTTGTCGTGGTTTTTGCTGTTCAGATTGGCACAGAAGCTGGAGTCAACATTGATCCGATTCTCTGCGCAGTGTTTATCGGATTGGCCAGAGTCATTACCACCTGCATAACGGGGTGGCTTCTGGAAAAATGGGGACGTCGATTGTCCGGTATGCTGTCAGCTTTTGGCATGTCACTATGTATGTTCCTCTTAGCTGGTTCAGGATGGTTTACCTGGTTGAAAATTCCCTACCTTCCGGCAATAACTATTGTGGTGTACATCATCGCAAGTACCGTGGGTCTTTATACACTGCCATTCTTCATGATCTCCGAGGTGTTTCCGCAAAATGTACGTGGTGCTTGTGCTGGAATCACTGGCTGTTTGGGGCTGTTGATGTCGTTCTTTGTCGTCAAGGCATATCCAACGATGGTCGACGAGATGGGAAATTCCAATGTCTTTGTATTCTATGGCGTCATGTCGCTGCTATCGATCTTGTTCGTGTTCTTCTTCCTTCCAGAGACCAAGGGCAAAACCCTTCTCGAGATTGAGGAGTACTTCCGCAGTGGCAAGCGAGGAAGCCTACACCACGACATGGAAACCGAAATGAAAGAGGTTTTCATCATTCAGAAAGCGTAAGTGTGACCATGTTAGCTTCTGTAAGACATCAAAAGACTGTGATAGATCTGTAAAGATAAAAATAAATTCAATAAAATAAAAAAATAGAAATGATGTTGTTGTTTATTCGTTTTTGTATTGTAGATGCCCAGGTGGCTACTTACGGATAGGTTGTGCCGGGGCTTGGTAATGAATTGATTTCTAGACAAGTAAATCAATGAAATGACTTGTGGCGCTGTCTTCATTATAACACAAATGAGGAACTATGCAACTACTTGAGGAGGATTGATCTGTTGATATGACCCCAGACCACTGCGGACTAGTGTCCTCTGCCAAAAGTCAGTAAACGATCGCAAGAAACAATTGTGAGATGGCGTAATCAGACCGGCTGCTTTGAAGTGTTTGTTGTCATGTAGAAGTACTTTGTTTATTTTTCACATGAAGGAGCAGATAAGTTGCCCGCAATGATCAGTGGCAGTGATCAGTGGCAGAAGCGGCAATGACGATCAGAATGCTGTGACGCAAATCAATTGGCACAATTAAGCGATGTCGATTAATTGGAATTGTGTGATCGGGCAACAATGTTCATTGTTAAATGGATCGTTGGAGCTTGTATTGGAGTGTATCTTAATTTAATGTCAATTAGCAATGAAACACAATCGCCAATGTTGAGATGCAATCACATTTTCAGCAACGAACACGGGCATCGATTTTGAATTGATCAACTAGAGAAATTGTCTTCGAGGTTGATGGTATTCGCAATGGATGCAAAATTTGATCGATGATCTGTGAAGTCTTGAATGAGTCTGGAAACTTCGCAAGGGAGCAGATGTCAGTGCGAAATTGATTTTATTTTGTGGAATCGTTTTATTTTGATGTTTACGTATACAATATATCAAAGGAAAATTTTTTGGAAGATTTCTCTTGTGATTAGGTTTCGCTGCGATGACAGAAAGGCTTTCGAATTTCACCTCCACTCAAACTTTGGATGGCAAACGTAGGGGGGTAACATCTTTCGGTGGCAATGGCCAAAGCAGTCAATTAGGTTAAGAAGATATGTAAATTAAAATAATTACAATCACACACAAATGAACGATTAATTCGAAACAACAATACTTAGTCTATTATAATATTAAAAATACGTTAAATGATTTCCACACGTTGTCCTCTCTTCTCACGTAGACCAGGTCTGTAGAGAACTGAGAGATGTAGTCCAGTTGTCGTCGCTGTCTGTCGGAGGCGTAAGCTTCTGGGTGAAAGTGACGGAAATGTTTGACTGCTGCAAAAATGGCGGGAAGCTCGCGGTCATAAGTGCTGTAGTTGTTTGTTTGCTCTTACATATTGAAAGGTTAATAAAACAAGTGATTGAAAAATCAATATACAATTTCATGTATGTACAATATCTGGTAGCTAAGCAACTAAAGCCAATATAAGGGATACGAAATTCAACTGTTTAATTTTTTTATTTTTAATTTTTTTTTATAATGAGAGCGCGCTCAAGGGGTTTGTGTACCCTTAAGGTGATTGTTCACAGCGCGGGCAAAGGAAATTTAGGGAGGAAGAAAAGAGAGGTACCGATGTACATTGTTTTTAAATGTCTGCAAGTTATAACGACCAGGAAATACAGAGATCGGCAGGGTATTCCATAAGCGAGTTGTACGGCTTAGGAACGAATCACGATATTTTAGAGTACGTCCGAAAATGGGCTTGAGCGTATACTGATGAGCATTCATAGCGAGACGGGTGCTACGGTTGAAAGTTTGAATGGGCGGAATGCTATTGGCGATTTCAGTGGAGCACTGGTGGTGGAAATAGCGATAAAACAAAGTGAGACAGGAGACATTACGTCGGTGTTCGAGCGTGTCAATTGATTGACTGGTATTAGTATCGTCAATAAGTTTTATCGCACGATTTTGAATCCTATCTAGCAGGTGCAGATATGTTTTGGGAGCACCTGACCAGATGTGGTCATTGTACTCCAATTTTGGGCGGATGAATGTCTTATATATTGAGGCCAGATCAGAGGGGGTAAAATATTTCTTACATCGCTTGAGGAAACCTAGACATTTCGCAACGTAAGTTGTCATTCCGAGAATGGAAAGTTTTTCGGTTTCGACGATGCAAGTGCCATTCATGGATAATGGCTGGGTGTTTAAATTTTGCTCTAAAGACAGCAGACAGCATTGTGTTTTGGAAGCATTAAATTCCACTCTGTTGATAGTTCCGCAATTGGTTATGCTGTTGATATCAGAATTTAATGAGCCTAGCATACGCTGCCGTTCTCGTTCTACAGCCGAAGAGCAGGGCCGTGAACCCGAAAACGAATATGAAAAGCAGAGAGTACTGTCATCAGAAAAGGAATATATTGGATTAGAAGTAGCAGTCAAGAGATCATTAATGAAAATTAAAAAGAGTGTCGGAGACAGAACAGAGCCCTGGGGTACACCAGCATTTATTTTGTGAATATCAGACTTGAAACCGTCCAAAACAACTTGAATTGAACGTTCCGAAAGGTAATTTCTAATCCATCGAAGAAGAGAGTCGTCGATCCCAAATGCACGCATTTTCAACTAAAGAGCCTGATGCCAAACTCTGTCAAATGCGTTAGAAATATCAAGTGCAACTATCTTGCTTTCGCCAGATTGATGTACGCTTTGGTTCCACTTTTCGGTGAGACATGCCATCAAATCACCAGTGGACCTGTTGCTACGAAAACCATATTGCCGGTCATTGAAAAGTTTTCGTGTTTCGAGATATTTGACGATTTATCAGCGTTTCCATGACCTTGGAAAGAAGGGACGTAAGTGCAATGGGTCTGTAGGAGGAGAGAGAAGATGATTCACCTTTTTTAGGGACGTGCTGGACAAATGCTGTTTTCCATCTGCTCGGGAAGAGTCCTAAAGTGTAGGATTGATGAAAAAGCTTACGCAGTGGTTTTGGCAGCGTGGAAGAACACCTCTTCAGAAGAAGGGGAGATATACCATCTGGACCAACGGATTTATGTATGTTGAGATCTTTAAGTACGAGTGCGAAAGTAGATTCGTCCCATTGAAGATTCGACGCACTCAAGTGTAGGCGGAGACAAAGCACAATCTGGGAGTGTTGAGCTGGCAAGTGTGCAGCAAGCAGATTGGCCTTGTTCAAAGAGCTGACAGCTGGAATGTCGGTGTAAATGAGCGTTGGGGTGGAGGATGAGTCGGAATTTCTAATGTTTTTGACGAAAGACCAAAAATGTTTACTGCCTTTGGGACATTGCAGTATTTTTTGCCTCAGTTTTTGGTCGTATTGGAATTTCACACGCTTAAGAAAGGCGTTGCAGTCATTTCTGGCTCGTTTGAACTTTTTTCGGTTTTCCTCTGTCGGGTTGCTCTTGTAGGACCGTAAAAACATTTCTCTAACCCTGACGGCCTCTTTACAGCTCTAGTAGTACCATGCCTTTTCTTTTGGTTTCATACTCTTCATCCGATGAGGAATAAAGGATCTCATTCCAAAGAGAATGGTGTCTGTAATCATATCAGCAGCCGCATCCACGTCGTTATCGAGGAAGCATAACGACCAGTTAAAATTCCTAAAGAAGCTGTTAAGACCGCTCAAGTTGGCTTTCTCGTATTGCCATACGGTTCTTTTAGGATTTTTTTCTCTAACTGTGTGGTCGGTGTACGAGAAATTAGCTGATATGACACAATGGTCCGACGAGCTTAGAGGGGAGAGCACATCAATGTTGTACTTATCAGGGTGAGAAGTTAAAAACAAGTCCAGGGTCTTGGCGGTATGACTATCAACGTCTGGGTTTCGCGTGGGCTCACTTACAAGCTGCGTTAAGTTGTTTTCCTCAGCGAAGATCTCAACACACCGTCCTTCGGGTGTTGTCTGTCCAGAATGTCGAAGCCACCCAGAATTGTGTATATTGAAGTCGCCCGTAACAACGATTTCAGTATGAGGATACAGGGATACAATTCTTTGAATGGAGTCAGACAGCGCATCGTACTCGTTAAAAGTCGAATTGCTGTCCAATTTGGGGCTTCTGTAAATAAAGCAGTAGTGGATAATTTGCTTACGGAGATGGAATTTTAACCACATGAAGTTGAATTCCGGATTGGAACATGGATCACATTGTGGTGGAGCTTGGTAGGCTACTACGCACGTAAATGGCGAGACCGCGGTGAGAGAAGAATAATGGCATTAGATCGTAGCCAGGTAGCTTCAGATCAGAATGATCTGAGAGGTGTGGGCGGGGATCTACCTGTGTTTCACTAAGTGCCAGACGTGAACGTACGCAGAAAAGTGATTACTTTATTTGCTACGTCTACCCTGAATTTCCTAGTCATAATCACAGACAAACACAGAAAACACAAACACCGACGATACTAAGCAAGGCTGCGAAGTGAAAATTCTGACATTGATTTGAATTATAAAAGTGAAAGTTCAGGTAATGAACAACAATAAGAGGAAGACTCGTCCAGCAACATTGTCAAGATATCCAACTGATCATCGTCAATCAAAAACTAAAACAATTCAAGCACAATGAGTTTATAGCAATACATATTTTATGCATGCGGCAACGGCTCTTGTTGGTTCAGGTTCATCTAAGATCTGGAAATGTATATGAAGGCGTATTTCATACATTTTCTCCAAACTTTGATGTGGGCAAGGAATTGCCGTTTTGCATTAAAAGCAATATCAGTGTATTTGATGAAGCAAAACCTACTCCAAATTGTATGATTTTTACTTCTGACAACGTTGTTAGTATTGCTGCAAAGGAGTTTGACCCAAATTATGCAACTGGCGGTGCTTTTCACACTGACAACGACATATCACGTCGACTCGACGTGAAAGAACTAGAACCATGGCGCCCATCAGGAATGTACGGTGAACTTGAACTTGAATTAGATGGTGGTGCAAATGGTTGGGATGCTAATGAAATGTTTATAAAGAATGAAAAAACTTTCGGAGTTCAATCGACTTTTGAAGACTCACTTTCGGATTATACTGTTCAGCTGGTAAAAAATGAAACAGATGAATTTAAGGAAGCAGAGGCTAAAGCTGAAAAGCTGGCACAAGAAATAGAAAATAATTCAATTTGTATAGAACGCTAAGACTTAGAAACTGGAGTCAAACAGAGATGAAATTAATCTAAATAACAAAATAAATTTAGCAAGTATTGCACAAGCACGACGCCATACTAATGCGATGTCTACAAATTCAAACAGCAACTCGTTAACAGTAACACAACAAAGCAACAATAATATGGAAAAATTTGTTCAAATTTCCAAACGAAAAACAGCGCAAGCTGGAAATAAATTAACTCGTTCTTTGGCTACAAATTCGTGTGTTAATATTTCTCAAAATAGTTCGAATAACGCTAAATCGAGTAACTATCGAAACGTTCAAATACAAGGGACAGCATCATTTGCAGTTAATCAGGGATTTTCCCCAATATTACCAGGTTCCGCAACATTTAGAAACCAAGCGAATGTCCAACAATCTAAATTAAACTGTGGCATGAATAACTCTTCAATTAAAAATACATCACAGAGGGTTGTTAGATCATATACCACTCAGTGTCATGTAGAGTACAATCCACAACAGATCGGCGTCTCCAAATCTATACTTCCTAGCCATAACCAAAACTGTGTGATTGTACCAACAAATATTCAGTAAAACCCACAATTCACCACCCCTTAATACAAATCATATGGAACAAACATCAGCGAATATACAAGTTGGATCTCAGGGACCTCTACCGCAAAGTCCAATTCGTGGTCGTGAAGATCAAATTCAGGATCTAAGGAAATTCCAGCAAGATTTTCATTTGTGTGGAATAAATGGCCAGTCTCTCAAAATATTCAGCACTCTTCGTCACATACCTCTACATCCACCCATTCACAAAATGTACAACCTGGTCAAATTCTTCACCCAAATATAAAGCAGAGCGACGGTTCTAATATTTCACACACTCAAAAATCTTCCCAGCTGCAAAATAAATCTGTTTACCAGAATCATTCACAATAAAGCACAAAGGTTCAAATTGTCCATCCTGGGCTTTGAACCAGTCAGTCTTAAATGCATTTTATTTACTTAATCATTAACTCTTACATACTAACAAAAAATGCTTAAATGCTAGCTTAAAATTACTTATCAATCTTATGCTAACTTGCTGGCCCCACACAGGCGCTCTAAGCTACTCTAAATTCTTATAACTATGTCTTTCGACTTTATTTACATTTGCTTTACTAATATTTATTTTCTATATTTAAGGCTAACAAAAAACTTAGCATATGGACACAATTTTTTATTTTTTATAAAAACTTAGTATCTAACTTAAAATAAACCTTAGCCTACCTAACCTAAATGCACAATACACACATAAACACATTGACATTATACACAATCGTATACATATATCAGTATACACCTTTGTATACACTGATATATGTGTATGTTTCTTAAATGCTAACCTAAACCTATGCAAGCTGGCCACCGCTATTCACAGAGCAATTAGATTGGTCAGCTCTGCCTCATTAGTGAGGCTGGTCCGTAATTGAGGGAAACGACGATGAAACATCTTCTCCATCATTCAACCACCAGAAATGCTGATGCTGCCGAACGACGTCCCTCTCATCGCTATTCCCCATCGCCCTACTGAACCTAAGACGATCCACACTGCCGTGTGCGACGTCTCTGCTGTAGTTCAGTCGCCTGTCCCCAGCTGTCCGAGCGACATGGATCAACACTATCTAATATAGGTATATGAATGCTTCCGGTGGAACGAAGCCATCAGAGCGCACACTCTTGTGGAAAAGGTAACTGGGGTAGTAAGCCCCAGATATCAGGTTATTCGTCGAGGTCATTGCTCTCGCAATGTGCCTTCGAGTTAGCTTAATTACGAAGTTGTCCATTATTATTAGGTTCGCCCTGTTGTAAAGGACCTCATTAGGATAAAATTTCTCGTACTCCGACTCTGGTGTTCTGTACAAGCGAAGACAAGTCCTAAGACAAGCCCTCTCAAATACCCGAATCTTTTCCATTGCTCGTACATTGAACCACACGGGACAACCAAATACCAGCATGGGCCTGATAAGTGCCATGTAGCAGATTACCTTTACCCTCGCATCGAGTTGGCTGCTATAAAACAGTCTCTTTGTAAGGGCAAAAGCGCCTTTAGCTCTGGCCAGAACAGCATCTACATTTTTGCCAAAATACAGAAATTGATCTAGCCAGATCCCAAGGTATCTGACTACATTTCGACAAGCAAGTGGCTGCCCCTGCTGCCCCACGAACGAGAACTTTCGCCAATTCTTTCTGGTATCCCTAGAGGCCCCAGACAAAGGCGTCCTAAACAGAATGGTTTCCGACTTCTGAAAGTTGATTTTCAACTTCCAGTATGCGATGACTTAATTTTGTCGAAGTCACGCTGCAAAAGTGTATTAATGACCTCAATCTTTGGACCCGATCTGTACGCGATTATGTCGTCTGCGTACGCTATGGCATGGTGAAGTGAACCTATCAGATCACTCGTGTAAAGGTTGAATAGGATCGGCGAATTTACCGCACCTTGTTGCAGACCGTTTTTAATGTTAAATGTTCCAGCAGAAGTCACATCGCAGAAGTCACATCTTCACGATGAACTGTCTACTGGAGAGCATATCAAAAAGAATATACAACAGTGGTTTACTAATGCCCAACCTGTCCAGCTTGAAAAAGAGTCCTTCCAACCATACGGTATCGAAGGCCTTCTCCAAGTCAATCAGGCAGGCACCAGTGCACTGTTTCTTGCCTTTGTTCCATTGGATATCAGAAACCAGTTTCGACGCAGCATGAATGATATCATGTCCCGCCTTGAAACCGAACTGATTATCCGGAACTATATGTTTGTCCTCAACCCACTTAGTCAGGACTCTATTGATCACCTTTTCGAAAACCTTACTGATGTTTGGAAGGAGACTGATCGACCGGAGATTCGCCGGATTGGAAGTATCTTTATCCCTTTTGGGGATCGGATGTACCACCGCAGTTTTCCAATGCGCTGGATAATGTGCATTATTCATTGAATTATTAAACGGGGTGGTATAAATGTTCACCGTTTCTAGAGGGAGATGTCGAAGCACAATGTTCGGTATTTCATCGGTTCCCACTGATTTCTTACTTCTAAGTGATTCGAAGATCGTTTGGAGCTCTTCCTTCGAAATGAACGGGGGTAGTACCCTATCGTTGATGATGACATTATTTGCCATATTCTCGTCACTGAACTGGGTGAAACCCGAGCTACCGAATCGCCAATTCACAATTTCATTTCGAAGGTAGCAATTGTGCACAAGGACTCGATTCTCCAGATCGTGGTTTTCACGAATGCTAGCATTCGGCTTGTACACTTCCTGGAAAGTCGCTCCTATACATAGCCTCAACTTGCTCCTGCGGATCCTCGATCACAAAGAAGTTGTCATCATCAACAGCCTCATTTATATCTATGCCTGCTGCTACAAGTATTTGTTCGTTGTTCGGGCGATTTTAAGACATGGAAGGTCGTTCTGATTATTTCTCCGAAATATTTTATTTATTTGCGGGAACATATTCGGGTTGCTGGTGTTTACAGCCTGAATTTTATTGTTTCAATACAAACTTAAATAATTTCTGTAATTTTCCTTTATTAATGTTTGGATGTTTTTAATCGACGACTTCAGTGTCATGCGCGTTATGTCTGTCAGTAAACTGTCTGTACAAGGTTTTTAGCCTTGACAGCAGTCTACTTTTATGTCGGTGCAGTGCGTCAATGGTTGCGTTGCGGAATAAGTCTTCGTTGTCAGTGTATTGATACCGAGGTATCGTTTTGTCCATTGTTCGTTTGATTGTCTCGTCCATTAGTCGTAGATGCCTGTCAATCTCCTCGTTTGACAGATTTCTGTTGGACGGTGGGTAGAGCGAATTCGAGGAGAGTGCTCTCGTCAGTGTTCTGGTGAAGTGTGTCCAACTCACCCTACTATAATTGTAGGAATGCCTTTGGACAAACTCATCCAATTCCGCAATTTAGTTGGGAACAGTTATTTCGGTGCTGAGACCGCAATGGTCACTGTCAAACACGAACGTGCGTAGACAGTTTGTAGTTTGTTGGTTAGTGCATGTCACTTGTATTCGTGAGTCGAACAGTAGAAGATCCAAATAGGACCCGTGTCTGGGAAACGACGGACTATCCGTCGCCTTCAGCCCGAGTCGATACATTACACTGTGCTGACCCCACCAATTGAATAGTAGGTTCCCTCTAGTATTGGGTGTATTATTTCCCCAATCACTATGTTTGTCGTTGAAATCTCCGCCGATAATAATAGTAATTGTCTTCCAATTCCAGCCTCAGGAATCGAAAAAGTGTTTCGAGCTCTGAGATGAATAAGTTGGATTGAGTAGCCTTAGGTGCATAGACAGACACCATGTACAACCGCTTTCCACTACGGAGAGGGATATACACGATGCATGCTTCCAGCACCTGGAACCCACACGCTGGGGCCTTAGAAGCAACCTTCACTTGCTGTACCGTATTTCCCCTACCTGCCGCCATTTGGGCGTAGGTAACATTGGGAGTAACGGCTGGAGTTTTTATATGCACAGGTGGATGTTCAACTTCCACTTTCTGCTGCCGAGCCAGATTTACTCTTTTGATGTATTGGAATTTGGGACAACCCCGATAATTTGCGGTGTGTCCCGTGTTCCTACATAAGGCACAAGAGAGTTGACTTTTTTCTGACGCTCCGTCCTTACCCAGAGCGCATTCCTCAGATTTGTGGTTCTTTCCACACTTCACGCATCGAGGCTGCATTTCGCAGTTCGACGCGGCGTGCCCGAACCTTTGGCAGCGAACACATTGTAAAATGTTGTCGCTCCGCTTTACTTTTTCCCATGACACAATCTGGTAGTCCAGGATTTTGATGCTTTTGGCTCCAGCTGTGATGAATGGCTTAACCCCCACGAATTTGAACTCGGCGCACTCCTTCTCTTTGATCAGTGCGAGGAGTTCCTCCGGGTCAGTAGACAGGTCTAATCCCCTCAGCAGCATAGTTTGTAACTTTTCACCCTTCGGTGTGAAGGAGAAGAACTCCGTCGTCGTGTCCTTTAATAATTGTTTTATCTTATTAAAGCGCTCCACTGAGTTGCGGTGAATCGCATGCCTATCTATGTTTAATCTCTTAGTAAAAAAATTATTGCCTATGGCCGACTTACATAACTGTATTGTGTCTTGCAGTTCCATCTTGAAGGTGTTGATTGGTGGCACCTTTTGTTTTTGTTTCTGCTGCTGTTGCTGTTCTTGATGTTGTTGTTGCTTTTGTTTCTGTGGTTGTTGCTGCTTTTGTTGTAGCTGTTTCTGCTGTTGTTGTTGTTGCAACTGAGGCTGAGGTTGCTGTTTTTGTTTCGGCAGTCTTTGCGGCTTAATCACCTGTGGTTGTTGCTGTTCCAATTGTTTTTTGCATTGCTCCATTTGCTCGTGTTGTTTTTGGTAGGGATTTTGCTGCTCCCTTTCTCTCCTTGCCATTTGTTTGGCTTTTATGTCACTTATCTGCTGCTCTAGCATTTTGATACTACAATTCAGCGACTCGACCTGTTCTTCTTCGTCGTTTGAATCTGAGGCTGCCAGTGTTACGAAACTGTTGCTTCCTCCCATGTAGCGGTCCTCTCTCACATCGGACACTGATTTTGATGTCATAGCCCCTGTATTTACATCAACCGGCATCTTTTCTGTTGAGGTAAATAGGACAGGGCGCTTTGCAGGGCTGGGAGTTCGTTTTAGCTTCCTCCTCCTCTTTGCTGTTTTTATTGATGCCTCTGCTGGGTTAGCAGTCTGTGCTGTATAGTCCGACTATGACATCACTTTGCCCGTTTTTTTCCATCACGTGATACTCTTACAGTATTTTAATGTTTTGGAAATTAAAGAAAGCAAAAAAAAACGACTTGGGGATATATCGGGGATTCGAACCCGCTACCTCTGATACCGTGACTGGGGAACACACGCACTAGGCTACTTGGGGCCTATCAACCGCTATGTCTAGTTATTAATATAAACTTTAATTCACAGTATAATTTTGCTTGTGAGCTAAAGCACTTCTTATCGCGACGAAAATGAGTGAGCGACTGCCAATCCTCGAAACATTTTTTATATTCGGTTGTCGATATGCCCATCAGTGCTTCCTACTTCCTCTCGGCTGCTGAAACGCGTTCCCCGTAGTGCAGAAAGAAGTCACAGGGAGCCAAATCAGGTGAATTCGGTGGCTGTTGGATGGTATTTGTTGCATTTTTCGTCAAAAAAATTACGAATAATGATGGCACTGTGCGACGGTGCGTTCCCATGGTGCAAAATCCACGAGTTTTCTGCCCACAATTCTGGTCTCTTTCAGCGAACGTCTCATAACGCCCAAATAATACTCTTTGTTTACTGTGTGGCCTTCTGGCAAAAATTCATGATGCACTAAACCGTTGTAATCCATGAAAACCGTGAGAATTGCCTTCTTTTTTGACGGAAAACGACGTGTTTTTTTTGGTCTCGGCTCATTTGGTGAACGCCAGTCACTCGCCTGATGTCTGGATTGCGTATCGTACTCATAAACCCACGTCTCGTCTCCAGTAATGATCCTTTTGATGAATGTGGGATCGGATTCAGCATCGCAAATCATCTCTTTTGCGACGTCAACATGGTCTCTTTTTTGCGTGAAATTGAGGTCTTTTGGCACCAACTTTGCTGCTACATGACGGAAACCCAAACCATTAACCAAAATGTCTTGGACGGATCCATAGGCAATGTTCAAGTCTCCGCTATCTCTCTGATGGTTACTTTGCGGTTATTAAGCAACATTTCTTTTACTCCATCAATTTTTTCGTCGGTTTTCGATGTCGATGGTCTGCCACTGCGTTCGTCATCTTCGATTGACTCACGACCACTTTTGAACGCTCGTGCCGTTTTCTTTAGAGGATCGTTGCCGAAACATTTTTCTAACATTTCCAACGTTCGCGCACCATTAAATCCGTTTTTTACGCAAAATTTAATACAAGTTCGTTGTTGCAAATTTAAATCCATTTCGAAAATTGTAAAAAATCGCCAACACACACAGAGATAAACGTACTCTTCGTTACGTAACTTTTGCAAATGTCAAGCTATGACGCTAAGATTTAGAGGGAATGTCTACAACAGATTTACCAACTTAACAAAAAAAAAAGAAAAAAGAACAGAACTCAAATTGGAACAATGGGAGCGCCACACGTTCCGCGAACTTTTTGATCAAGTAATGGTAATGCGTCATTGGCAATGAAAAACATTAACCCATCATCAGCCACTCAACTATACTCAGTTGAGTATAGTATTTTTGAAATATCGAACCAGCACGTGTTCGTTGCTTAATCTTATCTTGAACACAATGTTCAAATAATCTGATAAAGACGCCTTCTCGGACACGTGCCAGGCTTCCACCATATTTCGTGATGGAGACGAGAGAGTAAGGTCTAGGACTTCTTTCTTATGGAGTTTATAAATGTGGGTTTGTTTTCCTGATTCTAACAGTGACTCACCTCTTTTATTTGTATTACGGCTGCCCCAAATCGTATTGTGTTCATTGTCGTTGTAACCGATGATAATGTGTATTTACTTGTCTCCAGAGTGCCAGACAAGTTTCTGTACGGGTGTGGGAGGCACTTCCTCAGTGTCTCCAGCAAAGTACGCTGATGCGCATCCGAACGTATGCATTGTACCAGATCCCTGGAGCTAAAGCCTTTAAAGAGTCGACGTAACAACATATACAGAGTCTTTGAAAGCGAAATGAAAGCGTTCCGTGAAATAATTGGCGTCTAGCATAGGAATTAACAGGGCCACGGTGATCCATTGCAATCTTCTCGGCAGCAAACCACATATCATGGGGGAAACCGATAGCGTCTTATATAAACTGACATTATGACGAAATTGTGTCGCTCTTTGTTTTTTTAATAGCTCTAGTCATGAAGGGAGACAAGAGCTGGCTTTATTTTCCGCATTTTGGTGTCTCCATAAGGACTGATTGCCCACTCGGTCATTCCGTATCGCTCTTTCACTTAGCAAATGGCACAAAAAATTGAGTTTTTCAACAAAGGCTGTCTAAAAAAACTTCTTGCCAAACCGTTTTGACAGTGTTTTTAGGCAATCGATCATAGCCCAGCAATCCCGGCCAATCACTCAAAATGTCATATTTTGGAATAGCAACCCAGTTATTGAAAAGTATTCCATAATTGACAAAATTTCCGCCTTGATTTGATCAAAGAGGATACTTCAAAATGTCAAGTACAACGTTGAAACTACTTCGCATCTGCAATACTCGTACATTGTATTCGCTTTGCTCAATTTATTGTACCCATAAAACTGTTTACCCAATTATTCAAACATTAACGTAACTACATGAGTGAAATATGTATTAGATAGTGATTATTTCAATAGCAGATACTCGTACTGTTTATGGAGGTGGATGGCTTATCTTCAAAATACGAGCGCGATATTGCGAAAACGTGATACCATCGTGCAAAGGGCTCTAAGAAAATCTACAATGAACAGAAAATAATTCTATTTGATCTATTTTACAACTGCCGGGTTGCTAAAAATCTTTATATCTTTGTTTACACGTAGATATCAATGCAGCAACCCCGACATGTATTGATAAAATGGGGTCAATGGGACTTGGTAAGATATCAAAGCATGTAGTTGATCGCAGACGACAAGCAAGATGACTTCAGATTGCGAAGATCTGAAAGCATAGGTACACATACTCGCATGTTATCTTTATCTAGATATGAAATATGAAATATGTTCTTATTGTACTTCTTGCGCATCTTCCAAGACTACAATGCGTATCTCAAGGTCGGACGTACGACTGTTGTAGCATATATTGAATCCAACAAATCTTTAGAGTAAAGCTCCATTTTTCTGCCCCTAAATACTACAGCTTTTGTGTCACTAAAAGCACCTCTCCCCAGTGAGCAGTTTCCGTGATGGTTTTCGACAAAGCCTAAGAGGTACGGGTGCAGTGCTTTTACTCAACTTTATGGATGACAGCATCAATGACTTCCTAAACTGAACCTATTCCCCTATCAGTGCCCCAGCTTACTTACTAACTTAGGTGACGCTACAGTTCGGGGTTAACCTGGGCCTCAACTAACAAACTTCGCTTAGCTAACTGGATCAAAATCTTATGTAGAATTTTCCTCTCAAGACGACCAGGGATATCTTAATGCACTTTCGATGGAGTTCATGCTTCAGCGCCATAAAGTATGACTGCGATGATCAAGGTCTTGTTTTATATATAGGGTTTTCCAATAAGGACTTGACAACTTTTTTTTTCAATAAAACGCAAACCATTTGAGATATTTCAAAAACTTTATTATCGGCTTGAAGTACAGTCAAAACATTTATGAATGGAACTCGACTTCGTTCATATGGCCACCGCGGGCACGTTTGCAGCGGTCGATTCATTGGACCCAATTCTCATAGACTCGGCCACACATTTCGGCCGAAACGGCCGCTATTTCGCGTTCAATATTGGCTCTGAGCTCTTCCAACGTCTTCGGCGTGTTGGCATAAATCAACGACTTAACGTAGACTCACAGAAAATAGTCAAGCGGCGTTAAATCGCACGAACGAGGCGGCCAATCGACTAGCCTATTTCTTGAGATAACACGCTCACCATACTTACTCTTCAATAAATCGATTGTAGCGTGCGCTGAGTGGCTTGTGGCATCATCCCGTTGAAACCACATGTCGTCCAAGTCCATATCTTCCAATTCGGGCCAAAAATAATCGGTGATCATGGCGCGATAACGCTGCCCATTCACAGTAACGTGACGATCGTTATCGTCGACGAAAAAATATGGCCCAATAACGCCGCCGGCAATCAAACCGCACCAAACAGCTATTTTTTGCGGATGAAGTGGTGATTCATGAAGCACATGTGGACTTTCACCCGACCAATAACTCATATTTTGCTTATTGACGAACCCATTGAGCCAAAAATGAGCTTTGTCACTGAAGATGATTTTGCGATGAAATTCATCATCTTGGCGCATCTCCCGAACCCAATCGGAGAACGTACGTCGCTTCAAATGGTCCATCGGCTTCAATTCTTGAGTCAGCTTGATCTTGTATGATCAAGATCCTTACGCAAAATACGCCATAATGTGGTCTGAGCGATGCCCAATTCTTGAGAACGCCGTAGAATTGACTGATTTGGGTCATTTGCTACGGACGCCTGAATGGCAGCGATATTTTCGACACTTCGACCAACCTGTTGTCTCACTGACACGGCAACATCACGCAACGAATAGGTAGACTCAAATTTTTGCACTAAACTTGTTATTGCCTGTCTACTAGGGCGAGAATTATGACCGAAAATTGGAGTTAACGCTCTTAAAGTTGCAGTCACCGACTCCGAATTTCGGTAGAAAATTTTTATAATTTGCAGACGTTGCTCATTCGTGTACTTTAACATGAGTTTACTGAATAAATTGACAGTGATAGTTTGATGATTAGTGAAAGAGTGCGTTCACAAATTAAATTCAAAGCTGTCAAGTACCTATTGGAAAACCCATTACCACCTTGAGCAAAATGATCCCGGAATAACCACCGTGTGGCACTCCCATTATTCCGATTTGAGTTCTGTTTTTTTTGGTAAGATGGTAAATCTGTCGTTGACATTCCCTCTAAATCTTAACATGACATTTGCAAAAGTTACGTAGCCAAGAGTACATCTATCTCTGTGTGTGTTGGCGATTTTTTACAATTTTAGAAATGGATTTAAATTTGCAACAACGAACTTGTATTAAATTTTGCGTAAAAAACGGATTTAATGGTGCGCGAACGTTGGAAATGTTGGAAAAGTGTTTCGGCAACGATCCTCTAAAGAAAACGGTCGTTTATCAGTGGCACGAGCGTTCAAAAGTGGTCGTGAGTCAATCGAAGATGATGAACGCAGTGGCAGACCATCAACATCGAAAACCGACGAAAAAATTGATGGAGTAAAAGAAATGTTGCTTAATAACCGCAAAGTAACCATCAGAGAGATAGCGGAGACTTGAACATTGCCTATGGATCCGTCCAAGACATTTTGGTTAATGGTTTGGGTTTCCGTCATGTAGCAGCAAAGTTGGTGCCAAAAGACCTCAATTTCACGCAAAAAAGAGACCATGTTGACGTCGCAAAAGAGATGATTTGCGATGCTGAATCCGATCCCACATTCATCAAAAGGATCATTACTGGAGACGAGACGTGGGTTTATGAGTACGATACGCAATCCAGACATAAGGCAAGTGAATAGCGTTCACCAAATGAGCCGAGACAAAAAAAAACACGTCGTTTTCCGTCAAAAAAGAAGGCAATTCTCACGGTTTTCATGGATTACAACGGTTTAGTGCATCATGAATTTTTGCCAGAAGGCCACACAGTAAACAAAGAGTATTATTTGGGCGTTATGAGACGTTCGCTGAAAGAGACCAGAATTGTGGGCAGAAAACTCGTGGATTTTGCACCATGGGAACGCACCGTCACACAGTGCCATCATTATTCGTAATCTTTTTGACGAAAACTGCAACAAATACCATCCAACAGCCACCGAATTCACCTGATTTGACTTTGGATCAAGCGCTGGCATAAGTGTGCAGTCGATGGGGACTACTTTGAAAGGGGCAATATAGATTTAGATGAATAAACTTGTATTTTTAATTTTCTGAATACATTCCGGGATTTTTTGATCAAGGTGGTAGTGTATCTTTAGCTTTTTGAAATTGGGGCTTACTATATAGACATAGTCGTCAACTAACGTTTCCGCCTTCCCACGTGGTTCATTTTCGATGCTCAAATCTCCCGAATGGAACTTTCCAAACCAACGTCGTATAGTGCGTTCGTTTAACGCTACATCCTCAAATGTGCCATTAATGTTTTCCATTGCCAGTGACGCATTATGTCTCATTTTAAATTCGTAAAGGAAAAGGGTTCGAATTTGAACTGCCAACAGCATGGTAAATAATTCCTAGGAAAAAAATAACGGTACTTGTAACGAACCCTAAAATTCTCACACGTCAAGCACGCGTACCACTTTATTTTATAAAAAAAGAAAACTCTACATTCTGGCACAGATGTTCACTCGAGAGCTTCTTATTTCCAACTGAGCGAAAATTGGACATGCATGTGGTACAAGCTTTAAACGATCGCTGTACGGAGGCAAGTTATATCGTAGATATCTGACCAAGGTGGACTCCGTACTATAAATCGAACGAATCTGAGTTATATAGCTTCAATTCGCCTGGAGTGGCTTTCGTAGAAAGGGGGCCAAACTTGGGTAGCATATTCCAGTATGGGCCTAACGAATGTAAGATAAAGAGATTTAGTGACGTAAGGGTTAGAGAACTCCTTGGACCTTAATAAATTCCAGTGAAGAATTAGCTTTGTTAATAATATTATCAATATGCGCCCGAAAATTAAGCACCTAAATCGCGAAATAAGATGACAGAGGGTATTAATTTATTGCCGATGAAATAGGACCTTGGTGGCACACATTTACGTGAATAAGTTATAGTTTGGCATTCGCTAACATTAAGCTCCAAACAATTTTTTTCGCACCAGGTTAACAAGCTATTCACAAGATGTGCTCATAGATCTTCATATCATCGATAGAAATGCGGGATTCCTTGATAATGATTGCTTGCTAATATAAATATCAGAGGACTGAGGTGACTTCCTTGAGGTACACCAGATGTAGCTACAATGGAATCAGAAACAGAAGATCTAAAAAGAACATTATATCGGTGATTTGTCAAACATAAGATTTGATCTACAAGATGAACGCAGATTGGAACCCGAGAGTTTTAAACTTTAGAAGGATTATTTCGTGCGCGAATTTTATGGAGGGCTTTGCTAAAATTGGTAGCAATTACATCGATTTCGTTTCAGTTTTTTTTTCAGTTTTAAAGCATGTTACTCTCTTAATCATTAACTCTTACATAATAACATAAAATGCTTAAATGCTAGCTTAAAATTACTTATCAGTCTTATACTAACTTGCTGGCCCCACACAGGCGCTCTAAGTTACTCTAAATTCATATAACTATGTATTTCGACTTTATTTACATTTTACTTATATCTATTTATTTTGAATACTTAAGGCTAAGAAAAAATATTTGTGAAGAAAAAACTTAGCATATGGACTTTTTTTTATTTTTTTATAAAAACTTAGTATCTAACTTAAAATAAACCTTAGCCTACCTAACCTAAATGCACAATACACACATAAACACACATAGACATTATACACAATCATATACATATATCAGTATACACCTTTGTATACACTGATATATGTGTATGTTTCTTAAATGCTAACCTAAACCTATGCAAGCTGGCCATCGCTATTCACAGAGCAAATAGATTGGTCAGCTCTGGCTCATTAGTGAGGCTGGTCCGTAATTGAGGGAAACGACGATGAAACATCTTCTCCATCATTCAACCACCAGAAATGCTGGCGCTGCCGAACGACGTCCCTCTCATCGCGATTCCCCACCGCCCTACTGAACCTAAGACGATCCACACTGCCATGTGCGACGTCTCTGCTGTAGTTGAGTCGCCTGTCCCCAGCTGTCCGACCGACATGGATCAACCCTATCTGATATAGGTAGAGGAATGCTTCCGGTGGAACGAAGCCGTCAGAGCGCACACTCTCGTGGTAAAGGTAATTGGGGTAGTAAGCCCCAGATATCAGGTTATTCGTCGAAGTCATTGCTCTTGCAATGTGCCTTCGAGTCAGCTTAATTACGAAATTGTCCACTCGTATTAGGTTCGCCCTGTTGTAAAGGACCTCATTAGGATAAAATTTCTTGTACTCCGACTGTGGTGTTCTGTACAAGCGAAGACAAGTCCTAAGACAAGCCCTCTCAAATACCCGAATCTTTTCCATTGCTCGTACATTGAACCACACGGGACAACCAAATACCAGCATGGGTCTGATAAGGGTCATGTAGCAGATTATCTTTACCCTCGCATCGAGTTGGCTGCTATAAAACAGTCTCTTTGTGAGGGCAAAAGCACCTGTAGCTCTGGCCAGAGCAGCATCTACATATTTGTCAAAATAGAGAAACTGATCTAGCCAAGGTATCTGACTACATTTCGACAGGCAAGAGGCTGTCCGTGCTGTCCAATGATTGACTTTCGTCAATTTTTTCTGGTATCCCTAGAGGCTCCAGACAAAGGCGTCCTAAAGAGAATCGTTTCCGACTTCTGAAAGTTGATTTTCAACTTCCAGTCACGCTGCAAGAGAGCATTAATGACCTCGATATTTGGACCTGTTCTGTACGCTATCAAATCGTCTGCGTACGCAATAGTATGGGGAAGTGAACCTATCAAGTCGCTTGTATAAATGCTGAATAGGATCGGCGAATTGACCGCGCCTTGCTGAAGACCATTTTTAATTTGAAATATTCCAACAAAAGTCACATCATCATTTCTCACGGTGAACTGTCTGTTGGTTAGCATACTATAAAGAATGTACAAGAGTGGTTTACCGATCTCCAGCCTAGTCAGCTTATAGAAAAGACCCTCTAACCATACGGTGTCGAAGGCCTTCTCCAAGTCAACAAGGCAGGCACCAGTGCACTGTTTCTTGCCTTTGTTCCATTGGATATCGGACACCAGTTTAGACGCGACATGTGAGATATCATGTCCCGCCTTAAAACCGAATTGATTATCCGGAACTATATGTTTGTCCTCAACCCACCTAGTCAGAGCTCTATTGATTACTCTTTCAAAAACCTTGCTGATATTCGGAAGGAGACTTATCGACCGGAGATTCGCCGGATTGGATATATATTTCCCCTTTTTGGGGATAGGTTGAACCACCGCCGTTTTCCAATGCGCTGGATAATGTGCATTATTTAACAGGGTGGTGTAAATGTCCACCACTTCTAGAGGAAGATGTCGAAGCACGATGTTCAGAATACCATCGGTCCCCACTGATTTCTTAGCCCTGATTGTGTCGAAGATCTCACGGAGTTCTTCCTTCGGAATGAACGGGGGTAGGTCACTCTCTCTGGTCATGACATTATTTGCCATATTTTCGTCGCTGAACCGGGTGAAACCAGAGCCCTCGGATCGCCAGTTCCCTATTTCATTTCGAATGGAGAAGTCGTGCCCCAAGACGCGACTGTCCAGGTTATAATTAGGGCCAATGGTATCAGTGGCCTTGTATACTTCCTGAAAAGTCGCCCATATGGCCTCGACCTTCTCCTGTGGATCCTCGATCACAAAGAAGTTGTCATCATCAGCGGCCTCATTTGGATCAATACCTGCTATTGTCAGTAACCGTTCGTTGTCTGTTGTCCGGGCTATTTTAAGACACTGAAGGTCGTTTTGATTTTTTCTCCGAAATAGTTTATTTATTTGCGGAAACATATTCGGGTTGCTGGTGTTTACAGCCCGAACCTTGTTGTTCCAATACAAACTTACAGAAATTCTGTAATTCTCTTTTATTAGCGTTTGAATATTTTTAATCGACGACTTCAGTGTCCTAATCTCCGGGTCTTGTCGGTCAGTTAACTGTCTGTACAAGTTTTTAAGTCTTGTCAGAAGTCTACTTTTCTGTCGGTGCAGAACGTCAATAGTAGGATTGCGGAACAGGTCTTCGGTAGTCGTACGTCGATACCGCGGTATTGTAGTGTCCATAGTTTGTTTAATTGTCTCGTCCATTTGTTTTAGGTAATTGTCGATCTCCTCGTTTGACAAATTCCTATTGGACGGTGGGGAGCGTCCGGAGAGCGCTCTAGTCAAGGTTGCGGAGAAGCGTGTCCATCGAGCCTTACTGTAGTTGTAAGAATATCTTTGGACAAACTCCTCCAATTCCGCAATTTCGTTGGGAACTGTAATTTCGGTGCTAAAACCGCAATGGTCGCTGTCATACACGACTGTGCGCAGACAGTTTAATGTTTGTAAATTCGTACCTGTCAGTCGTATACGTTCGTCGTACAGCAGTAGATCCAAATAAGACCCGCCTCTGGGAAACGACGGGTTATCTGTCGCTTTAAGATCGAGTCTGTACATGACATCGTGCTGACCCCACCAATCGAGTAGTAGGTTCCCTCTAGTATTTGGCAAATTATTTCCCCAATCTCTATGTCTAGCGTTGAAATCCCCGCCGATTATAAAATAATTCTCCCCCGATTCCAGTCTCAGAAGTCGAAAAAGCGTGTCGAGCTCTGTAATGAATAGGGTGGATTGTGAAGCCTCAGGTGCATAAACAGAGGCCAAGTACAGCCACTTTCCACTGCGGAGCGGAATGTAAATGCCTCCAACACCTGGAACCTGCGCAACACTCCCTTGTACACTCTGTGAAATTTTATACCTTCTTTAATGAAGATCGCGACACCACCTCCACGTTTGGATCTGGGCCGGTTGCTTCTTCTAATAATATAATTATTGTACTCCAGTTTGTGCTCATCGGTTAGCTTGGTTTCGCTAGCGAAAAGCACATCAGGAGTTTGGTCTTGTAGCAATTTAAACATCGCGACTCTTCGGTCGATCCTAATCAGTGAATTAACATTCACCGCAAGGACCTTCAAAGTTTACTCCACCACGTGCGTACCCTTTACGACATGTGTTGCGTTAGGCCCGGCAGCAGCGCGTAGATCTGGTCCACCCGCTTGGCCTGTTCCTGTACCTGCTGTTGCAGTTGAGCCATCTGCCTTTGGATTACTAGCAAGATGGCCAGCATGTTGGGTGCAGATTCCGTTGTTCTCGGTATTGGGGCTGAGAAGCAACAGTTGCTTGCTGTATCGCCTCCCTACCTGACGCCATTTGGGCGTAGGAAATTTGGGACGTGACGGCTGGTGTTTGAAATCTAACAGGTGTACGTTTGACCTCCACCTTCTGCTGCCGAGACAATTTTGCTTTTTTAATATCGGTGAACTTAGGACAACCCCGATAGTTTGCGGTGTGTCCCACGTTTCCACATAACACGCACGAGAGCTGCGACCTATCGGATGCTCCGTCAACACCCAGAGCATACTCCTCGGAACTGTGGTTCTTAGCGCACTTCACGCATCGAGGCTACATTTGGCAGTTCGACACGGCGTGCCCGAACCTCTGGCAGAGAACGCATTGTATAATGCCTTCGCTCCTTTTTAGTTTTTCCCAGTGAACCACCTGGTAGTCTAGGACATTGATACTCCTTAGACTATCCAGATGGCTTTCGGGACGGAGCTGCACCAGGAAGAACGGCAGACTCTGCTTCTCCCGCCTGGCTCTAGCTGTGGTAAATGGCTTTACCCCCACAAACTTGAGTCCTTCGCACTCCTTCTCTTTGAGCAGTGCCAGGATCTCCTCAGGATGAGAAGACGGTTCCAACCCCTTCAGCAGCATCGATTGCCGCTTTTCACACTTCGATGTGAATGAGTAGTGCTCCGTCGTCGTTTCTTTTAGGAGCTCTTTCACTTTCGCGTAGCCCTCCACTGTATTAGAGTGGATGGCATGGCGATTGTTCCCCAATCTCATAATTTTAAAATTATTACCAATGACCAACTTACACAGGTCCTTGGTTGCATTTAGCTCTAATTTATAGGTGTTGATAGGAGGCACCTTCTCCTTCTGCTGCTGCTGCTGCTGTTTTTGCTGTTGCCGTTTTGGTGGCTGCTGTTGTTTTTGCTGTTGTTGTGGGTACTCTTGTTGGTGTTGTTGTTGGGTCTGCTTTTGAGCAAGCTATGTCTGCTGTTGTTGCTCGGATTGCTCTTGCTCTTCCCTCGTCCTTCTTACCATTTGCTTTTCTTTTAAGGCCAGTACTCTTTGTTGTAGCATTTTGATGCTGCTACTTATGGCCTTCATTTCTTCCTCTTCATCTTTCGATTCGGTCGGTGCCAATGAAGCGAAGTTGTTCCCTTCCTCACTCCACCAAGCGGTTTTACAGTGGAAGTTGGTAAGTTAGAAGCTGGCCTTAGCTTCCTCCTTCTCTTCGTCTTTGGTTATGTCTCTATTGGTGTTTGGCTGGAATCACTTGATGCCTCGCCTGCTTTGTGAGCTGATCCCGCTATTGGCATAGCGGACCGCTCTCCACAATCCATAGCGTGATGTTGTAGTCAACAACACTAGTATCACTTAAATTACTTTGTTTTATTTAATTAAAAAAAAACAAAAACGAAAACAATGTCTGTCCGACTCGGAATCGAACTCACCACCTTTGTCGCCTTATGCGCATACACTGCCACTATGCTAATTAGAGCCTATGTACGACTAGCTTCTGTCAAATGTCTTACTTAATCAAATTACTTCTCAATTACAAGTTGAAATACGTCTAATCTCCGCGGAGGTCTATGAATCACTTCCTTGTAATAACCTTTTTAATCTCAGTTCTCCAGAGGACTTCCTCTACGCTACTCACTAAATTAGATTCTTGTTTTTCTATTTATTTTGTTCACTGGTTACAGAAACATAAATAGTAATATTCTCACTAGGCTCCAAACCATGCAATTGTGTTCACATTACATTTGAAATGATTTTGTTATCATAGCTTATCAAAAGCCATACATACATATCTATCTGTCAAGTGTAGCACGGCAAAAAATAATCAAGTAAATCCCTTTCAATATATTATTTAAAGAATTAACAATAACAATTAAAAAAAATGAGTAATTCTTTCTTAAATCAACTGATAAATCCCTTAAATGAATGTAAACAAACTTGACACCAAATTTTTCTGTCAACTTTGTTAATTCTGTTTGTTTTAGTTATTGGAAAACTGGCATAATCTGTTATAAAATGTAATTTCTATCGCAGTTTTGTGGAAATTGCGCAATTTGGGAGATAATTTCTGAGGTACAACGTCTTATAAGATAGTAAAGACTTTTTTATTTGATTTTAACGTGAGAGCAAAACATAGATTACAGAATTTAATGAATAACGCTTATCAATCGGACATTTTTGAGATATGGCAATACCGATGTAGATACGTCAAATCTAACCTCGGCACCGTAAGGTTTGACGTTTTTAGTGGTACACATGCTCAGAATGTGTTGTCATACGAGTGCTGTTTGTGTTTTTAACAGAAACTTGAAAAATTCATCTCAGCCAAATAATTGAATTAAATGATGAGCATTCCCATGCGATGATATTTTATGATTTTCAACGTGTGCGGACTAAATAGCTTCGACTTTGATGATGAAGCACCATTCTGAGCCACTGTATTTCGGTTGTTTTCCGAATTCAATCGTGGTCGTCGTTCGCTCCAGGACGAATTTCGTTAAGGTCCTTCAAAATCGATTGTTCTGCCAGAAAACATCTATATTGTGCCGGAACTGCTTGGGCATTAAATCTGCTTGCATACATTTAATATTGCACGAAAAAAAATTGCATGTGAAAAAAATTCGATCGGAATTCAAAAGACGTCTATAAGATTGTGACGGGCCATAAATCATGAATCTATGAGGATGCCGTGACATAAGGTTAAGCGACATAAGGTCAAGTTTCCCAATCAGGCGGTTCAGCGTTCCCCGAAACACATTCTTTTTTTCAAGCAACTAAAATCACATCAGATGAATGGTAGCTTGGAATACAACAAGTTAATTTACACTTGTAATTCTAATTTAGTTTTCCCATTAAACGTTGGATGCCACTCATGGAGTGAAATTGCCACTGAACCCAAAATTCTTTCTCTATTTCCGAAAAACTTAACACGTGCTCCGGCATTAACACTCTCGTGAGTGTTATTGTTTTTTCTTTTTAAAAGAAAGAAATGCAAATGTTCAAATCCTAGTAGTCTTCAGTGGCGCTAATCTGAAAGCCATTACAATAAGTTCAGTATTCATTTTTAGACTACGTCATTGTTGGGCATAGCCTGGGTAATTAGTGTTTTATGTGAACTCCTGTCTGTAAAAGATTTAAGTTCACGGGGTGCCCATACATCCGTGGGAGCAAGGATACGCCGGAACTGTGTTGGAGGCACGAGTTCCACACTTGGTATGAGTCGAGGCCGATCTAAAATCTCTTGCTGGTCTTAGGGTCATAGCACTCAGTACTTATTCCAACTCTACATTGGGTCTAAATCAACTGGAGGACCCTTTCCGGGATTTTGAATTTAAACCACAGCCAACAGCTTGTGGTTGTTCAAATCGTAGCGACGTTCAGAGGCTTTAAGTTCAAAAAACCGTACTTTGAGCTGCCCCCGCTTTTTACTAGACAACGCAATTGATGGAAGATGCCTTGATAATTGGGCGCCGGCTCAATCCTGGGTTGCAATGGAATCATGGCGAATGAAATCACCGATTAACTTGCTAGGCATGGCTGAGAGGAGGGTTTTTCAGGATCCCAATCATTCTGATTGTCTCGGTTAGGGCTTTCATTGACAGTTGGATTTCATATGATCATAACTGTACATAGCATGACTACCCAGGTTGCCATCAGACGAAACAAATGCTTCCCGACCTATCTAGATCTGCATACTGGCTGTGTGACGAGCCCATGTGCTTTTGCTATGCATCTCCATAAGTGTGCTGGTCATAAATAACGCAAACTCTTGTTGACGCTTGCTGTGAGAGTGATGGCGGCACCGCGTTGCACTGTCTCCGCAATCCATAAGCAAGTTGTAGAGCTTAGGAAAGGAATGAATCACGATATTTCACAGTACGTCCGCAAGTGGGCTTGAGGGTATACTGGTGAGCATTCATAGCGAGACGGGTGTTACGGTTAAAAGTTATAATTGGTCAAATGTTACAGGCCATTTCTATGGAACACTGGTGGTGGAAATAGCGATACAACAAGGTTAGACAGGAGACTTTACATCAGCGTTCGAGGGTTTCGAGTGAATGTGAAATATTGTCATCACCCATGAGTTTTATAGCGCGGTTTTGGATCTACCAAGTGAGCACCTCACCAGATGTGAGTATTGTACTCCAATTTCTGGCGGATAAACGTCTTATATATTGAGGCATATCAGAGGGGGTGAAATATTTCGTACATCGCTTAAGGAAATCTTCGTAGCATTTTTGGCGACATTAAATATGTGGTCATTCCAACGTACGAGGGGCGTTCAACATATTCTCGGTATCGGGGTAGATGTGTAGTGAGAACGCGGACGGTGTTATGGATCGAATTGTTACTGGGGACGAAACATGGGACCACCACTATGACCCTGAAAGCAAACAAGAGTCCATGCAGTGGCATAAAAAAGGAACAGACCCCCCCGAAGAAGTTCAAAGTCACTCCGTCTGCCGGGAAGCTCATGGCCACAGTTTTTTGGGACTCAAAGGGAATCTTGCTCATTGAGTACAAAAAAAAAGGTGAAACCATCAACGCCACATCCTATGCTTCCACTTTGCATAATTTGCGGGAGGAAATTAAAAAGAAAAGACGGGGTAAACTCGCAGCGGGTGTGTTGCTTCTTCATGACAACGCTCCTGTTCACACGGCGCGAGTTTCCAAGGCTGCTGCGCGAGATTGTGGTTTCGAAGAAATCCAACATCCACCCTATAGTCCAGACCTTGCCCCTAGTGATTATTTCCTGTTTCCGGATTTGAAAAAATGTCTTCGTGGAAAAAGATTTTCGGATGATGAAGAACTCAAGTCGGCAATAAATGGGTATTTTGCAGAGAAAGAGGATATTTATTTTTTTGAGGGTTTAAAAAAGCTTATCTCAAGATGTAGCAAATGCATTGATGTTAGGGGAGATTATATTGAAAAATAAAAACAATTTAAATTTAATTCGCATTTTCCTTCATATCGATACCGAGAATATATTGAACGCCCCTCGTAAGTTGTCAATGACACGCATACCGAGTTAGGAAAGTTTTTCAGTTTCGACGATGCAAATGCCATGGCTAATGAAGGAATATATTGGATACGAAATAGGGCACAAGAGATCGTTGATGAAAATTGAAAAGAGTGTCGGAGACAGAACGAAGCCTTGGGGCACACCAGCATATATTTTGCGAATATCAGACTTGAAACCATCCAAGACAACTTGAATTGAACGTTCCGAAAGGTAATTTCTAATCTATTGAAGAAGAGAGTCATCGATCCCAATAGCACGCTTTTTCGGCAAAAAGAGCCTGATGCCAAACTCTGGCAATTGCCTTCGAAATATCAAGTGCAACTATCTTGCTTTCATCACTTTTATGTACGCTTTGGTTTCACTTTTCGATGAGACATGCCATCAAATCACCAGTGGACCTGTTGCTACGAAAACCATATTGCCGGTCAGTGAAAAGTTTTCGTGTTTCGAGATATTTCATGATCTGACGGTTTATCAGCGTTTCCATGACCTTAGGGAGAAGGGTCGTAAGTGCAATGGGTCTGTAGGAGGAGGGAGAGGAAGATTCGCCTTTTTTAGGGACACGCTGCTTTCCATCTGCTCAGAAAGAGTCCTAAAGAGTAGGACTGATCAAAAAGCTTACGCAGTGGTTTTGCCAGCGAGGAAGAACACCTCTTCAGAAGAAGGGAAGCTATACCATCTGGACCTGCGGATTTGTCAATGTTAAGATCTTTAAATGCCCTTGCTACTACGCAAGTGCGAAAGTGGATTCGTCCCATTGAAGATACTTAAGTGTAGGCAGGGACAAAGCACAATCTGGATGTTTTGAACTGGCCGCGAAGTGTGCAACAAGTTGATTGGCTTTGCCCATAGAGCTGACAGGTGGAATGTCGGTGTAAATGAGCGTTGGGATGGAGGATGAGGCAGAATATTTTTGACGAACTACCAAAAATTGTTTACTACCTTTGAGACATCGTAGTGTTTTTTGCCTCAATTTTTGGTCGTATTGAAATTTCACATGCTTGAGAAAAGCGTTGCAGTCATTCTTGGCTCGTTTGAATTTTTTTACAGTTTTCCTCTGTCGGGTTGTTCTTATAGGACCGAAAAAACATTTCTCTAATCCTGACAGCCTCTTTACACCTCAGTTCAGTAAAAGGAACATATAAGGAGTACGATGGACTAGTTATTTGGCTGAGTGCTCTCTTCCGACACAAAAAATATAGACTCTTTAGTGAGCATAATGATAGCGCATCCAGAGTATCCCTTGGCTTTCTCCAGATCCTTTTTGGTTGGTTATTAGCTATTGTATTTCCAACACAGTATTTTTATCAGAGGATGCGCGCGTTATTCGGGTTCGTGATCTTGGAAGATTAGCTGTCTAATCCCTAGTGACAGGCTCCAGTTCTGTTTCTGGTCAGATCTATATGGATTTTTGCTAGAGAATGTTTTTGGATCGTGTTTAACATCTCTTTCGGTATACATACGAGTATATGTACTGCAATCTCTGCTGTATGCAAAGAGGACATAGTTTTTATTGAGAGCAGTTGTGGGTACATACTGCCCCAGGATGAGATGAATGAAAATGTTTGTTAAGTTAATCTTATGTGTAGCATCTCAGTCAAAGGTACATCCAGCAGACTTTATATTTTTTTGCTACAAGTCTACATCGACTGTGCGAACACAAGTAATTCAGAAACGCACAAGTTTCATATTGTAGTTTGCAATTGCAATCGTAAATTCTGCATATTTTTTGAAGACTAATCCTCCGTCAGTTGTTGTATAATAAAGTTGTTCGTGAGTTAAGTTCTTTTGTTTTTAATTCACATTTTTGCTCAACTACCCAACAATCCTGTTTTCTAGATTCTTCTGAAAGCAAACTGCTCAATACGTTGCACGGATTAGAATATGAACAAATTATTTGAAGAACAATTAATCAGAAAATGTCAAAGTTCTCTTGAAAGTCTTTAGATAAGAGAGCTGCTTATTTGTTGGGTTAACATTAGCCGTGCTTTTTTTTGCACATCCGCTATCCGCTAAAAAAATAATTTGGGCGTAAATTATAACAATAAAATCAGCTCTATCTACTTAGCGGATATATAGTAAAACAATGCTTCCAAACTCTAGTCTCTTAGATTGCGATGAACTTCCAAATGAATTTTCAGAAATGTCAAAAAAAATTTCCGAAACAAATTAAATTGGTTCACCAACCGACAGATGAGCTGCCATTAACAGTCATAGATATGTCTGTGCTACCAAGTTTTTATGATGAACTGTTAAACGGAGTTGAGTCGGTTTTTTGTGACATTTGCTAACCATGCGTGTTAAAAAAAACACTGCTAGGTACTACTAGATGTCAAGCCGTCAAGGTTACACATTCCGAACTTACTCGTACTAGCATGGCACTAGAAATCTAATTTAATTAATTTTATTCAGCATTCATACTTTTATAGTACTACTAGTGCGGTTAATTACTGATCATATAAAGTGAATCATTTGACTGAGGGGCTGAGTATCTTTATGGTTAGCCTCTAAGTCGTTATCTGGAAAATCAAAGAGATACAGCTATCGTTGGCTTTTAGCTTCAATCAGGAGTTTTATCAAAGTTATTCCAATAAAAGATATTTATGATACAATGCCATTAAAAGATTCAAATTGCACCGGAGGGCACTAAACGTATTCTATCTCGAAAAACCTGTCTGTTTTTATAATCAAGTGTTGAAAACAATTCACATTCCCGCATCTATAAAAAAAATGTAGATGAAGTCGAGAAGTTAAGGAAGAGACAAGTGGAAAAAGGGCCTATATGACATTAGACATGTTTTGAGATAATCGCAGTTTAAGTTTTTCTAATTGTTTTTTTTTTCTTATCAGAAATTTCATTCTTTGAAGACACCCTGTCAATAACAATAACTAGTTCTACTGCGATTGAGATTGTTTTTTTGTCGGTTGATATCAACTTTACAAAAAGGAGAATTCTCGTCCAGTGAGGTTTTATACAAGTAACTTCCACTTTTATAACAAAAAACCGACAAGAAGTATTAGATATTACTCTTGTCTCCGACAGCATCACCCAAAGGCTAACAAACTGGATGGTATCGTCTGAACACTCCTTTTCAGACCATAGATACATCCAATTCAGTCTGAGTGATGCTCCCCCCAGCCAACCAGCTTTCCGGAACTACCGGAAAACTGATTGGTCAAAATACAGAGGAATACTGTCAAAAACGTTATCCTCTGAACTATCAAGTCCCCCGCGTGACACCAATGAGCTTGACATGAAAGTCAGGGAATTTACTCTGGCTCTCAATCAGGCTATGGCCGCTTCCTGCCCTCTTATTCAACCAAGAGGCAAGAAAAAGCCACATTGGTGGACATCGGCACTGGGACTGCTAAGAAACGCCTGCAGAAAACTTTTCAACGCAGCAAAAAGTACAAGAAAAGTGACCGACTGGGACTCATATAAAGAATCCCTCAAATTATACAAAAAAGAACTGAGGAAGGCAAAGCGACAATCCTGGAGGTCATTCTGCGACAAAATCACAGAAACCTCTGAGGCTTCGCGGCTAAGAAAAATCCTCTCCACAAATCCTAGGATGCCCAGCTATTTGAAGAAAACCGATGGCTCTTGGACAACCTCAAGTGATGAATCACTCAACCTGCTTCTGGACACCCACTTTCCAGGTAGCTCCCAACTCGCGGCCAGTAGCAGCCCAAACAGGCCTACTGCAACCGTGACCAAAATTCATGGTCTAATTACGAGAGACAAACTGCTCTGGGCGCTGCATGGCTTCAAACCATACAAGTCTGCTGGTCCAGACGGTATTATACCTGCCGAGCTACAGAGGTCCTCAGATATTATTCTACCAGTGTTGGAAAATATTATGAGGAGCTGTGTAGAACTTATCCACATTCCACTGTTATGGAGAGAAGTCAATGTAGTATTCATTCCCAAAGCTGGAAAATGTTCTCATGTAGTCCCAAAGGACCTCAGACCTATAAGTCTATCATCATTCCTTCTGAAAACTTTAGAACGACTGACTGATATCCATATTCGAGCTAAAGTTGATCCAAGACTTCTGTCTACGGCTCAACATGCCTACTGTAAAGGAAAGTCGGTGGAAACGGCTTTGCACTCTCTGACTAGCCACATCGAACGATCCCTACAATATAAGGAGTACACAATGGTTGCTTTCCTAGACATAGAGGGCGCCTTTAACAACGTCAACACATCCGCAATCACGACTGCGCTGTCAACTCTGCAGGTAGACGACTCACTTGGGGAGTTGATAAGTCTCATGCTACATAGCTGGATAATCAACTCCAAAGAGCGTGGTGACTCTACTAAAAAATTTGTCAGCAGAGGTACGCCGCAAGGTCCTTTCAATTCTTCTCTGGAACTCAGTGGTCAATAAACTGCTGATATACCGGAAACAGGTGGTACCAGGTTAGTTGCCAATGTGGATAACGTTGCTATAGCCGTCTCAGGCAAGCATCTCAATACCATTAAAGAACTCCTTCAAGTAAATCTCAATAGATTAACCCGCTGGGCAGATCGCTGTGGATTGGGAATATACCCCCATAAAACCGATATTGTCCTCTTTTCCAGGAAATATAAAATTCCAATCATAGACCCTCCTTCAATAAACGGTACCAGTTTAGTTTTCTCCGATACAGCAAAATATCTGGGTCTCATTTTTGACAGGAAACTAAACTGGAAACTTAACATTCAAGAAAGAGTCAATAAAGCTACAAAAGCTTTATTCTCTTGAAAGAAAGCCATTGGGAACAAATGGGGCCTTCAACTTCGCATAACCCACTGGCTATACATCTCGGTCATAAGACCGATACTTACTTACGGGGTGGTTGTCTGGTGGACGGCCTTGGAAAATGCAGTCAACCGCATTAAATTAAGCAGAGTCCAAAGAACAGCATGTCTATGCACAAGCGGAGCCTTGCGGTCTACCCCCTCTGCGGCATTAGATATTCTGCTTCACTTGACACCCCTCGACATTTTTAGCAAGCAAGTAGCTGCGACTGCAGCTATTCGCCTTAAAGCGACTAAACAGTGAACAAATAATTCATTTGGCCACGCCAACATTCTTAATACATTAGGAATCCTCACAGAGAACACCGATTACACCATACCTGAACTTTGGTTTGACAAAAACTTCCATGTAAGCTTCCCCTCTAGATCATTCTGGGAGGAGGATGCTTTCATGGAGGACAAGTCAATCCATCTCTACACAGATGGATCTAAAACCGACAGCGGAGTTGGTGGCGGTGTTTTCTCAGATAAGCTAAATCTAAGCCTCTCTTTCCGCCTTCCAAATCACTGTAGCGTGTTCCAGGCGGAAATTTTGGCGATTAAAGAAGCTCTGTCCTGGCTGAAGAAAAACGTGATATCTGCAAAGGATATCCGCATATTTTCGGATAGTCAGGCCGCCATCAAGTCCCTGGACTCGGTCTCATTGTGTTCTAAAACTGCCCTTGAATGCCGATCATCTCTCATGGAGATGGCAGAGCAGTTCAACATTCACCTCTGTTGGGTGACGGGCCACAGAGACATTCCAGGGAACTGCAGAGCCGATGAACTCGCCAAAATTGGAACCACTCTACCTATCCTACCGGACAAAGGTAGTATAGGTATACCAATCGCTACGTGCAAACTAACACTAAAGCTAGATGTCAATAAAAGAACGGACCTTAGGTGGACTGCTGGACAAACATGTCTAGCGACCAAACAGATCTGGCCAAGGCTGGATCTGAGTCGATCTAAGTGTCTGATCCTTTTAGATAGGAAACATCTCAGCGCCATATTAGGTGTCATTACCAGACACTACCTCATAGGCAAGCACGCAAGAAGGCTTGGCGCTTTTACTAACGATTTCTGTAGAAGCTGCATGGACGAGGAAGAGGAGGAGACAATCCCCCACCTACTCTCCACATGCCCAGCTCTCTCTCAGAGAAGGAAGCTTCATCTAGGAGCTTTCTTCTACAACGACCTAGACGATCTAGAAAAAATAGACGTTAACAGTCTCCTACGCTTTATTATAAACTCAAACGGGTTCCAGTAGTAAGAAGATCATAGATCCACGTGGCATCACAATGGGCCAATAGGCCTAAGTGGGTTGGTATTTCCAACAGCCACTCTTACCTAACCTAACCTAACTTCCACATTCTTCAACCCTAACCCATCTAACAGGATCTCTGAACTGAACTGCTTGTTTCAGTACATTTTTTTTTGTTGATAATCTGCAGCTTTATTTCTATTGGTGATATATCCCTGAAGGGATCGGCCATGGTGGTCGATTTGGAGCTGGAGCATTCCTAATTAGGTGTTGCTCAGGTGTAAAAATACTTTGCTTCCCTCTGATTTTTGTCTCCACCCTCCCAATCACTCGATCTGAATCCAGGTAAGAGTACCCGACAACAGGAAATTTATGGTCTATTACCTATTTGATCATGGCGAAATTCTTACTGCTGGAACACAATGGCGTCGCTGTCGTAGACGTAGTCGCTGTCACTTTTGGTCGCACACCAATGTAGCGTACCTTCTCAAAAAATTTGTGCACAATGAAGTCGCACACTTATGGCATTTTAAATGTCAGCTGGATTGAAATTGTGTTTATCAAATCCAAATAAAATTAGTTGAAGCAGTCAGTTTTTCGAAATAGATTTTAGTTGGAGCAATGGACGAAGAAGAAAGTGCGTTTTTAATGACTGCGGTAAATACGAGTATGTGTTATTAAACATACAAACTTTTAAAATCAAAGAAACGAAGATGGTGGGTACGTCCTTTATACCGTGAAAGGAAGAGCAAAGGTTTCTATGAAACAACTTTTTCTTTCATAAAGGAGCACGATCCGGATCTTTTTTTTAAATCAACTCGCATGAACATGATTCAATACAAATTGCTATTGAGTTTGGTGAAAAAATCGCTCACGAAGAAATCCAAACGGAAACCTATAGATCCGGAGTGCAGAATGGTGCTAACTCTAATGTACTCGTATGTATGTAGCTTCCAACTTGTCAAGTGTTTTGGGAAGTCTTGTCACTTGTTTATATGTCGGAGTTAAATACTTGTGATTGGAAAACTGTTGCCAAAGAGTTCAACGATCGGTGGGATATGCCTAATTGTATTGGCAGTAAGTAAGTAAGTAAGTAAGTAATCCATTCATTTATTTACAATTTTTAACATACATTTACATTAACTATTTATGAATATAAACGCTTTGGCATTGCCGTCAGCTCGACTAACAACTTTAATTTCTTCTATTGATTTTAAATATACTTTATTATTTTAATTTTCAGTTTTCATTTAATATTTTTGTTTATTTTTTTTTTTTTATCGTAGATCAATCATATTCAGTCATGATTAGTTTCCTAAATCTGCAAGTTTCCTTTAGATAATTGGCAAGTTTTATCCAATCTGGTCCATCCAATATTTGTATTGTCTCCTGCATTGAGAGAGAGAATTTTCCAAAATACGCAAATCTCTCTTGACGAAAAATTGGACAGATACTTATAAAGTGGAAGCAGTCTTCTTTGGATCTTGTGTTGCATAGTGTGCAAAACTGGTTGTAACTCGCATTGTAAGGTCTTCCGTTGACGCATAATAATTCGCATCTTGCTTTAAATATTAGAGAAATATCTTTGGGACTTAGAGAATTTTGAAAATAATTATTGTTACACAGATTAAATTTCAACTGACTGTATAATATTCGGCTTTCAGATTCAGTAGCTGTTTCTACAAGCAGATTTCGAACCGAGTCTTCATTCAGCTGAATAATTCTATAAAGCTTTTCCTTTACACCAAGAATGTTGTTTGGATCAATTTCTATATCTTCGCCAAAAGAAGTGGCGATCTGTTGCCATTTATTAAACCACCAGTCTTTGTTCCTAACTTCGTATAGCAGCATCTTTTTACTCAGACGTTCATCTCGAAAACCTAAGACTTTAAGTAGATAATCAGCTTGTAGTTTCAGGGTGCTGGTAAATATCTTTGGCAAGCCGGTTTCTAAATAAATCGCATAATTCGGTGTGTTGATTGGTAGATTGAAAATTTTTCTGATGAAGTTCCTCTGAAGTTTCTCAGTTGCCTCATACTCTTCCATTCCCCAAACTTGAGCTGCATAGCACAGAGTTGACTTCACAACTGAATTGAAGATTTGATAGTTGGTAGACAAATGTATACGGCTGTTTGTAAAAATCTTTCTCCATGTTAAGTTTATAAGACTTTGAGAGGCCTTGGCTTTTTCGGCAAGGTGCTTACTAAAATTTAGCCTTGGGTTAAGGTTCACCCCAAGGTACCTATATTCATTTGTCACTTCCAAATGCCTTCCATTGTACACCCAATTGCTTCCGACTTCAGTTCGATTGGAACGAGAGAAAATCATAATTTTTGATTTTTCAGTGTTGATTTCAAGTCCCCACTTTTCACAGTATGTAGACAGCCGGTTTATCATCAATTGTAAATTGTCTTTCGATTCTGATAATATAACCAAGTCGTCAGCATATAGCAACACATTGATTTGGATTCCTGCCATTCTAATTCCTCCAGGAAGGTGGTTTACAATGTCGTTTATAAAAAGTGCAAATAAAAGTGCGCTAAGCGGACATCCCTGTTTGACACCTGAATCAGTTCTAAACCATTCAGAGAAACGTGAACCATCCCACACGCTGGCTTCTGTGTCATTGTACATATTTTTGATAACATGTAGAAACCTGGTTGAGACACCTAGCTGTGAAAGTTTGTATATTAGCGCATTCCGATTTACCAAATCAAACGCTGCTTTGAAATCGACAAAGAACGCGTACATCTTTTTATTTCTAGCATGATATGCTTTGACAATCGATGTCAGAGAGAAGATTTGGTCAACTGTGGAATAGTTTTTCCTAAATCCAGCCTGGAAATCGGATAGTATATTTTTTTCTTCTACCCAGTTTTCCAATCGGCTAATAAGAACTCCACAGAGTACCTTAGCTATGATATTCATAAAAGATATACCTCTGTAGTTGGCAACGTCATTCATGGCACCTTTTTTATGTATTGGGAATATAATAGCTTTTTTGAACGAGGATGGAACTTCCGCATTCATAAGAATTTTGTTAAAAAGCGTAGCCAGTTGAATACTAAAACTTTGAGAAGCATTCTTAAAAAATTCATAAGGTACACCATCTCCACCCGGAGCTTTTCTATTTTTAGCTTTCAGAAGCACTGCTTTTATCTCAAAAATAGATATCTCGGTGTCAAGTATATCATCGGTGAAGAAAGGTTCAGCATAAGCAAAAGTTAAGTTGGAATTCGTTTGAAGCATTTTCGAGAAATGAATAGAAAGATCATCGGCGGATACATTTGTGCCTATTATGTGATGAGAACCATTAATATCCTTCGCCAGCTTCCAAAATTCCTTTGTGTTCTTTGTTTCACCAAGTGATTGGGCTTGTTTATTTTCAAAATTAAGTTTCTTTGCAAAACACAGACTTTTATATTGGGAATTTGATTGAACGTACCATTTTCGTAATCCTTCATTGTTGGAATTACGGAATGCATTTAAAAGAGCAAATGATTTTTTTCTAGCTCTCATACACTCTTTATCAAACCATTTTTGTTTGAATGCTTTTGAAACATTAGAGCTAAACCTGTTTGCCGTATTTCTCATGCATGTTATTATTTCATTTGAAAGAATATCAGTAGACTCAATGCCAGCAGGAATTCTTGAGAGCCAAACGCCTAGTTTGTGTTGAAAGGTTTTAGCTTCTTCATCCCTCCATTTAAGTCTAGGTAACAACTGAAGATTTGATTGTGACGCGTCAGGTTCGGTTTTCCATTCTACTGCGATTGGCATATGATCAGAGAAATGTTTGCATAGCACCTCAAACTTATTTATGAGGTCTAGCCAATCATTGTTCACCATACAGTAATCAATCACTGACTTACCTTGTCCTCCAATAAAGGTATATTGACCATCCATGTCTCCTTCGGTACAGCCATTCAAAAGAATAAAATCATACAATTGCAGCGTTTCAAGAAGTGCAGCACCATTACTATTGCATATTATGTCTTTGGATGTTCTAGAGTTAACGTTTAAACAAACATTGTTAATGTTTCTGACTGTAGTGACTTGATCATTACTAGTTCTGGCGTTGAAGTCCCCAATCATTAGTGCGCTCTTGCTGGCAAAAACAGATAAATTATTGTTGAGTTGTTCTAAATCCTCGGTCCACTTATTGCAGTTTAAATAAAGAGGCATTATATACATATCGTTTCTTTTTAAGAGTTTAATTACAGTTGTTTCTTGTATCTCTGCAAAGTCGTACAATTTAATATGTGATGTTCTTATTCCATACAAACAACCTCCGCTTGCTCGTCCCTTGCTACATGTTTTGGTAGCATGAATCCAGTGAAGTTTATATCCGCTAAAATATTTTATGAATTTAATCGAATTTTCTAAAGTAATATGTGTTTCAAAAACGAAAAAAAGATCAAAAGATTTAACAAAATTGGCAGTATTGACGGCAAGCATATCGAAATCAAGTGTCCGCCGAACACAGGCTCGAAGTATATTAATTATAAGGGATACTTCAGCATTGTTTTATTGGCTATATGTGATGCTAATTATATTTTCACCGCTGTCGATGTTGCAGCCTTCAGTAGCCAGAGTGATGCTGGTATTTTCCGCAACTCATTCGTTGGCCAAAAAATTTTTGCAAGCGATATAAATCTACCACCACCAGAAAAGCTTACGATCTCTGTAAGGATTACACCGCACTACTTTGTTGGCTATAGTGCCCTTCCCTTACGGAAGAACATAACGAGACCATATCCTGGAGCTTTGTTATGCAAGCCGGAGGAAGTTACAGACAAACGAGAGCTCGACGGGTTATTGAAAATGCTTTTGGCATTTTAGCAGCTCGTTGGCGAGTACAGGGAAAGTGTATTGAATTTCGACAAATAAACGCAGACAAGGTTGTTCTCGCATGCACTATTTTACATAACTTCCTGAAAATTAGGGATAAGCTGTACAATTACCACTCTTACTGCCCTGAAGTTTATTGTGACACGTATGATGCAAACCATGAACGAAGAGTTGTTACCTGTTCGGAGATGAGGAACCAATAATAGAGCAGAAGAAGCATTTCGGGTCCGTCAAGAACTCACCAGTTATTTTCTTAACGAAGGCAAAGTCTCTTTTTAGCCACAATGAACTTTTTGTCACCTTGTATGTTATCACCTGATTGAATAAAGTCCGAATATTTTAACATATAATTTTTTTTATTGTTTGCTTATTTATAATGACAAAAACAATATTTTATATTTTTTTATATGCTATTATTTGTTCTGCTGGGCTTTGCTAGAACCAAGGAGTTGTGATTCAAGCGAACACAAATATCGCATGACTTCCAGTTTTGCCTCGTTTCGAACCTCAATGGGAAATGTGCTCAGCTTCTCCAACATACTGCGGCAAAAGAGCTCATCTTCAGAGGTGACTGTAGAAGAAGATGGAAGTGTCACAGTTTCTCGCCTGGGCTTTTGTTTTTAGATATTGCTGCATGGTTTCCATTATAGAAAGCAGCGTCTGCTCAATCGTTGAGCTATTTGTTTTTGATGCCCTTAAAGAGGTTGAAGCTCTGGTCGGAGTAGTACGAGTTTGTTCCGGAGTACTCGTTTCATCTTCTTCTACACGGCTTGCGTTAAAATTGGTATTCGATGAAAATTCAGCAACTGGACTTAATAGCTCTTCCGCTTCTACAGCATTCGACCCTGCAGGAGACGATGGGTAGTTGCTAGCAGTCCTGTTTTTTATTTTGAAAAAATACCTACTTTCTTGGCATTGAGTGCTCCTTTAAAAAGTCCATTGTCTTTATGTACTTCCAGGACAATTCTTGGTCATCTGCTCCTTGTCCTGAAACACTTTTTTTTTACTTCTGGAGTACCTATCCCGCAGTTTCTTCCATTTGACTCCGACTATATCATTTGTCGGGAAACAAAACAAATAGAAATATCGCCCTTAATCTAAGAATTTCACCAAAATTTACAGGATACACCAAACTCATCTCCTATTTTTTTCCAAATATACAGGGGATGAGATAAATTCCACAACATTTCATATTGCTTAACTACTTCAATAAATTTTTCTATCTGCTGTTCCTCCATTGTTTACATCAATAGACTTGTCGCGCGACTGAATATTAAAAGTTGATCAACTCATGCTACAGCGACCGCGATTTCGATAGCACGTGATACCACGAATGCGTCTACGACAGCGACGTCATTATGTTCCAGCAGCTATCCTGCCAGCTCAGGGATCAGACCGCACCATAAGATGACTGGTGGATCAAAATCAAAATTTTGCGCAAATATATAAAATGCACTCCAAATTTCAGCACTCCCTCTTTCAGCTTCATTCCCTGTCCAATTAAAAAATACGCATTTTCCCACTTCTTTTTTAGTTACGTGTAAACCAAAGTTATAAAACCACAACCGACGCAAATAGAATGCAATGGCTGTTGTTAGTTTAGGTAATGGCATGGTTTGCTGTAAGTCCATTGTTAGGTAACAGAGTTCACCTTGTTTAGCACGTTCACTGTCTAAGTTTTGTTGTTCAAACTCAGCCCATAGTTCTCATCTGTGGCTCTCCCAGGATCACAAATAGCGCACGTATCACTACGGGACTGCCCAAAAGACAAGTTAAATTTTAAATTAAAAATTCTTCACTTAATATTTTTCAGGCAGCTTACTTACTTACTTAGGTCCTCGGATCTATTATGTCCGTGAGGGTTCCCTTACGAGGCATAGGGCCTCCACTACTCCTACTCGCCATCATGTATGATTTCTGGAAATGTATCTCAGCTCTCTCCAACTCTTCCCCAGTTGTACTGATTCCTCTTCAACCGTTTTTCGCGAAGTATTCGTCCGCTTCTCTGCGTGAGAGGCTTCCATTGCATCGATGGACTCGCAATGCACTCGTGACGTTTACGAAGCGTATGGCCAATCCACTGCCACTTACGTCTTCGTATGATAGAGTCAATGGGTTCCTGACCTGTTCTCGCATGAAGTTCATCAAGAGATACAGTTGGGTCAGAAAATCCTCAAGATGTTTCGCAGTCATCTATTCACGAACGCTTGCAGCTTTCTTGTGACAGCGTGTACGACTTTCCAAGTACTGCACACATAAAGAAGCACGGATTCAACATTGGAGCGGAACAGTCGTAGATTAGTCTTTAGGCTGTTAGAGTTGTTTCGCCACATTTTGGACAGCATTCCAAACGTAGCCTTTGCTTTTCGAATTCAGATGATTGCATCTGGTTCGGTCCCGCCATTAGTAGAGACAATACTCCCAAGATATTGAATCTTGAATTTTATTGAATTGAATTTTATAGCATCTCCACTGATTGTCCAGAAATCTCTTTTTTGTTAAATTAGAAAGTTCCAAGGCTGATTCTTTTGGTTTTCGCTGTATTGATCTTTATCCCAACGATTTCAGCTTCTCTCTCAACACTTGTTGTCATTTGATGCAGATCCATAATCCAATGAGGAAGTAAGCATATGTCGCCCCTCGTACTCCAGATGTTTGAGGTGTGATTGCAGAGTCCACTGAATTCCTCCATTTCCAGTCGACAAAGCTGCATTCAGTGCATCACTTATCATCAGTAATGGTGACAGTAGACAGCCCTGCCTAACCCCACTTGGGATTTCAAACTTCTCTGACGACCTTCCTTTATATAGGGCACATGACATTTGGATCCATCATATGTAGCCTTGATAATAGCAATCAATCTATCTGGGATGGCCCTCCTGCGCAAAGCAAGCCTGATAAATTCACTACTGACACCGTCGAACGACTTTTCGAAGTCGATAAACAGCATGTGAAATGGTGATCGACGTTCAACGCACTGTTCGATGATGATCCGTGGTGTTGATGTGGTCCACACAGGAAGATCCAGTGGCGATTTTTACTATTACTTAGGCTACTGTAGGCAGCAGTAGAGAGCTTGACAATCATTCCTTAATTGCACTCTCTGTTTCCCAAGCTCACTCAATGCGTGGATGCAGGAGCTCACACGATGTTGTTGGTGCTACTCGTAAGAGCTCTGCGGGAATACAGTCAAGTCCACCCGCTTTATTGTTCTTCAGTGCTTTGATTGCGGTAAAGATTTCTTCTCTACTGAATTTGTTTCTACGGACGGGTCAATGGGCGTTGGGTTCTCTTCACGGGCAAAAACGCGGTTTAAAACTAGCAGAGATCCGTCTGTGCCTTTTACCAGGTGTTGTTTAGAGCTTTGGACACTTGTGAACTCTTTGGTAATTCTGTAGACGGTTTTACTGTCATACTTAGTAGCGGAATCTTCTGGTTTTGTAGCCAATACGTTGATATATATGGTTACGCTTATCACGTCGCACGGTGCGGTGAATATCTCTCATTTTCATGCGATACGCAGACTCTAGCTCGTTTCTCCCTGCTACTGGGATAATTGCTATGCGAGCTTTGAATTCTATCCCTAGTTTTTACGGAAAGCCAAGCACCCTTTCTTCCTTACGACTGACTGACTATACTTTCAACACCGGATATGAAGACATTTTTCACAGCATACCAATGGTATTGCTCTAAATCCTTGTGAAAGATGGTCTCCTAATTGTTGGCGGACTGCGGGATCCTTTAATTTATCGGTTTTCAACTAAACTTGGGAGTGGCCGTGGTGTAGTGGTACTAGCAATCGCTTCTCACTCAGAGGGTCCAAGGTTCGAATCCTGCACATGGCAAGTCAGCTTTTCATTTGTGTAATTGGAACTCAGGCAGAAAAATTATGCGTGTGAAGGCATAACACTGACACGAAGATTTGGCTGTTATAAGAGTTTCAAGCAATGAAAAAAATACTGGGAATTATACCTCGAATCACTCTGAGTGAAGAAAACCCCCCCCCCCCCCCCCCCCCCCTGGAGAGCGAGTATCGAAACCAAACACACCTGAGTTTCAAACCACTACAAAACAATTTTCCTTTCTCCTCCTTCTACCTTTCCGCCCGAGCCCTGGCAACAATAAAAGGGTATCTAACCCCTTAGGCGCGCGTAAATTATATAAAAAAAGGCATTCGGGTATTTTCTAGCGATCTCCAAACTGCAGCTGTACGTAAACTTACGGTAGCAACCATCAGATGGTGGTCCCGGGAAATTCCCATGTCCTACACCCGTTCTGTTACGAACGTCCTGGAGACTGCTTCTAAATCGCCGGCTGATCGCGAAGTGATCAATTTGGTTGAAAGTTGCTTGTCTGTCCGTCGACACTCAACTGACTTTGTGGCACGTCTTATGCTCAAACATGGTTCCTCCTATTACAAGGCTTCCCCTAACATGCCTGAGTCCATGATTGTCATTGCCAACCTTGGCATTCAAGTCTTCCATTACCATTACGATGTATTTGAGTGGTGTACTATCATAAGCAGCACTTAGCCGGTTATAAAAGGTCTCCTACTATGATGTTGAAGCAACCTACACTAGTCCGGAAACTGGCTTCCAGGATCCTGTCGTATAAAGGCTCCCAGGAAATTAAACTTTTGAGAGCTGTTTTGGAATGCAGCAATCCAATGCCAGATTCCCGATAGCTTCCAGGTGCCTTTCCGGAGCAGAGTAGTACAGGTTTACGAGTTGGAGACTTCAATAATCCCTACGATGTCCATCTTATACCGCAAGAATTCCTTCTCTTATTGGACGAATCTGGCATTTTGAGGATCTTTACTTACGTTGTCGAGAAGCGTCTTCACATTCTAGAAACCAATCTTTGTCCGGGTACAATAGCAAAATTTGATTAATGTGTTATCATTCCTTATCCGAGGCGTAGTGTCGGTTTCGGTAGCGGTTTTGATTTCAGTTATGAAAAATGCTAATCCCCGTAACCTATCCTAGAAAGCTAGGCCTTGTAGGGATACGCTAATAGTTGCCCGGAGACCATTACGAGGAGGTAAGACAAGCACTTCATCGTTGCGCTACTGGCCCAGACCAAGTTTTGAGCAATCATATTCCTTCAAGTAAAGCTGGTGTAACTGGGGTTTTTTGTAAGAGTTGTCAGGTCGGCTGTAATGCGATGATTCGGCCGGGAATATTGAAATATGGGCTACCACTGCCCATTCTATTTCTTCAGAAGTTTTCATGTGCCGATTCGAGGGCTGACCTCTTCTATCTTCTTACGGCGAAGAAGAACCTGCGTTTTGGATGACTCTAACTTTCTCTGGCTTTTTTTGGAATAAGGCACAAAAAGCAGTCCTGCAGACATCGATGATGTGTTTGTTGATTCCGACGCTATATTTATACGTAGCTGCTTTGTTCTTTATCGCGCCTTTTAAAGAGCAAACTGTTTTTGCTGTTCTTATCAAGGTTGTTATACTCCTGGAGAGTCACTCCAGAACAGCGTAATCTGCATTTTTCTGAACACAACCATCCCATTTCTATTTGTTTAGCCTCTACTATCTTATCGTTATAGGGCGTGTAGGGTAAACCTCGTTCTCTAGCTAGTGCTGCCATATTTCTTTTCCAATTTTGCGGAAAATTCTCTTTCTCATACGAGTATGCTTTTCCGATAGTCCGAAGAGCTTTTTTTTATTTGGTGGAGGTGGCTCCAATTCCTGGTCAAAGTCGTTGTCTAAATCTGACGGAATAGGATTCAAGGGCTATACTTCGCATCAGTTTGCACTTCATCGTCTTCAGTTTCGACGTATGTCGACAAAATTTCGCGACCTCTCCTTTTGCACTACATCTGCTTAAGAGGTTCTGGTTGAATTTGTTTTATCACCTTGTGACCTTGTTGTCCGACTGTTTTGTAGGCGGCAGTAAAGCTCTGAAAACATTGCTTATAATAACAGACGTGCAACATGTGCCGTCTGAATCAGCACATAAAAGGCAAGCAGTACAGTGGAAGAAAGGCTTATGGCACAAAAATGTCCTTCTTGCACTGACAAATGGGGCTATTTGTTACACATAGCCCCTTCTGCACCTCTGTTACATCCGCTCTAGGAGTCAGTCCATATTTTAGAATAACGATTCGTAGCAACGTCTACTCAAATAAAAAAAATTTAAAAATGTTACATAGGCCCTTCTTCCACTTACGTCTTCAATTGTAAATGTTTGACCGGCTGGTAACCCTATCCAACTTTCAACATATTGACGATTTGTAATCAGCATTTTGATTGAAAAAAAGTAGTACGGCACGTTCCACTATTGACATTGAACATTGGCGTCTGTCGAACAACAGTCTTTGACGTAGATTAGCGTAGTTTATGGCTTTTTTTTTAACTTTGCGTCGATGAAAAGATTTGTATATTTAAAATTGCCTTTAGTTAAAGAGGAATACACAAGTTTTTATACATGTGCAGATTGTAATTCTGATAAAAATTGCGGAAAACATGAGATTTCTGTCAGATAAATGCACAAATTGTCGTTGGCGATACCGTAGTGAATTGCTGAAAACAGTCACAAACTGTTGACTGTCAGAAAAAAGTGATCACTTGCCAATCATTCTTTGTCTCTTAAGCTGGAAGAGTTCACGTGACCAAAACGTGGTGAGTCTTATGGTACCCACGAAGAGCTATTGAAAAGAGAACCACACGTATTTTACCATTTCTGGATGGGTAATGGGTGATCAGTATAATTTTCAAAATATTTACATTCGTCGTCCAGCAAGCTAGTTTCCATTTTTATATGCTGGGTTTTACCCAATTACCTCCACGAAGGCCATGGTTCGATGAAGAATGCAACGCACTGTGTAGAAGAACGGAAGATGCCTGTGAACTCTACGAGCAAAAGAGGAGGGAAAAAACCGGAAAACGAAATAAGTTGCGATTCCAGGAAAGCTTTACCAAAAAGTATAAAGAACATGTCAACACAACTAGATTTGAACACCGAGACTTGTAGAAATGAACAAGGAAACTTAATTGTAAAGTCACGTCACGTTGCGAGAATATGGAAAGGCTACTTCTGCAGACTGTTAAACGCCGAGGACAATGAAAATTCTGCTGTCGTGCAGAATGAACGTTACGAAATCCATCCACCCGACTGAGATTAAGTGATTATGGCAATATTCGAGCTTACGAGTAAGTACAACAAATGGACAACCCACCGGAGAGCGTACACCACTTCATTTCCAAGCCTTGCTCGGCAGAAATTTTCCCTGGAGAATGGAAGCTTAGTACTGGTTGCCCGATCCACAAGAAAGGAGACCCTTTTAACTGCTCCAATTATAGAGGCATTAGTCTCTTTAACATGGGATATGAGATTCCACTGCCGTCTTGTATGAACGCCTGAAGCCAGTTATCAACGATCTGATGGACCTCTATCATTGCGGCCCAGAAAGCACACAACAGAGACCACGGCAGATCCGGAAAAAAATACCCAAGAAGACCAAAATGATATGCATCACCTATTTATCGATTTGAAGGTAGCATATGACAGCATCTATGGAAATGAGCTATGCGGTTTGCCTGACAGACTCGTCAGATCGCTGCTCCATACAGGTCGGAAATCACCTCTACGACAACTTTGATGTCAATCAAATCAGCTGTCAGCCTCAGAAACTTGTACGAAACTCTGAAGTCCACATCAAAGGCATAATTTCAAAAAGTCTGTACAAATTACGCTGGTGACATTGACAGCATTCATACAATTCTGGTGCGCCAAAAACGGGTACTGAATGAGGATAAAACGAGCAAAGTAAATGCAACGAATCAGACAGAACGTCAAAATAGACATTTATGAGATAGTCAGGGTCTGTGTATACCCCGGCTCAGCTATGACATCTCCGGAAAGATCACAGAAAGAGTTACTCCTGCCAATCGCTGTTTCTTCGGGATATGGAAACGAGTAATGAGGCCTTGTCAAAAAACACTAAGAAGACCCTATATAAAACCCTCATAGCAGAAACATTAACGGTAGCGACGGTGGATGGAAATGCCCTTGGCCGTTTCGAATGCAAAATTCTTCAATCGATTTTTGAAATTTTTGAAGTATTATGAAAGAGTATTTTCGTGAATGATATCGTAGTTCCACCAGACAACCGACGCATAGGATGTAATTGGCCTTATCGTAGCCGTTTTGATCCAGATGATCTGTCTTGGTGAAGGGCGACAGTGCCTTGGACGATTGCGTGTGACATGCTTAGTTTAATGAAGACTATTAACCAGGATGACCCCCAAATAACTGGTGACCCGATAGCAATGACGGTTTCTCCAAATTACTATGGTTCCGCACCTGTCAAAGTTGCCAATAACATACAGCTGTCAAAATATTCAGCAAGGTTTGCATCGTTCTACGCTTGCTGAACATGCGGAAATTATTAGAAAATATTGTCGAATTGCACGGCTCAATTGTAAAATACGCAACGTGAATTTCGTCGTGAGGTTAATCGTCATCATGGCTTCAGTGTGCAGGCAATTCGTCGCACCGTAGAAAAGTTTGAGCGTGAGTACACTCTTTTGGATCGTAAGCCACCAACCAGACAGAGGTCGGTACGAAATGACGAAAACATAGCCGCCGTAGCGGCCAGCTGAATTGGGCATCTCCAGAGAGTCAATCCGGCTTATTTTGCAGTTGGATTTGGGCGTACAACATTATGCCGACGCAAGAATTGAAGCCGGACGACCATAGACAACGCCGTGAGTTCGCCAATTGGGTGCTGGAAATGTTGGCCGGAGATCCGGAATTTGGTCAAAAAATCATCTTCTCGAACGAGGCCCATTTTTGGCTCAGCGGCTATGTCAATAAGCTAAATTGCCATTATTGGAGCGAATACAATCTACAAGTGTTCGGCCAGGTATCAATGAATGTATAAATGTTGACTGGCATCATCGGACCTTATTTCTTTCGAAATTAGGAAAGAGGCAGGGTTACCGTCAATATTCATTATTCAGAGCTCGACAGCATCGATATATCCGAGCTGTGGTTCCAACAAGATGACGCTACATGACATACAAGCGAGCGCAACGCTCGATCGAAGATAGGAAGGAAAAATTTGGCAACTGGGTAATCTCACGGCGACCGTGCATCAATTTTGACACTACTCGATTATTTCCTCCGGGGATACGTTAAGTCCGAGACTGAAAGACCATTTCTGGTGGACTAATCGTCGATGACGTTTAGGGCTTACTGCGCTTGAGGGCATCGTATTGTCGAAAGCACCCTCAATGTCAAGAAATATTATCTAAGTAAGCCTTTAGGACTAACTCTTAAGGCTATTGAAGGCATTTTTTCCAAACCTTGGGAAGTTATTTGTTCATACCCTGACACGTGGTTTTTATTGTACTTCCCTGAGCATAACGAGCACAACTTCATCATCTTCATTCCTTTTACCAACAAGTTCCGTCAAACTTGATGAAAATAGTTCAAAAATGAGCAACTTATGTTTAACGAAGCCTTGGTACTTTCAAGGGAGGTTTATGTTATTCGCGTATCGGCTACTTCAGTCGTAAGCCACCGTTAGCACAATATTCAAAAGGGTGTCCAAAAAAAGAAGGAATTGCCCTTGATCGGAGGAGGAATATCTGATGCAGTAACAATTCCTCCTGTCGGCTTCTGTGGAATCAATCTACCGAGTTTATGCCAGCATAAGTAGTCCGAAGCCATCACATGACTCTTCAACGAGTCAACAATTCCCTAAAGTGATGTGGTCAGCGCTGCTTTCATATGATTGATTTGACTGTATCTGCCTATTGATGTTCTTGAATAGCATAGAATTCAAGATCCGCTTCTGGTGTCAGGCAGAGCCAATTACCATTTAAAAATCGCAAAAAGCAGAAAAGTGCTCTGTCATGAGATTCTGACGTCTGCTGGTAAAACCCCAACCATCAGCAAAAGCCAGCATTTCGTTCAGCGCCCTAATTGGGGTTCAGAGTTCACAATCCAATTTGACGACTTGTCTATCCGAAAACAAAAATCAATTATAACTAACCACATGCCACGTTTGCCTCAAAGTAATTTCACAACGCACTGAAAGTCATTCTTAAGTCTTAAATCAATCGATACTATTACGCAATTTTGACGGGTGATCCGTATGTGTCTTCAAATTGAACATCATCACCCGTGCTACCTGTGATAAGCAACACGACATTCATTCATGTTCGCTGATAATGACACAAATTCCTCCACTTGAAACGCGTCGGGTGTCTATCAGCACGGGTACAAGCACTCATACAAAAAGTACGGATATTAGGCTACGTCATTGATGTTGTCATCAAAAACTCGATCCATTGATAACAACCGAAAAAAAAAAACAACAACCTCGAAGAATTGAATACAGGTTCTGCAAAGAAATCACTTCCGCTGGCTGTGGCCGCTGGCACATTGCCACCCATATCTCTCAGCTAAATCTGTTGCTCTCTTACCTCGGATTGATAGCCAACCAGTTTTAGCATCAGAATTGCGCTAAAAAGTTCCCCGTCCGAATGATGATCGCGCCAATCAAACGAAAGGAAAAGACATAAGATACAAGATACAAGATAAATTGCAACAACAACTTCGACTACTGCGAGGCGATCACAGCGATCGTTGCAATCGTTGCGATCGGTGACAGTGAATCGCATTGTTGCTTGGGAACTTTGTCTGTGTAGACAAAAGTCTCACGGCTGGCTACCGGAAAGTGTAGATATTTTGCCAGTTGCCTCGGTGAGGTGGACTCTTATTTAGTTAAACACGATCGCTCGGTAAACTCAGTCGTACGTTCATTATTCTTGAACAGAATTCGAATCCAAATTGCGATGTTCTGGCGAATTTAACTGCTGACTGAGAGAAACAAGTATCTGGACATATCCGGAAGCCCCAAAGGAACTCTATCCCAAGCGACACCAATACGGGACCGAGATATTCGATTTATTAAATTTTTTTGTTTTTATTCATTTCGTGAAAAGATTGTTACGCAAGACGACCTGCAGTTTGTTAACAAGTCCAACAAAGACACGCTCGACCGGCGCTCGTGTTGCACGCCATTCTACAGAATTTATCAATCAATAAAATTAAGTCGATTTGATTTGGCGTTGGAGATTGTTATTTGTTAGTCGCGCGCGCGAACTATCCCTGTTACAAAGCTATCGATAGACGGCAGTAACATTTAGTTCGTTGGAGGTGGTGGTGATAGCAGTGATTCCGGTGATTTGGCCTTGACTACGTTGTGCTTTGTGCTTTTAGCGATTTGAAATTGCTTTCAATTTTATTTTTAATTTTCTTTGATTTGTGTTTTTGTGATATTTTGAATCCGGAATACCTAAGTGGCTCGTCGCGAAAAGATGTTTTGCTTAATGTTGTGAGAAAACAAAATACGAATACTAAAATATCCACATCACGTGAACGCGTTCAAAAAATATTCACAGATACACCACAACAAGATATTTGCGTCGAGAAAAGATACAATTTTAAATCGAGTTCAAGATTTTTGAGGCAAACGTCCGATGAATCCATTGTAAGCGATTGTTATTCCAAAGGTGTTACTACAAGGTGATAAAACTGTGATAAAAGACAGCAACCTCTATAGACCCAGACCAGTTAGCAAACAAATAGTAAATTAAACAGACAAATAATGTCTTCGTATGATAAGGAAGAGCTTGAGACACTACAAAATGGCAAGACAAAACCAGACATCTGTGCCGGCATTGGTGTTCCATATAAAAACAGGAAGCCGGAAAAGCCGTTGGGAGAACGTAGCAAAGCTGTTTTCAGACAGGTAAGCAAGGAAATATGTTTTCTCTTTTTCTAGAGACGTAGGAAGGAAATTGATTTTCTTAATTTGAATAAGAAAGTTGTTCAACTTTACGGAAAGAACTCATTTGAATGGAAGTGCAGCTCACAGTAATGGATTTGTTGTATCTAAGACCGTCGTTATGCGGAACTGTTCCCTTGAGCGCTCTTCGATTCGAACTTTTTCCAGCATGTGACCAAAGAATAGGATTTACTGTCACTTGGCAGTACTTGGGTTTCTAAAATTGTGTGCATGTTAAATGTCATAGAATGTGACCGTCGGTGTATGGCAATTTCCACAATTTCTTTGCCCATTCCCCTATAATATTGAAAAAGCTAACAAGGCACCTATGTACTACCGAAGGAGCACAAACTGTGAGTGAAATTGATGGACATTTTCCAAATAACAGTGCCCTTGAAGATTAGAACTAGGTTACTCAGTTTCCATTACATTAATGAGTAGATCTAGTCTTCAGATTACTTACTTAGGTGGCGCTATAACTCGAGGTGAAGCTGGGCATCAACTAGCAAGCTTCTATAGGTGCCTTCAGTATCGCGCGTCGTCTTTCGAGGTTAGACCCGAAGACTCTACGGCATGGAGCTGTGGCAACCATTCGCTTAGCATAACCCAGCTATTATACCAACTAGATCCATGTCGCTGGACAGCCCGTAACGCGCATCATTTTTATCTCGAAACGGCCAAGTACCTTTTCATAGACCAGGTCCGGGGTGATAAGGGTTGTGTTTAAATCCAATTTTGCCTATCTCTGTACCAGTAATTCTGCTCCTGATTTCTGCACTAATGTCGTTCCTATTTGTAAGCAAAGTCCTTAACTACATCGAAGTTACAACATAACTGCCAATGGCGACGTCCTGCGAAGCCGTCGTTGGTGTGTGTACTTTTCTGATGACAGCATGTACTTTGTTTTGCCTCGTTTACAATCAGATTCATTTCCGCCTTAACAATCATTGACGGCTCGCTGTGTTCGCTGTGTAATTGTGCGGATGTAAAAAAGGTCATTCCTCTTTAGTTGACAGTCTAAAACCTACTTTGACACTGGAGGACCTTAATGAAATAGCGAGAATTCTCCATAGTTATCCTTCACAACCTAATAAGTCTTACAGGGATTTCGAAACTAGGCATGGCGTTGTATAGTTCATCATTATGCACTTTGTCGTATACGAATTTGAAGTCGACAAATAGATGGTGAGTGACGATCTGAATTACCCGGGTCTTTTCCTAGATCCGCCGTACTGTGTTGGCTTATCGCAGACGGTCACATAATATGGCAGAAAAAATCGTATAAGGCGATGCTTAGGAGACTTATTCCTCTTTACCTGTCGCAGTCAAAAGGGTTTCCTTTCTCATAGATCAGAAAAAAGATGTTGAGCTTTTTTTTGACCATATCTTATAGATGGACTGATGCATGTTCTCAAATTGGTCATCTCTAGCTGCTTTAAGTAGTACTACAAGCGGCCTTGACTTCGTCTAAACCATAGGGACGGAATTCTTTGTCGTCTTCATCCAGTGTGAATGGTTCATTCTGCCTGAGAGCGGTATTTTGCCCATCGTCGCCGTCTTTTCATATTCTCAACATCAACTGCGCCTCTACTATTAGTTGTTTATGTTTACAAGCTTCCATTCTAGCTTTGTTTATTTTGTTCTCTGATAATTCTCTGATTTTGAACGTATTTCCTGCAGTAACATCTCCGCATTTGTTCGATCGCACTCTTCATATGCACTGCCATTCTTTTCTGCTCATGAGCAGTTCTCGTTCTTCAATGTAGCGAAACTTCATATCAGAAGCAGCTTCCCTGATGGCTCGTTGACAACGTTCCCATTAATTTTCTATGGCTTGAGTATGTAAGCGAAGATTTTGAGGGGGCTTGAGAAAAACGCGATCGGAAAAGATTCTAGTGGTCTCTTGTGATTGCAAAGTGGTCTAATTTGACTCCATTGTGCATGTACTATGAGGATTCGTACCCTGGCCGCAACAAAATGGTGATCAGAGTCGATATTGGCTCCTCGGAAAGTTCGGACATCCCAATTCAATATTTGACTCAGTATTCATCAAAGCGGTTGGTCGAAACCCAATTAGTCCTCATTATAGACCCGGCTTTCAGTAATCCTCTCAAAGCGGAGGTTCTTTCCTTTAAGAGAAGGAGCACGCTAACTGGTCTGACTCATCTTAAAGGCATCACCATCCAATTCTCCAAAGAAGCTAAGTATTAGGGTATTAGGGTGTTGTGGATAAAAAAACTTCTCTGGGCTAAACATGTTATTTCGGACGCCTCTAAGGCATTCTCGGCCTTTTAGCAGTCCAAATGAGCTGTCAACGGGGAGAGCCCTTTGGATCCATAATACACGGCTATGATAAGGCCAATTCTATTCTATATATCGGTTGTCTGATAGAACAAGGTTTCACAAAAATACTTCACTGCTGCTTTTACAAAACTTCAAAGAACGATCTGGCTTTGTCTATCATGCCCGGTTCTGATATACATAATACATACTCGTATCATGGGTTGCACTTTCAAATCCATCTTCCGTTTAAAAAGAAGTGGTCAACAGGCACATTGACATGCCATGACATTCTAAGAAATACGAAATCGACTTTTGCCGTGCCCATAAATAGTTTCGGCCAAAATATGAACCAAGAAAGTCTTGTCTTTGCAGATGGCTCCAATTTAAAATGCGGCGCTGGTGTCTTCTGGAGGGCAACAACCTTAGATTTCATTCTTTATTAGGAGAGTTGACGCCTGCCTTCCAAACGGTGATGCGCAATCTTTATTGAATGCACTGGGAAGTCTGAATTCACAGAGTCTTTTTTGGGGCCCAGATCACAATGGAATCACGGGAAATGAAATTGCCATTGAATTTACTAGGCTAGAGAAGAGTTTTTAACGACTTAGGATTGCCTGCGTCATCGCTTAGGGTGTCAATTGACAGTTGGATTTCATATGAGAATAACTGCAGATGGGAAGTCTCTCTAGGTTGCTGGCAGATCAAGCGATTTCGTCCCGATGTATCTACGAGGTCAGCGAATGCTGTCCCTCTGTAGGAAAGACTGCAGGCTGCTTACTGACATCGTAACGGGGGACTAGCCTTTTGCTAAGCTGCTATATAAGTGTGTTGCGCATAAGTGACCCAAAATCTTGATAAACTTGCTGTGAAAGTCATGACTACACCGTGGAGTCCTACCTTTATAAGGCCTATGATCGCAGCAGGCTGCAGATACTCCGCGGTAGACACTTTATCACTAAAGTGTATACTCATCTGTCTATGAGAAGCAAAAACAGGCGTTCTTAGTCACAGAGTTCTTCGAGCATTTGTTGGTTCCACGCGCAATGACTGGCTTCAGAGTTGGAGATATAACAGCAACCTCGGCGACCTACGAGTATATAGTGACATCGACCTGAAATGCTCATCAGCCACTAGAGATGGCAAAGACCTGTAGAACGATCGCATATGAACGTCCCGGAAAAACAACGAAGTAGAGGAAGATATGTCTCTTATGAAGGTGCAAGGGACCTCAGCTGAAAAGATCTAGTGCTTGGGGCCCAGGTCAATCCTTTTCCAACTTTTCCAGTCAAATAAAGTGCACAAACTCAAGAGAATCGATCAGTAGGCTTAATTCGCTGAGTCTTGCCTGGGTTCGAGGTTATGCTGGGATTTTGGAATGTGAAGACATGGATGGGAGAAAGACTTTTCAAAACGCGATTTCAATGCGGATTTTAGAACTGAATGTAATATCGTCCATATGAGTGCCGTTTCTTTTAGGTCATTCCTGCAGCCTCATCTTTAAATTCACAAATATGCAATGGCAAAGGTTATGCGCAATGGGCTCAACTTCACGGGGGATATTTTCTTTTGAGTGGTGAATCATTCAGGGACTGTTATTGTTCACCATCGACTCCAAGTATCCCCACAAACAAAACTCACATAGTAGTACGACGAGAGAGGACACCAGGGTGTGCTTGCTAAAATACCATTCTGTTGTTGCATCTGCTAAACAGATAGAACAGGCGCGTCAATAGAGCATATAGTGATTTACTTCAGAAGTCACTGTTTCCTCTAGTTAAAGCAATGAGAATCAATTGTTTTTCCGTCAAAAATTGTCCACCACCCTGTGGTTATTGGACGACTTAAGCGTCTTGATGAGATTCCTAAAGGTTTTTGGGACACCTTACAACGCATGTTCTCTTTACTTGCATAGCAGTCAATATGAAAATATGCTTCGTCACTGAACTGAATGTTTCTAAGCATTTTTCCCGTTCAAAAACGTTGCAACATTATTTTTGTCTAGGTTTTTGGGCAAAATATAGTCACTTTGTTTTCAATTCCAGTAGAGGCCGCAATCATCCTTATCGGTTTATGCGGTTTATGCTTACTTTCGTCTCGAACTTGGGCCTCATATTTTGTTGTCGCTGTTGAACCTGATTTTCGCTTCACCCTTGGCCCTAGACCCACATAAGTCGCATGTTCAGTCCATCGCTTAATATGAAAATGTTCCATTGGACTCTCTGTCTGGGTGCAATAGAGGGCCATGTGCCATACAAAAAACAGCTTCCTACAGTGCTTCCACAGACTCTACTGAGACATTTTAGCCCTGGAACTTATTACTTTTCGGTAGTAGGATTCTAAAGGACATTCGAATTGTGCTTTAGAAGTTCTTCATTCGCAGATGTACCCTTCTAAGCTGAAGACATCAGCAGATATTGCGCTCTATAAAATAGAGTCCTAAGTCTTCTGATTTGGATTTTCATTATCATAATGATTTCTTCGACGAGCGTACATAACATATGTCTTCCTATAGCAAAGCCTAATTAAAATAACGTGATACTCTGTGAAAACTTAATCTTTCAAAAATAACACTTGAAAACCCACACTTCAGTTTGTGCTTACGTAGGTTTAAACTTATCGTATTGGCACTTCAAATATTCCCATTTTTTTATACATAGAATTGTATAATATCTATTAGCTGTACTATTAAGTGAGCTGCAGCTTAGTGTTGTTGTAGACAAATAGCATTTAGTTATGAAAGCGAGGTGGTGTCACGTTTTCTTATTTTATCTGCAAGATTATCACTCCTGAATAGCACTTAAGGCGTGCGATTTTACCTAATATTTAGCGGATTTCTTACAAACAAAACAAGTGCGACAATGCGTCATAGGTGGTATCATCTTGTCAAATTTATTTCGGTGGAGACCGGACAGAGATATTTTCAACTTGAACTCAACTACGAGGGGCGTTCTCGGTATCGATATGAAGGAAAATGCGAATTCAATTTAAATTGTTTTTATTTTTCAATATAATCTCCCCTAACATCAATGCATTTGTTACATCTTGAGATAAGCTTTTTTAAACCCTCAAAAAAATAAATTTCCTCTTTCTCTGCAGAATACCCATTTATTGCCGACCTGAGTTCTTCATCATCCGAAAATCTTTTTCCACGAAGACATTTTTTCAAATCCGGAAACAGGAAATAATCACTATGGGCAAGGTCTGGACTATTGGGTGGGTGTTGGATTTTTTCGAAACCACAATCTCGCGCAGCAGCCTTGGAAACTCGCGCCGTGTGAACAGGAGCGTTGTCATGAAGAAGCAACACACCCGCTGCGAGTTTACCCCGTCTTTTCTTTTTAATTTCCTCCCGAAGCGTAGGATGTGGCGTTGATGGTTTCACCTTTTTTTTTTGTACTCAATGAGCAAGATTCCCTTTGAGTCCCAAAAAACTGTGGCCATGAGCTTCCCGGCAGACGGAGTGACTTTGAACTTCTTCGGGGGGTCTGTTCCTTTTTTATGCCACTGCATGGACTCTTGTTTGCTTTCAGGGTCATAGTGGTGGACCCATGTTTCGCCCCCAGTAACAATTCGATCCATAACACCGTCCGCGTTCTCACTAGATATCTCCAAAAGCTCTCTACAGCATGCGATTCTCACTTTTTTCTGAGGCGCTGTGAGCATTCGTGGCACCCACCTTGCACTGACCTTTGAAAGGTTAAGATGGTCATGAAGAATGGTGTGAATGGTACCAGTTGAAAGCTTGGTGATCTCTGCCATCATTTTCACCTTTATTCGGGCATCCTCAAGAACAAGTTTTTCGACTTCTTTGATGCTTTCTCCCGTACAAGCAGTAGCCGGGGCGCCGGAGCGGGGGTCGTCTTCAATGCTCTCTCTGCCTCTCTTGAACTCACTTGACCACTTTTGCACAGTTGATAATGAAGGTGCGGAACCCTGGTAAACAGCCACCATCTCTTCATGAATAGTTTTATGACTTTTTCCTTGCTTAGTGAGAAATTTAATTACAGCGCGATGCTCAATTTTCACCATCATCGTCTCAGTTGCCATTGTGATTCTGTTTAACTAGAGATAAAACGCGAATTAATAATCACATTTATATGAAATTTTACATGAATGCACTAAAATAACAGTATTACTTGATAAATAAGTCAATTTATATATACAACCACAGCTTCACTCCGATACCGAGAATATGTTGAACGCCCCTCGTAGCTTAAGATCTCTTAGGCTGAACTAAGGTTACCAATCACTAGCTTTTGTAGCTAACTATATGAACTACTGAATATGACAAATACTCCATAGTAAATGCTTTACATAAAAATTGACCCTTCGGAGACATCCTGCATGGACAGCGATTTGAAAAGAACTCGCACCATGAATGTTGAAAAATCAAAAATTTCGAAAAGGATTCTTTCAAATCATTCTGTAACTTCCTTAGTTAAGGTGGCGCTACAGTCCGCGGTGGATCTTGGCCTCAACCAACAAGCGTCTCCAGCCAGCTCGATCTGTAGATAGCTGCTCCCAGTGTCGCACGCTAAATTGGTTGAGGTCTCCTACCAGTTGCGTGCGCCACCTGGGTCGCGACCGGGACGGATTCGAAGATTCAGTCATCTCAGTCGTTACACTTTCACTCTTTTGGCTAAGTCGATGTAGGTGTGCAGCCCGTATAGTTCGTCGTTGTATCTCTTCCTTCACTCATCTTCTATGCAGACAGGACCGAGAAACACCCTCATCAATTGTTGATAATGTCCATGCCTCTGTACCATAGAGCAGGACTGGGATTCACTTTTGTTTTTCAAAAGAGGACTTGGTAAGAGTTACTCTTCGTTTAATCTCAGTGTTTGTGTCGTTGTCTGAATTGATCACGGAGCCTTGGTGGACAAAGTCCTTAAGTACCTCAAAGATATATCCACCGAGGTTGACGTTCTATCCGAGACATCGGTGTTGGTTGTCCTTTCTCGTTGATAGCATAGACTGGTCTTATCGCTCCTTGGCAGTTAAACCCATTTTCGCCGCTTCCGTCTCAATACTTGCGAAAGCGCCACTGACATCACGCTGCTCTCATCCGATTACATCAATATCATCGGCGTGGTGTATGCAAGTAACTGGACGTACTTGTGAAAGATTGTGCTTCTTGTGTTGGTGCGTGAGTTTTGGTGTTAAAGGAATCGAATAACAGCGTATCGTCTTGTCTAAATTCTTTTTTGACATCAAATGCCTCGGTAAATTCTTTACCGACCTTGATGCAGCACAAATGGACAAGTTATGCGAAGATGCCAAAATCTGATGCTCATGGGTCTTTTCCAAGAACTGCCGTAGTGTGAATATTTGGTCTTTCTTCGACTTTCTGGCCTAAAGTCTTACTGATCAGGTTGTTGGCGAATTTCTTCAGTCGTTCACACAATACGGCAGATAGGATCTTCTAGGCTGTGTAAAGAAGACTGATGCCTCTGTAGTTGGCGCAGTTCAAAGGATCGGACAAACAATGCTGAGGTTTCATTCTTCGGGCATACTTTCGTCCGACAATAGTTTACAGATAAATTGGTGTATGCTCCTTACCAGATCATCGCCTGCCGCTTTAAACAGCTCGGCAGTCAGGTCGTCCACTACAGCAGATATGGCTATCTTCATTTCTTCCAGGTCGATAGGACGGAATTGTTGATCTACATCGGTCAGCTTGAAAGATTCATTTTCATCGTCATCGCCGATATACAGTCTACTGAAAACCTCAGAATCGACTGTCACTCTACTACTATGTACATATGTTCCCTTGTTCGTCTCTACATGATTCGGTTCGGGGTTTGTGTCCGTGGGTAAAACTTCCGAATCTCATTCCTGGAGTAGCATCATTCAATGTCCTCGACCGTGTCCTTCTTATGCTCCTTTTTTTCCTCCTGAGAAACCGGTATTTGTCACTCCTCTTATGCTCGTAGAACTCATGAACAGCTCTAGTCCATGTATGCAGCGGTGCTTTGTATGCATCTCGCTTAGCTGTATGTGCTTGGCGGCACTTGTCGTCAAATCAGGGGTTTCGTTGTGGTGGCCGAGTGGAACCCAACACATAAGAAGCAGAATCTCTGATGGCTTTTTGACAATGTTGCTACTGGTCTTCGATACTTAATTTTGCGGCATAGGACCTCTTAAGAGATTATCGGAGACTCGATCAGAAAAGGATTTGGCGATCTCTGGCTAATGTAGCCAAAGTTCCGAAGTCGGCTTTGTGATGTTCAGGATATCCACAACCGTACCTTAGCTACAGCACGGTAGTGGTCCGAGTCGATGTTGGCGCCTCGCAAGGTCCGGACATCCATAATACTGAAGGATAGCAATGTTGTTAATTTGGTTGATGGTTGATTGATCAGGAGCTCTTATGAATATTAATATGCGAGAACCGCGTGTTAGTTACGACAATGTTTTGGCCCGCCGCAAGGTCGATTAAGCTGAATCCCTTATCACAGGTGGTGTCGTGCAGGCTATACTTTTCGATAGTACTACCAAAAAGCTAGGGTACTGCTCGTAGGTCTTGTCCAAAAACTCGTAGAAACTATCTCTTCTGTGAGGGCGTGCGCATATATAAGGCTAATGTTGGCAAATTTAGCTTTAATACGGATTATTGCGTGCCAGAAACTCGAGACTTCTTGTCTAGGTCTGCCTTTAACAGCAAATTCACATCCAAATAGGCGCTTCTTTTGCCCTCGATAACATTCGCTGTAGTAGATGTCGCAGTTTTTCATTTCTTTTTGTCCATTCCATCGTATTTCTTGCAGCAGTCCGGGGCCTCTGCTAGTTGCTCGGCTGTACGTGGCCTATTAAGGGACCTAACATATGACATACATTGCAGCGATGAAAAAACTGGAGCACGTCGGAGACTAGATGCAATTGTGAGTCTTTGAAGTCCTAAACCGCTGCCCTAACCGTCAGAACCTATTTAGGTAGTTTATCCCAGTAAAGGAGTGCAGAGTAATTCTTGATGATATGCCGCCGAAATACTTCTTCAACAGAGACTTATGTGTAGCTACTCCTCCAAGGTATGTTCGGGAGGATCAGGGTTACTCTTTTAAGTCAGTCTAGGAGAACATTGGTCTGTATACCAGGCAAAGGTTTTCGTCATAAAAAAGTTTGAAAACGCCAGGCAATCATCAAACCATATAGGATAAGCAGTATAGAGAGTTTTCCATATAGTGGTATTCAACAAGAGGTGTCATTTTAGATCGATAGTTTACTCCAAAACACAAACTCTAGGGTTAGTAATGGAGTACAATATGTATCAAATATCCACCTCGGCTCTGCTTACAAATGGTCATTCGTTTGATGAAACTTTTCATCAGGTTTTCGCATAATTACGGCTATATTTCGCGAAGAACAGCTCTGTTATTTTCTGCGCTAATGTTATTGGCGTTTATTTTATCTTTAACAAAGCCCCAAGGTAGAAAGTCTAATGGTGTTAAATCGCACAAGCTCGGCGGCCAATTTTAGTTTCCATTCGGAGAAATCACATGTGTAGGCAATTTGTCACGCAGTAGAGCCATTGGCTCATCAGTTGTGAGGCATATGGCATCGTTCTACTAAAAAGTCTGTCAACATCGTTCGGTAACACAATCCATTCACTGAAACGATCGCCCGCCTAAAAACCGCACCAAACTGTCAATTGTTGTAGATTGGGAGACTGTGCCACTATTTCCCTGGGTTTTCACAGCCCCGGATGCTACAGTTTTGTTTGTTTAAGTACCCAGACAAGTGAAAATGAGCCACATCACTCAGAATAATTTTGCATAAAAAATCATGATCTTGTTCATTGATCTCCAGCGAAAGTCCGGCATTGCGCGCAGTCTGCTGGCCTAAATTCTTGTGTCAACTTCACCTTCTAAGCATATAGGCCAAGGTCTCTGTGCAAAATGCGGTGTGAAGTGGTTGCGAAAGGTCCCAATTCCTGTGATTGTCTCGAAATGGACACACCTGGGTTTTCACTCACACTCTCAGCTACGGCGGCGGTATTTCCAGCTGACCTTGTGGATGGAGTCTTCACATCACTAATCTGTCCGTGACGTTCAAAATAATACAATTAAATTCACTATGGCTGTGCGAGAAGGCGCTTGGTGATGATCCAAATCAGAGGACTATTCGCAGTGTGGTGGATAAATTTGAGTCCACTGGTTCAGTAAACGATAAACCAACACACATTCGTCGGCGATACGCAAGATCTTCCGAAAACATCGCCGCTGTCCGTGAGAGTGTGCAGTAGAATCCGAGGCATTCGATTTCGTGTCGCACACAAGAACTCGGCCCTTCGTAGACCACTACTTGGCGAATTTTGCGTCGTAACTTGGGCCTGCACCCGTACAAAATTCAACTGACTCAGGAGCTGAAGGTAAACGACCGTAGACAACGACGTGTGTTCTCAGAATGGGCTCTGGAGCAGTTGGAAACCGACCCTAATTTTCATCCAAAAACCATCTTTAGCGATGAGGCCCATTTCTGGATGAATGGGTACGTCAACAAACAAAATTGTCGAATTTTTGACCATACCAATCCACATGAGATCCAAGAGCGTCCAATGCATTCCGAAAAAGTCACTGTTTGGTCCATATTTTGAGCTGGCGGCATCATCGGTCCATATTTCTTTGAGAACGACCGTCGTTAGCCAGGCCATCATCGTCAACCGCGTCCATTGGATGATATGGACACCAACGACATGTGGTTTCAACGTACCACACATTGGAAATTCCGCACGAGCGATTCGATAGACCTTTTCTTGTGGGGTTTTCTGAAGTCGCAGGTCTATGCAAATAAGCCACAAACCACAGAGGCCCTCGAAGCCAACATAACCCATGCCATCGGTCAAATTCAGTCTGATTTATGCGATAGAGTCATGGAAAATGGGACATTTCGGATGCGCGCCACCCAGATGTTATATTCCAATCATAATGGCATCGATAGGCCTTTCAAGCGAATAAAAAATGTCGACGATATCTCACACACAATTTGTTTTATTTAAATTTAAAGATAGAGAAGCGCTTAATGAAAGACCCTTTAGTTTCCAAGTGAAATGTTGGCTGCACACACCTACAAATGTAATAATGTAGATAACGACAGCAGTGCGTTTTTGCTACAATTACCCGAAGTGCTTAACTGACCCATAATTGAGTTTTTGTTGCTTGGACCTGTTGATGTTAATAACATATCTCGGAGTCGATTGCCATTAAGTTATTGCGCCAAGAACTCCTAGTTTGGTTTCGAAGAGCAATTTATGTGATTAACATCAGTCAAAAAGCACACGTGTCAACTAACGATAATTGAATAGAGCTTCTCGACCTTGTCCGTTCTAACAATTATGATGATGATCATAGCCATCCGAATAGAAAATTAGCCGATTCGACAACGGAGATTATTGTTTTACTAAAACACAAAGAAATTAATTTGATGGCTCATCTAAACGATTATTGCATCACATTTAATATTTGAAAATAGTTTCGGGCATGTGTATGTCCCCTACGGCTGGTTCGCATGCTAGAGAGCCAATTTACGACCACTTTTTCCAGCAATTAGCTCCAAAGCATCATCACTTCACCAATGGCGTCAAATCACACTATCTTGGTGGCCAATTGATGTTTCCATTTCATGAAACGACTCCATTGCCAAATCGTGTTTTCAATAAAGTGATGTTTTCGATGGTAGCATGGGGTAGAGCATCATCCTGTTGGAGCTACACTTCTTCCACATTGATGTCACTCAAATTGGGGAACAGATAATCGTTAATCATCGCATTCTACTTGTTGAGAAGTCGGGCCGGGTTCAGAAAAAAAACACGTATTTTGTAAGTGTTCCAGACACAAAAATCTTGTTTGGCAAAGAGGGCGCGTCGTTTGCCCAGAGTGCTGCCAAGTCACGTCGCAACATTAGCTCCTTCGTAAATGTTGCGTGTCTTCTTTCCTAACAATTACCCAGTTCACATCTATCTTTGCCAATTTTACAGCAGGCCTAGTAACCAAAGCATCGAACGTTTAAAAATTTTAGATCCACGACGATTACTTTCTCCATGTGTTGCTCTTGGTATTTTCACCGACGGCAATTACCACATCTTGCAAAGCGATTGGATCAACGCTTGCTAATTGATTTGTTAGGTGAAAATGCTATCCTCACTGCTACGTTCTCTGATTCCAAGTGATTCAGTTCACTTATTTTCAGGTGAGTCTAGAGGAACATACGAGTATGTCAGCGGACGTGAATTGGAAATATGTTCAGTATCGGCCAGTGTTGCTCTCAAAACGTTTTTACGCAAACAACTCTCGTGCAGCCTTTCCCATGGTATGAACGACCAATCAATTTCGGGATACTTCTGCCGATAAGCCGACACCTTCTCAATTCCTTCCACCAAAATGCGTTCGTGCCGTTGTCTGCAAAATACGAGTATGTGTTTTTTTTTTCTGCACCCGGCTCGACTTCTCAACGCTAGGTACTAATGTCTATTGACAGCAACTTGTGCTCAATTCTCGTTTTTGAAGAAATAAGGACTGGTGATGCCACTGGTGAACAATCCGTACCATAGAGTATATGTTTCTGGATGCAATGGCATCTGGCGAACTTACTGGGGATTGTCCACGTTATAAATACTGCAAATCTCCTTATTTACGTAACCGTTGTACCACGAACGAGCCCCATCCCCGAGCAAAATTTTACGGTAAAAAACTGGGTCATCTTTCAGTTGATTTACATCTCAATCACTGAACACTCGACGGAATAAGGGGTCACGCGGCTTCAGCTCTTGATCTTAGAGATCTAAGTCTCCTAAGCCTTAAAACCAAGATATTAGCGCATAATTTTCAAGATAATGGACGAACACAGGTCAACTTGCTGCGAACGACAATGAATCGATAGAAATCGAAAATAAGGGTCACCTCCAACACAAACAGCTTCCACAGCTGCCATATTTTCCTCCGAACGCGTTGTTCTTATTCCTGTTGGTTCTCAGTTCGATAAATAGCACGTTCAGATGGCCGGTGATGTCTACCGTAAATTTAACTTTATTAATCTATACGTTTCGTGCCACATAAGGTGAGTTCTTTCTCAACTGTCTTGTACTTTTGAGCTGGACTCTGTGGGCCGGAGCATTGGTGTCCATCTGCTCTACGTGTCCTACCCATCTGAGGCGTCTGATGGGCAGTACTCTGACTAGGTCGATGTCGCAATACAGCCCCCTCCCCAAGAACAAACGGGACCGAAGATTTTGCTCTCGAAACAACTGAGGATATCTTCATCCGCTTTCGATAGAGTCCATGCTTCAGTGCCTAAAGTATGATCAAAAGCCCAGTCTATTTAGTTTTTCGCGAATAACCTTACTACTCAATTGCCTTCTTAGCTCAAAGAAATCAAAGAGTTTGTCATCAGGCTCTTTTGTCGAAAATGCATTCCGGAACCTCCCGGACCATTAAATTCAAGTTATCTTGGAATGTCAAGTCTGACATTCACAAAATAAATGCTGGTGTGCCTCAGCGCTTCGTTCTGTCTCCGGTTCTCTTTTTCATTTTCATCGACGATCTCTTGTGTACTACTTCTGAACAGTAACAGAACCTCCTCTTCGGCTGTAGATCGGGAACTGCAGCGTATGTTAAGCTTATTAAATTTCGATATAAATATTACTCAATGGGAACCACCAACACAGTGGCATTTAATGTTTCAAAAAAACACAGCTGCTGTTATTAAAGCGAAACTTAAATACCCAGCCATTGTCGATGAATGACTCTTGCATCGTCAAAACCGAAAAACTTTCCCTTCCCGGTATGTGTGTCAATGACAACCAGCATTGGAATGACCACATGTTTGATGTCGCCAAAAATGCTGCGAAATGTCTAGGTTTCCTCAAGCGATGTAAAAAATACTTTCTTCCCTCTGATGTGGTCTCAATGTATTAGGCATTCAACTGCCCAAAATTGGAGTACAATGCCCACATCTGGTCAGGTGCTCCTAAAACAAACCTGCACCTGTTAAATAGGATTCGAAACCGTGCGTTAAAACGCATAAGTGATTCTAACATCGCCCAGTCAATTCACAACCATCGAAGGCAGCAGAGGTCCACCGAAATTGGCAGTAGCATTCCGCTCCTCAAACCTCCAACAGTAACTTGCGTCTCACTATGAATGCTCATTAGTATACCCTCAAGCCCACCTTCTGACGTACTCTGAAATATCGTAATTCTGTCCTAAGCCGTACAATTTGCTTATTGAATCTCCTGTCATTATAACTGGCAAACATTTAAGACCAATGCCCATTGGTATCTCTCTTTTTCCTCTCCCTATTAAGGCGATATCATCGGCGTACGCTATTAGTCCACATTCGCACCTTGGGTGCAACAAGTTGGTGAACCCAACTTATGTTGGTTAACTGGAACGTTCCCGAATACTAGGGGCATGCCTTTAGTTTATCAGAATGTGATGTTTTTGATTTAGCGTTTTATGATCCGTTTTATGACATGGTGGTCCATGTCCCTTTGTGTATATTGAGATGAGGAAACCGTCGCAAATTCAATGTGATTAACTCCTTTGCCAGACTTGGTGTCATATACCAACTATCCTACTAATGATGTCTTCTTTTCCCATTCCTGCTGAGCAGATTCTTTGGTGAGGTCGTTCGTGTCTTCCCTAGGGGCATGGTCGCATATTAGGCGTATGTTAGCGAATTTAGCCTTGAGGCGGATTGAGAACTCAAAACAGATTCTTTTCCTTATAGCAATCACCATAGTACGTATCACAGTTTTTCATCCTCCTTATATCCGGCACATTCCAGGCAATAAGAGCCTCTGCTAATTTTTCAGCTGCACGTGGCCTGTTAAGGGCCTTAATATTCTACGCGCAGATACGAAGGTCATTGTCCTTTAAACGTTTGCAAGTCTCATCAACAGTGAATCCATTTTTATTCGAGGCAATTTTTTGGTTCGTCACATTTTTTTAATCTCTTCCGTATAGGGTTGTGGACCCTATGACGGCGTACGCCTGTATTATGCTACTGGCCGGGCATGGACTTGACATTTTGTGCTGCATGAGTAAGGGTTGGTACCACCACTGGGACATAGGGTAAGCTCTTCGCTACAAACTTGATTACTGCGCAGCTGGGCTAATCCATGTTAGACTATAGGTTAGTCAGCAGGTTCCCGATCAATCGCCACGCAGATCCGTGAAATTACATCAACAGTTTAAAACAAAAAAAAAGCGCATCAACACCTTTGGCGCGTTAAGAACCTTTCCAATGGCAGCTATCTAGCAATATCAGTTGCTACTTATGGACTTTTCGGCATTCAGATTGACACTCAGCAATGCAGAGATTAATGTAGGGCCTGCTTACGCTTCAATGGGGATTTCCCAATAAACCGATCCTCAATTAACTGAAGCTGATTTCACTGTGTACTTCTTCACTTGGTTCCAGAGAAGAACGTATCGAAACAGCTCAAAGTCATTCTCAGTAAGTCCATTTCCATCTTCACAGACGGCTCTCGTACAGCCACAGGCGTTGTTGTAAGGGTTTCCGATATTGACGTCTTAGAACGTCCGTCGGATGTTGTTTAGTTCAGCTTGAATCCAATACCCTCATTGGACACTGCATTACACAGCGACAGTCAAGCAGAGGCCAGACGTCTAACTTCGAATACGCAAATACGACGGTATTTAGAGAATGCCACGCATCACTCAAAGAGTTGGTTAGGCGGCACAAGATTACATTTTATTTGGGTTTCACGACACTCGGAGCTGGAATGACATCCCTAGGAACATATAGTAAATAGCTTGGCAAAGTCGAGCCACCACTGACATACAGCCAGTCAGTCTATGGCCAGTTAAATGTGGTTTCGTCAGGATCAAAAAAATCCCAAACGGTTAAGGAAGCACAGGAGAAGAGATACGAGTATCATCTAACTCAAAAATATTGCCACATGATGCTGTTAAATTTAAAGCTACACGTATTCCTCGCAGCGATTTTTCAGGATCGAAAGGGGAGTTTGTGGCTCATTTCCCTTACAACGCATCAGAATGCAATTCCTATTCACTTGCCATTATAGAGATCTTGAACAGATTCGTCAAGAAAAATTGGTGATGCCAAGTGTAGCCTTAGTGTACCAGTAACTCAATTCTTGGGACCTGATTCCGCGATGGAACTGCCTTTAATTGTAAATTATTTCTGTGAGAACCGTGTGGTTGTTACGAATCTACTGGACCAAGACTGAGCTAAGGAATCTTTGTCAAGGGAAACTCTTCCGATTGATTGCAGTGATCGTCCTTCTACGAAAATTTAGCTTCTGACAAATAGACTGATCTAATTCTCTGTTTCAACAAAATATAGGCACGTAGAAGGCATACGCCCTAGAGTGTCTGACACGATTCCCTTTCTTGTCGATTGAGTATGGTACTTGAGAAGGCTCTCACGAATTAGGGGATTTTTTCGCTTAAACGACCACGCAAATTCAAAGCAGATTCCCTTGTTAGCTTGCCATGCACGTTATACAAACTACAATTCACATAACTCACTTCAGACAGCTTCTGCTTGATGAATCATCAACCAGCAAAGTGATGAGATAAACCATTAAATCACCATCTGACGACTTCAACGGTCGGCTATAGTTATTAATTACCTGTCATTCAGGTCTGTAGATCCCCGATATTTGTTTACATCTTTAATTTGGTTTTTTTTTGTTTTATTTTTCAGACTCTCATGGCAGTATTTGCCAATTCTGGAATAATTGGATCCGGATTGGGTATAGCAATGCCAGCGGTTACCCTTAAGCAGCTGACAGATCCCAATGAAGGGATTTTCCTAAATATGTCGGAAGCTTCTTGGTTCGGTAGGTAGCAACATTCCGTAATGAATAAATGAGATTTTCATTGAAAAGTCCTTGATCGACAGCGTCCATCAACACAATGGCTTGTCCCCTTGGCGGCGTCCTGGTCTGTTACTTGCTCGATAAAATCGGCCGCAAGCGCACAATGCTTATGAACAATATTATCGGCATAATGGGATGGGCTCTGATGGTCTTTGCCTTTCAATCTGAGAAAAAACCTTTCTACATTCAACTTTTGATTGGAAGGTTCATCACAGGTATGTTCCTCGTCAATCGATACATCCTTGGAAGTTGTCTAATTTACTCTTTTACTTGAAGGTATCATGACTGGGCTCTTCTGTTCACCGACTGGTGTCTATTCGGCAGAAATCAGTTTACCAAGAATCCGGGGAAAACTTCTACTTGGAACAGCTGTTGCATTGTCCCTTGGAATCATGATGATGTACACGTTGGGCTATTTCATAAGGGTGAACTAGAACGATGGAGTTTTTACATTGAACAGCTTTTTGAATTTTGATGTTTTTCAGGACAATTGGCGCTTGATATCCATCATATCAATGTGTTATCAGATATTTTCGTTTATTTGTGTGATACCAATGCCAGAGACTCCCAGTTGGCTGATGCAGAAAGGACGAGTCGAGGAGTCGAGAAAATCACTCTTGTTCTTCCGTGGATTGGATAAAAATGGTGAGTTGCCTTCGTCCTTAGGAGATGATACGAGTACATACAATAGAACACTTCCATTTGTACTTGTCTTTTTAGATACTCGCACGTGTGATGAATTTGAATCGGAGTACAGCCAAATGAAGAAGGTCTCCGAAATTGCGGCCAGCAATGGAAAACAGTCGCTTCTCAGTGCCGTCAAAGAACCAATCGTATATAAGCCTCTTCTCATCATGATCGGCATGTTCTTCTTTCAACAATTCTCCGGGATCGTGGTGGTTGTCGTGTATGCTGTTCAAATTGCCATCGATGCTGGTGTATCTATTGATCCGGTGTTGTGCGCTATTATAGTCGCTTTCGGTCGCGTCTTGACCACTTGCTTTTTGGGATATATTTTAGAGACATGGGGACGTCGTCCAGCTGGAATGATATCCGGAACGGGAATGGGCACTTGTATGTTACTAATTGCCGCATGTTCATGGTTTCCAGTGATACTAGAGACAGCTCCATTCTTGCCAGCCCTCTGTATTGTCTTACAATTTATGTTTAGTACAATGGGCCTCCTCACACTGCCATTCTACATGATCTCGGAGGTGTTTCCGCAAAAAGTCAGAGGTGTAGCATCAGGCCTAGCCGTCTGTGTTGGCCTGGTCTTGTCATTTATAGTACTTAAGATCTATCCGACTATGGCAGAGGCTCTTGGTAAAGAGAACGTCTTTGCGTTCTATGGTTTTATATCGATAGGTGCAGTATTTTATGTGTACTTCCTCTTGCCTGAGACCAAGGGCAAGAGCCTCTTAGAGATAGAGGAGTATTTTAGAAGTGGAAAGTTCCCGGATAGCCAGCGAATGGATATCGAAATGCGGGAAGTATTTGTGAAGAAATAAGAAGTACTCGTTGATATGTTTGAACTCAACAGTCAGTGTACTAGTATGTGTATGTATGAAGTGCAAATTTATTGAATAGGGGAATTCTCACAAACGAAAAGACTGTAGATACAATTTTTTTTTTTAGGTTATTACAAAAGAAAAATAAATTTGTGATTGTATGATGTGTAGAAGTGTAAATGGGTTTTTTTGTGTAAAAAAAAGGACGAAGAGGTGATGAAATGTAAGTTCAAAATAAAGAACAAGCTGTGAAAACAAATCTGAAAGTGTTGCCTTTTAAAATTTTCTATTCGAACAGCATGACGTCCTGCAAGAACCGCGGTGACGATTGAACATAGTACTCGAATCTGATTTCAGACTAGTTTTTTGAAATGTTGCTAAGAGGACAACGACTGCCGTCGTAGTAGGAGACAAAACTGGAAGGGATTGTTGAAAGATACAGGATTTGTCATCGATAATGCCCACTGGCCGTTGTTCCGGTATATGATCGCGTCACAGATTAGAGGGAGCATGGGTGCCAATCAGACTGCAGTTGTGCCATTCGGTGTTCCCAAATATCTTCACGTCCACCTATCCATGTGGATTACGGAGTGCAGCTTCATCTTGTTGACGACGATCTTCGACGGTATCAGACGGTATTCAGAGATTTGTTTTACCACCTCCACGAGGTAGCTTAGGCTATTATCTGCTTCTGATAAATAACCAGTAGTGGAAAGTGGAACACTTGGTCTAGCGCAACAGTGGCGGTAGGTACACATCAGAGCACCTTTCCTAAGATCCATTTATCTACTATTGAGTACTACTTTTCTGCTTTGGAAGAGAACTGGGCATGTACAGAGTAGGTGGGGGATTATCTCTTCCTCCTCCTCGTCCATGCAGCTTTGGCAAAAGACGTTTGTAGGAACGCTAAGCCTTCTTGAATGCTTGCCTATAAGACAATTTACAGTGATGACACCTATGATACACTGAAATGTTTGTTTTTGAAAGATCAAACTCTTAGAGCGATTCTGGCCAATTTTAGCCAAATTTGTTTGTTCGCTAGACATATTGACCCAATATTCCACCTAAGGTTTGTCCTTCTGTTAGCATCCAGCTTTAGTATTTGTTTGCACGTAGCGATTGGTATACCGATGACACCTTTTACAGGTACAATAGGTAGAGTGGTTCCAATTTTGGCGAGTTCGCTGGCCCTACAACAACCTGGAATGTCTCTGTGCCCCGGCACCCAACATCGGTGAAGTTTGAACTGCTCCGCCATCATCCTGAGAGATGATCGAGAATCAAGTTCTGTTTTAGAATTTAGTAAAACTGAGTCGGGTGACTTGATAGCTGACAGACTATCCGAAAGCCAGGACAGCGCTTCTTTAATCGCCAAAATTTTCTCATGAAACAGTGATTTGGAAGGCGAATGGTGAGGCTTAGGCTAAGCTTATCTGAGAATACACCGCAATCAATCTTCAATCCATCTGTGTAGAAATGGATTGGCATGTCGTCCATGAAAACATCTTCGTCCCAGAAAGATCTAGAGGAGATGCTTACATGAAAGCCTTTGCAAACCAATGTTGAAGCATAATGTAGTCGATGTCCTCTGGATGTATGCCGAATAGCTGCGTTAGCAGTCACTTGTCTCCTGAAAACATCGAGGAAGTCATGTGAAATCGAATATACAGTGCCAAGGAGGCGTAATGTTACACTTATGCAGTTGGCTGCATTGTCTAAGGCCATCCACCAGACAACTACTCCGTAGTCTTATAACTGACACGTACAGACAGTGGGTAATGCGAGGTAGAAAGCTCCATTTCTTCACAATGCCTTTCTGCAAGAGAATAAAGCTGATCTCTTGACTCTTTCTTGAGTGTTAGGTTTCCAGTTTAGTTTCCTGTCAAAAATATATTCCATTGCATCAGGGAAGTCCAGACTGGTACAATTGATTGAGGGAGGATCTATGATTGGAATTTTGTATTTCCTGGAAAAGAGGAAAAGAGGACAGGATCAGTTTTATGGGGCATACTCCCAGTCCGCAGTGATCCGTCCAATGGTTTAATCTGTTAAGACCACCCAGTTTGGTGTTTATTATCCAGCTATTTAGTAGGAGACTGATCAACTCCTCAAGTGAGTCTTCTATAGTACCTGCATAGTTGAGAGCGCAGTCTTGATTGCAGATGTGTTTGCGTTGTTGAAGGCACCCTGTATACCCAGGAACGCAACCATTGTACACTCTTTATAATGTAGGGATCATTCGATGAGGCTATTCAGTGTATATAGAGCCGTTTCCACCGACTTTCCTTCGCACTAGGCATGCTGACCCGTAGACAAAAGTCTTGGATCAATTTTAGATCGTTTATGGGTATCAGTCAGTCATTCTAAAGATTTCACAAGGAAAGATGATAGACTTATAGGACTGAGGACCTTTGGCATAACATGAAAACATTGTCCGGTTTCGGGAATGAAAACTACATTAAGTTCTCTCCTCATGATATTCTCTATCGTTGGCTGGATGATATCTGCGGACCTCTGCTGCTCGCCCGGTATAATACTGTCCGAAACCGGCAGACTTGTGTGGTTTGAAGCTATGCAACACCCAGAGCAGCTTATCTCATGTAATCAGACCGTGAGTTTTAGTCGCAGCAGTGGTATTCCTTCTAAGGTTGTTACTGGCCGTGGGTAGGGAGCTACCTGGAAAGTGGGTGTCCAGTAGCAGGATAAGTTCCTTGTGGTCATCCAAGAGCGATTTTTTTCAAACAGCTAGTCATCGTAGGAATGGTTGCGAGGATTTTTCTTAGCGACGATGCCTCGGAAGTTTCTGTTATTTTGCCACAGAGGTGACATCCAGAGTTGTCGCTTTGCCATCCTCAAATATTTTTTATGTAAGTCTTCTGCGACTTTAGATAGACGCAGAATGATGGAGTGATGGAGGTTAAGTTGTGGAACATGTAGCATTATTGCTATAATCTGTCAGAGAAGCTCCCACCACGGTATCGTTTGATCCCTCCCATTCTGAAAATGTGCCCAAAAGCTCATTTCATTCTCTGATCGTAAAGGAATTCTTTTTGATTCATCCTACTGGGTTTCAGAGGTGTAGACCCTCGACTTGGGCATTACCTCGGAAATATTGTTGTCATCGCTATCCATTTTAGGAAAGGAAATCGATACTCCAGTATCTGAGGCTGTATTTTTATGTGTATCAACGTATAAGGCTAATAAGTTATTGATTCCTGCTGGGTTTATGGGCTTTCAAATTCAATCAGCCGTCTTCAATACTTCCAACAAATTTAGCTTTTTTCACAAAATCTTGTTGGATTCCGGATGAGGTAAACGAATCTAAAGACAGCATTTTATACTTCCTGGTAGAGAGGACCTACTGAATAGGTTGATTGGGTCATACTTTGACTCTAGTTGGAATGACTGTTTGGAGCAAGTTTTTCCGAAACAACCACTGCAATTTTGTGTGTACTTCTATAAGCGAACATCTTGTAGCTCTTTCTAGAATTATAGCTGATAATTGTTCTTGTGAGAAGTTGATTTATCAACACGTTGAGAGGAGCCTCCACTATCAGATCCGACAGTGCTGCTGTTATCGCCTCCTCTTGGGCATTGTTGGCCACCACAGCATATTACTTACTTGAGACTGACAGTTTTGTCAAGTAAGTTTGATTTGGCTCATTATTGTGATAATACTGAGAAAGCGTGGGAGACCTCGCTGTTGCTACTATGGGGATAGCTCAACGAATTCGTCATGGTTGGTTATCCTTATTGGGCGGAGATCATTTAGATTTTGTCAGTGGTAACTGCCTGTGGATTTCATTCTGGTGCATATTCTGAGCATTAGTATCGCTGGACAGGATAATATTTCTGGAACATTGTACATCGCCTTTGATGATTGCTAACGCAAGAACGAATTTGTGTCGTTCTCCGTACGCTTCGTAGAATATACTTGCAGCAATTAAATCTGGTGGTGTGAAGCCCAATAAACATCCGAAACTGGACAGATGCATTATTCCACACCCATTTTTCTTGTATGGATCTTATGTGGAGTTTTGTATTCAACATGGAAAGTCTCCTACAAAGACATGCAGGTAGTTGACTTGGAATGTTGAAGGCCAATATGGGTAAATACGTATAATACACACGTACTGAGAAAGTCGCCTCTTAGTAGCAATCAAGTGGAAACTAACACTTCAAAGGTGCAGATAGTCAGTCAGGCCTAGATTTAATGGTCTTAACAGAAGATTTAGCCAGCCCCACAATTACAAAAAAGTCTTCCTTGTTATCCTGATTCTTACTTTCCTTTTGGATTCTCACAAGGATTTTCCAGCTGCTCTGCCTAGCACATTCAAACCACAAGGTACTACCACCGATGATTCGAAGACAGCCGAAGAGAGACAAAGTCTGCCGATGAAGTAGGAGTAGCTTCATCGGCAGACGCGTCCGCTAAGGATGGTGAAGGTGATGCGGAGATTGAGCGCACTATCGATTCACTTAATGATTCTGAGAAGGCCCATCAGAAGAACATCGACAAATTAATCTCCATTCTGTCTGGGGAAGTAACAATTGATTTGCCGCTCCAATTCCTGATTCGCAGCAACAACGCTGACTTGCAGATTCTTCGGGGAACTAAGGGGGCAGTGCGAGTATCGATTTGTCACACAGCCACTGTCATCGCTAACGCATTCATGCATGCTGGCACTACTAGTTATCAGTTCTTAGACTGGCTTGCCAGAGCGACAAATTGGGCCAAATTAACTGGATGGGTGTCATCCTCCGTGGCCATGAAAAAGATTCGTTCTCACAAGGATATTCCAACTTTTAGTGTCGAGTCTAGGGTTCTGGGTATTAAAAGCATCAACTCAGTCTCCGTTTCCCTAAGTTGCCTCCGCACGTACCAGTTTTGGTGCGTTGAAACCTCAAAAGTCTTACTTCTTAGTGGGGTTATTTTTGGAACAGACTTGGTTAGCCATTCGAAAGCTTGTTGAACACTAAGGTTCCGTTTTATATGTCGTAGCACTCTGCTTGAATGCAAACATTCTCTGCTTTGGCTAGCTCTCGCAGTTGATCAGCATAGAGTTTGTACTCAGCGTTCAAACTGTTGTCAGCCGAGTCGACAATCGACGGGTTCACAAGTCAACTAGTGCACTCGCAAATTATCGTGTGCTGTACAAAAAAAACACAACCGCGCGTGTGCAAAAAAAAAATAAATAAAAAAAAAAGTGCAGTGCAGTGGAAAAAAATATCGCACAGTGCGGGTATCCCACCTCTCACGCTCCTGAACGAAGTACTGTTGCTTGCACTCAATCACTGCCATTACTGTATTTACCATACGGTACGGGCAGTGGCAAAATGTCTAGGTTTCCTCAAGCGATGTAAGAAATACTTCAGCCCCTCTTATCAGGCTTCTATATACGAGTATAAGGCATTTATCTGCCCGAAATTGGAGTACAATGCCCACATCTGGTCGGGTGCGCCTAAAAGATCTATGCACTTGCTAGATAGGATTCAAAACCGTACGATAAAACTCATAGATGATACTAATATCACTCAAACAATGGACATCCTCGAACACCGACGTAATGTCTCGTTTTATCGCTGTTTCCACTAACAGTTCTCCATAGAAATCGCCAGTAGCATTTCGCCCAGTCAAACTTTTAACCGTAACATCCGTCTCGCTATGAATGCTCATCAGTATACCCTCAAACCCACTTTCGGACGTACTCTAAAATATCGTGATTCGTTCCTAAGCCGAACAACTCGCTTATGGAATGCCCTGCCGATCTCTGTATTTCCTGGTCGTTATAACTTGCAAACATTTAAAAACAATGTACATCGGTACCTCCCTTTTCTTCCTCCCTAAATTTCCTTTGCCCGCGCTGTGTACAATCATCTTAAGGGTACACAAACCCCAGAGAAGCGCCAGAGAGGAGATAGTGGTATACTTATACTTGACTGACTTCCATATACTAGAATTAGTACCTTTGCTGGTTGCATTTGTTCGGACATCATGTGAACGTAAGGCCACCGATAGAGTGAATGTGAGAAAGTTTATTCTTCAGGGCGGAGACAATGTTGCAGATTCGGTTGTGAGAATTGTTTCAGTGGGTGTCATGTCTTACGTCTTCAACTGGCTTTTCGACGGTAGTCATTCAAAGCGGTCTTTTTCTAGAGCCCGTTCGCACTTTGATCAACTACCTAAGCATGATGAATGCTAATCCAACCAAAGTTGTCGTAGTCACACGATCTAGCAACTTCTAAATGAACGCCTATATCGGTGGCAGTTTTTCTTTTAGAATTTCGGTCGAGGCGTCGAGAATGTGTGCCCCGGGTGCGGTTGTGAAGTCTACAGGTGAATTGTCCCTATAGCGAGTACCTCCTAAAGTCTATAAATTCATTTCCATACTGTTGGATAATATAACGTCTAGTCTGGATGTTTTCGGGGCTTTGTTCGGCTTGGCTTCTTTTCAGAAACTTAAGATCTTTGACTCTTAAGCATTCCAGCCAAGGTAAAGCAGCTAAACCAAGGAATTTTATAGTAAATTTTTATACAGGGTGACCCTCAAGCCAATTGTGGAAGCCAATTTAAACCACATGTATAAATCCTTAAAATTGCAAGTACGAGATCGTCTAGAGTCTTATGTCTAGACTAGGTTACCTAGTAACCTATCCGCGTTACCGAAATTCGCCCGCTACGGAAACCGAAACAATGCCTCGGATAAGTACTGATAACTCGTTGACCACTTTTGGGTATCGTACCCGGACAAATATTAGTTTGTGGAATGTGAAGATGCTCCATGACTCACAAAGTGAAGGACCTCAGAACGCCAGATTCCTTCAACTTGAACATGAGTTCATGCGATATAGGCTGGACATATTGGGAGTAAGCAAGATAAGATGGTTAGATGCGGGTGAGTACCAATCCCCAACGCGTAACACTGTACTAGTCTACTTCGGAAGACCAACCGGAAGCCCCCGTGGATATGGAGTTGTACTGCTGGTAACACCCACAGCTCGCAGAGACCTAATCTCCAAGCAACCTCACGGTGATAGGATTTTAACGGCCAGATTTCGGACTAGAGTACGTTACATCACAATTATACAGTGTTAAGCCCCTACGGATGGTTCGTCTGAGGAAGAAAAGGAGACCTTCTACAACCAGATGGGAGCTGTATTTAATGCAACACCCAACGGCGACATGGTCATAGTGATGGGGGAACTGAATGCCAAGGTAGGCAGCGACAACGAAGGGCTCAAACATGTGATGGGACGTCACGGACTAGGCAACCGCAATGATAATGGCGAAAGATTCGTCGACTTCTGTAACGCAAATCGCCTTGTCATAGGTGGCACCATGTTTGAGCACAAAGCCTGCCATAAAATCAGTTGGGCGTCAACTGACAGGTCAGCAACCTCCAACCAAATTGACCATCTTGCCATCAGTCGCCGTTTTAGAAGTTGTTTTCTACATGTCCGAAACAGAAGAGGAGCGGACATGGGGTTGGTACAAGATCACTATCTTATGATAGCGACTGTCCAATTACGCGCTGCTGCCGTTCGAAGATCTAACGACACGAGAATGCCCAGGTTCAACACCGACCGACTAAGAGATCCCGCAGTGCGCCAAGAACTAAGAGACCATATCTCACGTGGAGTGGAACAATCAGCAGCTAACTGCCCATCATTGGTATGCTGTGAAAACTGTTTTCACATCAGGTGCAGTAAGGATTGTCGGTCGATCGCAGGGAAGACATAGGGCCTGGCTTTACGAGGATACCTGGACAAGGATCGACGACCGTAAACAGCTTAGAACTTGACTTACAGCCACTCCAGCAGCAGGAAGGATCGAGCTAAAGTCCCTATATCGCATGAAGATCAGAGAAGTACAGCGTAGCGTACGGCGTGACAAGCGAAATTACATCAATGCGCTGGCTACAGAATCAGAGATAAGCAGCAGCTAGGTGCGACAGCAGAACCGTTTACAGAAACAACAAAGAGCTAATAGGTGGCCGAAACTCTACTCAACAACCAGTGAAAGTCCTAGACGGTTCGTTGCTCATATCGGATGAGGATCAGCTCAAGAGATGGAAGGAGCATTTTGCTTCGGTTTTGAACCGAGTATTCGCCAACAATATGCACCCAAGTCAGACTGAGGAGTCCGTGGAAAGAAATGCCCGAATTCGCATCACTACCCCCAGTAAGGAAGAGATCATTACCGCGATCAAAGCACTGGAAACCAATAAGGCGGTAGGACTTGATGGCATACCCGCAGAGCTTTTCGAGCTGCCCCAACTGAGCTACTGCTCTCACTTGTTGGGAGAACCTGGGAGGCTGAGAATTTTCTAGATGAGTGGAAGAAGGGAATGATCGTCAAGCTCCTTTAAAAAGGCAACCTAATGCAGTGAGAAAATTGGAGAGGCATCTGCGTGCTGCGTGCTGTGGCTAAAATAATAGCTAGAATTATTCTGGAGCGAATTAAAGAACACCTTGAAGACACACTCGACGCCGAACAAGCAGGTTTCCGTTCTGGATCCTCCTGTGTCGACCACATCAACACCCTGCGGATCATCATCGAGCAGTGCGTTGAATATCGATCGCCACTCCACCTGCTCTTCATCGATTTCGAAAAGGCGTTTGATAGTGTGAATCGGGAATTTATTTGGCGTGCCGTGCGCAGGAGAGGTATCCCAGATAAATTAATAGCAATTATTAAGGCTACCTACGATGGGTCCACAAGACACGTTTTGCACAGAGTAAAGCTGTATAGGAATTCGAAGTCCAAAGTGGAGTGCGGCAAGGCTGCATTCTTTCACCAATATTGTTTTTATTAGTGATCAGCGATGTGCTAAATGCGGCTTTATCGATGGGAAATGGAGGAATTCGATTGACTACGCTGACGATGTATGCCTACTATCTCACAAAATAATGGACCTTCACCAAATGACAGCAAATGTGGAGAGGGAAAAAGACGTCGTTGGGGTGAAAATTAACTCGGCAAAAACAAAACCGAACTCATCAACTCATACTTGCATTGCTGGACAAACCGTTGAGAGAGTAGTGAGTCTCCAATACCTTGGGAGTATTGTCTCAACCGATGACGGAACCGAACTGGATATAGCCAGCCGAATAGGTAAAGCTAAGTCTGCTACGACTGTTTCGTTCCAAGGTTGAGTCCGTGCTGCTATATGGCTGAGGTACTTGGAGAGTGAGCACTACTATCACAAGAAAGCTGCAAACGTTCGTTAATGGTGCCTGCGTATTATCTTAAGGATTTTCTGGCCAAACCGTATCTCGAACGAACTGCTTTATGAGAGAACCGGCCATGAACCTATTGGCACAACCATACAACAACGAAAGTGGCAGTGAATTGGTCACACTTTCCGAAAAGGTGACAGATCCATAGCTAACCACGCAATGCAATGGCAGGATACGCTGTGGTCCTAGAAGTACATGGCGTAGAACAGTCGAGAGGGAAGCACGGCAACTGGGAAAGAGTTGGGGAGAGCTGAGGCTGGGATATAGGGGATATAGGACATAAGTAAGTAAAAGTAAGTCTTCGACTTCCACCGCACCGCTTTCTACCTCAAGTCCGTTCTCCTTCACCACTCCAACCAAACTTAGATTTAAGTTTTAGTTTAAGTTTAATTTTTACGCCATAGCTTGTATTAAGCCCCCACCATAATTAAAATATTCAAGCAAGAGGATATGAACAGGAGTCCAGATTTATTGTTAAATGTTCTGGGTGATATCTTTCGAATTTCTGCACCACAAAGAAAAATAAATGCTCTCTGTCCCCTTTCCAACTTGGGGAAGCGATTTTTCCCCGACTTCAAATTGGTCCTTTAGATTTGGAGGAATTAAAAAAATTAATAATAATCTTTATGCAACATTTATACTTGCTTTTTTTTTGTTCTTGTTGTAGAACTTATTTTTGATTAACATTTATTTTTAATTAAACACATTGTATTTTTGTTTTTCATTTAATCTTAAAAACTAACATATTAGTGCTGTGAAGATAGTACAATTGTTCGTCGGTGGACAAAGATTACATCCAAAGTATGTTACAATTACAAGAATTAGGGTTAGTACTCTTCATTGCTTTATTTGAGAAAATTCATTTTAATTTTAATTATTAGTTATTTGCTCTTCCTGTGACATGAGTGAGTGACAATAATTATTGCATTCGTTGTATTGCTAAATTATACGCTTAATTAAAAAAGAATTTTTAGATTTTTTTGTTTTTGTTTTTTAATTTAAATACATTTATCATATTTACAATTATGATTAAAAATATAATTAATTTAAGCATTATAAAAATTTATTCAAAAATAGGGTAAAATTTCAAAAAAATTTATTGTAATATGAATTAGTTTGATGGGGTCATTTGATGTTTTTTAGAAGTGTTATTTTCGTTTACCCATACCGACCCACATGTAGTTGGGGTCCAAGAACTGTGATCCATGATAACCCTCTGGGTTGAGGGATACCAAAGATCTTATCCTTTGCGATGGTCGATATGTTCGTATTGCATGAAGGAATGCTGCTGTGCCAGTTGGTTTGGAACCATCGTTGGATAGCTCTTCTCTGAGGAGTGAAATTGGATGATCACCTTCTAGGAGTTGTTCCTCGGTGTCGCTGAATTTACCCTTTTCCATGAATTCAATGTTGTTCTTGAGATTTTTAAAGAACTCACCCAGGTTTGTCATGGCTCCTGAAAAGAAATCAACAAAAGAACTCAAGATTTATTGTTTCTCGTTTGAGAGCGGAAAGTCGCTTTAAGATTATCCATGTGTTGGCAACAAAAATGTTATATGAGAACATGTCAGGGCTATCTGACTGGAGTCTAGGATTTAAAAATGATACAAATTCTTTCTACGAAACATAAGAGATTTTACTTATATCTTCTACTTGGTGGCTAAGCTAAATAGATGCCTCAGTCAAAGCGCAACAGGCCATCATATATGGCTACTACTGCAGTGACTTGCTGTGACCTCAGCACGTACCACGGACTAATATAAAAGAGTTGTTTACGGGCAAGGGAAAATATGCATTTTCTCGGTTCGTAGTTAAGAATGTATTGTGGACGTGTTTACATGAAATCTGGTGTTTGGCCATCTAAAGGTCATAACAGCTGAGGTTTAAGTAAGTCGTCCTCTCAAAACTTAGTTGTGTTACATAGCATTTACCTTATCAATACGTTTTCTCACCATTATTTCACATGATCTTAAGAACGCGGACAAGCAAGACCCTACAAGTACATTGACTAGTGGTAGGAGCTATCAGATTGTCGGGAACCGAGTTTCGTTGCATATTTGTGTTATAAAATAGCGCGCACTCAAGGGGTTTGCGCACAGCGCGGGAGAAAGAAAATTAGGGAGGGAAGAAAGATAGGTACCGACGTGCGTTGGTTTTAAATGTCTGAATGTTATAATGACTAGTAAATAAAGAGCTCGGCAGGGCATTCCACAAGTAAGTTGTTCGGCTTAAGAAAGAAACACGATATTTCAGAGTACGTCCGGAAGTGGGCTTGAGGGTATACTGATGATGGTTGAAGGTTTGAAGGGGCGGAATGCTACTGGCTATTTCTATGGAACACTGACAGTGGAAATAGTGATAAAACAAAGCGATACACGGTGTTCGAGGGTGTCCATTTACTGGGTGATGTTGGCATCACATATGAGTTTTCTAGCATGGTTTTGAAGGGGAAAAGTATTTCTTACATCGTTTGAGGAAACCTTGATATTTTGCAGCATTTTTTGCGACATCGAACATGTGGTCATTCCAACGTAAGTTGTCAATGACACATACCGAGAATGGAAAGTTTTTCAGTTTCGATGATGCAAGTGTCATCTACGGATAATGGGGGAGTATATTGGATTAGAAATAGCGTACAAGAGATGGTTAATGAAAATTAAAAAGAGTGTCGGAGACAGAACGGATCCTTGGGGCACACCAGCATATATTTTGTGAATATCAGACTTGAAACCATCCAAGAACCATCCATTGAACAAGAGAGTTATCGATCCCAATAGCTCCCATTTTCGACAAAAGAGCCTGATGCCAAACTCTTTCAAATGCCTGAGAAATATCAAGTGCAACTATCTTGCTTTCGCCAGATTGATGTACGCTTTGGTTCCACTTTTCGGCGAGACATGCCATCAAATCACCAGTGGATCTGTTGCTACGAAAACCATATTGCCGGTCATTGAAAAGTTTTCGTGTTTCGAGATATTTCATGAGCTGACGGTTTATCAGCGTTTCCATGACCTTGGAAAGAAGGGACCTAAGTGCAATACAGTCTGTAGGAGGAGAGAGAAGAAGATTCTCCTTTTTTAGGGACGGACTGAACAAATGCTGTTTTCCATTTGCTCGGAAAGAGACCTAAAGAGTAGGATTGATGAAAGAGCTTTCGCAGTGGTTTCGTTAAAGTGGAAGAACACCCCTTCAGGAGCGATATAAAGTCTGGACCAGTGAATGCTAAAATCTTTAAGAACTCTTGCTACCCATTGTTGACCTGCCCGCAAAGAGTGCAGTTGGAAGACTGGCCTTGTCCAAAGGGCTGACAACTGGTATGTCATTATAAATTAGCGTTGGGATGGAGGATGACGCAGAATTTCTAATGCTTTTTGACTAACGATCAACAAATTTACTACCTTTGGGACATTGTAGTATTTTTTACCACAGTTTTTATAGGTTCGGTTTTGTAAGACCCAGAAAATATTTCTCTAACTCTCACTGCCTCTTTACAGTTCCTTTTTTTCGGTTTGATACTCATAATCCGATTAAGGATTTAAAGAATCTCATTCCAACCAAAGAGAATAGTGTTTGTGATCATATCAGCAGCGGCATCCACGTCGTTATCGAGGAAACGCAACGGCCACTCAAAATACTTAAAGAAGCTGTAAAGTCCACTTCGATTGACTTTCTCGTATTGCCATGCTGTTCTTTTAGGATTTCTTTCTCTAACTACGTGGACGGTGAGGATTGCGCACCGACTTTGTACTTATCGGAGGGTGAGAAGTTAAAAACAAGTCCACAAACAGGTGTTATCGGTATGACTTGTGTGGGCTCTTTTACAAGCAGGGCCATTTATTTTCTGCAACGAAGATCTGAACACACCGTTCTTGGCGTGTCTGGCCGGAATGTCGAAGTTGCCCAGAATCGCCCGTAATGACGATTTCAGTATGGGGATACAGGGATACAATTTTTTGTATGGAGTCAGACTGTGCATCGTGCTCGAGGTCGAATTGCTGTCCAGTTTGAAATTGAATTCCTGATTGGAACATAGACTACATTGTGGTGGAGTTTGGTAAGCTACATCACTACGGACATACGAGGGGAGTTCAGCATATTCTCGGTATCGGGGTGAAGCTGTGGTTGTATATATAAATTGACTTTTTTATCAAGTAATACTATTATTTTAGTGCATTCATGTAAAATTTCATATAAATGTGATTATTAATTCGCGTTTTATCTCTAGTTAAACAGAATCATAATGGCAACTGAGACGATGATGGTGAAAACTGAGCATCGCGCTGTAATTAAATTTCTCACTAAGCAAGGAAAAAGTCAAAAAACTGTTCATGAAGAGATGGTGGCTTTTTACCAGGGTTCCGCACCTTCATTATCAACTGTGCAAAAGTGGTCAAGTGAGTTCAAGAGAGGCAGAGAGAGCATTGAAGACGACCCCCGCTCCGGCGCCCCGGCTACTGCTTGTACGGGAGAAAGCATCAAAGAAGTCGAAAAACTTGTTCTTGAGGATGCCCGAATAAAGGTGAAAATGATGGCAGAGATCACCAAGCTTTCAATTGGTACCATTCACACCATTCTTCATGACCATCTTAACCTTTCAAAGGTCAGTGCAAGGTGGGTGCCACGAATGCTCACAGCGCCTCAGAAAAAAGTGAGAATCGCATGCTGTAGAGAGCTTTTGGAGATGTGTAGTGAGAACGCGGACTGTGTTATGGATCGAATTGTTACTGGGGACGAAACATGGGTCAACGACTATGACCCTGAAAGCAAACAAGAGTCCATGCAGTGGCATAAAAAAGGAACAGACCCCCCGAAGAAGTTCAAAGTCACTCCGTCTGCCGGGAAGCTCATGGCCACAGTTTTTTGGGACTCAAAGGGAATTTTGCTCATTGAGTACAAAAAAAAAGGTGAAACCATCAACGCCACATCCTACGCTTCGGGAGGAAATTAAAAAGAAAAGACGGGGTAAACTCGCAGCGGGTGTGTTGCTTCTTCATGAAAACGCTCCTGTTCACACGGCGCGAGTTTCCAAGGCTGCTGCGCGAGATTGTGGTTTCGAAGAAATCCAACACCCACCCTATAGTGCAGACCTTGCCCTTAGTGATTATTTCCTGTTTCCGGATTTGAAAAAATGTGTTCGTGGAAAAAGATTTTCGGATGATGAAGAACTCAAGTCGGCAATAAATGGGTATTTTGCAGAGAAAGAGGAAATTTATTTTTTTGAGGGTTTAAAAAAGCTTATCTCAAGATGTAACAAATGCATTGATGTTAGGGGAGATTATATTGAAAAATAAAAACAATTTAAATCGAATTCGCATTTTCCTTCATATCTATACCGAGAATATATTGAACGCCCCTCGTAGTTCGTAGCCAGGCATCTTCTGAGAGGTGTGAGCTAAGATCTACCTGTGTTTCTCTAAGTGTATATTGGTTACGTCCACCCTGATTTCCCTAGTCATAATCACAAACAAACACAAAAGTCACAAACACCGACGATGCTAAGCAAGTCTGCGAAGTGAGAATTCTGACGTTGGTTCACCGAGTTAAACCGTTGTAGTTGTTATACCCATACAACAATAGGAAGCAGTGCACCAACAAAATTCACACTCAAAACGAGCTATGCATCAGTTGTTTCATACACTCAGTCACTGCCCGTATGACAAATTCCTAAGTCATACGAAATACGAAAATTGTTGGAAGGTTATTTTTAGATTCAACGCGTATTGGTAATCATACATTTGGCACAGAGTGACCAACTGCCCGGCTAGCTCAGTCGGTAGAGCATGAGACTCTTAATCTCAGGGTCGTGGGTTCGAGCCCCACGTTGGGCGAAGTAAATTTTTTTTATTTATTTTTTTTATATTTCAGGTGTCCCTTTGTGTGCGCTTCCGCAAATAAAATTGGCTCTGGATGATAGATAAATCAAAAGTGTAAGTGAAAAACGAAAGGAACAACATCAAGGATACGATAAAAGACAATTTTGTCGCCCTCCAGTTTGGAAAAGGCGTCGGGTATACTCACCAACTGATATCGAGGGAATGAATTGGGTCTGATGGGATTTGAATTTCTGCCGCTTGAATGCGGCCAAAGCATTTCGTTTACTGTTGGCATCATCTCCCTCATAATTGAACATCTGTTGTGCTTCCGTCAGACCCACTGACAGCGGATGCTGTTGTCTTTTGAAGATGTGAAAGCCGTAGTTCTCCATTGAATCATCGTAAACATCTTTCTCCTCTTCATTGCTGGCGGTCGCAGTTGTGGCGGCTCTTCGAGCACCTTGAAGGTCACGTCGCATGAAATCCATGGGGACCATTGGGCCACCAATTTCAGAGTTATCCTCCTCCGGATTCAACATCTCATTTAAGCCATTGACGCCAGGTGATGATGAAAACTTCGTTGTTGTTGATGAGGCCGAGGCTGAGGCTGGAGCAGAGCTTTCATCTGACGATTCGCCAGGATATGGTTGGTGATGGTGGCGTTTGTTATCTTCAGGCGGGCGCTGATAAGTTCGAAGTTGGCGGTGGAAATTTCTTTGGTTTTTGCTTAGGGCTGCCAACAAATTAGATTCCAATGGTAGGGGTAAATTTTCATAAAAAAATTGCTTCCCCCTGAGTGGATAGGATAACAGCGACGACGGCGATGACGACGACGATGATGATGATGAAGAAGGTGCCGATACAGATTCTAATTCTCTTAAGGGTTGGAAACTAATTTCAACTAAAGATGAATCGCTTCCGGTTTCGACGTTCCTTTGATGGTGACGGCGTTCATTGTCGTAGTTGCCGGGGTCACTATGCCATCCGTTGATGGTACCGCTTCTACTGTCGCTGACACTGTTGCTGCCACTGCCACCGTTTTCCAAGAAGTTGATTAGTCGACCGGCGTAACTTGTGGGATGTGACGTAACTGCAAGAGAACAAGAAAAGTAGTTAAAAGTTCAGAGTAAGTCGGATAGTAAGTAGTAGGGGTGCGGATAGTGGGATAGTGGGTGGGTTTGTTCTGAAAATCGGTTTCAAATGTATTTGTTTGCAAGTTTGTTGCGTAATTTGTTAATTCCTCTCAAGAGAATTGCCAGATTAACTGATTTCTTTGAAGAGTGTAGGCATGCTTCCGGACAGAAATTGCTTTTGCATTTTAAAATACATTCGTAATATTACTTCGAGCAGACATTTCAGATCATTTACGCCAAGTCGAACCGTCCAAATGGATGCTAAGGAATGGATGCTAATCCAAGCGAAGGATTTGGGACGACGGTTGTCAGAGAATGCCATATGTCTTCCTGTAGCAGGTGTGAGAAATCTATGACATCAACACAGCCACAATGTGAAGAATGCTCCTCATCAATTTCTGGTTTAAGGAGAGTGGCTTCCGTGAACAGACGCGGTTAGACGGAATGTTGTATAATAAGACCGAATGAAAGAGGACGAAAGAGGGCATGGGTTGTTAGTACTTTATGTAGAGAGAACAAACGTTTAACAACGTTTACCTTGCCGGCAAAGGCACCACCGTATGAGTACTACGTCCCAGTGACCTGAAGGCCATATCCAATACGTAAGAAGAGCCAGAAGATAACTTCATTCTTACTTCAGTTGGATAGTGGTCCTTTGGTATAAATTGAGTGTTCTCTGCTCAAAAAGTACCACCGCAGAGCTCAAAAACTGCAAAAATTATCTATGGCACAGTGAGAGTGCTTTTGTTTGATGCAGTAGACTCTGGAGTGGAATAATCCTCTTCCTGCACTGCGTCCTTTTGTATACTACTTTCCATGTTGAAGACCAAATGTGGAAAAATATAATATCTACTGGGGAACCACTAGTGTGGAAACGAAAAAAAAAAACTGTGGTTATGACGAGCGATCTTAAAGACCCAGGGCTTGTCTTATTACGCCGAATACAGTCTCAGTACTTAAGATTGGACGCATCTGAGATGTAGTTGAGCTGTAGCCTGAGAATTGTGAAAGTTTACAATTGCATCAGCTTAATTTCCTTATGGCTTGGTACTTTCACTGCCACAAAAGACAAATTTCGGAGCCTGGTGAGTCAGTCAAATACAGAATAGAACAAGAGAGAAGTTGAGCAGTCAACAAATGTGTGGAACTGACGCTCTCCTTGAGTAAAAAATGGCTCGTTCCATTGTGGAATGCAGATCTTCAGTCACTACGTGTGGAAACAGAAAGCTTCTTAACAGCTCGCCTAAGAAAAGTTGGGAGGAAGGCTGGAATCTTTAAAGATCGGTGAAAAAATAACATTACGGGCTTATTCAGATTCGAATAGCCTCCCACAAAACTTAAGGAAAACGATTGAAACCAAGCAAATCAGTCATTCGGATATCAAAAAACCTATCTAACCTGCCTTCAGTTCAACATTCCAAGTTGATTAAAGTCCCCTTTCTGGTGTGTGTCGACCTGAACTTCTCCGGTCTTTTCCAAGACCTGCCGGGATGTGAAGAATTGATCGATGCCACGTCTGGATTAATCAGATAGGTCATGAATCCTTCCGCAGCATGATTGGTCTCCTTTTTGGTGGTTCAAACAAACGAAGCTCAGATTCCAGGTCTTAGTCATGCTTTCCTCTGGCCATACCTTACAGATAAAATGGTGCATGTTACAAACGTGGTCATCTCCAGCTGTTTTAAATATCTCACCGGACAGTCCATGTACGCCAGAATCTTTATTAGACATTGGCTTCGATAGTGCTATCTTAACTTCGTTTAGGTCAAGGGTCGGTTATTCTCATTCGCATTGGTCCAGGGTGAATGGTTCATTCTGCCTGATAGCGGAACTTTGATCATCACCCACGTTATACAGTAAGCGGAGGTAGTCTTTCCATATTCTCAGTACCAACTGCTGCACTACTACTAGTTATCCACTTATTTACATATTTGCTGGCTCCCATTCTGGCATTGCAACCCTGGAATGTTCGTTTTACATATTGTCTGCTTTCGAACGTCATCTGATGGCTCGAGGACAACATTCCTACTGGTGCTCTATGATTTTTTAAAGGCGACTAGGAATTTTAAGGGAGCACGATCGGCTCCGGCTTGGCTAAAGTGGTCCTTAGTTGATTGCAACAATTCCATGTCAAACTTTGGTGGTCTTACTGGACTCTGTTGTGCTGCATTCGTACCCTGGCTGCAATAGTGCAATTACCCGAGGCGATATTGGCTCCTTGAAATTCCAGAATAGTGGAGAAGTGTCTGGCGTCAATCGCAATGTGACCAATCTGGTTGACGGTTGATTGATCAGGGATTATCCACTCCGACCTTTAGGGCCGTGTCCCCTGGACAAAGGATTCGGCTAAACGGTCTAGTACCAGTAGCCTAGCTGAAGTTATGAGAGCAGCCGTTGTCCTATTCACAAGTTTCTTGCCATCTCTACTCCAGGGTCCTGACAAAACCATGGAGCTCGCTTTAGACTTGGTCTTCGAATATTTCGAAGGGTTGTGTGCATAAAATAGCTCAATCTGACTAGAGCACAGGAATCCGCCGTCAATCCATATAAGGGATTCCTATTTGAAGAGAATCTGTCTGGCATACATCTACCAAGAATAGCTTTAATACCGAGAATCGGCAAAGATGATTACTCACTTGCTTAGAGCTTCAGACTTAGTAGTCTAATTTCCATCTTGGTGAACAGGTTCGAAATGGTGGTCAAGCTTCATGTGCTCAAAGCTGCTTTGCAAATTTTGTCCAAGATGCAACATTCCCATCACTCCGTAGATAAAGTGAGAATGCGATTCAAAATCTGGTGGGCAGGACTGAAGGCGCACTGAATGAGAAGGTGTACGCCGTTGGCATTTTCATTGACATTGGTGGTGGCTTCGGCAAGGCATATGTACAAATAAGAAGACCAGACAAAAAGGCTTATAGGAATCACTTGTTCTGTGGTTACAGCAATGCAATCCAACACCTTGGGTGGAAGTCCTGACTGCGGTCAATATGCAGTGGTGAGGATGAATAGATTTTGACTGCAGACCGGGTCCTGTCTCCACAGCTATCATGCATGTTAGTCGACTCTCTAATGTTCTAACATCTACGCTCAGATGATGTCGCTGTTCTGTTTTTCGGATTACCGGCTGTTTGTTCTAAGGCGTCGCAACCCTGGACATAATGGATGATGGATGCCTAAGAGATGGGATTTCCCATATCGTGTTGAAGGTTTCTAAGGTACTATCGACTGTCGCAAGAGGATTCTATGGATCTACACGGTTGTGATAAGACCAATTCTTCTTTTTCTTCGTTAAAAGATGTTACGCTCATAAATTCAATTTCAGCTAGATTTTACTCCCACGTATCTGCACTGTCACTGCATCGATCGTGCCGTTGACTAAATTTGCGGATGTTAAACCCATTCTACATTGAAACATCTTGCTTGCTGACGCTTTACATTTGAGTGATCCAATTACGAGTATGTATTTTTCTTTTAGACTTCTCTTCGAAATCTAGCTGGGCCTTTGGGCCTTACCTTTCTGGTTTTTTCCATTCTATGCGATGTATCAGTTGTATGGTGGAATACGATTTTAAGGGAATACGTCACTGCTGCTTTCACCAAACTCTAAAGAATGGCCCATTTTGGATGGGTGGAGGCTTTCCCCAGAACATCTGGCTTTCGCTAAAAAGAAATAGCCTTTTCGGAATTTCGAAAGCTTTCTTCTGATTTTGATCTTATGCAAATGCAAATATCTAGTCGTGTTTGGTTGGTAGGTCGCTGTGAGAAGTCTCTTGCCCTCTAGAATCCCCAACATCTGCTCCAGGAAAGGAGAGTAGTCGGATCCTCTGGTTAGGTAAAGCTGGATCTGGCCGGCAGAGACATATGAAATCCGGATGGAAATAACCTATTTTGCTGTGTGAAGCATATGCATCTGTTGCCCAGCAATGTCTTAGATCTCACTGAAGACCCTCACCAACTCCAAGCTAGTTTGAGGAAACAAGTCTACAGTCTGAATCCTAGGTTTCAATGGGATCACGGAAAATAAAATAACCGATGAACATGTTTGTCAAGACTCAGGAAAGAACTTCTCAGGATATGGATCGGCGTTTAGGTGGCCCATTAGGCATTGACAGTTCAGTCTCTTATAAATACAGCCGTAGGTGTTATGACACACTAATAAATTGCTTTCCGACTTCTTTAAAAAGTCAGCAGCCTTACTGTCTTAAAACAGCACGGCGCTTTGCGTAGTACCTAATTATTCGCGGCATCAGTATCACCACATCCTATGACGTTTGTTGTGAGAGTAATGACGAAAGGTTTCTTACAGACCTTCCGAGGTCGCAGGTAATAGACGTCGAAGCAATTACTCATCTTTGTGAGACATAAAAATTTCATCAAGTACTGGTTAATGCTTTGTCTGAGTGCTCTGATCCGAAAGAAAATGTCTGGCTTCATCTGACGCGAGCTCGAATTTATATGAAGAAGTTAGGTATTCACTGAACGTTGTTCGAGTGACAAGATGTCAAGGAATATCAGGAGTGAGATATGTGTATTAGAGAGCTCGCCACGTCAAAGCTTCTTTCTGGATACCTTACAGATTGCCTTCCATTCGGGAAATGTCTTCCTACGACGAATCGCGAATGCCATTTTAATAGACCGGAACAAGTGATTTTGTCTGCACTCTTTATATAGAAAAATATTTTTAACTGAACTGAGTCTATCCCGGCATGGCCGACTAAAATGTTTCAAAAGGAACTGAAGCAAGACCTTGAAGAATCGCTTCGATGTTATATGACTCAATCCACAAAAATCCACTAATATGACGACACGAGTCCAGGTCTCCTGTCGATTTAATGTCAAAACGCCCTCTAATTCCCTTAAGTGTTTCGAATAAAATTTCGCAAAAAAAGAACCTTTCATCCTCCACGTTTTGTTCGTATTCCATTGCTCCTGCAAATCAATTGGACATGTTTTATGCTCCTGAACACCAGCCACATAAAGGGTAATAATTTTCAAAACCATAAAATTCACTAACCAGCCGCAATGAAGACGTCAACTGCCAAATTAGTATAATGGCGCCTTGGCCTACTATTCCATTCCAAATGTATCTACATCTCAAGTATGTACTCGTATCTGCAAAGGCACGGAAGAGAATAAGTCTTCCACATTACAAAGAATGAGTAATAAAGCAACCGACGAATTGACACAACTTTTGGATAATTAAGTTCATGGAATGAGTGTCAGACATGCAGAGGAGAATGTTAAGTGGATCTGTCGATGACCTTGACTTGGAGTTCCTTAAAGAGTTGTGGTTTTCTTTAATTTTTTTGGAAGCCATGTGAAGGCGGAATTGTAGGAGTTTATCACCAGGACGAACAACATTAAATGGTATTAAGTGGGCGATGTTCAGAGTCTGCCTGTACTTACTCCACATGTCATCGTTTGAGGTCCGTGGAATTCCCTTTCGAGCAACGAACTTGCTCACCACAGAAGTGTTCCTTCGTTCTGGTTCTTTTTTGTTTCTCCCTTAATGGGCTTAAAGTCATTTGCCCTGGGATTTTGGGATTTGATTCATAAATATTCGCCAAAGAAAGTGAAAAGAACTCGCTGAGGTCATAAATTTAACTTCGGCCAAGCTCGCGCGTCCAAAAAAAAGTTATTTCCATGATTAAAGTGATCATTGACATTAGTTTCGAATTTTCACATTCGGCTGGCGCCGAATTACGCCTTGTGGTTTGCCTTGGTATGCATTTAAATTCGAAAGAGCCAAGTATTTATGTCTCAGGTGTATTCGTATTGATTCTACTTTCTGGAGATGATCCATTTTTGGAATTGTTTTCCAAGCGATTTCTGCTTTGGGTTCATTACTTTGCAGTACACTCAACTGAGGAGAGAATGTGTCCAGAATTTTGTATTAAGCCTGACAAATTACACAGAAAAGAGGAAGTCTGATGGGAAACAGGTATCCGAAGAGTGAAAAAATGTACAAATGATGAGAACCAGTTCTGATTGAAGTAGAGCGACATGGGTTGTTGGTATATGGTACGAGTACGTATCTCCCTCGACGACGCGTCACTGTATTGCTATTTTTGGTAATACAATTAAAACAGGGCAAATGAGAAAGCAAAGCAGTTTCACTTCCGAAAGCAAAGGTCGAGTTCATAAAAGATGCACAACGTAGCTTATATAAATTTTGTTTGGCATGTCCGGATTGAGGTATATTTTTTTTTATAAGCCTGTTTAGATACGAGACCTTTAGTATGCGGTACATGTAGTTGTTGACATACAACTGCTTTATTTCTAAGAGAAGAGTTTTACATTTTAATTGGCTAAGACCAACATCTGTTGTGGATCTTCTTTACTGCATCGCTATCCGGAAAGTCGACCGACATAACCCGCTGCTAGGCATCACATCAGCTTCCTGCAGTATGAGCTTCTATCGAATAAGGCCCTATGAAGGAGCGTTATGAAATCTTTCCCGGAGACAGATTGGGTGTCATTTGAATAGAGTTGCAAGCTGCTTATAAAAAGATATTCAACAGTCGAATTGTTTTTTTGTTTACCAGGTGTACGGGTATGCGTAAGTTTTTTTCGGTTTAACTAAGAGATGGGGCTAGATGTCTCTGGTGTTTTACGTAGGTACGCAGCCTATGGTGCGTCTTCGCACGAGTACAGAACGCCTCTTGTGTTTAACGTAAGTACCTGCCATGTGGGCTTAAACTTGCAGGATGCCCATACATCCATGGGAGCAAGGATACGCCTTGCCATAGCTCACCGTCAATCCACTGATACCAATTCGGAACTGTGTTGCCGGCACAAGTTCCACCCTTGGTAAGAGTCGAGGCTGACCTAAAACCTCTTACTGCTCTTAGGGTCGCAGCACCCAGTACTTATTGCAACTCTACATTGGGCCGAAACCCTTCCCGCGATTTTGGGTTTAAACCACAGCCACCATGACGCTTCCACAAGGTGGCCTACCTCTAACAAGGCAGGCCCGGACCGAGGTCCGGGTGGCTCCTGACTCCCATGGTACCGTGATTTAAGTCTTGATAGGGACTACTGGTGGTCCAGCCGCCAACAACACCTATGACCGGCAACTTGTGACTGATCGAATCGTAGCAACCTTCGGTAGCGTCATCTGAAGATGTTTACGATAAGACCAGTACTTTGCTCTGCCCCCGTTCATTATTAGACAACGTCATTAAAGGGCAAAGCCTTGATAATTGGGCGGGGGCCCTAGCACAAGTACAAGTACAAGTACTACACCCAGTACCAGATTCGAAGTCGTGAGTAAGGCACGAACTGGTGAAGGGTCGTGGCCTATCTAATACCTCCGCCATTCTGTGGGTTGGCATCCGGTTGCAATGCAACTCCACATCGAGCAGACCAGTTGGTTCTAAAGCAATCCCATGGTTGAGCACAGGTCGTAGTACAGTACAATATATGCTAAGCCATGAGATGTCCAAGCTCCATTCGGTTTACTCTCCCCGGGATGTTGGGTACAAACCTACAGCCACCACGATAGTCTCACAAAGGGGCCAACTCCTAGTGCAGGCCGGAACCATAGTTCCGGAGGCTCCTGGCCTCCCGTGGTACCAGAATATACATAGCTTCCAGTAGAGCTTCGCAACCTCGTGGTCAGTTCCAGTAAGGCACCTTACAGCGCAGGACTGGCGACCTTTAGTCAAAATTCAGCATTCTTAAGTTCCACCCGCTAACTGCCTACTGCGTTTTCTATTAAACACTTCTTTTGCAAAACTGCGGGTTCTTTCGAACCGTACGGTATCAGTGATAACTCCACTGACATCGTAGGGTAGGCCTCACCATTACATATGATGCCCATAACCTGCAAGTCTCTAATGTCTAAGTTATTGAGACACTCACATAGGACATGAAGCCAGTACTCATAGGTGGCCCCACATGAGCAGTACGCAACCCCGCTAAGCCCTCTTTTATGCAAAAATGCATTAAGAGAGCCATGCCCGCGAAAGTTCCGTTCAGGAAATACTCTCATGGTCAGCACATCCCTTAGGAAGCAGTAAGTAACCCTGCCCTTTTCGCTGGAATCCCATCTTCATTGCCATGGCCATCCACTTCTGCCGGGGAAACCCAATCTCGATCATTTATGGGAGACCTTTCCTGATCTTGCAAGCAATACCACGACGGAGCAAAAAGTATGCAGCGTATTAATTTGACACATATGTCACTTTGTTCGTCTGACATTTAACTACAAACACACAGAAGTTGTGTCCGCCAAAAAGTAGCGTCTTTGATTTATCACTCAGTGATCATGTCGTCATAGTCAAAGTCATAGTTTGCTGGTAGAAATATATGGTGAACACGCTGCATCAATTAGAAAATGTGGGGCATGGTTTCGACAACTTAAAAGTGGTGATTTTAAGGTGAAAGACAGTGAGCGCTCTGGTAGGCCACAAAAATGCGAAGTCGAGCAATTGCAGGAGTTATTGGATGATGACCCAACTCAAATGCAGCGGCAATTAGCAGAAGCATTACATGTGTCACAAGAAACAATCAACAGTACGCAACAGACCCGGTAAATGGGTCCCACTCGATTTGAATGAACGTCAAATGGAAAATCGCTGTCACTTGTGAAATGCTGCTTCAACGCCACGAAAGGAAATCATTTTTGCATCAAATTGTGACAGGTGTGACGAAAAATGGATTTAGTCTGACTATCACCTCTTCACATCAATGGGGCACGAGCTCGCAGAGCAGAACTTCAGCGATTTCGAGGAAGTTGGAAAATGACTCGACGAATGGTTTGCCGCAAAAGACAAGCAGTTTTTTTGGCATGCTACTCATAAATTACCTGGTTTATGGTATAACACCGCGTCTCCAAGAGACACAAATATGTCAGACTAAATTTCAGAGATTTCGTCTGACATTTTTTCTTTTGACTTAGTTGGGAAAATTACTGCAATACATGACATTTCATTCTGTGAAGGTGAGTTGGTTGGTGAGCAACTACGTTATAGTTAAAAAATGGCGGAGTAGATGTAGATTTCCTGTTCATTTTTACCAAAAGATGGCATTGTGGTGTATGAAGTTGGCCACACTTTGTTATTTTCTTTGTTTTCACATTCCGAAGTTATACTGGCAAGCGTTGTAAGAAAAATGTCAGGGTTGAAGTATACAGAAATGTCTTGAGTAAAAACCGGAGATTTATTTCTTTAGCGATAGAATAGAGAGAGACACGAGACATTACGTCGGTGTTCGAGGGTGTCCATTGTTCGAGTGATATTAGTATCCGCTATGAGTTTTATCGCACGGTTTTGGTTCCTATCTAGAAGTTGCAGATATGTTTTAGACGCATCTGACCTGATGTGGACATTGTACTCCAATTTTGAGCGGATGAATGCATTATATATTGAGGCCAGATCAAAGAGGGAAAAGTATATCTTACATCGCTTGAGGAAACTTGGAATGTGTGGTCAATCCAACGTAAGTTTTTCGCAGCAGACACCATTGTGTATTGGAAGCATTAAATTTCACTCTGTTGGTGGTTCGTTATGCCAGAATGTAATGAAGCCAGCATAAGGCTGCCGTTCACGTTCTGCAGCCGAAGAGTAGGGACGTGAATCCGGGAACAAATATGAAAAGCAGAAAGTACTGTAGTCAGCAAAGGAATATATTAGATTAGAAGTATCAGAAAAGAGATCGTTGAGGAAAATTAAAAAGAGCGTCGGAGACAGAACGGACTCCTGGGGCGCACCGGAATTTATTTTCTGAATATCAGACTTGAAACCATCCAAGATAACGTGAATTAAACGTTCCAAAAGGTAATTCGTAATCCATTGAAGAAGAGAGTCCTCGATCCCAAAAGCACTCATTTTCTACAAAAGAGCCTGATGCCAAACTCTGTGAAATACCTTAGAAGTCTGTAGGAGGAGACAGAAGAAGATTCACCATTTTTAGTGACGGGCTGAACAAATGCTGTTTTATATCTGCTCGGAAAGAGACCTAAAGAGTAGTTTTATCAGAGTGGAAGAACCCCTCTTCAGAAGAAGGAGAGATATACTCGTACCATCAGGACCAGCGCATTTGTGAATGTTAAGATCTTTAAGTACTCTTGCTACTATACTACACGAGCGCGAAAGTGAATTTGCCCCATTAAGGATTCAATGGAATGGAAGTGTTGAGCTGGCCGCAAAATATACAGTAAGCAAATTGGCATTGTCCAAAGAGCTGACAGCTGGCATGTTATTCTAAATGAGCGTTGGGATGAAGTATGAGGCAGCATTTTTCATGTTTTTGAGGAGCGAGCAACAATTTTTACTACCTTTAGGACACTGTAGTATTTTTTAAACCATTTGTTGATCGTATTGAAATTTCACACGCTTAAGAAAGACGTTGCAGACATTCCTGACTCGAGAAAATCTTTCTCTAACCCAAACAGCTCAAGTAGTGCCACGCCGTTTTTTTTTTGTTCTGATACTTTTCATCAGGTGAGAGGGATAAAGGATCTCATTGAGAATAGTGTCTATGATCATATCAGCAGCGACATTCATGTTGATATGGAGGAAACATAACCACGAGTTTAAATTTCCAAAATTTCAGTTGGCTTGCCTACCTATTCCAACAATGAGAACGATGTTAAATACTTCGGTTCAATTGACATTGATGCATCAAAAAATGCTGCTATTGCTCCACCCTGGGATACTAGTTGACTGACTCAGATGAAAAATTGAATCACTTCCAAAATTTTGTTTCCTATTCATTTTACGAATACGTGTCCACTAAAACAGTCAAAATGTCTAATAAAAGCTGTCCCTGGTTTACTGCCAAGGTGTTACATTTGATAAAGCGACGAAATAGACTCTAAAATAATTCAACTCCTTCTAATTGGGAAGCATCTAAAGCAATGCGAAACAATGTGAATTGTGTAGTTTGCACTGCCAAAAGAAACTTTCTTACTTTCAAATTGAATACATCGCTAGCGCCCAAAAAAACTTTCGAACAATTTGCATAGGATCGGAGTTGGTGGAAATAGAAGCAGTGCTAAGTGTGAATTTGATCCAGATGTACGCAATGACCATTTTTTGGATACTGATAAGCGACGTAATTGAGTGCATCGTGACTATCAGGTCGAATTCACGCGGTATAGATGGAATTCCTATTCGTTCTATTGAACTTATACTTCCATTTATCATTAATCATTTGACGCATATAATTAATTACTGCATTCCAACCTCAACATTTCCACAATCCTGGAAAATTGCTAAGGCTATCCCTATTCCTAAAAAGACTTACTGTTCAACTTTACGAGTAAATGGCGTTAGACCAATAAGCATATTACCATGCTTGCCGAAGGTTTTTGTGAGGCTTTTTGCTAAGCAAATACAAAACCACTTATCAGCCAATTCCTTGCTCAACCCTTTTCAATCAGGCTTTAGAGATGAAATTCGATAGGATTTTGATAAGGGTTTTTTAGCAACTCTTTGCTTGTTGGATGTCTCAAAAGCTTTCGACAAAGTAAATCGTGACATTCTCTGCTGGAATTTGAAGTATCTTTTTGGATTCAGGGATAGGAGAGAACAGGTGATAAATAGCTTCTTGTCAGGTAGAATGCAAAACGTTCTTAATGGCGAAATCTTTTCTCAGCGGAAGCCTTTAAAACAAGGTGTTCCTCAGGGTTCTGTCTTAGGATCTCTTCTATTTTGCATGTTCATAAATGACTTGCCAACGAAATGTGAATAAGCAGTTGACCCACGTGATCAATAAAATTCTGGCCAATATCCACCACTGGTCATTAAAGAACGACTTAGTCGTCAACCCTGAGAAGTCTCAAGCGATCCCAATATGTAAAAAAAAAACCGTCGATATAATCAGAATTCCTGATTTTTTCCTTTGTAGTAATAAACTAAGAGTCGTTGAATCTGTATCCAGCCTTGGTTTTACCATAAATCGTCACTTAACTGCCGACATTTAACAACTTGTAAACTGGACTCCCTATCCGAGCACAAACTACGAGTATGTCCGCTGAGAACATACGAGTAGAAGCAAGTTTTCTAACAGGGAATGAAAATCTTCCATCAGTCTTAGAGCCATATGCGTAAAGACCCAAAACCAATCCTTTCTTGGCTTAGAGTCTAGCCGAAACTATTCCTTGACATAGCGAAAGTCGATTTTGTACTTTTTTCTCGCAATAGGAGTTCTGGTGTCATTGCATCAGATGGAATGTCTATAAGGACAGACTCAAAATGCTGAATCATCGAAACCGCATTGCGTGTTCTAACAAGGAAAACTTCATTTTAAACGAAGGATGGCTTTGAGAGTGCAGCTCAGGATATTAATATGAAGGAGAAAGATATTCATCAGTACGCTAAGAGCAGAGGCAGGCAACCTGCCCCAACCCTGCCGAGACCGAGTGTTCTTTGATGGCAAAGGCAGTAGTCACGTTTTATCGTACAAATTTGTTCCACTAGTTCGCCGATTTATAAAATTGGATTTATAATTGGACTGATCATAGCCCTGTACATGCTCGGTGGCCAGAACCATGTTTTGTTGAAAGCACCTTTACACTGTCAGAGTTTTTCGACGATAAATATGTTATCGACAGAATTTTGCTATCCAAGTTGACACATAAAATCTAAGTCTAGCTAGAGAAATCAATGATCGTCCTGATCAGCTTGCTCCTACTTGTAAAGAGAACAAACTCAGTTTTGAATGAACATTTCTACTACAACAATCCTCAATGCGCCTTAGACCAGACATTTGCTGAGCTTCATCCAATAGATAGTACAGCTACATTATCTACACATGAGCGTAGATCTTAGAACTTTAAAGAGCGTTAAGCAACAGGCTACAGCCATCATATCTTTGCGGCAGTCAGCTCCTGAAATCAGACTTCTATTCGCCATAAAGCTAATAACTCGTTTCGTCTAGGCAAAAGTTGCATTGTCGAAAGCACCATCAATGTCAATGGAAATGTCCAGCGCGTGCTTCTTCTTGTAGTGTGCGCTTTCAATTATGTCCACCATTGGAAGATATGCTGCATTTTGGACAGAGGATGCATTTGCAAGGCAGTTTTGAGAACATGAAGCTCAATTCTTCTCTCAATGGTCTTCCACATGAAGAAAATCAGACTATTTAGTCTGAAACTGGTTGGAACTGGTAGTGAGCCGGTTCAAGTTAGGTCACCTGGGAATTGAGTGTTGAGCATGGGAAACAGAGCCTCTGCTTGCGACTTAGTAAAATAGGAGCACACTCCTCAAAATTCAAATGAGTTTCTAATCTTCTTCCAAATTAATCTTGTGTAAGTAAAATGACCTATTTGGCTTGCCAACAAGCATAACTGTAGTTTCTGAGCTGAGAAAAGTCGACTTTCAAAGGTCTGTGCAACTGCTAGCATATTCTGATGATATCGGCATAATTCCGCGAAACATCGGGCTGTCTCCGGTGCTTTCGCAAGTATTGAAATAGAAGCTGCCAAAATGGGTTTAGCTGTAAATGAGGGCAAAACCAAGTATGTGTTGTCAATAAGAAGAGACACACAACATCGACAGAACGTCACAGTCGACAGATATTCGAAGTAGTAAGGGACTTTGTCTACCTTTTCTCTGCTACCAATTTTGCCAACAACACCTCAGCAGAAATAAAACGAAGAATCACTCTAGCCAATCGCTGTTTCTTTGGGCTGAGAAGGCAATTGAGTAGCAAGGCCCTATCCCGAAAAACTAAGATGACTTTATATAAGACCATGATCATCTCAGTTCTGCTTTAAGGCGCTGAAGCATGGACTTTCGAGACAAAAATCCTTCGAAAAATATTCGATCCCGATACTAACTATACGAGCTCTACAGCGACATCGACCTAGTCAGAAAAGTGGACATTAGTCGCGTGAGATGGCTAGGACATATAGAGCGAATGGGTACCAATTCTCCGGCCCGCAGAGTCTCCGAATCTAACCCCTAGACAATTTTGCAGACAATTTTTTGGAGAAATTATTTTCGTACACTCTTCTTCTTGAAATCAAGTCGATCTTAGCTCGTCAAATCTTTGAATCCCGTGGCAACCCCACCGTGGAAATAGATCTCACCACTGAATTGGGACTTTTCCGTGCAGCTGTAGCATCTGGAGCATCCACTGGTGTGCATGAGGCATTGGAACCCCATGATGAGGAGAAGAATAACTACTATGGCAAGAGTGTCAAGAAGGCTGTGGATAACATCAACAAGTCGTTAGCCCCAGATGCCTTGAAGGCTAACTTGGAAGTTACCCAACAGGAGGAGATCGATAACTTCATGATTAAGCTCGATGGTACCGAGAACAAGTCAAAGTTCGGAGCTAATGCTATCTTGGGTATTTCATTGGCTGTTGTCGGCGATAATTTCATTGTCACCAATCCCAAGTGCATTGCCACTGCTGTCGAGAAGAAGGCCTGCAATTGCCTTCTGTTCGCTTGTTTGAACACCGGTCTCATTTTTTTTTTATAATTTACGCGCGCCTAAGGGGTTGATACCCTTTTACTGTTGCCAGAGGGCCCGGGCTGAAAGGTAGAAGGAGGAGAAAGTACAAGTTGCCTATAATGACGCAGTAAGATACAATACATTTACCATATATTGTAATATTCGAAGATATGAACATGTTTCTGAATTACAATATCTGGGAATATATTGGGATTCACGCTTCAACAGTATATAAAGGTCAGCAATTGCATATTTCTATTTAATATAATTAGGTTAGGTTAGGTTAGGTAAGAGTGGCTGTTGGAAATACCAACCCACTTAGGCCTATTGGCCCATTGTGATGCCACGTGGATCTGTGATCTTCTTACTACTGGAACCAGTTTGAGCTTTTAATAAAGCGTAGGAGACTGTTAACGTCTATTTTTTCTAGATCGTTTAGGTCGTTGTAGAAGAAAGCTCCTAGGTGAAGCTTCCTTCTCTGAGAGAGAGCTGGGCATGTGCAGAGTAAGTGGGGGATTGTCTCCTCCTCTTCCTCGTCCATGCAGCTTCTACAGAAATCGTTAGTAAAAGCGCCAAGCCTTCTTGCGTGCTTGCCTATGAGGCAGTGTCCGGTAATGACACCTATTATGGCGCTGAGATGTTTCCTATCTAAAAGGATCAGACACTTAGATCGACTCAGATCCAGCCTTGGCCAGATCTGTTTGGTTGCTAGACATGTTTGTCCAGCAGTCCATCTAAGGTCCGTTCTTTTATTGGCATCTAGCTTTAATGTTAGTTTGCACGTAGCGATTGGTATACCTATACTACCTTTGTCCGGTAGGATAGGTAGAGTGGTTCCAATTTTGGCGAGTTCATCGGCTCTGCAGTTCCCTGGAATGTCTCTGTGGCCCGGCACCCAACAGAGGTGAATGTTGAACTGCTCTGCCATCTCCATGAGAGATGATCGGCATTCAAGGGCAGTTTTAGAACACAATGAGACCGAGTCCAGGGACTTGATGGCGGTCTGACTATCCGAAAATATGCGGATATCCTTTGCAGATATCACGTTTTTCTTCAGCCAGGACAGAGCTTCTTTAATCGCCAAAATTTCCGCCTGGAACACGCTACAGTGATTTGGAAGGCGGAAAGAGAGGCTTAGATTTAGCTTATCTGAGAAAACACCGCCACCAACTCCGCTGTCGGTTTTAGATCCATCTGTGTAGAGATGGATTGACTTGTCCTCCATGAAAGCATCCTCCTCCCAGAATGATCTAGAGGGGAAGCTTACATGGAAGTTTTTGTCAAACCAAAGTTCAGGTATGGTGTAATCGGTGTTCTCTGTGAGGATTCCTAATGTATTAAGAATGTTGGCGTGGCCAAATGAATTATTTGTCCACTGTTTAGTCGCTTTAAGGCGAATAGCTGCAGTCGCAGCTACTTGCTTGCTAAAAATGTCGAGGGGTGTCAAGTGAAGCAGAATATCTAATGCCGCAGAGGGGGTAGACCGCAAAGCTCCGCTTGTGCATAGACATGCTGTTCTTTGGACTCTGCTTAATTTAATGCGGTTGACTGCATTTTCCAAGGCCGTCCACCAGACAACCACCCCGTAAGTAAGTATCGGTCTTATGACCGAGATGTATAGCCAGTGGGTTATGCGAGGTTGAAGGCCCCATTTGTTCCCAATGGCTTTCTTGCAAGAGAATAAAGCTATTGTAGCTTTATTGGCTCTTTCTTGAATGTTAGGTTTCTAGTTTAGTTTCCTGTCAAAAATGAGACCCAGATATTTTGCTGTATCGGAGAAAGCTAAACTGGTACCGTTTATTGAAGGAGGGTCTATGATTGGAATTTTATATTTCCTAGAAAAGAGGACAAGATCAGTTTTATGGGGGTTTATTCCCAATCCACAGCGATATGCCCAGCAGGTTAATCTGTTAAGATTTACTTGGAGGAGCTCTTTAATGGTATTTAAATGTTTTCCTGAGACGGCTATGGCAACGTCATCCGCATAGGCAATCACTCTGCTACCACCCGCTTCCAGGTATATCAGTAGTTCGTTAACCACTAAGTTCCAGAGAAGGGGGGAGAGGACACCGCCTTGCGGCGTACCCCTACTGACATATCTTTTAGCAGAAGTCTCACCCAGTTTGGAGTTGATTATCCTGCTTGTTAGCATTAGATTAATCAGCTCCCCAAGTGAGCCGTCTACCTGCAGAGTTGACAGCGCAGTCGTGATTGCGGATGTGTTGACGTTGTTAAAGGCTCCCTCTATGTCTAGGAAAGCAACCATTGTGTACTCCTTATATTGTAGGTATCGTTCGATGTGGCTAGTCAGAGAGTGCAAAGCCGTTTCCACCGACTTTCCTTTACAGTAGGCATGTTGAGCCGCAGACAGAAGTCTTGGATCAACTTTAGCTCGAATATGGATATCAATCAGTCGTTCTAAAGTTTTCAGAAGGAATGATGATAGACTTATAGGTCTGAGGTCCTTTGGGACCACATGAGAACATTTTCCAGCTTTGGGAATGAATAATACATTGACTTCTCTCCATAACAGTGGAATGTGGATAAGTTCTACACAGCTCCTCATAATATTTTCCAACACTGGTAGAATAATATCTGAGGATCTCTGTAGCTCGGCAGGTATAATACCGTCCGGACCAGCAGACTTGTATGGTTTGAAGCTATGCAGCGCCCAGAGCAGTTTGTCTCTCGTAATCAGACTATGAATTTTGGTCACGGTTGCAGTAGGCTTGTTTGGGCTGCTACTGGCCGCGAGATGGGAGCTACCTGGAAAGTGGGTGTCCAGAAGCAGGTTGAGTGATTCATCACTTGAGGTTGTCCAAGAGCCATCGGTTTTTTTCAAACAGCTGGGCATCATAGGATTTGTGGAGAGGATTTTTCTTAGCCGCGAAGCCTCAGAGGTTTCTGTGATTTTGTCGCAGAATGACCTCCAGGATTGTCGCTTTGCCTTCCTCAGTTCTTTTTTGTATAATTTGAGGGATTCTTTATATGAGTCCCAGTCGGTCACTTTTCTTGTGCTTTTTGCTGCGTTGAAAAGTTTTCTGCAGGTGTTTCTGAGCAGTCCTAGTGCCGATGACCACCAATGTGGCTTTTTCTTGCCTCTTGGTTGAATAAGAGGGCAGGAAGCGGCCATAGCCTTATTGAGAGTCAGAGTAAATTCCCTGACTTTCATGTCGAGCTCATTGGTGTCACGCGGGGGACTTGATAGTTTAGAGGATATCGTTTCCGACAGTATTCCTCTATATTTTGTCCAATCAGTTTTCCGGTAGTTCCGGAAAGCTGGTTGGCTGGGGGGAGCATCACTCAGACTGAATTGGATGTATCTATGGTCTGAAAAGGAGTGTTCAGACGATACCATCCAGTTTGTTAGCCTTTGGGTGATGCTGTCGGAGACAAGAGTAATATCTAATACTTCTTGTCGGTTTTTTGTTATGAAAGTGGGCTCATTGCCAATATTGCAAATTAAGAGGTTAGTACTTAAAATATAGTCTAAAAGTGACTCACCTCTATCATTGATGTCGGTACTGCCCCATACCGTATGATGTGCGTTAGCGTCACATCCGATTATGAGGCCAGTTTTTTGCCTTCCCGCTTCCAGTACCACCCTTTCTAGGTTATCACCAGGGAGAGGGCCCACTTGGTCGTGGCCAAGGTAAGCCGATGCCAGCCAGTAAGAGCCTTTGGCAGTCTCTAATCTGGCAACGGTTAGGTCGGGGTCACTGAGGTTGGGAAGTAGAAATACATTAAGGCTACGTTTCACTAATATACAAGTTCTAATCTTACCTTTGTCTCTTGTATAGAGCGGAACGTATGAGGGTGTCCTAAGTCCACGAACCACGCCTTCTGCAATCCATGGTTCCTGGATTAGAATTATGTCTTCTGCGCTTTTGGAAAGACGCAGAATGAGTGCGGCCGAAGCCTTTTTTGAGTGGTGGAGATTAATCTGGAGAAACCGTATCATTGCTACAGTCTTCCAGAGTCGCCTCCACCACGGTGTTGTTGAGGTCCTCCGATTCTGAAGATGTGCCCAAGAGCTCATCTTCTTAATATCTAGTCTTAATATAATTAAGACTAAATCTCCACCCTACCTGCAGACTGCTCAACTGCAATATCTTAACCTAACTTCTATGTAAAATAAAGGACTATGTCTTAATGCATTATATTTGGCAAAATAAATAAATATTGAAATATATATTGAATCTGTTAAGTTCTCAATCTTTCTCGTATTGCCATACGGGTCTTTTGGGAATCTTTTCGCTGACTATGTTGTCGGTGGGGATTGCATATCGACTTTGTACTTACCAGGGTGAGAAGTTAACAATAGTCTAGGGTGGTCAACGAATTCGGGTGGGCCCATTTACAAGTTGTGTCAAGTGGTTTTCCGCAGCGAAGATCTCAACACACTGTCCTTCGTGTGTTGTCTGCCTAGAATGTCGAAGCCACCCAGAATTGTGTATACTAGGTGGGGTGAAAAGTAACCTCCTTGGGAATGAAATTTTTTTTTTTTTAATGTTTTTTTTATTTTATTCAATATAGTCCCCTTTTAGCTTGATACACTTATTCCAGCGATTTTCCAAATTCTTGATCCCGTCCGAAAAGTAATTTTCCGAAAGGTCTGCAAAATACTCCTCCGTGGCGTCGATGATTTCCTCCATCTTTTGAGGTTTGGAAAGAGATAATAGTCCGAGGAAGCCAAATCGGGTAAATACGGTGGATGCGACAGCAATTGGACCCATAAGTCATTGATATCAGCCGTGGTTGCGATGCTCTTGTGCGCTGCTCCTTTTCGCTTCATGTGAGGCCGTTTTACAGTGATTTCGGCCTTCAATCGCTCCAATAATGCACAGTAATACTCGCTATTGATGGTTTTTCCTTTTTCGAGGTATTCCACGAAGAGTATGCCATGACAATCCCAGAAAACCGACGGCATAACCTTTCCGACCCATCGAGCCTCCCTCGGCCGCTTCGGAGCACTCGTGCCGGCTTCAGTCCATTGCCGGGCACTCATTCTGTTCTGTGGTGTGTAACAGTGGATCCAAGTTTCATCAACACTTACCAATCGACGCCAAAAGTCCACCCGATTCCGCAGCAGCAAGTCCAAACACTGTTTCGAAGTGCTCTCGCGTTCGTGTTTTTGGTCAGGAGTAAGCATGCGCGGCACCCAGCGGCAGGATAACTTTTTCATATGCAGAATATTGCCGAAAATATGGCGTGTGTGCTCAGTACTAACCTTTGTGGTATTTGCTAGCTCGCGCACCTTCACTTTCCGGTCAGCCAACACCATTATCATGTATTTTTTTGACATTGTTCTCTGTAAACGCATCGGAGGGCTTGCCGCTGCGGACTTGATCGGTAGTGGAGTTGCGGCCACCACGAAACTCTCGAAACCAATATTTGACGTTGTAATCTGACGGAGCATTAACCCCATAATATTTATCCAACTTTTCTTTTGTTTCCTTCGCCGTTTTGCCTCTCAAAAAATAATGTTTTATGAGAGAACGAAAATCGTTTTTGTCGAAACGAAACGAAACGAAACTAAAGACGGTATCGCACTGAAATTTGGCATGTCTGCCTAAATATGAACGGACCACCTAGTATTGAAGTCGCCCGTAATCACAATCTCAGTATGAGGATATGGGGATGCAATTCTCTGTATGTAGTCTGACAGCGCATCGAACTCGTTAAAAGTTGAATTGCTGTCCAGTTTGGGACTTCTGTAAATAAAGCAGTAGTGGATAATTTGCTTACGGAGATGGAATTTTAACCACATGAAGTTGAATTCCGGATTGGAACAGGGACTACATTGTGGCAGAGTTTGGTAAACTACATCACTACGCACGTAAATGGCGAGACCGCGGTGAGCGAAGAAGAATAACACTAGGTCATATCTCGGCATCTTCAGATCAGAGTGAGCTGAGAAGTGCGAGCGGGGATCTACCTGTCTTGGGATATGGTTTCCAAAGGGTCCCTGAGAGATAAACACTCTACTCATCTACTCATTCATTTATTCAGTCCAAGTTCCCACGACGGTTCTCTAGAGAAGCCAAGTGACTGGCAGCTGACAGAAATCCTATACGACAGGCTCTTCGAAAACGAATATTTCATCGTACAATAAAATGTTTTAGCAGAATAACCGGCGGCTACTTCTGATGGTTTAAAAAAAAGAACCGATGTTGAATCAACAAAGAACCAATCTCCTTCGAAGTATAACAGAAATTGGCTTAATATTCTACGGCATACGGAGCCAATCATGGCATTTTACTATGAATAAACCTTTTCGAAATGACCTGAACTTATTTTTTTCCATTAGTGTGCATCCGTTTACACAAAAAAACCGTACTTTTTCTTTCTACCTGATAATTATAGCTGATGATACTCATTTATATATTTATAACACGAGCGCTCATTAAAAACGGTAGTAAAAAATAAGTTGCGACTTTAAGTGCTAATTATTATAAGTAGTCGGTGAGTATTATAGTTAATAAAAAAATTAAACTACATTGTTTAAAATATTATACATTAATTTTGATCAGAGATGGATAACTGAAACTTTTATGGACGAATTTCCAATGTCGACTGTATCCATGGAGATGGATCTAATAGTGATGATGATGAAGTAGCACACTCTGATGTGGAATTTGAACCCCCACTAAACAACAGCGACTGCATTATAGAGCCCGCAACTGACACCGAATCTGAGCATGCAGTCGAACCAGTTTCTTCGAATTTAAAACAAACAGAGACAAGTCTGAAAATATCTGATGTGTACGATGAAAAGAATTTTCAATTTACGGGTGCTGCAGAATAGCCAGAAGAAGTAAGATTCTACAATATTTATGCCAAAAGTAGAGCTTCTTGCGGTGGGTGAGCAAATAATAGCCGTCACGAACTGAAGCAGTATAACCCAGCCAACCCTCACAAGTGGGGTTACAAGAACAAAGTTCTAAGTGGAGTTTCCGGATTCAGTTACGATTTCAAAATTTTTGCTCTCCAGCAACACCAGGAACACCGAAAGGTCAGAAAATGGACCTGATTTAGGAGACACTGGAAACTTAGTGATGCGGCTTATATCTACAGCGGTTAAGGGGAGATATACACCTAGGAGCCCGAAAAAAAGGTAATTTTTGTGTATTTTTCTAACGAAATATGTTGTGAGAAAATTGTGCGAAATTTACAAGCGAACACTGAGAGACAGTCTTTCAAAACGCTGTGCAACTAATAGCGTACGCCAATGATACGGACATAATTGAGAGAACTCACCGGTGCGTTCGCTGGTATTGCAATGGAAGCTGCCAAATAGGTTTAGCAGTAAATGAGGACAAAAGCCAATCTATGCTGTCAACAAGAAGGGACACACAAAATCGACAAATTAGATAGAATGTCACAGTCGACAGCTACTATATCCAGGTAGTAAGTGACTTTGCCTACTTTGGCTCTGCTATAAATTCTGGCAAAAACACTTCAGCAGAAATTAAACGAAGAATCACTCCAACCAGTCGCTGTTTCTTAGGACTAAGAATTCCCTATCCCGAAAAACTTAGGAAAACTCCATAAGACATTGATCATCTCAGCTCTACTTTATAGAGCTGAAGCATTAACTCCATCGAAAACAGATGAAGACATCCTCAGCCATTTTGAGGGGAAAATTCTTCAAAAATTTGTGATTTGTACTACCAAGTCGGCCTAGTCAGGAAACTGCGCACCAGTCGTCGGAGATGGCTAGGACTTGTATAAGCGAATTTACACTAATGCTCCGGTCGGCAGAGTCTTCGAACCTAATCTGGAGAGACAACGCGGTAGAAAAAGACCTCACTTTAGGTAGTGCGCAAAAGTAGAAGGGGGGGCAGTTTGCTAAAGACCCGACCAACTGACTGGAGAGGCTTGTTAGTTGAGGTCCAGGTTTACCTCGAACTGTGGACCATTAAGTAAGTAACTTGAGCACCGACTCGACCACCGTCAAGTGCACAACTCAACCAGTGCACTCCCAATATTATTGTGTGTCCAAAAAAAAAAAACACCACCGCGCGCGTGTGCAAAAAAAATAAATAAATCAAAAAAAAAGTGCAGTGCAGTGGAAAAAAATATCACACAGTGCGGGTATCCCACCTCTCCCGCTCCTGATCAAAGTATTGTTGCTTGCACTCAATCACTGCCATTACTGTATTTACCATACGGTACGGGCAGTGGCTGAGTCTATGTAACAACTGACGGATAGCGGGTTGTGAGTGAAAATGTTGTTGGTGCACTGTTTCATATAGTTGTAAGGGCATAACACCTACAAGAATTTGATCCGGTAAATCAATGTTAGAATTTTCACTTCGCAGCCTTTCTTAGTATCGTCGGTGTTTGTGTTTTCTGTGTTTGTCTGTGATTATGACTAGGGAATTCAGGATAGACGTAGCCAATATACGCGGGCTAAAAAGTAATCACGTTTTGGCACTTAGTGAAACACAGGTAGATCTCCGCCCACACCTCTCAGATCATTCTGATCTGAAGCTACCTGGCTACAAACTAGTGCCATTATTCTTCTCTCAACGCGGTCTCGCCATTTACGTCCGTAGTGATGTAGCTTACCAAACTCCACCACAATGTGATCCATGTTCCAATCCGGAATTCAACTTCATGTGGTTAAAATTCCATCTCCGTAAGCAAATTATCCACTTCTGCTTTATTTACAGAAGCCCCAAACTGGACAGCAATTCAACTTTTAACGAGTTTGATGCACTGTCTGACTCCATTCAAAGAATGGTATCCCTGTATCCTCATACTGAAATCGCTGTTACGGGCGACTTCAATATACACAATTCTGGGTGGCTTCGACATTCTGGACAGACAACACCCGAAAGACGGTGTGTTGAGATCTCCGCTGCGGAAAACAACTTAACGCAGCTTGTAAGTGATCCCACGCGAATTCAGACGTTGATAGTCATACCGCCAACACCCTGGACTTGTTTTAAACTTCTCACCCTGATAAGTACACCATTGATGTGCGATCCCCTCTAGCCTCGTCGGACCATTGTGTCATATCAGCTAATTTCTCGTACACCGACCACACAGTTAGAGAAAAAATCCCTAAAAGAACCGTATGGCAATACCAGAAAGCCAACTGGAGCGGTCTTAACAGCTTCTTTAGGAATTTTAACTGGTCGTTATGCTTCCTCGATAACGACGTGGATGCCGCTGCTGATATGATTACAGACACCATTCTCTTTGGAATGAGATGCTTTATCCCTCGTCGGATGAAGAGTATCAGACCAAAAGAAAAGGCATGGTACGACTCGAGCTGTAAAGAGGCCGTCAGGGTTAGAGAAATGTTTTTACGGTCCTACAATTCCAACCCGACAGAGGAAAACCGAAAAAAGTTCAAATGAGCCAGAAATGACTGCAACGCCTTTCTTAAGCGTGTGTAATTCCAATACGACCAAAACCTGAGGCAAAAAATACTGCAATGTCCCAAAGGCAGTAAACATTTTTGGTCGTTCGTCAAAAACATTAGAAATTCCGACTCATCCTCCATCCCAACGCTTATCCACAATGACATTCCAGCTGTCAGCTCTTTGGACAAGGCCAATCTGATTGCTGCACACTTTGCGGCCAGCTCAACATTCCCAGATTGTGCTTTGTCTCCGCCTACACTTGAGTGCGTCGTATCTTCAGTGGGACGAATCTACTTTCGCACTCGTGTAGTAGCAAGAGTACTTAAAGATCTCAACATACATAAATCCGCTGGTCCAGATGGTATATCTCCCCTTCTTCTGAAGAGGTGTTCTTCCTCGCTGGCAAAACCACTGCGTAAGATTTTTCATCAATCCTACTCTTTAGGACTCTTCCCGAGCAGATGGAAAACAGCATTTGTCCAGCCTGTCCCTAAAAAAGGCGAATCATCTTCTCTCTCCTCCTACAGATCCATTGCACTTACGTCTCTTCTCTCCAAGGTCATAGAAACGCTGATAAACCGTCAGCTCATGAAATATCTCGAAACATGAACACTTCTCAATGGCCGGCAGTACGGTTTTCGTATCAACAGCTCCACTGGTGATCTGATGGTATATCTCACAGAAAAGTGGAACCAAAGCTTACACCAATCTGGCGAAAGCAAGATAGTTGCACTTTATATTTCTAAGGCAAGGCATTTAACAGTTTCACATCTGGCTCGAAAATGCGTGCATTTGGGATCGACGACTCTCTTCTTCAATGGATTAAAAATTACCTTTCGGAACGTTCAATTCAAGTTGTCTTGGAGGGTTTCAAGTCTGATATTCACAAAATAAATGTTGGTGTGCCCCAGGGTTCTGTTCTGTGTCCGACACTCTTTTTAAATTTCATTAATGATCTCTTGACTCGTAATCCAATATATTCTTTTGCTGATGACAGTACTCTCTGCTTTTCATATTCGTTCCCGGACTCACGGCCCTGCTCTTCGGGTGTAGAACGAGGACCGCACCGCAGCGTATGCTAAGCTCATTAAATTCCGATATCAAAAGCATAACCAATTGGGGAGCTATCAACAGAGTGGAATCTAATGCTTCCAAAACACAATGCTGTCTGCTGTCTTTAAAGCGAAATTTAAACACCCAGCCATTATCCATGAATGGCACTTGCATCGTCGAAACCGAAAAACTTTCCATTCTCGGTATGACAACTTAAGTTGGATTGACCACATATTTGATGTCGCCAAAAATGCTGCGAAATGTCTAGGTTTCCTCAAGCGATGTAAGAAATATTTTACCCCCTCTGGTCTGGCCTCAATATATAAGGCATTCATCCGCCCAAAATTGGAGTACAATGTTCACATCTGGTCGGGTGCTTCCAAAACATCTCTGCGCCTGCTAGATATTATTCAAAAAAGTGCGATAAAACTTATTGACGATACTAATACCAGTCAATCAATTGACACGCTCGAACACCGACGTAATGTCTCCTGTCTCACTTTGTTTTATCGCTATTTCCACCACCAGTGCTCCACTGAAATCGGCAGTAGCATTCCGCCCATTCAAACTTTCAACCGTAACACCCGTCTCGCTATGAATGCTCATCAGTTTATCCTCAAGCCCATTTTCGGACGTACACTAAAATATCGTGATTCGTTCCTAAGCCGTACAACTCGTTTATGGAATGCCCTGCCGATCTCTGTATTTCCTAAATTTCCTTTGCCCGAGCTGTGAACAATCACTTTAAGGGTATACAAACCCCTTGAGCGCGCGCCCATTATAAAAATAAAAAAATAAATAAATAAATCTGTTGCTGATAATACAACAATAAGTCAAACTGCACTAATATATTAGTCTCCCCATTAAATGGTGGATATGGAGCCAGAGAACCACTGAGCTCAAACACCTTTCTCTCTTCCTCTGTTCAAAAAGCTCCCGAATCTTACGTCCTAAGCGATCAAGACTTATACCAAAAACTGGAGAGATGATAGTATAAAATGTAAAAAAACCACTTCTGCGGTGACGACCCAGAGACCGAACAAACCAACCTGGGCGATGAAAGCCAAGACTTCCACCAGAAAAGCAAAATAAAGTAAAAATAGCAGCGTCTAACCCTAAGAATAACAAGGTTGCTGGAGCAGACGGTGTGGCTGCCGAGCTATTTAAAAGGCATCAGTAGATGACTTGCTAAGATTATACATATACCAATTCATTTCGAAGATTTGGCTGGATTAAAGTATGCCTGTTTACAAGAACCTCAGCACTCTTTGTCCAAAACCCAATAAAGGACATCTAAACTGCGCCTATAGAGACTTCAGTCTCCTTAACATCGCGTAGAAGATCTTTACTGTCTTGGGATATTTGTGCGGTTTTAGAAGGCTGTGTAAGTTTATAATTAACCATCTAGGATAGATCATAGAGAAAACCCAGGAACTCCAGATTAATATTAAACCGATTTCAAGGCGGCATGTAATAGCATATATAGAGACGAACTACACAGAGGCATGTCTAGCCTCTGTATTTCAGTCAAAATCGTCATTTTGTCCTGAATGGCAGTAGAGAGCCCTCGCTTCTCCACAGATGTCGGCACTAATTTCACAGAGGTCTTTGATGTTAAAAAAAATGTTTTGAAAAGGCGATGAGCCCTCATGTGATTTCTTCGGCATCACACTTTAGAAAACGTGCGAATCTCGCAAACCATCACCAGAAGCACAATTTTACGAAATCTATGTAACTGCCCGCATACGCTTATGATACTGATATTATTGGCAAGAAGTAGGGAGCTGTAACTGAGTAAAACCTAGTATATGGTGACAACAAGAAACGACGTACACGAAACGACGACGTACTCGATGAGTCGGACAGAACGTCACAGTGAACAGCTGTAACTTTGAGGTAGTTACCTATATTCCGCTCCGCTACTAACTATGACAATGTTACTGTTTCTGTGGACTAAATTGACAATTTGTTAACAAGAACTTTTCAAGAAACTCTAAGAAGACTTTATGTAAGATCCTCACCATTTTAGACCTGTTGTTTGCTGCAAGAGCATCTACTTTAGCGATGGCTTTGAACCTTGACGGACTTTCGACCAGGATATATAACACCAAAATCTGCGACATAGACCTGATCAAAAAACCGCGCATCAGATTGGTTGGTACATGTAGAGGGAATCAATTTTAATGCTCCGAAAAGTCTTTGAATCCTATCAGAGGCACGGCGAAATAGAGGAAAGTTTCGTCTGCGGTAGCCCGCACAAGTGGAATGTATAGTGTAAAAACACTGTATAGTGTATATCCCAGATTGTAACAGCTTTAAAGTGGGTAAATTATGGAAATTCTTAGACACAGTCTACAAATATAGTAACATACGAATAGCTTGGAGGGAATTCAAGGTGGTTCTTATACCTAAAGCTAGCAAACAGGGGTATATAACGGCAAAAGATTTCAGACCAATAAGTCTGCCATCATTTATGCTTAAACCCTGGAGCGATGATTGGAGATTCATATTAGTAACAGATGCAGTAATGGCTTTTTGATTGAGTCGCTCAACATGCATATATGAAGGGCAAATCTGTAGAAACTGCCCTGCACGAGGTGGTAGGAAAATAGAAAAGAGTCTACACTTCGGTGAGTTTGCGATGACGGCCTTCCTCGATATAGAATAGAGAGAGCAGCGCCATTAAAAGCGCTCTAGTAGACGCTAATATTGAACAGGGCATTACAAATTGGGTTTGCAACACGCCTGCAAGTAGGAAAATAAACTGCTCCATTCGACAAAGCTCGGTTAGAATGTCTGCAAACAGGGGAACCCCTCAACGGAAGTCATATCGCTACTCCTGCGTGTGCTGGTTATCAATGACATCCTTAAAAAGCTTAGTACGATGGGTAAAAGTGCCACAGTATAGGCAGATGACGTGGTCATAATAGTGCAGGGAAAATACTTAAATATTTTAAGCGACATTATGGAGGTTACCTTGAAGACGATCAGCACTTGGGCAGAAAGCTGTCGTCTCAATACCAACCCTTCCAAAACTGAAATGGTTCTTTTTACCAGAAAGTGCAAGATCCAGCAAGTCAAACTCACAAAACGGAATGGATCTTTCCCTTTCGGACAGCGAGAAGTATCTAGGTGTGATTCTGGACAAAAATTGAACTGGAATCTTAACGTAGCGGGAAGAATCAAAAAGGCATGGGAACGGTAGGAACAATTTGGGGCTTAAAACCTGCTATGGCTCCTGGCTATGAACGGTGATTGTAAGACCCATACTTACATATGGCGGAAAGCAACAAACAAGAAAACGATTTTTGGAAAATAAGCGGCGGTTCAAAGAATGGCTTCCATAGCCATTACAGGTGCGATCCTTTCCCTACCACCCCTACGGAAGCATTGGATACCTTTTTGCACCTAACACCGCTTGATTTACATATCAAGAAACTTGCTGGCCCTGACTCAGTAACCTGGGTTACTTCAAGAGCAGTGGTTTCGCACATGGCACGTTTCTAACGGAGCTAATGCCAGGCAATCAAATTCTTGCGGATGAAATTCCTTCCTCGGTCGACTTCGATATTCTGTATGATATAATATATCCGGAGAGGGAGGACTAGCAAAAAAAATACAATAATCAGTTCAAATGAGATTGCAATTTTCACAGATGGCTCAAAAACAGAGGAAGGAACAGGTCCTGGTATCTTCTCAGAAGACCCAGAACTAAGAGTGTCTGTAAGACTACCGGGCGCAAGAAGTGTCTTCCAATCAGAGATTCTGGCTGTCCTCAAGGTGGCTGAGCTACTGCAGATGAGATCGGTATCCGAAAGAGATATCGCTATCTACTCGTACATCGATAGCCAGGCCGCAGTTAATGCAATGGAATCGACCAACATCAATTCTGATGTAGGTAGAGGCTGTTGCACAGTGCGGTATAAAGGGAAATGAACAATTGGATAGGCTTGCAAGAAGAGAAGGGCTCCTACTGCCACCCTAAGGTGGTCAAGTCTTGAAGGACACAGGGTATCCAAGGATCTCTGGGTACTTTTTGACGGTAAAAGATCTAAAACTAAACAGGGATAAACTTAGGACAACAACAGGAAACCTGACAGCACACTGTCTCCTGCGGAAACACGCAAAGAGACTCAAATTGTCAGATATGGATATTTGCAAATTTTGCAAGCTGTGAGGCAATACTTTTTCCAAAACCTAGAGGAAATAGACGGCACGAACTTCAAAAGCTTTCTTGGCTTTGACAAAGGAATTGGATGTTTCACCAGGTTTAGATTGTTTAGGTTTCTGCCATTTGAAGACAAATTCAACTGGTTCCACAGGGATTGCGATGGGCTCATTTTGGTGCCCCCTGTTTTAACCTAACCTAACCTAAAGTAAGTAAGTAAGAAGAAAGAAAACGCATCCAGTTGAGGCAGGAGGACTGTGTACTATTATTTCAGAGAAGCTGATAACATCCAACAGAAAGTTATGACTGCATTTTTGCTGGTCACGGATGAGAAGTAACTGGGAAGATGATGTGAACTTTTCGTTATAGTGGCGAACTATTTAATCGACAGTGGGATAGCCCCGAATATTGACGAACCTCGAAAAAGGTAAGAAGCACTTTTGAAACGAGGATTTGTAGAGATGGCATCCAATGTGATTTTCCACGAAAACTGATGAAAAAAAAGACGATAACAACCGCCAAAATTACACGAAGACTGCAGTCTTATGCCAAAATGTCTCTTTGTATCGTGCTTTGAATCTGTGAACATAGAATTAAATAAATCGTCACCTCTTGTTAGAAACATAGCGCTAACCTTTAACAACTTTGAAAGAGGCTGTACCACCCTAAATCACACCTAAATTTTTTAACTCAGCATATACAGTATAACACCCTTTCAATACAAGACTTTTTCACCTGCCACTGATTCCAAATACACAGACTTTGTTGGCATTCATTGTTTAAGGTGAGCTATTTCCCTTGTCCTTTGTCGACTTTGAAATATACTTTTTCTCTTAAGTCAGCGAATGACGTAGTGTGTGTTGGGACATATCTTAACACAACCCCCACAACAAGTGACGTGAAACCTCCTGGCAATAGAAGAATCTTTTAACTTGAGAAAATCCAGAAAAAAAACTTTATTCAAAAGTATCCAGCAGTATCAGAATGTGTTCATTTCATCAAACTATACAACGACAAGTCATCCTCAGAGAGACTCACGTCGAATCCCTTTACAATCTGTGAGACTCTGCACAAGGTTACATGGAAAGATACAGAGCCTACGAATACTTGCAACTTTTAGACTGTCTCAAATACGATGAAATGCAAATTTTGTTAGAAAATATCTTAAAACAGAGCCACCTTTGATGTGCACTGCCTAAGTATACTCGCACGGATAAAAACACTGACAGTCCGTCAGTTTCCAGAGGCGATTTCAATGATAGACGAACTATGACATGGGATTCCGAGATCCTAACACACAGCTTAATTACCATTTTCCAATAAAATTAATTTGGCAGTGAGTAGTACCTCTAATCCTTTATGCGGGAGCAGACCTCACACCTACGTGTCTTTCGGGTAATCAACGGTCTGTGATGGGTGGATATCGTTCGGGGTAAAAAGATACGTAATCGATTCAATTTTGTTGTAATGGTTGGTTGCGTTTTGGCGATATCCTTTTAAATGAATTTCACATTAAAGAGATGGAGTTCGATTCACAGAATCGTCCTTCAAATGAAATTTTCAGTCTATGGCGACCGAAATTATCAGGAATTAGGGGATCAAGTTTAGTGACACATTTTGGTTTAGCGTTAGAGACATCCGGTATTCTGGCTTGTGTTTAGAATTCGCGGTCGAAAAGGTGTGTTTTTGGTGATTGGATGCCACTGGACTTTTGATGATTTCGAAAGGCTGAAGCTTGCAGGGAATCATTTCACCATTATGATGAATGCAGAGGAGTTTAGTTTGAAAAATAGCGCATGAAGGCGTTTATTTCTATATGAAATCACAGATTAGTCTCTGTTTTAATTCATGTGAAATTCGTTATTTGGTACTATTTTCCAGGATTTGTAAACAGATCCAATGCAAAATACGTTTTTGTTTGAGTTCCAGCAAAAGGGTGACTGCCTCGAATTATTAATTCGATGTTTGATGTTCATTCAACAGCAAACCAGTAATGAAAACCCGGACCAGCAACCCATTTACGAACAGAATGGAAAAAATTCCCGATAATCTACAATAATTAGGGAAATGTTGGACTCACAAATCTGACCGGTCACATTCTTGGGAAAGTTGATACTAATTAGTACCGGTTCCTTTGCTTAATGAATTCATCAGAAAATATTGAGGAAAATACCGAAAACATAGGATAAGAATGGAAAAACTGTTGATAGTTCCAGTGAAATGTGCAAATGACAAATATGTTCGAGCACATAGATTGCATGGCGTCGTAAAGGTCACGTTCAGTCGAAGAATTAGATGTTACCTCCAGTATCCTTGATATCCGACATTGAATTTGCTCATTTTGCTATGGCTGCTAAGAAAAAGTAATGCTCTGAGGAAGTTTGACGTCGGAGAGTTGCAGAAAACAGTAAGATACCTAGCAAACCCAATGTCCTTTAATATTGGCCGACATCTTGCCCCGTATATTGTCCCGAAACCCAATGGCAAAGCGGCCATCTGATATGTTAAATGAATGCCGGGGTGCAGAGAATCAGAAAATCTATACGAGTCTTGAAAGGACGAGCACCTGCATCTGAGATGCAAAAATACGAGAAACAAGAGGTCGGGGAATTGAGAGACATTACAGCAGGAAAGACATTCGAAAATATTACTAGAAGGTAAGAATAAGATGCCAGATGCGGAAGGACAAATACAGTTGGTGTTGAGGATATGGGAGAACCATTCCTGTAGACTGTTAAACAACGATCAAGATTCAGCGAACAATTCAACCTATATGATGATGGACAACAATTTCGTCTACCTGAACTTGACGAAGTGAGGACCGCCATATCCCAATTTATGTGAAACAAGGTTGCCGGAACTAGTGGCATAGCTGACGAGCTGTTTAAGACGACCGGAGATGACTTTGTGAAGAGCATACGCCAAATCATCTTTAAAATATACTCGAACGATAGTTTAGGAATTTGTCAACACCACTAAGACTCTCATCGAAAGGGTAAAGAATCCCTCAGTGTGTTAGTAATTAAGAGATAGCCTCTCACAAGGAACAGAAACAGTCAACAAATAAGCACTTTAAACCACACAATGGCATTGATATGCGAGTAATGTGAACAATTTTTACATCACCGATATATACTAATGTAGACGAGTCGTGAGGTTCTAAGAACTCGAAACTCTTTTCGACTCAAAATGAATGGAATGCAGTATTGAGAAGTGTAGCCTCGCCCTAAAAGCAGATAAACAGCTAAGCATGCACGGGACGACTGATAGCTGCAGACTGCTCATCCTCTGTTCATTTCAGTTGAGAGCCAACGTTTTGAAGTATTTCGCTTTCATCCTTATTCCAAGTGAGGAGTGGCCGTGGTATAGTGGTACTAGCAATCGCTTCTCACTCGGAGGGTCAAGGTTCGAATCCTACCCATTGACAAGATTTTCAAGTTTCTCATTTGTGTAATTGGAACTCAGACAAAAAGATTCTGCGTGTGAAGGCATAACACTGATACGTAGATTTGGCTGTTGTAGAGTTTTAAGCTCAAAAAAATAGTGCGAATTATAAAACTTCGAATCACTCTGAGTGAGGAAAAAACCCTCCGTCCTATTCGTACTCCGACCCCTGGAGAGCGAATATCGAAACTAAACACATCTGAGTTTCAAACCACTACAAAAAACCAATTTTAGTTTCTCCTCCTTCTAACTTTCCGCCCGCGCCCACTGGCAACAGTAAAAGGGTATAAACATCTTAGGCGCGAGTAAATTATAAAAAAAAAAGATTAGACCGGTGTTCAAACAAGCGAACAGGACCTCCACTACACTACATCTACATTCTTAGATGGCAAAGGAATCTGAATCGCCGAGCTCCTCTTCGATACGAAGAATTTGATTGTACTTGCCCAGCGTTCTGAACGGCATGGAGCTCCAGTCTTAATTTGTCCGGTGCTAAGACCGACGACCAAGTCAGCAATGAATGTGTCCTCAGTTTCGCCGGACCTGTGCAATACCATGGTGTCCCAGCCGTTGCTCTTGGCAAACAAATGTGCCTTGATCGATTCGGTGACGGTACCGATTTGGTTGACCTTCAACAGCAGGCAATTGCAGGCCTTCTTCTCGACAGCGGTGGCAATGCGCTTGGGATTGGTGACAGTCAAATCATCGCCAACAATTTGAATTGGTGTATTGGCAGTCATGTTGGTCTTGTCATCCCAATGATCCTGATCGAAGGGATCTTCAATGCTGGTGATGGGGAATTCCTTGATGAATTCTTGGTACAAGTTGGTCAATTTGTCGTAGGTCAACCACAATGATTTGTCGCTGTTGAGGTTCTTGAAGTCCAAATCATATAGACCGTCCTTTGTTTAATTCAGAAGCAGCAACATCCATGCCGATTTCGACATTGCCAGTGTATCCACCCTTGGCTATGGCATCCTGAATCAAACTCAAAGCTTCCTTTTTGTTCTGAATGTTGGGAGCGAAACCACCCTCATCACCGATAGCGGTGGCATCCAAACCGAAATTGTCCTTGATGTCTTCCTTCAAGTGATGTTACACTTCAGAGCCGATTTTCATGGCCTCAGTAAAGGAGGCCAGTTGGCAAAATCATGACTTCCTGCATGGCCAATTTGTAGCCTGTATGACTGCCACCGTTGATGACATTGAAAGCTGGAACTGGCAGAATGATGTTATTGTTTGGCAGCCAAATCGGCCAAGTGCTTGTACAACGGTATTCCCTTCTTGGCAGCGCCAGACTCAGCAACAGCCAATAAAATACCCAAGATAGCATTAGCTCCGAACTTTGACTTGTTCTCGGTACCATCGAGCTTAATCATGAAGTTATCGATCTCCTCCTGTTGGGTAACTTCCAAGTTAGCCTTCAAGGCTTCTGGGGCCAACGACTTGTTGATGTTATCCACAGCCTTCTCAACACTCTTGCCATGGTAGTTATTCTTCTCCTCATCACGGAGTTCCAATGCATCATGCACACCAGTGGATGCTCCAGATGCTACAGCTGCACGGAAAAGTCCCAATTCAGTGGTGAGATCTATTTCCACGGTGGGGTTGCCACGGGATTCAAAGATTTGACGAGCTAAGATCGACTTGATTTCAAGAAGAAGAGTGTACGAAAATAATTTCTCCAAAAAATTGTCTGTAAAATTGTCTGCAAAATTGTCTAGGGGTTAGATTCGGAGACTCTGCGGGCCGGAGAATTGGTACCCATTCGCTCTATATGTCCTAGCCATCTCACGCGACTAATGTCCACTTTTCTGACTAGGTCGATGTCGCTGTAGAGCTCGTATAGTTAGTATCGGGATCGAATATTTTTCGAAGGATTTTTGTCTCGAAAGTCCATGCTTCAGCGCCTTAAAGCAGAACTGAGATGATCATGGTATTATATAGAGTCATCTCAGTTTTTCGGGATAGGGCCTTGCTACTCAATTGCCTTCTCAGCCCAAAGAAACAGCGATTGCCTAGAGTGATTCTTCGTTTTATTTCTGCTGAGGTGTTGTTGGCAAAATTGGTAGCAGAGCCAAGGTAGACAAAGTCCCTTACTACTTCGAATATCTGTCGACTGTGACGTTCTGTCGGTGTTGTGTGTCTCTTCTTATTGACAACACATACTTAGTTTTGCCCTCATTTACAGCTAAACCCATTTTTGCAGCTTCTATTTCAATACTTGCGAAAGCACCGGAGACAGCCCGATGTTTCGCGGAATTATGCCGATATCATCAGAATACGCTAGCAGTTGCACAGACCTTTGAAAGTCTCAGCTCAGAAACTACAGTTATGCTTGTTGGCAAGCCAAATAGGTCATTTTACCTACACAAGATTAATTTGGAAGAAGATTAGAAACTCATTTGAATTTTGAGGAGTGTGCTCCTATTTTACTAAGTCGCAAGCAGAGGCTCTGTTTCCCATGCTCAACACTCAATTCCCAGGTGACCTAACTTGAACCGGCTCACTACCAGTTCCAACCAGTTTCAGACTAAATAGTCTGATTTTCTTCATGTGGAAGACCATTGAGAGAAGAATTGAGCTTCATGTTCTCAAAACTGCCTTGCAAATGCATCCTCTGTCCAAAATGCAGCATACCTTCCAATGGTGGACATAATAGAAAGCGCACACTACAAGAAGAAGCACGCGCTGGACATTTCCATTGACATTGATGGTGCTTTCGACAATGCAACTTTTGCCTAGACGAAACGAGTTATTAGCTTTATGGTGAATAGAAGTCTGATTTCAGAAGCTGACTGCCGCGAAGATATGATGTCAGGGCTCAAAAGCTGTACCCTGTTGCTTAAGGCTCTTTAAAGTTCAAAGATCTACGCTCATGTGTAGATAATGTAGCTGTACTATCTACTGGATTAAGCTCAGCAAATGTCTGGTCTAAAGCGCATTGAGGATTGCTGTAGTAGAAATGGGTTTTCAAAACTGAGTTTGTTCTCTTTACAAGAAGGAGCAAGCTGATCAGGGTAGTCATTGGTTTCTCTAGCTAGACTTAGGTTTTGGGTGTCAACTTGGATAGCAAAATTCTGTCGATAACATATTTATCGTCGAAAAACTCTGACAGTGTAAAGGTGCTTTCAACAAAACATGGTTCTTGCCACCGAGCATATACAGTTCTATGATCAGTCCAATTAAATTTTATAAATCGGCGAACTAGTGGAACAAATTTGTACGATAAAACGTGACTACTGCCTTTGCCATCAAAGAGCACTCTGTCTCGGCAGCCTTGGGGCAGGTTGCCTGCCTCTGCTCTTAGCGTACTGATGATATTAATATCCTGATCTGCACTCTCAAAGCCATCCTTCGTTTAGAAAGAAGTCGTCTTTGTTAGAACACGCAATGCGATTTCGATGATTCAGCATTTTGAATCTTTCCATATGGACATTCCATCTGATACAATGACACCAGAACTCCTGCTGCGGGAAAAAATCGACTTTCAGTATGCCAAGGAATAGTTTTGGCTAGAATCTGAGCCAAGAAGGGATTGTTTTTGGGTTTTCACGCATATGGCTCAAAAGCCATGGAAGATTTCATTCTCCGTTAGAAAACATTCTCAGCGGACATACATATAACACCCGGAATAACCACCGTGTGGCGCTCCCATTGTTCCCACTTGAGTTCTGTTTTTTTTGTTTTTGTTAAGTTGGTAAATCTGTTGTTGACATTCTAATCTTAGCGTCATAGCTTGACATTTGCAAAAGTTACGTAGCCAAGAGTACATCTATCCCTCTGTGTGTGTTGGCGATTTTTTACAATTTTAGAAATGGATTTAAATTTGCAACAACGAACTTGTATTAAATTTTGCGTAAAAAACGGATTTAATGGGGCGCGAATGTTGGAAATCTGAAGAAAACGGTCGTTTACGAGTGGCACGAGCGGTTCAAAATTGGTCGTGAGTCAATCGAAGATGATGAACGCAGTGGCAGACCATCGACAACGAAAACCGACGAAAACATTGGTGGAGTACTCGTAAAAGAAATGTTTATCAATAACAGCAAATTAACCATCAGAGAGATAGCGGAGAACATTGCCTATGAATCCGTCCAAGACATTTTGGTTAATGATTTGGGTTTCCGTCCTGTAGCAGCAAAGTTGGTGCCAAAAGACCTCAATTTCCTGCAAAAAAGAGACCGTGTTGACGTCGCAAAGGAGATGATTTGCGATGCTGAATCCGATCCCACATTCATCAAAAGGATCATTACTGGAGACGAGACGTGCGTTTATGAGTACGACACACAATCCAGACATCAGGCAAGTGAATGACGTTCACCAAATGAGCCGAGACCAAAACAACCACGTCGTTTTCAGTCCAAAAAGAAGGCAGTGCTCACGGTTTTCATGGATTACAACGGTGTAGTGCTCAAAGAGTATTATTTGGGCGTTATGAGACGTTTTCGTGAAGCAATTCACCGAAAGAGACCAGAATTGTGGACAGAAAGCTCGTGGATTTTGCACCATGATAACGCACCGTTGCACAGTGCCTTCATTATTTGTAACTTTTTGACGAAAAATGCAACAAATACCATCCAACAGCCACCAAATTCACCTGATTAGGCTCCCTGGCTCTTTCTGCACTACGGGGAACGCGTTTCAGCAGCCGAGAGGAAGTAATGGAAAAATCGCAGGAAGCACTGATGGACATACAGAAAACCGAATATAAAAAATGTTTCGAGGATTGGATCAAGCGCTGGCATAAATGTGTTGTAGTCGATGGGGATTACTTTGAGGGGACAGTATAGATTTAGATGAATAAACTTGTATTTTTAATTTTCTGAATAAATTCCGGGAACGTTTTGATCAAGGTGGTACATTAGCAATCTTAATGGAAAGGAACTATTTTGTGAGGAATAGGTGGAAGTGTAAGAAGCATCTGCAGCTACAGCCATGTTACGCTTGAGACCGAACCTTTTCACCACCTCGAATTTATTCTGAAAATGCAAGATTTCTTAAAATGGGGTTCGAGGGCTGAATTTACTGAGTGTTGTCAGGTTCACCTGCCACTATGGGATCCTCAGAAATGAGATTGCTAATGAATATGGAAGGTAAAACTGAAGTCAGGACTTCTCGGTTTGACCTATTATTATGACTGCTGACCCGGATCTACCCCGAACAACGTTTTTTTTTTAATTTATTAACAAGCGAACGTTTTAAATATAAACTTAAAAAGTAGCAAAGTTGTTCTTAAGCTAACGGGTCCAGGGAGATATTTATGGGAATTGTTGAACAAAGATTCATTGATCAAATATTTGCTGCTATTGAGATCAATGGCCTCGGTGTACATACATATCTTAGACTGTGAGAATCAAAGCGGAATAAACTCTTTTGTATAAGTCTCTGGCGTTCGATGTGTCTAATCCATAACTGGTAGATAAAATGTTCATCAGCGACATGCGGTGTTTTTTTCAGGGAATGCATGGTTCAGACTATTTTCATGGGGTTAATACACATTTATACCCAATGTAGACCACGAAGTGCGTATCGAATAAACCTACGTTGGACGGTTTCGATTTGTTGAATGTTGATTTGCGTATAGGGCGACTATACTTGAGTGTAGCATAAGGGTTTGAGAATTTTTTTCGACCAGCATTTCATAAAGGGAAATACAGAGTTGCCTGTGTCATCTGTTAGACACGCCATTGGCAGCTGGGTATGTTGTAAGCACTACCGTAGATGGTATGAGTCCCTAAGTTACAGGCAGGTCAAATGTCTGCACGACTTTAAGAAATCACCGAGACCCCACCACAATGTAAACCCTGTTCCAATCCGGAATTCAGTTTCGTGTGGTTAAAATTCCATCTCCTTAAGCTAATTATCCGCTACTGCTTTATTTACAGAAGCCCAAAACTGGACAGCAATTCGACCTTTAACAAGTTCGATACGCTGTCTGACTCCATGCAAAGAATTGCATCCCTATATCCTCATACTGAGATCGTGATCACTGGCGATTTTCATATATACAGTTCTGAGTGGCTTCGACATTCTAGACAGACAATACGCGAAGGGCGGTGTATTTAGATCTTCGCTGCGGAAAACAATTTGACCCAGCTTGTAAATGAGCCCACGCGAATACCAGATGTTGATAGTCATACTGCCAAAACCCTGGACTTGTTTTTAACTTCTCATCCTGATACGAGTAAGTACAATACCAGGTCATTGTGCAATCCCCTTTAGGCCCGTCGGACCACTGTGTCATATCGGCTATTTTTTCGTATACCGACCATAAACATAGAGAAGAGATTCCTAAAAGAATCGTATGGCAATACTGACTTTGGTTTGAATACAAATTTCAAATTTCCATAACAAAGCTGTCGAGAAAGTTGAAATTTCATAGATTTGCAACGGTTTATGCAGTAAGATTGTCAAAATTTCAAGTAAATTTGCCTCGGCCCAGTGAGAATCATGTCAAATGACAAAAACACAGTGACGAGTCTCATTGATCTCACTGCTGACGATGATGTTTCCTCACCAATTGCAACTTCCAATCCGTCCAACATCTCGACTTACACACCACCGATTTCTATAGTACCACATACAACAAACGAAGGTCGTGGAAGTTTTGAGAACAATCCCTTTGACTGTGTACAACAACAGGCTAACCGTCCAGACGATACTTTCGAGCTGATCTCCCAAGAGACATTCATTTAGCCTGAAACTAGGGTAGCGCAAGTTAGCCAATTTGAAGTGATAACTGGGAATCTCCTTTGGATCAGTTATGATAGCGTAAAAGTAGAAGACGACAACCCACAGCAGAATGAAGCGCCAGAATTCAGTAAGCTCCAAGTGTTTTCGTCTAGACTCGGTGAGTCAATCAGTTCTGTGTCGAGTATTGAATCTGCAGTCGATTCGCCATGTAATGATAGTGCCTTCACATCGCGTAGCGACAGTTCAAAGACTGTAAGCAAAGTATTGATGAATAAAGGATTCGTTGGGGCATCTAGTTCGATCGATGTGAATCAATCGTCGGTGAATTCCATGCCGGAACTTGTCCAGCCACCGCCAGAAATCTCCGATAGTTCGGGAAAAGTTCTCTCCCAAAAGGCAAGTGTTTGTGAAAACTTAGTTTAACCAATTCCGCGACAAACTCGCCTCTAAGCTGTCGTCGGTTCGAGAAGGATGAGAATAGCAGTCTCGTCGCACTTGCTTCTGGATTCTACAAAAATGTACGATGATTCGTGTGAGAATCTCATGGCCATCAAGCTGAACTGGGTCGACTCGGAAATGGATATAGGCAGCGACTTGGAAATGATGAAGATTTCCATTCTTGAGGAGATTATTTCTCCAGTCGTGGTCAGCAAACCGATGCCATGTAGAGATACTTCCGCCGAAAAGCCTGCTTTGCCTGTTATCACCAAAAATTCCCCAGACTTGGAGGCCCTAAAGGAGAAAGTTCAGCAGCACAAAGCAGAGAATCAGAATAATCAGGAGATTGGCTCGTTAATAGAGAACCTTAAAAAAGTCATCAAAGATTGTGCAAATGATACCAAAAACGCCGAAGCGAATAACCTGCTGTTCGAAAGTTTAAGCAACTTAATGGGACGACCGACAAGATGAATACTTTCACAGCGCCTCGGCAACCAGATAACGTTTGACATTGAACTGAAAGAATCAAGACCAACGACGGGAACAAGAGATGCCGAATAATGAAGAACCTTATTTTCAGAGTAAACAAGATTCCGACTTAAATAGGTCTGACAAAATTCACCCTTTCGATTCCCCTGAAATCGCGCAACCAGAAGTCTCCAATATTGTGGAGCAAATTGGGCGTCATCTGTGCAATCAAAATGTAAACGTCGTTTAAGTAAATCTCAATACTGGTTCATCCAATGGAACCCAAATCCCACATATATTGTGGTTATGAATACTCCCATTCCGCCAAAGCAACGTCCTTCCATTGTTCCATCAGAGTATCAAAACGACGGCTCACCATAACTGAGCTAGAGTTACGGACGTCTTCGAAGCCAAGGTACCCCCAAATCCGAATTGGAATCGCAACGAATATAGAACTTCTGTCCGTGGGACTATGATGCGAATAAATTCCTTTTCAAATGCTACAACTGGTAAAACCCAGTACACCGATGCCTCGTCGTTCAATTTACGGTGGATCAAATCCAACCGACACTGTTATGAAGCACAATCAGATGATGACACGCAGATCAATGGCTTTGGAGACACATCACGAATGCCAGAAACATCATTCACAGTCCCCAACTCCAATGCAGATTGGCGGCATCAGCTTGAATGCTAAGAAACTGAAATTCAAACAGTCGACAGAGTCGATTGTGAAAGCCGGTGCACTGATGAAAGCGACGATTCCGGTGAAAAATCTTGCTCCAAAGATTATTACCACTACTACTGATTCTCCTATTGAAGAGCCCTGCAAATATAACTCCGTCACAAGTACTCCTAACGTGCAGGGTTGGAGAAATGTCATACAAAACCGTCCAAAGGTAGTAAAAATTTTTGGTCATTCGTCAAAAAAATCATCCTCCACCCCAACTCTTATTTAGAATGACAAGCCAGCTGTAAGCTCTTTGGACAGGGCCAATCGGTTTGCTGCATATTTTGCGGTCAGCTCAACACTTCCAAATAGTGCTTTGTCTCCGATTACACTTGAGTGCGTCGAATTTCCAATGGAACGAATTCACTTTCGCACTCGTGTAGTAGCAAAAGTACTTAAAGATTTTAAGATTCACAAATCCACTATCACCATCAAGACGATACGAGTATATCTCTCCTTCTTCTGAATAGGTGCTCTTCCACGCTGGCAAAACCACTGCGTAAGCTTTTTTATAAAGGGTGTTCCAATAGGGACTTGACAACTTTGAATTTAATTTGTGAACGCACTCTTTCACTAATCATCAAACTGTCACTGTCAATTTATTCAGTAAACTCAACATTTTCATCATGGTAAAGTACACGAACGAGCAACGTCTGCAAATTTTCTAAAAAATTTCTACCGAAATTCGGAGTGACTGCAACTTTAAGAGCGTTAACTCCAATTTTCGGTCGTAATTCTTGCCCTAGTAGACAGGCAATAACAAGTTTAGTGCAAAAATTTTAGTCTACATATTCGTTGTGTGATGTTACATTGTCAGTGAGACAACGGGTTGGTCGAAAACGATCCAAATCAGTCAATTCCACGGCATTCTCAAGAATTGGGCATCGCTCAGACCACATTATGGCGTATTTTGCGTAAGGATCTTGGTTTACACCCATACAAGATCAAGCTAACTCAAGAATTGAAGCCGATGGACCATTTGAAGCGACGTACGTTCTCCGATTGGGTTCTGGAGAAGATGCGCCAAGATGATGAATTTAATCTCAAAATCATCTGCAGTGACGAAGCTCATTTTTGGCTGAATGGGTTCGTCAATAAGCAAAATATGCGTTATTGGTCGGGTGAAAATCTACATGTGCTTCATGAATCACCACTTCATCCACAAAAAATAACTGTTTGGTGCGGTTTGCATGCCGGCGGCGTTATTGGGCCATATTTTTTCGTCGACGATAACGATCGTCACGTTACTGTGAATGGTCAGCGTTGTCGCGCCATGATCACCGATTATTTTTGGCTCGAATTGGAAGATATGGACTTGAACGACATGTGGTTTCAACAGGATGATGCCACAAGCCACACAGCACACGCTACAATTGATTTATTGAAGAGTAAGTATGTTAAGTAAGTATGAGACAACACTCAAGAAATGGGCCAGTCGATTGGCCGCCTCGTTCGTGCGCTTGACTATTTTCTGTGGGGCTACGTTAAGTCATTAGTTTATGCCGACACGCCGACGACGTTGGAAGAGCTCAGAGCCAACATTGACGCGAAATAGTGGCCGAAATGTGTGGCCAAGTCGTTGAAAAATGCGTCCAACGAATCGACCGCTACAAACGTGCCCGCGGTGGCCATATGACCGAAGTCGAGTTTCGTTCATAAATGTTTTCATTGTACTTCAAGCCGATAATAACGTTTTTGAAATATCTCAAATGGTTTGCGTTTTATTGAAAAAAAAGGAGTCAAGTCCTTATTGGAAAACCCTATATATATCACAATTTAAACGGATGTAGCCAACCCAATGGTCAGCAGTGAATTACAAGACCGTTTCTTACTCCTTTGATGCCGGGCGGTAGAACGGTAACTGCATCGGCTACCGGCAAGATTCCTGCATTGTTGAGTGGAGGTAAAACTGTGGAGCCGGCCACGCTGCACCATCTAAATTTTCAAGAAGTGGTGAGACTGTAGCAAGCCTATCACTTCCTCCACTCATAGTTTGTGGCATGCCACGGCCTTGCTGCTGCTATTAAAATTCCTCCTCCGAAAAAGGAATCAACAAGCTCCATCTATGGTGTTCTACATTAGACGCCGAAATATTTACGCATTATCAAAACCTTCGACTCCATTCCGGTGGTTGAAAGAAGTGAGGACATAGAGGGCAAGATTGAGTGGGCTAACAATATCCTAAAAGGTGGATTACCCACTGCTCCCAAAACGCTAAAAGACTCTTCCAATCGAAAGAGATCGTTGGAGGAAACCGTGTCTATTCCCAAGAGGCCCAAAGCTAATAACTATAAAACCCCTGGGCCTTCCAACAGCACATCTCTGTGGTCCTTTAGCGAAGTCCTAACAGATGAAATAACGATCGCGGTAATCGACAAAAATGACACCGACTGAAAAAGCTTTCGGGCATTTTCTTATGAAGAATTCAAAGTTTACGGATACCTATGGAGAAACATTTTGAAAAATTTGATATGGGAAAATGTTGTACCTATGAACGGTTTTACCTGTGGACACCACTGATATCTTAAAAAATTAACACAGAAACTGAACTAATTGAACGCGTCTTTGAGTATTTTTGATGTCTGGCGAACAATGACTTTCTGTCATTTTGTATTTACACCGGCTACTCATGGTGACATTCCGTTTTCGCTCAAAAAAGTAAGTATTTCCCCCTTTTTCTATTTTTTTTTTTTTGAAAACATGCATAATATATAGGTAGATGAATAGTTTTGGTCAGACATTGTGTAGACAGTGTAAACTAGTACCTATCATGGCGGTAATACATTTTTAGGTTATACTGTCAAATTTGTATCTGTGGACATCAAAGTGTACGAATGGACTGTCCACGCACGCAATTAAAGAGGCTAGAAACAGATGTTCTTTGCGAAAAGCTGGAGAAAAATATCAAATGTGGGCTTAAACGCTAAGTAAGTAAGAGAACTGAAGCAAAAGCCAAAAATTCTAAATAGCTGGCACGAGCAAAAATGACTGGGGTGATGACTTAGATATTATCGCCGTATCACTCTCTTCATTGGGTACTGTGTCATCTCCCAGTCTTGATAACAACATAAATATTCCCACTGCACACTGGTGCTATCACACTCGATGTTCTTTACAATAAAATCACCACTCTTACGGGCGAAATCGCCGCTCTCAAGGAAGGTAATTCAAATGCGCTGCTACTCGTTAACACCCTGAAAGAAGAAAACCAGTCACTTTCGAATAAGGTAAACAACAAACTACAATACAAAGCATTATAAATTCTTTGCAACAGAAACCGTTGAGGAAATGTCGGTGTTCCCAATGTAAACAACCAGAATGCATTGGACTCAGCTGTCAAATTGCTGACGGATGGCTTAGGTGTAAACATCTCTCGTGATGACATAAAGTCGTGCTACGTCAAGAAGATTGTCAGAAAGCCGCCGAATAACTCAACCTCTGCATGCGCTAAAGCACTGGATGTTTTGTGTATTAAATTCAAGACGTTGGAACAGAAGCAGACAGTTATCAGTAAAAAAAGAAGTTGTGAGATCATTAATTCAACCAGCGCTCTGGCAGCATTCTTCATGTAATTTCAATTATCATATCTTGTTTTGTATGGCAATACTTTTAATGTCATTTTTGAATTTGAACGTTTCGTGTAATTATCGTCTTTAAAACACTTTTTAATGCAAATTGAGGCGGTGATGACCAAATGTGTGTCAACGGAACAGCACAGAGGCCCGAATTGAAGGATGGGGACGAGAATTCCAAAAACGAACTGGAGAAGTGGCTGGAAGATGACGCAAAAGCAAAATCAGATTTGATAATAGCTATCGACCCGAGTCAATTGCGGCTGGTGAAAGGTTTGGACACGACCAAGAGGGTCTGGGAGAGATTAAAGTCAGAATTCGCCTCCACGGGACCAGTCAAAAAGGCGACACTTCTGAAGCGTGTGGCAACCTACAAAATGCACGAAGGTGACAATCTGCGGAGAAATCTAATGGAGTTCTTCGATGCAGTTTCACAATTCAGCAGTTTCTGCTGAACGGACTTCGAGTTGTTCCGATGTGCTATGGAGTCCCATGACAATTTGCCGAAACCTGATACAGAAACGATGTATGTCCATCGAGGCACACGCCCGAACAGGTCAAAGTTTGAACGAGGTACTCCACACAGTAATGGTAATGTAAGTGAAGGCGACAAAACGTTCAGGTATAGGTGCTACAGATGTCATCAAGTGGGCCACAAGGCGTCTGAATGTCCGGAAAATAAGAAACCACGGAGCTACTCAAAATGTGAATCATCAGCAAGGGCAGAAAGTACTTTCCACACATCCGAAGTGGAAGATCAGGCTTTGGGGATTCTGAAGAGCTACGATAGAGGACGATGGTGCTTGCACAGTGGTTGCACGTCACACATGTACAACGAGGAACGTTTGTTATCACCGCCATCTCCGACGGTGCAAGGGAGCTGCTGCTGGCAAACGATGCCTGTGCGACGGTCGAGTCAAAAGGAACAGCTGCGATTGTCACTACAGACGGGAAGATTGAAAGGTCAGTAAAACTCAAAAATACTCGTACATTATTAGCAACAAACTTGAGGACAAATCTTCTTTCTTTTGCGAGGATAACGGACCACGGAAATACCATCACGTTCAACAAGGAGAGAGCGATTGTTCGCGGAAATGATGGCGAAATCAAGGTGATTGCGATTCGAATTGGACATTTGTACTATGTCCAGGAAAGTACTCCACAGGCGTGCGTGGTCAGTCAGAAGGCATCGAATTTTGAGTTGTGGCATCGCAGGCTTGGTCATTTAAACGGACGAGACATGTTGGACATGTCTCGGAGAAAATTGGTGACTGAACTAGAGATCATCGAAGACGGAAGGCGTGAATCATGCGACATTTGTCTTCGCGGAAAAATGAGTTTATTGCCGCTTCCCAAGGAGTCGAAGAGGTGTACAAAGCTTCTGGATCTGGTGCACTCTGATGTCTGGCGACCTTCTACGACAGAATCTTTGGCGCAGTCGACGTTTTTTATCACTTTCATTGATGATAGCAGCTGATGGTGCGAAGTTTTCTTTTTGAAACAAAAGAATGACGTTTTCAACGCTTTCAAGGCATACAAAGCTCGCGTAGAGACACAAACTGGTCGCAAAATTAAATGTTTGATGTCGGATAATGGGCAAGAACTCCGTAACTACGAGCTTGACGAGTTTCTCAAAAGAAATGGTATAAAACGACGACATTCAGCTCCACACACGCCACAGCAAAATGGGATGGAGGAACGCAAAAACCGGACTCTCGTCGAAATGGCAAAGTGCATGCTCATTCAATCAGGTAGTGAAAACGAATTTTGGGCAGAAGCTGTAGCAGCGTCAAATTACCTGAGAAATAGATGTCCAACTGTCAGTTTGGATGGCCACGCACCGTTTGAATGTTGGAACAAAAGATTGCCGAACCTGAGTCATCTGAAGGTGTTTGGAGCAAGAGCATTTGTATTGGACAAAGCTCCTGGTAAGGGAAAGTTCGCGGCGCGTTCAACTGAAGGCATCATGGTCGGATTTTTTTTTTTTTTTTTTAATAATTTACGCGCGCCTAAGGGGTTGATACCCTTTTACTGTTGCCAGGGCGCGGGCGGAAAGATAGAAGGAGGAGAAAGGAAAATTGTTTTTGTAGTGGTTTGAAACTCAGGTGTGTTTGGTTTCTATGTTTGCTCTCCAGGGGTGGGAGTCCGAATAGGACGGAGAGTTTTTCTTCACTCAGAGTGATTCGAGATATAATTCCCAGTATTTTTTTCATTGCTTGAAACTCTTATAACAGCCAAATCTACGTGTCAGTGTTATGCCTCCACACGCAGAATTTTTTTTGTCTGAGTTCCAATTATACAATGAAAAACTGATTTTGCCATGGGCAGGATTCGAACCTGGACCCTCCGAGTGAGAAGCGTTTGCTACTACCACTACACCACGGCCACCCCTCTGATACTCTGAAACATCCAAGGGGTACCGAGTGTGGGTTCCTGAAAAATGAAATGTAGTTATTACCAGGGACATCAAGTTTATAGAAAAAGAGCTGATCGGCGTGGAGCGTCAAGAAAAATATTTTGCAATTCCTGGTCAAGAATCTGAGAGCGAATACGGATCAACTTCAATTCAGATACCGATGCAACGATTAGATGGTGATAAAGGGCCCGAGGAAGGGACTGTACCACAGGATTATGTATAATCGAGTTTCAAAAGCTAGCTCCAAGTTCCAAGAGCAGAACAAAGGGTCTCAACGAACATATCAAACGAGGACTGTATCGCGCACCACCAAAGCAAAAGAATCCGAACAACAGAGCTTGGCTGGTGGCAACAAAGGCGAGGAGAAAGAGGAAACAGATGACGAAGATCATTTCGATTCGGTGGATGGAATTGGAACTATGGAGATGGCGAACATTGGAGAGCTATCACTCGAAGATGCGATGTCTGGAACAGAGGCACAAGGATGGCTAGAGACGATCAAAGATGAGATCCGAGGGCTTATCAAGAATAATACGTGGGACTTGGTCACGCGTCCAGCGAATAGAGCTGTTGTGACCAGTAAAGTTGTTCTGCGTAATAAGTTGAACCCGGATGGATCGCTGGATCGGAAGAAAGCTCGAGTTGTTGCCAGAGGATTTTGGCAACGCCAAGGGATAGATTTCGTAGAAACTTTTGCACCTGTAGCTCGTCTTGAATCGATCAGACTCATAATGGCATTGGCTGTTCGTGAAAACTTGGCAATTTACCAGATGGACTTCGTTTCGGTTTATTTGAATGGCGACCTAGAGGAGGAGATTTACATGGACCCTCCAGAATACTTTCAACAAGCGTTGCAGATGATACTCGTAGTAAAAGAAGATGGGCGAAAAGATGGAGCAGGAAGAAAGGCCGAACAGATGCTTCAGACGCTGAGAAAAGGTAACAGCATTTGTCGTCTGAGAAAATCACTTTATGGTCTTCGGCAAGCAGAGCGCCAGTGGTATAAGAAGCTAGACAAAACACTTCGCGGTCTAGGCCTGAAACCTGCGACTAACGTTACATGTCTTTACTATGGATCAAACAAGGAAGAATTCACAGTCAGGTATCAAGATGTCAGAAGACATTGGACAGTATCCGCAGGGGACTTGCTATTGCTTTCGAAGTTAAAGATCTCCGATTGGCACGGTACTGCTTCGGCGTCGAGATAATTCACGTCGAGGAGCTATTAAAGAAATTTAAGACGGACGAGTCGAAACCGATAAGCATACCGAACGATACAAAAGCGAAATTGCCAAATGGAGAGCGTCGTTCCGAAGGACAAAAAGCCGGAAAACTATATCGGCATATCATCGGCTTATGTACCTGGCAACTGCGACCAGGCCGGACATCGCTTTTACCGTGAATCGGCTGGCACAGTTCAACGAGTGTTATCAAGACGTGCATTAGTCAGCTGCGAAGCGTGTTCTACGCTAATTGCGATGTACAGAGAACTATGGTGTACAAAAAGGATGCAGTTAGTCTTCGAGGATTTTCAGATGCTGACCATGCGGACGACGAGATAGACCGGGTATCGTACACCGATACACTAAGTGAAGCAGCAATCACCTGCCGTTCTCAGAAGCAAAGGTCAGTGGCTATATCGCCAACGGAAGCAGAATATGTTGCACTATCCGAATCATCCAGAGAAACAACGTATCTTCGAAACCTTATGACTGAAATGAATTTGCGTGAGATGCCTAGTGTAACTATTGGGACAGATAATCGAGGAGTAAAGCACATAGCCGAGAATGCAGTTTGTCATTCGCGTACGAAGCACATTGCAACCAGATATAATTTTGTACGTCAACTGTTAAGAGACGGAAAAATAGCCATCGTATACTGAAAAGATGTCAGCGGATGTGTTCACTAAGCCACTTTCTGGTCCAAAACACTATCGATGTATGAGAGAAATCGGGATGACAGCATGCTAAAGCGCGCTGTTTGAGGAAGGCGTGTGAGATCATTAATTCAACCAGTGCTCTAGCAGCATTCTTCATGTATCCTTATCGGGGAAAATTTTGGGGATGAACAGATTTTTATAAATGAGAGTATTACCAATTTTAATATAGCGTTGTATAATAGAGCTAAATAAAAATCAAAAAGAGAGAAAGTTTTCTTACTTGTGGATTAGTAAAGGAGTCATTTTGAAGACCTAGAAAACTTATCCTAAGTTATTTCTTCACTATGATAAATAAAAATAATAATGTAGTCCATGATTCCCAAGGCTGTGTTCCAAATGTTATTCCATTTTGTAAATTTGAAGATGAGATGTTAAAAAGTGTTTTTCATTCTAATAATTTACGGTTTTCCATTAATCACCAAAATATTCGAAGCATGAGAAAAAATTTTGATTTATTTCTCTTTTTAAGAAGCCTGACCTTATTTTGCTCTCAGATGGTGATATTTGAACGTAAAAAAGAACTTTATAATATAGCGGGTCTTAATTTTCATACTAAGTGTCGGCAAATGGGATGTACTCATGTATTGATAAACCAACTTGAATTACACACTCAAACGTGCATTGATCATATATTTGGTAGACTTGATCGTTATCCAAATTGTTCGCTTGTCAGTTTGAGCTCGAACTACAAGATTTCTGATCATTTTGTATGACAGGTGTGTTTTTGAATTTTAACAGCCCCAAATAAAGGAATCAAATAATTTATCACACGATAAATCTGTAATTAATTACGCTCGACTTATTGCGTGTTCAATCTACGAAAATTGGGCAGCCGTCTACCGTAAAGGAGACCCGTCTATAGCCTTTAACCCTTTTTAAGGCACTGGCAATAATTTTGCCACCAACTTCTTTTAACTAGATTTAGTTTTTCTGTAACATAACAGCAGATACCAAGACAGATTTACGTGTACCACGAATTAAACCGCCAAAATGGATTTTTTGGCGCGTAGTTTGACATTTATTGATTGAAACAGCGTAACGAGGTTGAGCATAGTATTCTAGCTTTATCCAGTAAAATCTTTTGAATGAACGAGCAAAATGGTAAGATTTTTTTCTAATTACTTTTGTTTATGTTCTATATTGCGGAAAATTGTGATATTTTGTTAATAATTCAAAAAAAAACATGAAAAGTAGAAAATATTTTATGGCAATATTTATGCCACTACCTTATGTCTACCCTATGTTAGTGGCAATAAATTATCCACTACCTTGTTACAGACTAAATCTGTACGGGACGAAGATATGGAAAAAGAGTTGGAATCTCTATTCGGCTTGGAAAATCTTGAGGATTCAGAAGACGAATATGAAGATGATGAGAACTGTTGGCAGCAAATAATTGAAGAATCAGGAAGGAAAGACGAACATTCTTTTTTATTTTCTGGTGTGTCTGAATCTGTAGCGTTAGATGCCCAGACGTCTGATATTATTGATCCCATGCTATCGTGCTCTTATGAGTTTACAAGTCGAGTACTAAATGTGCCTGAGTCTGTCGTATCAAAAGCTAATAGCATCGATGATAAATATACGCCAATAATCCGAAGTCGTCGAAATATGCCAACAGAAATTGAGACTTCTGAATCTGATTCTGATCAATATGAAGATGAATGGAAGAAGATAAAGTGGTCTAAGGAGAGGCCTAATCCAGAACGTTTTTCTAATGTTTTATTACAGCCGTTTTTATATTTTCCTAGTCGCACAAGTCCTTTAGCATACTTCACTAGATCTTTTTCTGACGAAATACTACAAACAATATAACAACAGCCAAATCTATATGCTGTACAACAAAAATAAAAAAACTGGAGACCAGTGACGGTGACAGATTTTAAATTAGTACTGGGTATAATTATACTCATGGGATTACATAATATTCCTTATTGGAATCTGTATTGGTCCAGCGATCCCTTTTTTCGAGTCGATGAAATAGCACGTGTCATGACATATACAGTAAAACCTGGTTAAGTTGGGCACCTGCCGTGCAGGAATTTTCGGCCAACTTAAACAGGTGGCCTACTTATAAGGGTGTGGGTTTTTTTTCGAATAAAAATTAAAGACCAGTGTTGTACATGCATACATATGTGTTAATTTATTAGGATTTAAAATATGTATTTAAAGTTGTCTGCTTAATGATTTTACATTTTGCTTTGTGTTGTTCGATTTTGGTTTTTATGTGAAGAACTTCTGACACCAGATTCGGTTGGTTCGAAGACACATATAGAAGCAGCTGATTTATATTATTTAGGGCATCATTCGCTGTTAGAGGTTGATGGTCCACATCTTCATCTTCTCCAGATTCCTCACTTATATCGCATGGATCAGTTTGGAATTCTTCTAGAACTTGTTGCATTATTTCGGCTTGTGAATGACCCAGAATCTCGTGTACAACAATGCCTTCATCCACTTTAATTATCTCATTTGCCGATACCAATTCCGTTCTAATGTTTTCAGGCAAGCTTACGATGGTTTCCGCAATTTGAAGCTCGTCCGAGGGTCCTTCGGATGGGTTGGCATCGACTGGAAATCCTGCACGATGAAAGCATGTCGCGATTGTAGATGTTTCGACCTCATTCCAGGCAGACACAATCCATCTTATCCCGTCCAATACGTTTACTGACTTAGAAAATTCAGACCCAGACTCGCATTCATCAATTTTTGCCAGTAGAGAAAGGAGCATTTTAGATCTGTATCTGGTTTTCACGTTTTGGATGATACCCTGGTCCAATGGCTGAATTTCTGATGTGAGATTTGGCGCCAAATGCTTAACGACAACATTTGAATATTCCATCGATATAGTGTGGCTTGTTGCATTGTCCACCAGGATAATTATTCGCCTTTTTTGCAGCTTCATTTGCCGATTGATAGAAGAAAGCCAATCATTAAAAATTACGGTTGTCATCCATGCGTTTTTATTGTGTGCCCACGTGACCATAAAATTATTAAGATCGATTTTGTTTTGGCGAAAAACTCTTGGCATGGCAGCATTTCCAATAATAAGGGGCTTTAATTTTTCACCTGTGGCACTACAGCAAAAAAGAACACTAAGCCTTTCTTTCGCCATTTTTCCACTTTTGCATTTATCGCCTTTAGCAACAAGACTTTTTGTTGGAAGTTGGCGGTAAAAAACTCCTGTTTCATCTGCGTTAAACTGGTCTTCTGGTGGAAAGTCTTTTAAAAGTTGAGGCAACTTCATTTTCCAAGTGGTTGCAGCATCATGGTCCACATTAGCACTTTCACCACATAATACCCGGAATTGAATATTATTCCTTTTCCGAAAAGATTCCAGCCACCCATTGCTCGCATGAAAGTTTTCAATTTTGAGCTTATCCGCTAATTGCTTTGCTTTTTCTTGCAGCAAAGGACCACTCACGGGGATGTTTTTTGATCTGCATTTCGTGAAAAAAGAAAGAACTCCAAGATTTACGTCTTCGAAAAGAGTCCTTCTTAGCTTTCGTCTCCTTTCATCTGATACATTAGTTCCTAATGTATCTAAAATTTGTCTCTTTTGGGCCTTAATGTTAGCAACAGTTGATTTAGAGATACCGAATTTGTCGGCCAAAGTCCTTTGTGATGTGCCTCTTTCTATTTCTTGTAAAACTTCTGCTTTCTTACTTAAAGAAAGCTCAGTTAAAGATTTCCTCGGTGGCATTTTTAAATCTAAAAATATGATTTCCATAATTAACAATTTCTATGCACTCAGATCTAATGTTTCCCTTACATAAGTTCAATCCTCAAAATCACTCCTTTTTCTCGCTTGCTTTACACTAAAATCACGCGCACTTTAACTTCTGAAGCTCACAGACTAAAAAATTGGATTGCCTTTACGTGCATATGCAACGCGTTGAAACATGAATCAACCTCTCGTTATTTTACCGCTTCACACTGTACATATGTATGTTTTCGAACCATTCGTTTAACTGTCAGTCGAATATGTATGTACATGCAGAAAAATGAACACACGACTATGCAGCCAGCAGAAGAATTGAATATACGATTTCGGACAACTTTCGCAGGTTATTTTGTGTGGAAAATGAGATAAAACGCGAACATTTGTGGCCAAGTTTCAAGATAGGCAGGTGGACAACATACAAAGGTGTTGGGGAACACATTTGTATGCGCTTTTCTTGGTGCAGCTAAATATTGGTCAACTTCGGCAGGTGGCCAACTTACAAGGGTGGTCAACTTTGCAGGTTGCACTGTATAAGGTTCAAGAAAATCATGGAAAACTTTCATTTGGCTGATAACTCAAAAATGCCTAGAAGGAATGATCACCAGTACGATAAATCATATAAAGTGCACCCATTACCTGATTTGTGAATAACGCCTATTCAATAGAAGCCAAATACAAATCCCAAAGCATTGACGAAGCAATGATCAAATTCAAAGGAATTTCATCTTTGAAACAATATTTGCCGCTAAAACCCATAAAACGCGGCTTCAAAGTTTGGGTAAGAGCTGATAGTGCTACTGGATATGTTTACCAATTTAGAATTTACACAGGAAAAAATAGTAATAACAGTCCTGAACTTGGCTTAGGAGCCAATGTGGTAAAATCATTGACAAGCGCTCTAATTGAAGAAAAAAATCCTACACATATTACATTTGACAATTTTGTTTCCTCGTATGCTCTGATACAGTATCTTTACGATCAAGGTATTCACTCAACTGTAAATTCCAACAGAGAAAATTTACCTAGGTTAGTCAAAGATAAGAACAAATCTAAGGCTAATCAGAAACAACTACTGGCAAGTGAAAAAGGACGTAGCATTTCTTGTATGGAAAGACACAAAACTTGTTACTGTTCTTTTAACGGCTTTTCACCCAACTTCAGTTACGACGTGCAATAGGATGATGAAAGACGGAATGAGTAAAGTAATAGAGTGCCCTGAAGCCATCAAACAAGTTACTCAACGAAAAAAGGGGTACCTAAGAGGTTGGACGAAAAAGCAAAAAATTGTGGCGACGCATTTTTTATTTTATTATAGACTTGGCAATGACTAATTCATATTTAATACATGAATGTAACTTGAGGGTCCCAAGCCCTATGTCCAACTTGAGCAACTGCTCAACACGGAAGAGACAAATCGATTCGCTTCCGAATTTTGCAGCTAAAATGAAAAAGACTAATCCCTCACAGAACTACCAAAAGGCCTTGGGTGTTCCAGATGATGTTAGGTTTACTAATATCGGAGTTCATATGTCCGCTCATTATCAGGTACCTCTATATGTTTTCCCATGTTTTGCTGCATTTCGCAAGAAGTATTTTTTTTTTTTTTTAAGAGTTTGTGTTACAAGTTCCTCATAAAAAGTAATATCTGTAATCATAAGAGAAAAGAAATAAAAAATTTTGAAAAATTTGTTAAATAGCTTGCCGATTTCACTTACTTATTTATTTACACCAAACGGGTAGTGGCAAATATGTCGCCACCAAATTTTTCTAATAAAAATTAATAAAACAACAAACATGTAATATGCAAAAACCCGTTTATTTGTATCTACTGCGGTTGTCTCGGCCTTTAAAAGGGTTAATAACTTTTCCAATACTCGTATTTTAAAAGGTCATGTCGCAACATGTTCTCGGATAATTTCAAGTGGAAATAATAAATTAAGGAGACTTAAGCCCTGTCTGTCTTCAACTTTAGTAAAAAAGTTGAATTATAAAAATAAATTAGGAATCAAATGCAGAAAACATCCCAATAATGCTCATCTTTGTAATCTCTATGAAAAAATTTGCAAAGCAGTTATTGCTAACTTTTAAAGAAAATTATTATATCAATAAATTTCAATTAGCCAAAGGCAATATTAAAAAAGAATGGACAATTTTGAACGATCTACTCAACAAAAAAGTGTCTCCGAATAACACAACCTGAGTAAATTATAATGGCAGGGTCATCTTTGCACCCGTTGAGATGGCTGATGCGTTCAATATCTTCTTTACAAGTGTGGCTTCAAATACACTTTCTGATGCAGGTTTCGATTCATTTGTTGATAGCTACCCATGCTGCTCAACTGCATACTTTTGCTTTTGATCCGATAACATCCTCTGAATTGTTTAGAACCATTAAGTTATTAAAAAAATCTTGTTAGCCAATGAATTGTATTTTTTCGAATGAGCTTATTAAGAGAATCTCACTCTTTATTGTTGATGTGTTAGCACATATTTATAATAAAAGTATTCACTGTGGTATTTTTCCAGACTGCTTAAAAGTTGCTGAGGTGGTACCTATCTTTAAAAAGGGGGAAAGAAACAATTTAAATAATTACAGGCGTATCTCTCTTCTTCCCACTCTTTCGAAAATTTTTGAAAATGTGATTAAAAGTATAATCGTCTCTTTTTTAGAGTACTATTCTTGTTTCAGTCCAAATCTGTATGGGTTCAGAGCTGGCAGATCAACCGAGGATGAACTCTTAAAATTTTGTAATTATAATTACGAAAGCCTTAATATAGGGTTATCCAATAAGGACTTGGCAATTTTTTTTTTAAATAAAACGCAAACCATTTGCGATATTTCAAAAACTTTATTAGCGGCTTGAAGTACAATCAAAACATTTATGAATGGAACTCGACTTCGTTCATATGGCCACCGCGGGCACGTTTGCAGCGGTCGATTCGTTGGACCCAATTTTCAACGACTCGGCCACACATTTCGGCCGAAACGGCCGCTATTTCACGTTCAATGTTGGCTCTGAGTGGCTCTCGTCGGCGTGTTGGCATAAACCAATGACTTAACGTAGCCTCACAGAAAATAGTCAAGTGGCGTTAAATCGCACGAACGAGGCGGTCAATCGACTGGCCCATGTCTTGACATAACACGCTCACCATACTTACTCTTCAATAAATCAATTGAAGCGTGTGCTGTGTGGCTTGTGGCATCATCCTGTTGAAACTACATGCCGTCCAAGTCCATATCTTCCAATTCGGGCCAAAAATAATCGGTGATCATGGCGCGATAACGCTGACCATTCGATCGTTATCGTCGACGAAAAAATATGGCCCAATAACGCCGCTAGCATGCAAACCACCCCAAACAGTTATTTTTTGTGGATAAAGTGGTGACGCATATTTTGCTTATCGACGAACCCATTGAGCCAAAAATGAGCTCCGTCACTGAAGATGATTTTGAGATGAAATTCATCATCTTGGCGCATCTTCTCCAGAACCCAATCGGAGAACGTACGTCGCTTCAAATGGTCCATCGGCTTCAATTCTTGAGTTAGCTTGATCTTGTATGGGTGTAAACCAAGATCCTTACGCAAAATACGCCATAATGTGGTCTGAGCGATGCCCAATTCTTGAGAACGCCGTGGAATTGACTGATTTGGATCGTTTGTTACGGACGCCTGAACGGCAGCGATATTGTCGACACTTCGACCAACCCGTTGTCTCACTGACATGGCAACATCACACAAAGAATATGTTCTTGTAAATTTGTTATTGCCTGTCTACTAGAGCGAGAATTACGACTAAAAATTGGAGTTAACGCTCTTAAAGTTGCAGTCACCGACTCCGAATTTCGGTAGAAAATTTTTATAATTTGCAGACGTTGCTCGTTTGTGTACTTTACCATGATGAAAATGTTGAGTTTACTGAATAAATTGACAGTGAGAGTTTGATGATTAGTGAAAGAGTGCGTTCACAAATTAAATTCAAAGTTGTCAAGTCCCTATTGGAAAACCCCTTAACAAAAAGGATACTGCTGCACTTTTTATAGATATAACCAAGTTACTACTAACAAAACTAGAAAAAGCTTCTTTTAGAGGTTTTATGCTCAATTGGTTTTCTTCGTACTTTAATAATAGGAAACAAGTAGTTAAGTTAGAAGGTAAATTAAGTAATAGTCTGAATATTGATATATGTGTTCGGGCGCGGTGTTGGGTCCAGTTCTATTTTTAATCTATATCAGTTCAATCTTTGCAGATAACGTAGCTTCTTCGTATTCCAATGCTTCCACTTTGGATTTATTTGCGGATATAAATCGTGACCTAGAAAAACTTAGACATTGGTTTAGCAATCATAAGCTAGTCATAAGTGATAAAACCAAAATTATAATTTTTAGTCTATCATCTAATATAATGCAACTCCCTAAAATAACTTATCACAGTACAAATTGTAAACATGTGCTGGTTAGTTCCAATACTTGTGGCAAAACTAGTACAGAAAAAACATTTAATTCAGATCTGAGCTCCTCATTGTAATGTTTTGTAATTGAGAGGGTACCTACATTTAAGTATCTATGTAGGACTCGAGTTTGATGACAAATTAAATTGGAGTGCGCATACTTCCTTACTTAGAAAATATCTGTTAAGAACTACCAGAATAGTGTTTCATCTTAGACTGCTTTGCTCTCGTAAACTCTTAGAAACAATTTATTACAGCCTAGTACAATCAAAGCTGCAATATGGCCTAGTTTGTTGGGGAGGAACATATAGCAACAAAATCCAACCTTTGCTAGTGGTTCAAAAACATATTCTAAGAATCATTGGAAGAAAAAACGTCTTTTTTGCAACTTTTTAATACTTTCTATCAGACATCTCTACTTTTACAAAGTGCTTAAAATATTTTACCTAAGATGTGGATATTAGATAAATCGTAATCCCGTAACCCTTCATGGGCTTCGAAGCAACTCAAGATACCTGGCGTTTGTTCAACCACAAAACACCCACCACTTTCTAAATTTTTATACTTCGGTTGCATCAAGAATTTCGAACCTACTACCGCTCACTATACGCTATAGTACCAATGCTCTGTCGTTTTCTCGAAAGGTAAAAATAAATGTCCTTTTAATTTTGATCTCAATGATGTAAAAGATCTAATAAAGATAATAAATTAAAAATAATGATAAACAAAAAATCATTCTCTACTTTTTTTTTCCTACAGAAATCACAAATTTTAACAATTCTTTAGCGATACATTCGACACTAGTTGCCTTAACTGCAGAATGTATCTCAATATTATTCAACTTGTAGACATCTAATTTACGTACATAGTATTAATGGACTTAGATTATAAAACAATTCTTTGTATTAGATGTAATTTCTCTTGATCTGTACCTTATAATGAATTATATTGAATAACAAAACAAATAAATAAAAATAAGAAAAGAATTCGAAGTGAAAACTGGATTACACCACGGTTTGCAAGGATTTTAATTGAAGCACCACATTAACAAGTGTGAAACGACTTCTCTTCGTATCGGAAGTGATACTGTGTCTAAGCCTGATGGAAAGAGATTTGGCTCCAACGATTAAATCATCGCTCAAACGAATGCCTACTTTGTGGACATAAATTTTTTATTCAAAAAGCCACAGACTGATTGTATTTCTTCACCCTCGTATTTTTAAATGGCTTCTTTCACTTTAAGTTAATTAATTAAAACAAAGATAATATAAATCAAATAAGTAAATAAAAAAAAACGTTTCAAATCGTGAGTTTCTAAGTAGAAGTGGTTTTTCTTTATCAAAAAACGTTTTATGATTTATATGATACTGGCTGCTCGAAGATTCATTGATGCCAAACGAATTAACAAATCGCAGCAAAATTCATTTAAACATAAAATAGTTCTTGAACAGGCACACTCATCATTTAAAAAATTCTTCTTACCTCCAATAATGAAAGCAAACAGCACAAGCCTCTTGAAACATTTAATAGGCGTCATTATAAATTCTCACTTTATTTTTGAATTAAATAAAAATTTGTTAAATACAAATTTTAACTATTCCACTAAAAATCATTTTTTCCAAACTGCTTATTACACGCTTTTTTTTATTACACCAACAGAATTTTGAAAAACTTTTCTTAATTTATTTTTAATTTTCCTTAAACAAAAAAAAAATACAACTGTTGATTGAGATTTAAAATCAAACCGCGGACTGCTCAATATTTTTTCAAAAAAATTTCCCAATACAGTCAACTACAATAATTTATTAAACCTGTTGAGTACTGAGCTACGATCCGATAACTAAACTTGAATTTGAACTTGTCAATTCTTTTATAGGTTCATCTTGAACGGTTTGTTATACTAAACTCACAGCAGCTGCAACCAATGATTTTTGCTGTTGCTGTTTCACCGGTCTATACACAACGAATGATGCTTTCCACCAGTACACCTATCCACCTACTCTTATCCTTTCAACACACCTGTTGGATATTAGATATCCACCTAAGCAACCATCAAAACAAAAAAGAAGAAAAAACTTCTGATGACGAAAACAGATAACCAACCATTCGTACCTGTGCAACATGCCGTGCGAATCACCACACGACATGCGTAGAAGTGTGAAAAACCGAATAGTGGCAACACTGTAAACGTGATATCCACAAAGAGGTGAAATTCGTAATTTTTCGGTGACTAGATGCGTTTTTCATTTGAAAAAATGTATTTCACCTCGCAACGTTTCGTCATTTTCGGATGACTTGCATCAAGGTGAGTTGGTCCTTATAATTTTCCGAGGGATAATGGGATGTCAATGTACGACATCACGTGTTTAAATTTTAAACTTCAACTCCCCGTAGACATATTTCCTGTTCCAGGATAATGCCGTGCAAAGGATGCAAATCCCATCAGATACTTAATGAGTGATGAAACGGATTTTTTATTTTCCTTCTCAACCTTCATCCTTTGCCATATGACGTGTACAAAATTAGAAGGGGTCCACAAAAGTCCTTAAACAAAATTTTCATACGAAGGGTTTTCAATTTTTTTTTTTGCTCTCTTTTCATGCCACGTTTACGGCGGTAATGGAGGGAGGAGGCCACTAAACGTATTATAAAAATCAAAAAAAGAGAAGAGCGCACTCCTGAAGGAAGCAGTAAAAATCTCACTTTACTGCTAAAGTTATTCCTTCGAGTTTCTTCCTTTTTTTTTCTTGTTTCTTAAATTTATTTATTTATTATTATTTTTTTTTTTATTATAACGCCTTTGCTGAAAATCGGTAAAATTAGGTGATAATGGACACACATAACCACTTGGGTTCTTGGTGGGACGTCACATTAATACTCCCGTTGGTAACCTTTAGAGGGTATCCGTATTTGAAAAATTCGAAAATTCGGGGAATGACGCAAACAATTATCTGATATTACGATTTAACTCATATGATGGGATTCCTGTAATTCAGTTACTTATGTCACATTCGAAATATATCTCATGTCGTCTGGGTCTTGAGGGTGGGGTGAAATGACTTCGTGTTATATAACGAACTACAATATTATCGGAGCTTGTAAGAAGTATCTGTACGCAGCTCTTACATATGATTTCTGAAGAACTTATTTATAGAAGACGAAAATCATTAGCATTTCGGCCTAGTGAAAGAGCTAAAGGAACGGTTGAAGAAGACAATGCATAGATGTTATTGAATAGGAACATTATACTTTTTATTGTTTGAAAATTGAAGGGAATCTTGTGCCTCTGTTGCTTTTAAGGCGGATTTTCCGACGACCTTCGTTGAATATACCAAAACTAGTATCTTAACGTGCGACGTCTTGCCACATCCGTTGACATTCGTAACTTTTTTATTTCTTTGACAACCGTAAGCCATAAATGTCTTACACAAAACAAATGACACATTTCCTAGTACTCTCTAAGGCCAATAATGGAAGGACTCTTGTAGACTTATATGACCCATACTCGATCATTAGCAATCAACAGATCTAATCAACCTCAGGAAAAAAGATTTATGCAAAATCACAAAGGTACTGGGCAACTGAACTGCCTTGTCACGCATCAAAAAGCAATTCCTAGGCAGTTACCACTCGCGAGATCTGAATAATCTCACCTAAGGCAGTGGTATCACAATGGATTTACAACTGGTCTAAGTGCACTTCAACGAGGACCTCTGTCATCTATGTGCTGCTGATGTTGTTGGTAATAATTTTGCTAGCATTCCAACACTAAAGCGATTCCTCCAGAGAAGATTTATAAATTCCACTAGCCTAAGCCAATTTGCCTGTCAAACTAATGCGGTGTTTTGCCAACCGGCTACACTTGCACACATGAATTTCGCCACCTAAGACGAAGTCATCCTCCACTCTAATGAATTGGAGTCGAAAACTCTCCGGGCCTGGACGTTGACCTACCAGAGCTTTTCTGGAGAGGTCGGCATCGCTGTACTATATAGCGGGTACAGTTCGCTATTAAAACGTCTCCTCCATTCCCTATTGATGCTGACGGGCCCGAAAATTACCTGAAAATTTTTTCTCTCGATGCGGCCGAGACCGCTTTTCTTCGTTTCCAAATTTTTAAACCAGAACTGGGATGATCACTGTCCTGTATAATGTTTTTTTTGGTTGCTCAATTGCTTTCTAAGCCCAAAGAACCAACGATTAGCAAGAGTGATTTTTTGCATGATCTCTCCCCACTTGTGTCGCTATTGGAGTTGGTAGCGGAGGCGAGATAAATAAAGTACCTTACTACCTCAAAGTTAGAGCTGCCTTTCGTGTCGTTCTGACTTTTTCCTTCGTTGACTGCTATATCCATCCTCGACGCGTCTCCAATAATGGCAAACGCTCCAATAACAGCTCACTGTGTTCTTCCCACCATGTCAATGTTGTCTGCGTATGCAAGTAACTGAGCAGAAAAATGGTGCTTCTGGCGTTCAACTATGAGTTTCGCACAAATCTTTTAAGAACGATGCTGAACATGACATGAACATGCATCGCCTTATTTAAGTGCTTTTCCGACATTTATGGTCTCAGTTTTGTCATTACCGACCTCGACAGAGTAGCGTGCATTCTCCATAATTATCTTGCAACGAGCATTCCCCATGCCAAGACTAGACACGACTCTGTACAGTCCATTTCTGCTGTCACATCCGGCTTTGAAATCGATGAGGCGATGGTGTATATCGATTTGGAACTCTTGGGGTTTATCTAAGATCTGCCGTAAAGTGAGATTTTGAGGAGGAATTTTGTGGGCCACAACCTTGCTAATTCGGAACTTGCAAGGCTGTTGACAAAGGATTTTTAGGCGTTCACATAATACGACGGATAGGATTTCGGGGTATCTGCCTTCTTTAGATTCCTGCAAGCTGAGGTTCCGTTTATTGGAGATAGTTTTGTCGGCACGGATTTTGGAGGTGAGTTGATGTAAGCCCTGTGTTCAATCATCAACCACTGCTTTAAACAGCTCGGCAGCTAAGCGATCGGGTCTACGACATCTTTTCGACTTAAGCTCGGGAATTCCGGTCCAGATTTAATCTTGATTGGGTGGACGGGAATATTGTCTGTCTTCGTCCAGGTTGAAGGGTTCATTCTAGGTGATTGTGGGATATTGTTCGTCATCACGTCTAAAAGTCTGCAGAAATAATCTTTTCAGATTCTAAGAACCGACTGTGGTTCTACTATGATGTTCCCGTCTTCATTCTTTTGGTGGTACCTGTCTAAGGCCTCGATAGAGTGCTTCTCGTGCTATTTATTTTTTCTTCTACGGATCCTATGTTTTTCCCTTCCTCTGAGTAACTTTTCATTTCATTTCATTTATTGATTGATTGATTTACATTTTTTACATATAGAGTCAAAGCCTTTCGGTTTGTAAAAGTTTACATATTTTACATATTTTGCTTCAAGCATAATTCATATTAGAATAAACATTTAAACTAAAATTTTATTTAATGAAACACATTTTAGGAAATGAAAGAGAAGCTTTCTAATTTAAAGGGGACCTACTTAAATATTATTATCAGCCAAAAATCTAAATACCACCCTCTCGAATTGCCTGGTTCCTCTCAGTTTTCTAATGAAGAGGGGTAGGGAGTTCCATTACCTGATGACGTAAACAAAAAATTGGCGTTCAGAGCTGTTACAATTAAATCTCGGCTGAATAAACATACAAGAGCGATTGGAGATACAAAATTCTATTTTTTCATAGAGGTACAGTGGCTCTTTATTGATCAGCAAATTATTTAATGTCTTAAGGGGACAGTATTTCATGTATGCATATAGGTTGCATCCCAGGATGTTTTTTGGGTAGGCCGATAAGTGGTCACACCGTTTAAGATTGTACACGTACCGGACTATATTGTTAAAGGCTACAATTAGGTTTCGTCTCGTTTAAGTGTTATGACAATAGAAAATCTGACACCTGTATGTGATGATGGGCATAAAAAGGATTTTCGCTAAGCTGAGCCTAATATATTGGGGTGTAAAGTTTTTTGATAGCGATAGAGTTCGTAAGCAACCATATGTCTTGCAAATTACTAACCGAATGTGAAGGTCCCAGCTAAGGGTAGTGTTAAACCAGATGCCCAAGTTCTTAACTTTCTCCACATATTGTAGAACAGAATTGCCGGGATACAAGGCAGGAAAATAACTCATTTCAAGTTTGGTTTTATAAATAATCATGCATTAAGATTTTTTTGAGTTTAATAAGAGCTTATTCTTTTCGGACCAGTGAGCAATGGCTTTAAGGTCATTGTTGAGCTGTTGAGCTCCATCCTCGATCATTCCAAGCTTGCAGCTGAAGCGGATTTGTGCATCGTCGGCATACATGTAAATTGCTGAATTTGTGACTGCAAGCGGAAGATCGTTTATGAATACACTGAACAATAGAGGGCAGACAATAGATCCTTGAGGCACTCCTGACAGTAAATTTAGAAAACGGGACGAGTTTTTACCAGCAACAACAGCTTGTCTCCGGTAAGAAAGGTACGACAACATCAGTGTAGCAGCACTTTTTGTGAAACGAAATTGATTTCTCAGTTTTGAGATCAAAATTTTGTGATTGACCGCATCGAATGCTTTCGAAAAATCAATAAGGCAAAGAAAGGACACCTGGTCACTGTCTATTGCCTGTCTAATATCGTCGGCTACTTTTAATATGGATGATGTGCAGCTATGATATTCTCTAAAACCAGACTGATTCGGATTCAGAAGCTTGTTATTTTTAATAAAAGTCGACATCTGCTTGTGTTACATTTTTTCGAGTACCTTAAGCAGAAAGGGGTGAATGGAGATCGGCCTATATTCGGGTGGTGAAAGACGGGTAGCAGGTTTTTTGAGTATTGGAACAACTTTTGCAAATTTCCAATCAATCGGAAAAGATGAAGTTAATATAATAGTGTTACATATATGTGTAAGTATTGGAAGAATATGAGGCAAAATGAATTTAATGAATACTGGATTTATTTCGTCACAACCAACAGCTTTAGATTTGATATCCAATATAGCTCCTGTTAATAGCACTGGGTGCTATTCCTGAGTGTAAATGCACTTCAGATATATGTAGATACACCCTATGCTTAAGATCGTATTTCCCATCCTTAATTTCCCACCTGTCATCTCCCACTTGTCAATTTTCCACTTGCCTTTTACTATTGCATACCATATTAAGTACCCAATAGTCTCATAAATTGGCTAAGTACTCGTATAAAATCACAAAATTTAATACTAATTGTGAATTAATTGTGAATTACAAAAGAAGACTAAATTGTAAGTAATTAAATTTGTGGAAGTCCTATGTAATTAATTGATACAATTTAAAATAAAGGTTTTGAAGCTGCTTTGAAAAGCTGCTACGAAAATTAGTCTGGTTGTCGCCGAATCGCGCCAACAATCTTCAAAACAATTTAAGGAGCAATTTGATCTTGCTGGGGGAAAATGCCGCCTAAGAGGATATCTGTTCCACAGGCTTTCACAAGTTCTGGGAAAGTAACCAGATCTCCACTAAGACGTTCGAATCCATCACCATCAGAGAGCTACAACTGCTGCGCTTGTGATGAACCGGACTCCGCGGGAAATATGGTTCAGTGTGACCAGTGCGACGCCTGGAGCCACTTCGCTTGTGCTGGAGTAGATAGCTTCATCCGAGAAGAAGAATGGATCTGCAGAAAGTGTTCGGCAGGTAAGAATATTTCCTATCCATGGTTTTCAGAAGTGACACCAGCACCAACTGCTAAATCTGCTAGAGCCCATAATATTAGCGCAGTGATTGCAACCGCGAACGCCGCTCAAACCACTGCCACTGCACATACCACAACCACTGCAGACATACGCTCCTTGCCATCTACCATTTCCAATGTCACATGCACGTCCAAAGTAACAACTGCATGTGGTGCATCATCTCCAGCTGTATGTGCCGCCCGAACCACTTCCTTGTTTGCTACAACTGCTGCTAACACCGCAACGTCTTCAGCTAGAGTATTCGCCTCCGATAAACCGGGCACAAACCAAGGCAGAAGTTCTAAGTGCTCAACAAGTTCCCGATCTTCCAAGAAGTCTATTGCTAAACATCTACAAATAGAGCTACAAATGTTGGAGGAAGAAAGAACATTAAAAGAAAAACGTGAAAAGGAACAACAGGAACGTAAAGAAAGGGAAGATAGTGAGTACCTTGCTAAAAAATATCAACTCCTAGCTCAGTTGGCTGATCAATCCTCAGGGAGTGAGGATGGGGATTCTGTAGTGTCAAGGGCAAAAGTAAGTAATTGGTTGGATATAAGTCAAAATCAAAACTGCCCACAATCAACAAAAATGACATCAGAAACCTGCCTCCGATCCCACGAAGTCGAAAAATCCTGCCAGCAACATGAGGCTTCAGAGACAGTTGTAATACAACAACCCACGCTCAATACTCGCACGTCCCATCGTCTGATGACTGAAACTCGACAACAACAACAACATATGAACCCTATTCCGTCATACTCTCCACCCGGACAGCGTCATCCACCTGACACAACTCTTCCCTCAAGCCGCGGCTTATCAAGAAGCAATATAGCTGCGCGCCATCTAATGTCTCGCGATCTGCAGAGTTTTGCAGGTAATCCTGAAGAATGGCCGCTTTTTATTTCAAATTTTAAACGAAGTACCGAGCTGTGTGGATTTTCAGATGAGGAAAATCTGATGCGCTTACAAAAGGCATTGAAGGGAAAAGCTTTAGATGCTGTAAGAAGTCTGCTTATGCATCCCGATTGCGTACGTCATGTGATTGCTACCCTCAAAATGCTGTACGGTAGGCCAGAAATGATTGTCCAAGCGGTGCTTCAAAAAATTCACTCAACGCCACCACCAAAAGCTGACAGGTTCGACTCAATTGTTTGCTTTGCACTGGCAGTTCAAAATCTTTGTGCGACGATAGAAGCGTCTGGATTGGTTTATCACTTAAACAACCCAACGCTTTTACAAGAACTTGAGAGTAAGCTGCCCCATGATATTCGTCTCAACTGGGCAATTTACAAGCAAACGCTTTCAGAGTGCAGTCTCTCGCATTTCAGTGGATGGATGTATCGAATTGCTGAAGCTGCTAACGGGGTCATTACTCCGCTTAATATCCCATCAACATCAACCACCAAGAGCTACAGGAACAGCGGAAGGGATAGAGGATTCGTTAATGCACACGCTGCTGAACTTGATGCGAACAAGAGAGAACTATCCTCCGTGAAGAAAAAATGCTGTATTTGCAGCGGCAGTTGTACCTCCATCGCTGAATGCAAACAATTTCAGCAATCTAGTCGAACATCAAAATGGCTAGCAGTGAGAGAGCATCAAATATGCCGCCGGTGTTTGAGCAAACATATCAACAGCAAATGGGTTTCGACGTCGGTTTGCGGAGTAAACAACTGCACATTCAAACATCACAGATTACTTCACAATTATGGAATGGAGAATGAAAAGAAAGAAGAACAAAAACATCAGAAACACTACTGCAATAACCACCGAAACGATTCCAAGTCCACTTTGTTCAGCGTAGTTCCTGTGGTTTTATATGGAAACAACACTCAACTCCACACGTTCGCGTTTTCAGATGACGGTTCCTCCTTGACGCTGCTGGATGAAGATATCGCACGACAACTTGATATTAAAGGGAAACCACAGCCAATCTGCTTAAAGTGGACAGGAAGCACCCATAGGTATGAGAATAAGTCCGAAGTTATGACACTGGAAATCTCGGGCGTGTCTCCAAATGCTGTCAAATATTCCCTAACAGATGTTCACACCGTTGACAATTTACAACTACCTCTGCAGTCAATTAACTCAAAGGTATTGCAAAAACGATACGAGCACCTTAAAGGAGCACTGAACTTTGGCAAATTCAGGGTTTAGAGCATCTACGTTGATGTTTTCAGGAAGCTGTGCGAGACGAAAGCGTTTCCAACGTTTATAGGCCAGATCCCTCAGTTTCATGGCATCCTGAATTGGAACTGTATACCACGAACTGTTGTCATTACGTACTAACTTCCGTTTAAGTGGTACGTTTTTTTTAAAAAGTTTATCTACTGCATTTTGCAAAAATCTAACTTGGTCATCAACTGAGACCATGAAATAAACATGCTGCCAATTCACCTGATATATATCATGTTCTAGTTGACTAAGGTTTAGATTCATAAAATCTCGGTATTCATACGAAGCAGAGTAAGTTTCAGGCATCATCCTGAAAGTTGCAAAAATTAGATCGTGCTTAGAATAAACCGGGGCTGAAAGGTGTGAGTATAGAAGGGTATATCTGGATCATTGACAAGAAACAGGTCTAACAATGTGAAATGAGTTGGATTATCAGAGTTAATTGTCACTAGGCCAAATGTATTTATTTTTTTCCAAGAATTCTTTTGAGCCCGCTTTACAGAGGATATCGCAATTATAGTCGCCACAAATAATTATTTCAGAATAAAGCTGTGAAAATTCTTCAAGTAAACTAAAAAATTGTGAAAAGTCGACGTTACTATTTGGCCTATAGACAACACCAATCAGACATTTGTTTCCACTAGAAACAGTAATTTCCGCGAAACAGTAGTCAAAAGGAGAATCGGGACAAGACTTAGTAACAAATTTGTATTTAAGACACCTGTTGATGTTCCACCGCCCACTCGATTATACCTATCGCCACGAATCAATTTGTAGCCGTTTAATTCATACAGATCATCCACAACATCGATACCTGACCCTTGAAACATATTTCTGAATTCATCAATCTTAGGATGAAGACTTTGTCACTCTGAAGCTTTTTTTGACGTTTTAAGGAGAGAGCCCCACTTGTTTTCTACGTTCAATAAAATCGACATCGTAGTCCTCGAAAGTTGAAGGAAACTCGATAGGAAAATGCCCTAGCGGTCTCTTGCGATTATAGCCACTCGACGTTGAACTTCCTCACAATAGTTCGCTGACTTTTTGTTGTTATGTGTACCGTCATCCATATTTTGGCTAAAACAAGGTAATGGTCCGGGTCGATATTAGCTGCTTGGAAGTTCGGATATCCAAAACACAGGAGGAGTTCCTTGCGCCGATCGAAATTTACTCAATTTGGTTGACGGTTTGCCAGCCAGGTCTTTTATGAATATCAAGGTGTGGAAACCATGGCTATAGTTAGCTTACGTTCCGCTGTAAAAACAATAAGCCTGTGTCCGTTACCAGAGGTGGTGGCATGGGTGCTGTACTTCTCCACTGTATTACTAATGATCTCATCCCCGCATAGTTTGGCATTAAAACCGTTCAGGATGATTTTTACGTTATATTTAGGACATAGAAGCAGCCTTTGGTTAGGACGTTCTTTCCCTCTGTTGGGGCGTAGACGTTAAGGGGTCTTATGTTGGCGTATTTAGCTTTTATATGAATCGCAGTCAGTTATTTGGATGCATACCTGCAGCTAAAGCTGCGAATCGACATCCGAATAATCGCTGCAATTGCTGTTCCTGTCGCGCCGGTTGCCCGTAACAGTCTCCATTAGATATCACAGTTTTTCAACTTGGTTTTGTCCGGTTCGTTTCATCGCAATCTTTAGATCGCGGTTATGTCTGCTTTGCAGCAGATGAGGATCTACATTAGAAGTCGTTCAGCGTTAAATTTGATTCGTACACCATTCAGCATTGCGGTGCGTATATTAGAGCTGTTAATAGATGACCCTATCGGAAAGTGCCATAGATTTTATAAATGGCATCGAATGTCTATTCGGTTTTGACAATTGTAAAGCAAAAAGAATTATAATTTCCATCAATAAGCAATGGAACGCTATACTCCTGAAGAACGCAGAATAATCGTCATATGAACAATTCATCAGTAATTTTGGTGCAACGTGCATTTCGTGCCCGTTTTCGGCCGAGAATATTGCTGCCGTAGCTGAAGATGTCGTAGAGGCTCCGTCGACATCGACCAGATTACGGGCGCGGAATTTTGGTGAAAGATTTGACGATGTTTCCTTACAAAGTGCGGACAGTTCATCTGCTGATTAGTGTTGACCGTGAATGGCGTGTAACCTCTGCTCACGCCCTCCAAAATCTCAACAAAGAAGTGTACAATTTTGGTTCAAAAATAATCATGAGTGACGTGGCCTATTTCCACCTATGTGAATACGTGAACGAACAAAATTTTCGGTTCTTGGGAACTGAAAATTCGCGAGTAATGTACAGAGCCATTGCATCCACTCAAAGTCACTGTGTGCTGTTTACGCTAGATTAGTCATTGGACTGTTTTTTTTTAGAACGGCTCGGCCAAACGGTCATTGTGGATGGTGAGCACTACACAGCCATGATCAATGAATTTTTCATTCCTCAATTGGATGAATTCGGACTGGAGGTCATGTCGTTCTTGCAAGAAGGAGTAACTGTGCATATTGCACAGGCCACAACCAACATTCTAAAGCAGGCGTTTCACGGTCGTCTGATATTGCGTTTAGAATAAGCCAGAAAGTTTGACAGGGGAAGATCTGTAATGAAGTGGAGAACCTATCGCCCGAGGTTCTGAAGAAAACCATGGAAAATGCCCAAATGGTAATATACAATAGCGGCGGCCACTTAAGCGATATTATTTTCATGATATGATGGAAAAAAACTTGAACGAGCAAATAAACATTTAGCTAACTCTATGAGCACATCGTTATCACAATTTCTCTGGTGGTCAACAAGTATTAAATGTTTCGCACTTTGGTACGATGACTTCTTTGCAATATACTTAACATATGTATGCCAGGAATCGGGTTTTCGGGTTCAGAAGAATGATAACGCAGATATTCGTTCTTTGTACGACTGATTCGCAACACTTTATCTTCTAACGCCTTTACCCAATTACTTAAAGTCGGCCAATAGAAAATGTTGAAACGTACTTTGTACGCTACCTTGCTGTACTCGAACTTCAACTTCAAATCCCTCAAAAAGCTTCATTGACTGCCATTGAAGCTGGCTTTTTGGAACTCAGTACAATATATTTTCAAAGAACATATGCAGCGTGAATAATAATCATTGTGTCGACGTTATTTCCAAAAAGTATTCTATTGTTCGCCACCGGCAACCGTTCAGCTATGACACAAATATTTGTATTCCCCCTGAGAATACTCCTCCGCATTACGACGGGAAAGGAAACCCTTAGGAACGGACATCGGAACTTCATTACCGCCACATCAAGTTATCGTCTCCTCGAAATTACACAAGAACCTGCCGATATTATGATAATCAAATCGTCGACCCTATATGTAGATCACTTTGAGATTGCCGCCAGATATGAATCAAATAACCAGGATATCCGCACTCACTTAACGGTGAGCGTACACTACTATCTCGTTGTAGCCTAGATATAAGGCTTCGCTCCTGACGGAACAAAAGAAACAAACGGCCAGTTTTCCTTCGCATAAATTCTTTTTCAGACTATTCCAACTATCTCGGTGCTTTCCTACATTTTTGAAAGCTTTTTTACTTTTCTCTAGTAGCACCACCTAAACAGATGGAAAGCAATATTTTAAACTGCGCTAAACTCGTCAACATATGCTGACACCTGGAGCCCTTATACATACTTAAATTCCCTACTTAGGTTCTCCTTTGGCCTCTCTCTTCTTCAAACTTTTGTTCCAACTAGCGCCGAAGAAAAGAATGAAAGTTAGATTAACTACTACAAACCTCGTTTATTCCGGGACTTTTGCCATCTCGGCCTTATAAGTTTGCATCGAAATATTGCTGATATTGCAACTGCTTTCCTTAAAGCTTTCATTTTTGGATTGCCTGCTCGCGGCTTTCAACATATTCATGTGTTCGTTCTATGTTCACTCTCTTGGCCTGTTTTTTGGCCAGCTCTGGCGTTCCACCAGGTAGCCACTTAGGTCCTTTTGTTTTCATCCAAACCATAAACGGTCTTGATTGAGTTATTTAACACTTTTCTCTGCCCCTCTATAACTGGTATTCGTCATCGGTCGTGGTGACGGAAGAAGCCATCGAATTCGCTGTTGCGCGCTTTGATAGCCTGGCAATGATAGCATGTATCAAATGTCATAAAAAACACTATATGTCTGAAGGCTATCTGACTCTGGCATGTACATACAAGTTGGGGCAAAATTTATGCCATAATGTGACAAAATTTTTGCAAATGGCATCGAATATCACTGCGCTCTGACATTTATGGCGCGATACACACCTGAAGAACTCGGAATTATTGTTACTGCTTATTTAACCAATTTCCGGTCTGTTGTTTTAACGAAGTGTGATTTTCGTTATCCTGCATCAAGCGTTTGGCTGAGTGATTGTTGCAAACTGGATCCACTGGAGATATCGCAAGAAGTGACCGCCCCCGAATTGCTCGTTCGACCGAGAATATCACTTCTGTTTCCGAGGGCGTCCGAGAGTGTTCAGAAATATCAACGAAACAATGTTGCACACAATTTGGCATCAGCAGACGTTCGTTGCGTCGAATTTTGGTGAAAGACCTGAAGATGTTCCCTTATAAAGTGCAAAAGATCACCAATTGCTGCGTGCTGACCGTTAAGCGAGTTTAACTTACTCCCATGCTCTGCTCTGTTAAGCAAGGAGAGGATGATCAAATCATAATGAGCGACGAAGGCACATAATTTTTATTTGCACATAAATTTACTTTAACATTGTTTTACCTGCAAAGCAAAGTGCTTATCTGCAGGTGGTTGGACATAACACTGATACAGTTCTGAAGTGATTTCAAATTGAAAATATTAGGTTTAAATACAATTAGTTCGTTTTGAAGTTATATGACTCTACTAATATGACTCTACTTTACATGATGAAATTCAATAAAATGTTTTTTAATCTCTTTTTTCCTTTTTTTAAAATTAGGAATAATTTTCAGTAACGATGGGAGCGAATTTAACAATTTAGGAACAGTGCATCGTAGTTCTTTGTCTCCGTACGAGTTGTAAGCTGTCGGAACTTCTAGCATCCCTTGGGCACGTCTTCGGGTGTTTAGCATGTGGTTGATGGGTTGAAGAAACCGTCGGTCGTCCATGTAAGTTAGGAGTGTTGTCATCTGAAAGATTGCCTTTACATCTAAAACTTTAAAACTTGAATTAGTGTGTCGAATAATTTTAACAAGACGATGTTGTAGGTTAGATATCTTCTCCAGGTGGGTTTTTGCTGCGTTTCCCCAGGCCAGAATCCCGTATCTAATGCGTGACTCTGCCAACGAGTAGTACACTTGCTTTAGTACCTCCATATGTGAGTAACGCTTAAGATACACCATTGCAAATATAGTGCTCTTAAGTTGGAGACGCAGTACGTTGATGTGCTCACGCCACAGGAAATTCTCGTCAATGGTAACTCCGAGGTATTTAATGGTTTTAACTACCTCGATTGTGCTGCTGCTCCTCAGTAATGGACAACGATCATTTCGGTGAAAGATTTGAATAACTTCCGTTGGCTTCGATGGCGTCCGAATATGCATCAACTTAGTTTTATTTGCGTTGATCACCAGGCCGTCATGACACCATTCAGATACGAGGTTGAACTCGTGTTGCAGTATCTTTATGGCTAAGTGCAAGTCCTTGTGTTTTACGACGATTGCGATGTCATCAGCGTAGGCATATGCAGTAGCTTTTTTAAATGTTCTTAATAGTTCATTTGTGAACAGTATAAATAATATGGGGCCCAGTTTGGACCCTTGTGGCACGCCGTATTTGATCGTTCTCTTTTTGCTAAATGTGTCAGATATCTTGACTTGTATTTCTCTTTCACTCAGATAGCTTTTAAGCCAGTTTGCCAGCACTTCTCTCAGTCCTAATCTGTTGACGCTTTCCACAAGTTTTTCAGGAGTCAGGGTATCAAAAGCTTTGCTGAAATCTATAAAGAGCACAAGTACGTGGTGGTTTTTATTCAGTCCAGCATTCACGACGTTGGTAAATTCCCCCAGTAAGGATTGAGTGCTCTTGCACTTTTGAAAACCAAATTGGTTTGGATGAATCACTTTGTGCTTCGACATAAAACAATTAACACGATTAACAACTACCTCTTCCAAACATTTTTCAACCGCTGGTAGAATTGAAATCGGCCTATAATTCTCCATATCTTTTTTAATTCCACCCTTGTATATTGGGCGAATTATTGAGGTTTTCATTAGTTTTGGCACACAGGACTGACACAAACTACGGTTTACGATCTTCGTGATTATAGGAGTGAGACACATAGCATTTATTTTGAGATCAACTGGTCTAATGTTGTCTGCTCCAGGACCTTTTTTGTCATTCAGTTGACACAGTATTTTGTAAACTTCAGGCTCTGTTGCTTCCTCTACGTAAATACTTTTTTCAAGTTGCCAGTTCTCATGGTTTGAGGTTTTTGTATCACAGATATGAATGATGTGTTCCGCTTGATTTGAAAACCGCTCCGCAAATTCCTCAACAATGTCTTTTAAGCCATCGGCAGCATTTGGAAAATTATTTTTAATTGCTTCGTCTACTGAGCATTTCTTTCTTCCTAGCAGTTCACTCACAATACTCCACGTTTTCCTCGGGTCGCTGTTGGCATTTAAAAACTTTTGCTTGTAGTATTTGGCTTTTATAAGTTGAATGTTCTTAGTAACTGTGTTTCGATATCTTTTGTATTCATCTTCAAACGTCTTACATCTGGGGCTGTTTTTCCACCTCCTATATAACTCATCCCTTTTTTTGCACATTGGGACTATTTCTGGAGTTATCCATGGCTTATGCTTCCGTGTTCTTTTCCTTGTGGTTATTTTACTTGATTCAGCATAAATCTTATTCATTTCTCCTACGAACTTATTGTAGAGTGCCTCAACGTCATTTTCTTGAAGTATATGTTGCCAGTCTGTACTCTGAATAAGCTCATTAACTTTTTGCTGATTAATATTTTTAACCTCGGTTTCACATGGTGTTTCAGAGCTATTTAAGCTTTTCGTTGCATATAAAACAACGTAATGATCAGAGAGATCGGTTTCAATAACTGCTGATAATATATCACGCTTAGTTATACTGACATATACGTGGTCAATTATCGTCGCTGTGTTATTTAAAACATCAATACGCGTGGGACATTTAATCACGCATGTTAGCCCTTTGGAAGCCATCATCTCCATATATTTTAAAACAAGTGAATTATTCTCGTCTCTGATGTTAATATTGATATCTCCCAACACGATATTCTCATTATTCCCCTTTATAATTCCATCTAATTCTTCAATAAACCTTCCAACACTCGAGCTAGGTCGCCTGTATATTGCATGTACAACTCGGAATTTCGAAATTTCCACTTAAGTGGTTATGCGTTTCTGGGGCACAAAGAATCCACATGAAATGCACGAAGGGCCATTGTATACCCTCAAAGTGACTGTTTGAAGCAGCATTTGCAGTGAAAAAGTGATTTACCCGTATTTTTTGGAAGTGGCCGATGGGACCACCGTAACCGTAACTGGTGAGTGCTACAGATAGATGTTAAACGAGTTTTTTTTTCTTCAAGTTGCTGAATTGGGTCTTGAGCATTGTTGGTTCCAGCAGGACGGAGCAACCGCTCATACAACCGCTCGGGCAACGATGGAGATTTTAATTCACCAATTTCCAGGCCGTGTCATTTTTCGTCTTGGTAATTTGAACTGGTGTCTCGTTCCTCATCAAAAAGCAGTTTATAGTCTTTCCTACTGAGGGACATTAGGAACTGGCCTCTAAGAGACTTCGGGAACCATTCGCTGTCAATGGAATTATTTACTAAGGGCGCTACTGCCGTAACGTAGATCCAAGTTCTGAGAAACTCTTCTCTGAACATCACTTAGTAAGTTCATCGGGAATCTACCTTCGTGCGATCCCATTGTAACCTGGGACCCTAACAAAGAAACCATAAGAGGGCTTAGCAAGGCCTCAACTATGCCTCCGCCACAGATTCTTTACGATATAGTGAAATTTAAAGTTTTCATTTGCAAAAAAGACCCAGCGCCTAAATCGGTTTTCTAGAGCCGTCCATAAAGATTCGATTACATTCCTTTCTTGGCTCGGATTCTGGCCGAATCCATTTCCGGATACGGAGAAAGTCGATTTCGTATTTTAGGAGCAACAAGAGTTCTAGTGCCTATGTACCAGACAGCATGTCCTTAAGACCAGACCACTTCAGTTCATGTTGTACCGAAGACCACTTCTTTTCAAACGGAAGATGGCTTTCAGAGGACAGCTCATCACTTGTCTAGAGTAAAGCCAGTCGTGCCATATCTTGCCAAAAGCTCCTTTAAACAGCCAGAAGGCCGACAGCAGCTTAGAGGTATGCGACGTAACATGTTTGAATGCATGAGCAATGAAGATTGAGAATGATATCCAAATACTTAGCTTCGATAGAGAACGGATGGTAGCGTCTTTAAGCTCTCGATGAGCCAGACCAGTCAACTTCCTCCCTCTCGTAAACAACAAAATAACCACAGTTTTGAGAGGATTGACTGAAAGCCCATTTCCAGTGCATCAAACGTCGATCACATCTACACAGTACAGATACATCATCTGCAAAGGTCTGAGCGCTGAAGATAAACGGTGAATATCTGCTTTCCACAAACGAAAGTAGTTTTTTCCTGGTTACGGCACCGTTCAGGTCCTGAACAACTTTCTCTATCTTCTTTTTGATTTTGAGTTACGTAAAAGCATTGACGGACTTGACGAGCCTCTGCGTAAAGCGTGCCAAGTTTGATTTTTGCGGGTTCCCTTTGTCCAAAAAGGCCGAGACATGGCATCCAATTCTAAATTCTATGTGCTTATGCTCTTACATGGAGGTCCCTTTTAGTCTGTAATGTCCTTGGCTTAGCTTTAAGGCGATTACTTATTTTCTTACTTTTGCAATAAATGTTGCCTGAGAGAAAATATTGTTGACGTCAGACGATAGGATCCAGTACAGGGGTTAGGTTAGGTTAGGTTAAGTTAACGGAGAGCTATCTGGAGCCGAGTCCATTCTATACCTCTTCACACTTAAGTCTGTGTAAACCCATTGTGATGTGGAAATTGGGGGATTTGATTGCGATGCCTAGTTTTGGTTTCTGCTTTCCGTTTCGTTTGGTCCTTGGGCGGGTCTAAGCCATCTTGTTGCATCCGCGAATCTGAAAACAGTGGAAGTAGCCTACGTTCCTACGTCGTCGGTAAGGCGCAGATTTATTGCGTGCGGCCACAGAAGATTAGTGCCTGTGTGTAATCCAACAAGCTCTACTTTGCCTGAGAATTTTATTTGTTCTGGGTTTACTGAGTTTCGGCCATAATTGTCTGAAGGTTTCGCAGGCTGAAAGGTGTTTCCAATTTTTATTGGCTCTTATTTGTATCGTATCCACTTGTACAATATTCTCAGAGTGCAGAGTGGAGGTTTGATACTTTGGTCTGCTAGTTTCCTTTCAAGAGAGGATTCTTTTCGACCTAGCTCAACTGCATGTTCATTGCCCGTCACTTCTTTGTGACCTGGGACGCAGCAAAGCGCAACATCATTATGAACGCTAAGAGGATTATGCTCTTCACTACAGAGTTTTACAAGCCTCAATTTGATCTCGACTGCCACGATGGCCTTGATGGTAGCATAACGATCAATAAATATAGTAATATCCTCGTGGGATATTGCCTTTATTGCCACAAGTTTGGTTTCTTCTGTTACAGCCAGTATCTCAGCCTGGATGACATTTATATAGTCCGGCAGACAACATGAGCATCGTAAGTTCAATTGATCGGAGAAGTTGCTATATCCATCTTTGATCCATCGGTGTAGATGGATATATAGTCTCTATTCGGTTACTGTCCCATCTCTCTTTGTTTGGGAGAATGCAGGCGAATGATGTTTCAAAGTCCTGATGGGGTATTATGTAGTCCGTAATGGAGCATAAAGCCGGTTTACTTGTAAGGATTAACGGTGATCTTTCGGGTTTGGTTTCCAGCCGTTAACCTGACTCCATCCTCGCTGCAGATTCTCACATGTATTGATGTAGGGACAAGAGGCCAAGTATATTTTCTAGTCCCGCCGTTTGCTCCTCCCCATTAACCTAAGATTGCTAGTTTTATTTGTGGATTGCTACTATTCTAAGCTGCCGTAGATTACGATGGGTCTCAGAGTCCAAGGGTTGATTGCCTCTCATGTTGTATTTGCTACTGCTTCAATTGCACTATTGCTATAGTGGCAGTCTTTGAAATGCTTTCATTCCTTAATGCTTGTAGTCGAATCTTTTTCAGGGCTATTACTTTAGAGATTTAATTTCTAAGACACCAGGCCAATGCTCAGCTTATCTGGCCACATGCTGGTCTGGACACACTTCACTCAATGTCTTTCAGATCTCTGTACCGTCTTTCATGCCAATCTTCTCCCTCATGGGGTGGAGTCTAATCATCAAATGGCGAGCGCTGTGAAACCCCAAAACCGCTGTCCTTTCGATAACCAGTTTCGATCAACTGTTGAGCTGTTTTGAATAGATGTCATTGTTGTCAGTGTTGTCAGACCTTCAGTTCGATTCAGGCCTTATTTCACCAAACAGTTCTTCCTTTCACTAAAACTTTAAATTTGACAAAGTCTGTAAGCATTCTCCTGAAATCAAGTCGAAAAAATGTTAAACAACTCAAAACGATCCACATACGTTCCACAGCTGTTTAAAGCCACTTACCATCGAGCTTGTTTCACAAAAAATTAAATTTTATATTTGCAAAGCAGAAGCTTAAACTTCATATATTACACATAACAATACAAACATTCTAGATACTCGTATATTACGTCAATGAATCCCAAGGATTTCGTTCCATTCTTAAGTTAACTCTTAAGCTTAACACTATGTAGTTCTTATTCTAAATTTACTGCTCTATATCTTAATTGGCTACTTGTGATCTATTTAACAGAATGTTGTTTTTGTTGAGATTTCTTCGAATTCAGGGTCGTTATCACATTATTCCACTAGATAGCGCCATTGTCCATTAGTGTACGAACGTTTCTCTCAATTCTACATCCGTTATCAAGGTGTTTTTCTTCTTACCCTTAAAATTATCGGAAATCTCAAATAAAGTCTTCCCCTTTGTCTCGGGCAGAAAGAAGTATACATAAGCAATCGCCAGCATCGAAGATGTTCCATAAAATGCAAAAACATTCTCCTTTCCCATTGACGCCACCATGGTTGGGTAGAGTTTTACATTTAAGAACGACATCGCGTAGTTGCAACATATTGTAATCCCAGCTGCTGTACCACGCATCCGTTGCGGATATACTTCTCCTATCATCGAGAACGGCAGTGTCATCAGTCCGAAGGTACTCGTGAAGATGTACATGCAAATGCATATCAGCGACAAATGGGGTAGGGTACCGACTATTGGGAACCAAATCGATGCGGCCAACAATAACATACAGATACCCATGCCGAGGCCGGAGAACATTGCCGGTGGACGTCGTCCCCAACGGTCCAATATGAAGCCAACCCCAAAAGTGGTTGGAACCCGCACAAAGCCAACCACCATGGCACACAGAATCGGATCGATGGTGACACCAGCTTCAATGGAAATTTGCACCGCATACACGACAACGACAAAAATCCCAGCAAACTGTTGACACCCAAAGAACCCAATCATTATGAGAAGGGGTTTGTAGACTTCGGGTGCACGGATTGCCTCCCAAAAATGTGGCGTGTGCTCTCCTTCGGCTAGTGCCAGTGACTTTTGCAGTTTGCTGAATTCCTGTTCGAACTCTTCGAAGCACGCTTGATCTGGAAATGAAACAATTTAAATGATCATCAGGGGGATGGAAATGAACATTCGTATGTTATGTACCTTTATCTCGAATTCCTCGGAAGAACTTGAGGGATTTCTTAGCTTCCTCCATGCGATTTCGGACCATTAGCCAGGTTGGCGATTCGGGAATCAGGAAGGTTAAGAGGAAAGTGAACACGGAGAAACCGCAGGCTATTTGAGCAATCAAGCGCCAATCACCCTACACCCGACACGACACGACACGACAACAAATAGGTGACAAAAGTAATTAACCCAAAGAATTTGGGTTAAACGTTTAAATTGAACTCACCCGGATGATGTAGCCCAGGGCATAGATGCCAAAGATACCAGTGGCCGTTGCCATCGAAGAGCCAAGTGTGAGGCGTCCGCGAAGGTCAGGATGGCAAATCTCAGCCGAGTAGACACTTATTGGTGAACTTGCAAGACCAGTTGCTATGCCTGTAAGTTAATGTGAGTGAGAAAATAATGTATTCGGGGGTGTATGGGATGTTTGCGGTTTGGTTTTGTCATTGTTGGCTTCCGCTGGCCTCTTGCAGCCATCCTCTTACCAATGATGAAACGCGCGATTATCACTTGAGTGAACACTGCACTACGTTCCGTGTGGTAGGAGCTGCCCATTAACCCCCATGACACGATGGCGGTTGTATTGATGAGAAATATTGTTCTTTTGCGACCCAATCTGTCGACGAGCCATGCACTTAGCAGCCCACCAAATGGACAGGCAATAGCATTGATGGAAGCTGTTAATGTAGTCTTTTTGGTTAAAAGGCGATCAATTTTAGAGGATTCATTAAATTTACTCACCAAACCATGAAGCTTCGCTGGGACTCAAATGAAATGACTCCTTGGGGTCGGTTAACTGCTGAAGGGTTACAGCTGGATAACCAAGACCAGCGGCAGGTGCTAACAAGCTGAGATTGGCGATAAACACGATGAGGAACTGTGCAAAAAAAAAAATGAAATTCAACTTATTATAGAGTTGAGATTGTTTTGTTGTAAGAAAGCGAGAAGAAGGTGGGAGATGTTGTAACCGGTGTTTGAACAAGAGGTGTAGCCATGGTCACAGATGCCATATATAAATTGGGAAAATTTTCCGAAAACCAAACCGTTGAATTTTATTACGAAAATTCAGGTCCAATTCCAAGAAACTCAAGTACAAAATGTGAAGACGCCGAAATGTGCTCGTCCCGGACATTCAATGGAAAATATCGCCGAAGTAAAGGAAAGTGTCAGAAACGACGCAAACAGCTCCATTCGTCACCTTTCTCAGGAGCTTGACCTCTCCACAGCCATACTGCATCGTATTTTGACGAAATATATGCCTCTCCATGCGTACAAAGACCAATTAACGCAAGAACTGAAGCCGGTAGACCACCAGCAGCCCCATACGCTCTTGGATTGCGTTTTGGAAAACATGCATTCCGACAATGATTTTTGTAAGAAAATCGTGTTTGCGGATGAGGCCTATTTCTACATTGGCGGCTACGTTAATAAGCATAATTGCCGCATAAGGATCAACGAAAGCCCACGAGTGATTCAAAAGATGCCAATGCACACAAAAGGAGTAACAGTTTGGTGCGGTTTATGGTATCTTAGAGCCGTACTTTTTCGAAAATGAGAGCGAAAAAGTTATTACGACCAATGGAGCAGGCTACCGTGACATGATAAACAATTTTTTGTGGCTGCGGCTCCAGGATATATGAATTCGGACAACTTCTGCTTTCAACAGGATGGTGCTGCGTACCATAAAAGTTGCGAAACAATTAAGTTGTTGCGTTCGAAGTTTCCTGGCCGCGTAATTTCACGGAGACACACATTAACAGCCAAGATCGTGCGACTTAGCACAGGTTTCTTTCTTTGGGGCTATGTTAAAAGCAAGGTCTACGCCAACCATCGGCAAGCAATCTCAACTCTGAAAACGAACACTGAAGCCGCCATCACCGAGATAGAGCCCCAATTATATGAAAGCAGACCCAAGGCAGTCATTTGAAAGATATTGTACTTCCTATTCTATAAATAGCCCTCATGTGTCTACTTTATAAAGCAATAAAAGTTGCAGTTCTACACTTCTTGTTAAAAGAGCCTTTAGTAGCAGTTTGCATTGACTTAATAGTCTTCTAAGTTACCTATATTAACAGTTATGTATACAGGTTGTTAAGGATAATGAGTCGAAGAGAAGGGGAGATTCACGACCTGCATCGTGACTGATCGGGAAACTATTGATTGCTCAAAATTTGGTCTGGGCCAGTAGCACAACAATCAGTCAGGATGAAGTGCTTGTTTTACCACCTCGTTGTGGAAAGGCCTAGCTTTCTAGGATAGGTTACGGAAGTTAGCATTCTTCGTAACTGAAATCAAAACCGCTACCGAAACCGGAACTAAACCTCGGATAAGGAATGATAACACATTGACGACATTTGGCTATTGTACCCGCACAAAGATTGGTTTCTGGAATGTGCCGACGCTTCTCGACAAAGGTCCTCAAAATTCCAGATTCCTCCAATTAGAGAAACAATTCATGCGGTATAAGATGGACATCTTAGGGATTAGTGAAATCTGCAACTCTTAGTAGTACCCTACTCCGGAAAGGCACCTGGAAGCGTTGGATTGCTGCTTTCCAAAACAGCTATTAAAACTTTAATTTCATATGAACCTTTAGACGACAAGATCCTGAAAGCCAGTTTCCGGACTAGTGTACGTTGGGACATCATCATACAGTGTTACACCTCAACGGAGCTCTCTTCTGTCGAGGAGAAGGAGGCCTTTTATAACAGACTGAGTGCTGCTTATGATAGTACACCACGTGGAGCCATAATAATGATAATGGGAGACTTGAAGGCCAAGGTTGGCATTGACAAGGATGGACTCAGGCATGTTATGGGAATTTTTGCAACGCCAACCGCCTTGTAATAGGATGGACCATGTTTGAGCACAACACGTGCCACAAAGTCAGTTGGGTGTCGACGGACAGACAAGTAACTTACAACCAAATTGTTCACTTCAACCAGCCGGCGATTTAGAAGCAGTCTCCAGGACGTTTGTAAGAGAAGGGGTACAGACATGGGAATGGCCCGAAACCACCATCTGATGGTTGCTACCGTAAGATTACGTATGGCTGCAGTTCGGAGATCCCAAGAAAACACCCGAATGCCGAAGTTGAAAATCAATGGACTAAAGGATCTCGAGTCCGCCAACAACTAGGAGACCACCTTTCACTAGGATTGAGAGCAATCAGTAGAATGGAACCCACCTCCATCGAAAATTATTGGTGTGCTGTGAAAGATATCTTCATATGCGGTGCTGAAAGTATAGTCGGTCGGTCGCAAGGAAGAAACAGTGCTTGGCTTGGCTTTCCATAGAAACTTGGGCTAGGATCGAAGAAATAAAACACCTCAAAGTTTGCATCGCAGCTACTCTAGCAGCAGGGAGAAACGAGCTAGAGTCTGCGTATCGCATGAAGATGAGAGAAGTTCACCGTACCGTGCGACGTGATAAGCGTAACTATATCAACGCATTGACTACAGAAGCAGAAGAGGCCGCTGGTAGGTGTGACAGTAGGGCCGTTTACGGAATTACCAAAGAGCGCACAGGTGTCCAAAGCTCGAAGCAACACCTGGTAAAAGGCACCGACGGATCACTGCTGGTTTTAAACCGCGTTTTTGTCCAATAGAACCCAACGCCCATTGACCCGTCCGTAGAAACAAATTCCGGAATACGCACTGTATCCCTCAGTAGAGAAGAAATCTTTACCGCAATCAAAGCACTGAAGAACAACAATGCAGTTGGACTTGACCGCATTCACGCAGAGTTCTTACGGGTAGTACCAACTACATCGAGTGAGCTCCTGCACCTACTCATTGAGAGAGCTTGGGAAACAGAGAGTGGAAAAAGGAATGATTGTCAAGCTCCCAAAGAATGGACACCTTACGCATTGCGAAAACTGGAGAGTTCATGCGAGAACAGGTCAGGAACCCATTGACTCTATCAAGACGTAAGTGGCAGTGGATTGGGTATATGCTTCGTAAAGGTCACGAGTGCATTGTGAGTCAAGCGATGCAATGGAACTCTCTCACGCAGAGAGGCGTCCGAGTTGGCCGACCTAGAACAATACTTGGCGAAGAGCGGTCGAAGAGGAATCAGCACAACTGGGGAAGACAGCTCCATTTCCTGAAACCGTACACGACAGCGCATAGGAGTAGCGGAGGTCCTATGCCCCGTAACCTCACGTACATGCTAGATCCGAGGACCTAAGTAGTACCCTGCCCTATTTTGACTCTTATTGAAAATAACATCTTAAAATTTTTTGCGGTTATTGCAACAAATGGGGCATCGTTGAACTCGTAATTATGAGTACTTTAAATGCTATGACATTCGAATCCAGTCTTGTCCAGATTTGTTTAGTCTCTAGACATGTTGACTCAACAGTCCATCTAAGGTTTATTCTTCTATTATTGCCGATGATATCTTTTTCATGTAGGATAGGTAGACTGGTTCCTAATCTGTGGCCCGCCACCCAAGATAGGTGAATTTTGAACTGAATTGCCACATCCTTGCGAGATGATCGGCAGTCAAGGGCGGTTTTAGAATTTTGTGAGACTGAGTTCAGGGATTTGATAGCGGTCTGACTGTGCAAAAACATGCGAATATCCCTTGGAGGACTTTACTGGAATCACTAATTTCTACAATCTACATAGAAAGCAACCCCCATTCCATGAAATACAAAGCTTTTCAGCCTAAGTTCAACGTAAATGTGTGGACAGGGATATTAGGTAAACTTCAAGGCTTAATTCGAATCTGGAATTTTTGCGAAACAAATTACCAGAACTATTAGATGATATACCACTGCACCAAATAACAGTCATTGTGTGCCAGCTGAATGAGGTTCCTGCACACTCTGGCCATGTAGTTAGTAAGATGCTATGCGAATATTTCGCGAGTTTGAAAATTTGTGAATGGACTGGGATGGGCCCATAATGGGGCCTTCAAAATCCCAATTGACTTTTATTTATGGATACAGTTAAAGCACAAGCACATCTAAGTCACCAATTGAATCATAAAACAGATGAGGCAGCTTCGAAAACAAGACAGCGATTGGAAGGAATGCCCATTATGAGAGTATTTCAAAGATCAGACCTGGTCGAAGCTGAGAATATGTAGCCGAAACATCTGTCGGCCTGGCAAAAACCAATTACGGATAGCAATATCTAAGCCGAAATCCAACAAAGCAGCTGCACCTGACGATTTACCGGCCGAAGTATTCAAAGATGCTGGAAATGACTTTGTGGAAAGCATACACCAACTAGTTTCTCAGATCTGGTCAGAAGACTGTATGCGTGATGAATGGCCCCTATCATTGCCATTTCATACCTGGAAAAAACTCAAGACGATACCCACTATCTTTTCACCGATTTTAAGACCATATATGACAGCATTTACCTATAGAGAAGAGGTGCAATATATAGAGTCAGGGCGAGTTTTAGCATCCGTGCCAAGGCCGTTCGCATGTACAGAATTACGATTGAGAACGCTCGCTACTCCTTCAAGGTCGGTAACGATTTAACCGAGACGTGTGATGTCAAAAAAGGTTTTAGATAAGGTGATGCGCTGTCAAGTGACATCTGTAACATCATACTTGAAAGAATTGTGCTGAACTCGAAAGCGAACACCGGATACACAATCTTTAAAAAGTCTGTGCAACTACTAAGGTACGCCGATAATACCGGCATAATTGGCAGAGCTCAGCGGGCTGTAACTGGTGCATTTTACTATTGAAATGGAAGCGGCCAAAATGGATTAAGCAGTGAATGAAGGCAAAACCAAGTATACGCTGTCAACAAGAAGTGATATACACCATCAACGAATTGGACAAGGACATATAAGTCCTACTTATGGACTCGATCGAAAGGGGATGAAGGTATTTTCAATAATTTCGAGAGCAAAATCCTTCGAAAAATATTTGGTCCGGGCTTTGGGGGAGAAGATTCGACGATGAACTATACGATATGTACAGCGACAGCCAGAAAGCTAGGCATCAATTGCTTGAGATGGCTAGGACATGTAGAGCGAGTAGTACCAACACTCCAGCCTACAGATTCCTCGAAGAGGAAGACCTAAACTTAGGTGCCGCGCGCCGATAGAAGAGACTCTCAACAGACTTGGTGTGCTACTGGAGGCAGTTACCTAAAGACCGTTCTAACTGGAGAAGTTTATTAGTTGAGACCAGGTTCACCCCGAACTGTAGCGCCATCTAACTAAGTACTCGTAAGAAAGTATAAAACCTCAGAAATTCAGCCGATCGTTTATAATGAGATTCCAGTTGTCAGCTCTTTGGACAAAACAAATCTGCTTAATGCACATCTTGCAGCAAGCTTAAAACTTCCAGGTTATATCGTGCCTCCGCCAACGATATAGTGAGACGACTCCACTTTCGCGCTCATGTAGTAGCAAGGGTACTTAAAAATTTTAATATACGCAAATCTGCTGTCCAGATATTTCCCCTTCTTCTAGAGAAGTTTTCGGCCAAAGGCACTACGTAAGCTTTGTCATCAATCTTTCTCTTCAGGATTTTTTGCGAGTACCAGCCCGAACGTAAAAAAGACGAAAGTAATCTAAAAGTCTCGTAATCTTTTCAGTGACCTTCAATATGGTCTCGGTAGAAACAGGTTTACTTTGGATTTGATAGCATGTCTCACCGAAATGTGGAACCACAGCGTACATCAATCTCCCAAAATTGATATTTCAAAGACAGATTTGACAGAGTTTGGCATCAGGCTTTTTTATTGAATCTTCTACAATGGATCAGAAATTACCTTTCTAAATGTTCAATTGAAGGCATTTAGGAAGTTTTCAAGTCTGATATCCACAAAATAAATAGTGGAGTGCCTCAGGCGTCCTTTTAGTTTCCTATTCTCTGCTTGTCTGCTTTTTCATATTTGTTTCAGAACGGGAACGGCTGCGCATTTTAAGGTCACTAAATTCCGATACAAACATCATACCGCCTGCTGTCCAAGAGCGAAATATAAGCACTTAGCCATTATCCATGAGTCACACTTAAATCGTCAAAAACTTTCTATCTTCCGTATATGTGTCAACGACAATTTACAAAAACACCAAAAATGCTCCGAAATTTGTATGTTTCCCGAAGATCTGTGAGAAATGTTCACTCCGTCTGATCTGGCCTCAATTACGAGTATATAAAGCATGTATCGCCCTGAAGCTGGAGTAAAATTCCAGCCTCTTCTCAGGTGCCCTCAGATCACCATCAAAACCGTACGAGAAAACATATAGGTGACGCTTATATTGCTCAGTTAATTGAAAACCTCAAACATCGATGTAATGTCTGTTTCTTCATATTGCTTTATCGCTGTCTTCATCACCAGTAAGTAAAGGGATAGCTATGAAAGTTCTTTATCCTTAGTCATTATAATATGCAAACATTCAAAACCAATGAAGAAGACAACTGAGTGATAAGGCCTTGTCAGAGACACAATAGCAGACCCTCACCAGCCCAGTCCTACTCTATGGCGCAGAAATATGAATGTTATCGGAAACAAATGAAGATATCATTGGCCGTTTTGAACGCAAAATTGTGCAATCGATTTTTGGTCCCGTTTGCGTTGACGGGTGGTGGAGGAGGAGATATAACGAACTGTATAGCGACATCGACTTAATCAGAAAAGTTTACGTCACTACGGCACCTACTCGCTGTAGATCTTGTCTCTGGTGGCTCGCATAAGTTAAGTGAAGAAGGACTGGAACCATATTGCAGTGTGTAGCTGGAGGCAGTTGGTTAAAGGCAGCACTAACTTCAAAGATTTATTTGTCGAGATCTAAATCGGCCCAGGACTGTAGTGTCAAGTAAATTGCTATCCGAGTTGGATCTTATTTTGGGAAATTGAAACCGCCATGTCGCGAACAAATTTATAGTAAACTGCAATCCACTCAGGCCGGAATTTTTCAAAATCGCATTTCCCACTTTGGTTATGAAAAATGAATAATCATAAACACAAATCACTTGTGACGTCTGTTTGCTTAGAAAATACTTGGGCCCCTTAGAGCAGCGATATATTTGCCTGTTCACGATCACCATCGCGATCGCACATTTGATCACGATTTTCACTTGAAGAAACATCGAGCTACGAAATTGAACTCGAAAGAGGTTCAAAGCATTTTCTCACTTTGACATTGTCAATCTCTGATTTGTCTATTTTCACAAAATGCAATCAATTTTCCTTCGTTGTCCTTTCACGATCAATTGATGGGACATCGATACAAATTTTCTAATTTCGCTTTCATTGCTCTTATCTATTTTTAATCAATCAAAGGCAATGGACGTCACGAAAACAATGTTTTTAAGAAAAAAAAACAGAAAAAAAAGCGGCGAACTAACCGATCGATCGTCTGTTTAGTTAGCGATTTGAGGAGCGAAGAAATTGATTTCCCGTGACTAGCCCCGGAGAGTATCTGTGGCACAGCAGGAGCGCCATGGAAACGATGTGAAGGAATTTTTTTATTTATTTAAAAATTAATTATTAAGGCCAATAATAACTTGTTTAACGGTGGCCGAATGAATTGATATTAGTCAATTGAATTCGATGCAATTTAGTTAGTTCTGGAAACAATCGGCGGCTTTTGATTGGGGACATGGATGCGCGTGTCTGATTGAATGATTGTGGACTCACCTGTCTGGCTACTGCCATGTGTCGTAATCCTAAGGGCTTGGACTGACGCTCGTCATTGTGTTTGTCCTCGATGGGGATTTGTGTGTGATGGAAGCTTATTCGACTGGGGTTGGGGTTGAGTCCCTCGAATTCTGTCTCTTCATCCTTAATAGCCATGGTGGGGCTGACTATTTTATTTATGTATGGAGCTACACGATCACTAAAATAAGAAGAAGGTTATGAAATTATTTTAAACGAACGCATTTATTAATTCTATTGAGTTCATAGAAAGCTGGACAACACACCTCTGGAGGATCAATTGCAAAATAATGAAGATCACTTGCATACAAAACACTGATCTAACACGGGAAGGACAGATCTTTTGGCACAGTACACGTCTAAAATCGATGTCTGTCACTCATAGTCCTTAGAGCACTCACTCGAGATTAACAAAAAGGACTTAGCTAACTTGAAGGGACTAGAACGATCTTTAGAGGTCTTCGCCGGCTAGTACCGGTATAGTTTTGAGAATTCTCTTCGAATAAAACATTAAACCGCGTACACTGCCTTCAATCTTGCTCCACCGAACACTGAGGCTAGTTAGAGGTTTTTCGAAAAACTAAAGTAGTAGTCCACCATGAAATCAAGAACTTGCGAATATTCTCTTTCCCCCCGTTGCGTTGAACTTGAGTCAATTTAGCAACATATAACAAGTCGAACGTATTTATAGTGAAGGAAAAGAGAAATGGAATCGAAAACGAATTCAAATTCATTTAGCTTTCGGCACTTTTAAATTAGTCGGAGAGCTTTGCAGACAAGATAGATAGACTTTGATTCATTTGAGTGGGCCAATATTCAGATGCATCCGAGGTAGGTAATATATCGATTGAACTGACCAATAAAGATGTGGTGGGCAGTGGAAAATTTCGACGTGGGCTCTATTCAATTTGATTTATCGTTTTTGAAATTTTGAATTTCTTAAAAACTCGCTACAGAATTTACTTTGAGCATTAGATGCACAAAAGACCGTCATTGTTAGTCGAGCATTAGTCGAGTGAAAGGTTAGCATTTCACAGCATGATTTTGAGTTACTACGATTGAGTATCTCGTCAAGGGCTGAATATTTTTAAACCAATTGTTCGACATCAGTTAGCGCTTTTCATCAGTGTAGTTATCATTTCTGAGTTCAGATGTTTATACCTGATATCCACTCATGGGTTAAAGTTAAATCATGCCTACGCACTATCACGTTTTCAATGGTGGTCAAGCGTTGTGTGAAGGCACAAGAGTTCAACGCATATAGATCAGCGACGGCATCCAAGGCTACTTAGAGCACACCTCCCTTAAGAGCTACTTCAATGCATACGAAAGGAAGGTTTAAAGGAAGCCAATTGGTTGTTTGAGATCCTAGAGCAGAGATAGCGCCGCAAGAAACCTGAAAGAATTAGCCGGCTCTCATAACTTTAGCGAGGCTACCGGCACCGGACCCTGTGTTTTATTAAAGTCCTGCCCCTCAAGCTTGGAGGATGGGAGTTACGCGTGGAAAAAAAACACTTCAGAGACAACCAAGAGCCTCGAATACGGATGGACATATGTAGTTCTTACGACCCCAGCAAATATTTTAGGGAACAACAAGTTTCGGCCTTGCACATGAAATATAAAGACCCTCTAGGGTCGATGCATACTTGAATAAGGATCTGCTATTCGTCGAAGACCTTAGAAAATTTACATTCAGGATCCTACAGAGAATAAGGATGACAGCATCAAAGACGAATTTCACGATCTCCTAGAGCGAACATAAGCTCAGTGCCCCAGCTAAGACACCAAAATTGTGCTGGGAAATCTTAACGCAAGACTGGGTAGGGAAGTCGTGTTCGGGTGGGTCATCCAAAAACACAGCCTGCATACACAACGTTCGATAATGGATTAAAGTTTTTAGAGGTTGTAACGGAGCATAACCTTTAGTAGCCAGCACACGGCTCCCACACCTCAACATCCACAAAGGATCTTGGCTATTCCCTGATCAATCAAACATTTACCAGAGTGATCACATTGTGATCGACGTCAGACACTCCTCCGACATTCTGAATGTACGAATTTTCTGAGGAGCCAACAACGACTCGGGTTATTACCATGCAGTCAAGCAGGGAGCATATAAAGCTGCTTTGAATCGAAGGACAAGACTTGCTCGTGAGTTTTACTGGCAGAAAAGAAGGGAAGACCACAGGCGTCTCAGAAAGAAAAGGAACAAACGAATGACGTTCTGAGACCTGTAAAGAATATGATGGACAACTTGAAGTAAAGAAAACCTACTTCTGCAGACTGTATGACAGTGATAATGGTCACAATCCCGCTGTCATGTTGAATAAATCATTCAACCTGGATGAAGACGACAGAAAACCTAAACGAAATGAAGGTATAAATATCAGAGCTTAAGTCTAATAAAGCTGCTGGCGCAGACGGACTGCCTACTGATCTTTAGCTAGAGATAATCTGGTTGGGAACATGCACCAGCTTTTCTTCAAGATATAGTCAGAGGACCTACCTGAAAAAGGTGTCATCGATACACAAATCGCTTCGTACAAACTAAAACTAAAGCTGGATGCTACTGGGCAATATGGGTTAACATCTCTAACGACCAAGCATTTCTGGCCAGACCTAGATCTGAATCACTCTAAGAGTTTGATCTTGCTAAATAGGAAACACTTCAGCGCAAGTAATAAAGCTTGGCGTTTTTGCAAACGACTTCCGCAGAATCTTCATAGGCGAGGAGGAGAAAGACACAATCCTCCTCCTACTCTGTATATGTCAAGCTCTCTCTTACAAAGAAGAAAACCCTACTTAGGAGCTTTCTAAAATGACTTAAGCTATCTCCTACTCTTGGTCAGAAGCTCAAATTGGCTCCAAGAGTAGGAGATCCACATGGCATCACAGTGAACAGATCCACATGACATCACAGTGAACCAATAGGCTTAAGTGAGCTGGTTTTTCCAACAGCTAGACAAGCACAGCACGTCCGCTCCATAAAAAAGGAGACCCTTTTGACTGCACCAACTCTAGAGGAATAAGTCTCCTAAACATTTGTCGTATCATGTGAATGTCTGAAACCATTCATGAACTATCTGGTTGGTCCATGCCAGTACGGTCTTATGACAGAATTGTCCACACCCGATCCACTACGGTAGATCTTAAAATTTCATAGCAACATTCGCCATCTATTTGTCGATTTCAAAACCGCATATGACAGTGTGCATAGAGCAATTGACTCCATATCTATTTATTGTTGACTTCCCTTCCACATTCGTCTGGTTGTACAGGATGACTATGGAGTATTCTCGCTGCTCCAGCAAGATAACGAACCAAGTCCTTCAATGTCACTGAAGGTTTTACATTTGAGACATTTTACATACAATAGGTCGGTGTCCATCCAGGCTCGACTTGCCAAAATTTATAACCGCGAGTGCTGACCAGCAGACAAAAATTGTAGCACTGTAAACGGGACAGCATATGAATTCCCCAGATGCAATCAATGGTGAAATAAAATCCCAAATGAGACCTTATCCGGACCACCTCGACATATTTGGAGCTCAGGTCCATAAGGATTTCCGAGACTTAATCAGGGTCTTGGAAAAGACACAGTGGCGAACGATCCATTAATGGACCAACGATAGCACTCACATACCCGAGCGGGTCACTGACTTCGATCTAATAATATAACTGGCCCTTCAGTAGTAGTTGTGCCGTTGGGCTAACTATTCGGCCATGAAAAAGGAAGTTAAGTTACGAAGCAACGTCCGGATACGGACGGATCTACTATTGACAACCCCTGAAAACCGAAATAAGGACAAGGAACTTCGGATCTGTACATGAAATATTACGTCCCTTAATGGGCCACATGCAGCCGAACAATAAGCGGAGGCCCTGGAATGCTGCAAAGCAGATGTTACCGCCATCCAAGAAGTGCGTTGGGATGGACCTGACAAATTGAGGATGAAAAACTGCGACCTCTACTACGGCGATTGTTATCGACGGTAAGTGCAGCGCCTATGTGGATGTGGATTTGTTGTTAGAAGTAGACTTAGGCAGGAAGTCTTGGGTTTCCGGCATGTGAACGAACGAGCACCTCGTAGTAATCCATTTTAAGGCTAAATTTGCCAGTATTAGCCTTATATGGGCTCACGCCCCGACAGAGTACAAAGACGACGTCACCAAGGATGGCTTCTACAACCTTCTAAAGCTAAATCCAAACACCCAGCCATTATACATGATTGGCACTTGCATCGTTCAAACCGAAAAACTTTCAATTCTCGGTAGGTGTGTCAATGACAACTAGCATTGGAATGACCACATGTTTGATGTCGCCAACAATGCTGCGAAATGTCTAGGTTTTCTCAAACGATGTAAGAAATGCCTTTCCTCCTCTGATGTGGTATCAATGTATTAGGTATTCAACCGCCCAAAATTGGAGTACAATGCCCACATCTGCTCAGGAGCTCCTAAGACCTCTCTGCACCTATTAAATAATACTCAAAACCATCCGATAAGACTCACAGGCGATCCTAAAATCACTCAGTCAATTACAAAATCGAACACCGATGAAATGTTTCCTGTCTCATCTTGCTCTATCGGTATTTTCACCACAAGTGCTGCACAGAAATTGCCAGTAGCATTGCACATTTTCAAACCTGCAACCATAACATCCATCTCGCTATGAATGCTCATCAGTTTACCCTCAAGACCACTTCAGGCATACATTGCAATATCGTGATTCTTTCCTATAGGTCGTACATCTTGCTTATGGAATGTCCGGCCGAGCTATTTATTTCCGGATCATTATAACCTTCGAACATTCAAAACGAACCTATATCGGCACCTCTCTTTCTTACCTCGCTAACTTTCCTTCGCCAGCGCTGTGTGCAAACATTTTAAAGGTACCCTAACCCCTTGAGCACGCGCAAATTTAAAAATAAAACCAAAAGTCTGGAGCTTCCGACAAGTGAGCGAGCGTCTTATAACCATCCGCATCATGCCTAAATTCGCTAACATGAGCTTAATATATGCCCATGCCCCTACGGAAGACAAGAACGATTCCACCAAAGAGTGTTTCTACGAGCTGCTTAATAAGACATATGAGCAATATCCAATGTATGACGTCAGGATAGGAAAGGAGGACATCTTTGGTGAGACAGTTGGCAAGCATAGCCTTGTCGGCAACAGACTTAGGTTTATTGAATTTGCAGCGGGACGAAATATCGCTATAGTAAGCAGCATGTTTCCACAAGAAGGGCGCGATCGAAGATATTGAGAAGCTGTACACTAGGAATAACAATTGAAAATTCAACCAATAGTTGCAAATCAAGAAGACTCGTACAGATGAAGAAGGAAACCTTGTAGTAGAATCACAGTCGGTGGCGAGAATATCGGAAAACTTCTTCGGCAGACTGTATAACGGCGAAGAAGTCAAACATTTCCGCAGAACATACGAGTACCATTCAACCCTGACAAAAATAGCCAAGACTTCCATCCACTTGACCAAACTGAACTAAGGAGAAGAATATCTAAGCTGAAGTCCAACAAAGCACCTGGACCCGACAGCTTACCTACTGAACTTCTCCAATGGCCCACTTCTCTCTCATATTTTTGATCCGTCTTATATCGAACATAAATTACACCAACTCAATGACGAATTCACACCCGGCCCAGATGGCCTCCCTGCCATATTTCTTAAAAAATGTTCTTCCTCTCTTTCCCTTGCCCTTTCTAATCTCTTCCGTCTATCCCTTTCACAAGGAGAATTTCCTCAGGCTTGGAAATCCTCCTTCATAACCCCGATCCACAAGAAAGGATCAAAGAATGAAATAACCAACTATCGTCCCATCGCTAAACTCTCTCATATACCCAAACTCTTCGAAAGTATTTTGTATGAAGCTCTAAGCTTCCAATGCAAATCACTTATTTCTCCTAGACAACATGGCTTCCTAAAGGGTAGGTCAACCACCACAAATCTCGTTGAATTCGTATCCTTTGCCCTCTGTGCCCTAGAAAATGGCAATGAAGTCGATGTAGTTGCAACCGATTTTAGCAAAGCCTTCGATAAAATCTCTCATCGGTTAATCATCTTTAAATTGTCTGCCCTCGGCTTTGAACCCATATTGTTGAAATGGATATCCTCTTACCTCAAAAACCGTTTTTACAGTGTTCGTTTTAGGTCAGCCCACTCCGCACCATTTTTGGCCACCTCTGGAGTTCCACAAGGCAGCCATCTCGGTCCCCTTCTTTTTATATTAACCATAAATGATCTCGATATGATCATCAAACACTCGTCTGTCTCCCTTTACGCCGACGATACCAAATTTTTCAAAACCATTTCCTCTCCCCATGACTCTTTCCTCCTTCAACAAGAACTTGATAGTTTTTCGATCTGGTGCCTCAAAAATTCTTTGGAACTTAACATCGCCAAATGCCAATCCATCACCTTCTCACATAAGCGGAACCAATCTCCTCCCCGACTCTATCTTCTCCATAACCAACCTATCTCCTCCGTACAATCTCTTCGTGACCTCGGCATTTTGTGTGATAGCGAGCTCAACTTCCGTTTACATATGGATGAGATAATCCTCAAAGCCAACTCTGCACTAGGTTTTGTAAAACGGTGGTCCAAAGAATTCACCAACCCATACGTAGGTCCCTCTATATTACCTTTGTTCGCCCCCTCCTAGAGTACGCCAGTCAAGTATGGTCCCCATATCATCGTGTTCATATCTCGAGAATTGAAGGCATTCAGCGCCGGTTTCTTCGATTTGCTCTCCGAGGTATGCCCTGGGACGATCCTTTTAATCTGCCCCCCTATCAAAACCGTCTCAACCTTAACAACTTAAACACCCTCGAAGATCGCAGAGATGCAGCAGACTTTCTCTTCATTCATCGACTCCTTTCAGGTCACGTTGAACGCGCGTCCCTTCACAACTCCATTTTCCTCAACACTAACCCACGTAATCTACGTACCCCTCGACTCTTCTATCTACCAACCCACCACACCTCCTATGGCGCGAACGAACCAATCTCCCGTATGCTACGTCAAATCAACTCAAACCCTACCGTCTTTGATTTCCACCGCACCACTCCCTACCTCAAATCCGTTCTCCTTCACCACTCCAACCAACCTTAGTTTTAAGTTTTAGTTTAAGTTTAGTTTGTAAGTTATAGCTTGTATTAAGCCGAATAAATGGGGGCGTTCGCCCCCACCAAAATTAAATTACCGTCCGAGGTATTCAAAGCTGCTGGAAATGACTTTGTGGAAAGAATGCACCAACTCATTTCTCATATCTGGTCAGAAGATGCCTGATGAATGGAATCTCTGCGCCGTTTGCTCTATCCTCAACTGCACCAACTATAGTCTCCTCAACATCGAATACCAGATCTGATCTTCCATATTGTGTGAACGTCTGAAACCATGGTTCCTATTTGTGAGGTTTCAGTCAGAGTAGGAAAGTCCACAATTGACCGAATTTCACACTCCGGCATACCATGGAAAAACGCTAAGAAATCCAAATCCATGCCCACCACCTTTCCATCGATTTAAGGCCGCATTAAGAACGCACGCTGCTCCGTGAAAGAATTGTGTGGAACTCACAAGCCATTAATGGAAGCAGAATCTTTCGAAAGTCTGTGCAACCCAAAAATCTAAGGAGACTCTATATAAGATCTTAATGATCCCAGGCACATTCAATGGCTCTAAAGCTTGTACTCTATCGAAAGCGGCTGAAGATATCATCAGTCGTTTCGAGAGACAAATCCTTCGAAAATTATTCAGTCCCGTTTGCATGGACGGGCTTTGAAGAAGAAGATTCAGCGAAGAACTATACGAGCAGTAGGTGGCTAGGATATGAAGATAAATTGCACCATTGCTCTGGTCCGCAGAATCTTCGAATCCAACCCGGAGGGACAACGTGGTAGGATGAAACCTCACCTTGGTTGGAGCGCACAAGTAGAAGGAGACCTCAGCTAACTTGGAAGGCGTAACTAGAGGCAGTTAGCTAGAGAACCCGGCTAATTGGAGATGCTTATTGGTTGAGGTTCAGGTTCACTCACGAACTGTCGCGCCACCTAAGTAGGATAAAATGTCTACAAAAAAGCAGCAAATGCTGCAACACTGCGTGCAGCTGGCATTGCATTGGCTTTATACAGCTTCTATGCGACTCTCCACATACGGCGCGTTATTCTATTGGAAGGCTTTAAAAAAGCTCAGACAGCTCTATATTGCTCTCAGAGCTCACAGAGCAATATATCATATATCCTCAGGATGTTTAGTTTCATGGTACTTGATTAATCTAAATCTGCAATGTAGCACCAGTTAAGATGCCAAAGCAGCTTTTCCATTGCGGAGAAGACACCTATAATCCCCCGCAGGAATTAGTGGAAGATTAATCAACCCACCACCATGGAGGAACAGTCTTCCTGCATTGAAGCTTCTAAAATGGATATCGGCATGGGATTGGAGTTCACTAGAGATTAGGGTTCAAGCGAAAATAACTGCGTTTTATCTTCTTTCCAACAATAATTATTGGGACAGGTATAGCAGGGAGGGCAATTGTTATCTACTGGGTTAGCGAACGGCTATTTAGACATTAGATTTCGCAAAAGTTAGATCAAAAATTGCAGAAACCTACAAGAAGCTCTTGAATGAGATATGCACGTCTAGTACCAATACGGAGATCTTATGCTGGGGTATGGATGTCTCGGATTACAAGAGAAGGCATGATTTGGAGAAGAAAATATTAGCCCTGTCCCCGTCAGCATCGGATAGGAGATATTGAACGAGCACGGTATCTAGCTAGCAACATTTGGTCAATATATATTATAACAGGGACAGATCCTATTTTCTCGCTTTGGTATCATCACATATTGGATGCTAAGGTATGCAATACAGTGAGTTCAACTTAAGGGACGGGGAAATATGCGCATTTCTCACCTGTTGTGTGAGTGAAGATTATAGATTCACTTCTTCACCGAGTCTAAGGACTTTCATAGTATCAAGCTGAGGAATCTTCTGAGATTCTTATCTTTGTGGTTCCAATCTAGCAGTACCTTTTCATTAGTTTTTTGAAACCTCTACCTACGACATGGACCTTTCATTTGTGGAAGTGAGAAATAAATTTTGGTCACCGGCTAATATCATAACTAATCCACCGGCCTGAATTTTCCTAGAGCACCACTTATGACAAGGCTCTCAATCAAGACGATTGTACAAAGCGTGTTTCTTCGATACATCTGAACCTTCCATGTGGTTGATTACCTTAGCATTATTGTCCCTTATCAGTATGATTACTTGGCCAATCTATGTGTCCTCGCCGTGAAGGCCGTCTTGCTTGCCATCTGACTCTAGTTCTGTTCAGATATGACGAAAAATTCAGTCTTACTGGACTTAAATACGCATATCCTCCGGTCTATCGCGTATGCTCAAGGTTTGTTTAAAAGATTCTGCATTGTGTTTTACTGCAGAGCGTTCCAAAAGTCGTTTCTTATTGTTCGTTCTTAACTAAGGTGAACCTTTTTTCTAATACCTAATGTGAGGCTCATTTTCAGTAATCGAAGGTCGTGATTAAAGGTGTTTAGCGAGCTTGTTTCGTGCAGAGAGTTGACTTTTCGACTACCCTACTGAAATATTTTCACTGATTCGACATCCATCCCCGTCATTCCAGCCATTCGCTAAGTGAAAATGAAAAGTCGAGGGTTGCATGTATGTACCTACATATGAACGGCTTAGCTACCCCTATAGCGTGGCTCTTCGCTCGTTAATATTTCTAAAAACTTGTTGACAAAAATTTCCATTCTATTTTGTGAGCGTACGTATCTGAAATGCTGGTACTCCAGCAATCAAAACAACAACACGTCCAGATACTTCAGAAAAGCCACCTTATCGGCTGTATTTTTTCCAATTGTATAATCATTGACTTATCTCACACTCCATGCTGCCCTTTTGTGGTAGATATTGCCGCCCCATGTGGGTGTCCTTGACATTGATGTGCCTCATCTGTGTCACGTACGAGTATTTATATTCGCTCGTTATCAGTTGTGTAGTTGGCCAAAAGAAGTCCGATATCCTATCTACCTACCCCCATATGTGATGATTACAACGCAACGCAAGAGCTACATACTTGCTCCGATATCAGTTTGAAGGAAAATTCGAAAATAATTACAAATAGAGCACCACTTAGGGGGAGTGTAATAAAGTGTCTTAATGTGCCACCCCTCACTTAGGGTTAATTGAATACACCTCAGCCGGGAGTTCACTGGAAAAACAAAAAAACAGGAAAAAACTATTGAAGACACTCCCGTCAACCGCTGAGGATAACCATGTTTCAGCTGTGAATTAGCGTCTTTTACCCTCAGAAACTTCCCAACTAATAGCCAAAGCCTTACACGGACTTTGTTCCAATCAACATCCTGACTTACGAATAGGAAGTGAATTCGCTCTTTCGCACCATCTGCACAGACAAAGGATTTTAATTCGATTTTACATCGCCATTAGGAGGACATGCACTTAGCACACTCGGCGAAAACATCAAAGACACCGAAAGCGACTTATCCCGGAAATTGGACATCGACACCAACACCGACTAAGAGGTGGATAATGCAAAGAGAAAAGCCTGCGACACTTGGGCGCAGAGCTCAACCTTCTGTCGCCATCCTTGACACGAACCATTCTATGTTGACGTCATCAAACTCAATATTCATGTTTACAATTTTAGATGTTGGAAAGGCGATAACGGTGACTGGCTTTAAATGTTTTTGTTTTTCTTTCAAATGGACGACGCACTTTATTAATGTGAATGGGTGGTGGGGGATGTAGATACGAGGACTCGTATAACTGCCCCATCAACCCCTTCAACGATGATGAAGGCGACTTTGTAAATATTTGCATTTGACCTTATCAGGGCACTTGATCGGAACATTCGGTCGCAATTTATTTGTTTTCGATTAAACAAGCGAATAACACGACCAACCCACGGACAGGGGGTGGGAAAAGTTGTAAATTCAAATCTAAACCGTCCATCGAATGGTGTTAAATAGATTGAGATACGAGTGCGATGGACGTTCGCTTGAAGTTCGCGTACCAGCACCGGGGTGTGTATACGTACTCGTATCTGAGAACTTAAGCATGTACTCGTAGTTGCATTTGTTGTGTGTGTTCTTCTTTTGTGTTATGATTGTTCTAAGTGAACTGCAATTGTTATCAAGGGATGACGAATGACATAGAAAATGGAGAATAATTGGATCACCGTCGTGCGGTTTAAGATGGCAGAAACGAGAAGTGAGGAATCATCCATGCTCTGGGGGGAAAAAGTTAAAAAAAAAAAAAGTAATCGCTGATGGCCTTTGAAATGATTAGAGCAAGTAGGACACTCCCCAGATGAAGTGCAGGCCGGAAACTGGGTTGGGTAGTAATAGCTTTAATAATTTCCTAGCTAATCAGTCTCAGTCGATTTCAAAGGTCATGCACTATGACTATCATATTCTGTGTTTCTGTGAGAGCTATAGACTGTGAACGATACTAAAGAGAAGGCATTCAACCATGGTAGGAATGCCAAATATCTTTTGAGAGATATGAGGATGCCCGTCGGTTATTAATATGGACCAATGGAGCGCCACGTTCACAAATTTCAAACTTTTTGGTGGACTTTCTTCAATTAGCCTACTCTGCATCTCTATCGAAATCAAAGGATTATGAGGGTTCTCAAAACATAGTTAGCAGAGTTAGAGATACATCTTTACAGAACTAGTTGGAAAGCACAGGCTCCATGACAGGAAAAGCAGAAGTTTCAACTCATGAAGCAGAAGATTCTGCCAAAAAACTTTTCGCTAGCAACCCGACTACCTCTGATAGGCCGAGTCTACGAGGATAAATGTCAGTTCTAATCATTTACTGATTTCTGCTAAATTCGGTGCATCGTTGTCTAGCAAAGAATCACCACTACCCAATATTGTTGCGTCCGAGATAACCCTGGCTGCAACTATGTCATTCCCCGAGCCTACGTTCCCTCAGAACGTTCGAACAAGAATAGTGCCTTGCCTCGTCGATGGATTGACGATTATAGGAACCGGAAGGTGCCAGGTTCTTTTGTCAATATTGATTTGAGGAATTCGTGTTGCAGCTAAAGAAAAAGTTCGCCCCGTAGCAAGGCCAATTACCGTAAGCCGTTGCCAGATGTGGTGTCATATACTATGTACTTCACTGTACGAGTATTAGCTCGCCATAACTGCATAAAAGGATGTCTAGCAAGCTCCCGAAAGTTGCCAGTTTTTACCGCAAAGGCCAGTGGTGATAGCACGACAAGTGGCGAACAAGGTGACTCTAAAAGAAAGTCAAAAACCTGCTTGTGAATTCTACTAGCAGAACTGAGAGAAGAAACGTTTTCATGTCCAAGGAGAAAGGAAGAGCTGGACCGGGTGGGATGTTAGTATAGGAATGATGTTTAAATGTTCCATAGGAAGGTAGAAAATAGCATGACATATGACAATGATACAAAGTCTGAACTGAAGAGTGGTAACGTACCAGAAAAGCCGAAGCTGATACTGCAAATCTTTTTTTCTGTGAGAACAGAGCACTTAGATAAGAAACTTGTCCAGTGTACTCTTTGTATATCCCTTTGTATAAATAAATTCAGTGACAAAATGTCTACAGCTCCAGAATGCACCACATCAGCGCCGAGTACCTGCAGCTTAATGCGAGCGTAAGCCAGACACTCACAGAGATATTGCTCTTCGATCACGTCGCTGTCAAGAAGTATTGGTTTAGTCTGCCGGCAACCTGGAGAGCCATGCCATCTGCAGTTATGCTTATATGAGGCCTAACTGAGAACTCAGGTAAGTCTAACGCAGGCCTAGGTCCTGAAAAACTCTCCTCTGAGCATTCCCTAGCAAGTTCATCGGAAATGTTGTTCTCCGCAATACCATTGCAAGCTTGGAGAGCCCCTGCCCAACGATTAAGACTTCATCTATCAATGACGTTGTCTAATAAAAAGCGGGGCAGAGCAAATTAATCGTCTTATCGTAACAGTTTTCTGAACATTAAAGTTAAAAATAGCCTGTCATCGGTGATGTTGGCGGCAGGACCACCGGTAGTCCTGAGAATCATGAGCACCACGGAGTGTCATGGTGGCTGTGGTTTAAACCTAAAGTAGTAGGAAAGATTCTCCAGTTGGTTTCGACCCGATGTAGTTGCAAAACGTACTGGGTGCAGTGATCTTAAGATCAGAAAGAGGTTTTAGATCGGCCTCGACGTATGCCGAGGTTGCAACTTGTGCCTCCAACACAAGTTCTGTTTTGGTATCAAAGGAGTTGATGGAGTGTGATGGCAAGGCAAGGTGAACTTGAGTTTTCCCATGAGAGACTTAGTCTTAGTAAAGGCTGCCGTTCGAGTGCGTTCACAGAAGGCTTGCATTCTCGAACTAACTTGAATAACGGTGAATAAGTTCAGGAAGGGTTTCATTGCAGCTTGGCTATCCTTACGGATGCATGTACTTCGCCCCCTCTATTGATTGTTTGCAATGTAGTTCATTGGGATCAGGATTTCGAATAACTCCGCTTGGATGAAAGAAGCAAAGTTTTCTGACGAAGAGAAAAATGTGGCGTTTTCGTCTTCCCAGAAGACATCAGCGCCGCATCCTAGATTGATTTTGTAGTCACCCGAAAACACAAAGTTTTGAATCGCTATCCTGGAATAGAATTTGGTCAGTAATATTTCTGAGCACGGGAAGTCCACCTCGTAATGCAGCAGCAACAGGAGCTCTGGTTTAATTGGATCGGACGAGCAAGGTCATCAAAACTTCAGGGCAGTGTTTTTTTTAAAAAGAGGCTTAGAGAGTCCAGCCCATGATATGAAGGAGATTCATCAGTGCGTCTCGAGCAGAGGCACAAAAATCATCTCCACGCAACCGAGATGGTGCCTGGGAGAACCATGCCATATTTTAGTGATAAGAAAGAAGACTTTTCTCTTGTCACAAATCTCGCCAAAAGCTCCACTGCTAGATAGCCGACAGCGCCTGGAGGTTTTTGACGTGGCATACTTAGTCCAAAGAAGTTTGTTATCCAGAATGACACCTAAATACTCAAACTCGTTAGAAAAATGACTCAATCTAGTCGGTCTCCTCTTTCTCTGATTGTTGATTGAATGCCCATTTCTAGTGCACCATCCGTCGACTTTACAGCTCGTTTTCCATCTGGATTGGAGTCGAAATATTTCTGAGGCTTTGGTATACTTAAGTTCAAGATGATCTAACAATTGAAGCTGGATTGTCAGAGTTTTCGTGATGAGGTCCGCATCACTGTGCAGCCCGTAGAGTTCACTATTGGATTGTCTCACTTCAAGAACCTTTCACTCGGATCGCCCGAGCGCATTTCCATCTGCCTTCGTCAATGTTCAAGCTACTGCGCCGCTAGAGCTGGGATGATCAGTGTGTTGTATATTGTCTTTTTGGTAGCTCGAGAGAGCGATTAACTCCTCAATTGCCATCTAATCCCAAAGAAGCAGCGATTAGCAAAAATGATTCTTCACATGATTTCCGTGATGATGTCCTTGTCTAGGTAGACAAAGTCCCTAACTACCTCAAAGCTATATATGTCGAGGGTGACGTTCTGTCCGAGACGTCGGTGTTGGGTGTCCTTTCCTGTTGACAGCACATACTTGACCGTACCCTTCCTTCTCAATTCTCTCGAAGGCGTCACTGACATCACGCTGCTTTCTTCCGATTATGTCAATATCATCAGCGTATGCGAGTAATTGGACGGACTTTTGAAGGACTGTGCTTCATGTATTGAGTTTTGCTCTATTCATTCAAGAATGAAATTAAAGGAATCGTATGACAGCACATCGCCTTGTCTAAATCCTTTTTCGACATCAAATGTCTCGATGAGTTCTTTACCGACCTTGATGGAGCAGCATGCATTATCCATCGCCATCCTGCACAAACGAATAAGTTTGGCAGGGATGCCTATAAGCTGCCTTAAAATCAATATTTGGATTGGAGCTCATGGGTTTTTTCAAAGATCTGTCATAGTGTGAATATTTGGTCGACGGTGGATTTTCCTGTCAGTCATGCAGTCATGCAATGCGGCATATGGGACGATGTTAATAAGACGGATGCTCCTGTAGTTGACACAGTTCAGAGGGTCTGCTTTCTTGAAGACCGAACAAATAATGCTGAGGTTCTCTTCATCGAGCATATTTTCGTCCGACGATATTTTACAGATGAGTTGGTTTTTGCTCCTTACCAAGCCATCACCTCTCACTTTGAAGATTTCGTCAGTAAGGCCGTCAGCTACAGCAGCTTTGTTGGACTTAATCTAGGATATGGCTGTCTTTACTTCATCCAGGCAGAATTTTTCGTCTACACTATATCGTCCAGGTTGAAAGGTTTATTCTTCCCGACAGCGGTATTAGGTTCGATATCGCCATTATACAGTCTACAAAAATGCTCTTTCCAAATGATGAGCATCGACTGCGACTCTACTATTATGTTCCCTTGTTCGTCTCTACAGGCTGCGGTTCGGGGTTTTTGCCAATGGCATGTTTGTTTTTATTTCCGAATCTCATTCCTGGAGAAGCATCTTCCAATATCCTCAACCGCGCACATCTCATGCTCCTTCTTCTTCCTCCTGAGAAGCCGGTATTCGCCTCTCCGCTTTTGCTAGTAAAGCTCGAGAGCAGCTAGTTATTCTATGCAGCTCCGCTTTGTATCCCTCTTGCTTACCTTCATGTGCTTGCACTCGACATCAAACATAGGGGTTTCGTTGTGGTGGCCGACTGAAGCCCACGACATCAGAGGCTACATCTCTAATGGCTTTTTGGCAATGTTTGACAACTTAACTACGCCAATTGAAAAGACTTCAGCTTCCTTAATTAACATCGCACGCAGAATCTTGCTGCTGTATAGTATGAACGCTGGAAACCGATCTTTAGTGATCTGCCTGGCTCTTATCAGTGCGATTTTAAGAGCGGGATGTCCTCGCTTCTTTATTAAGGTTTGCACCAATCTCATACAGGTTGTTAGATTTCGAAAGAATAGTTTGGAAATGATGATGTGCTGTTGTGTGATTTCTTTGGCATTTTACTTGCAAAAATTATGTAGAACTGGCAATCCAACACCAGAAGCGCAATTTTCTAAAAGTTCCAACCACTAATTACATACGCTAATGACATGGTGGCAAATATACATATGTTCGGCAGTAAATGAGTATAAGAACGTGTTTGTGTACGAGTTTATTCTATCAACAAAAAGGGATGCTAAGAATCGGCTGATCTGACACTTTTTTGACACAACTTTGAGGTAAAGGGTCTTTCATTTAGCGCTTCCCATCTTTAAATTTAAATAAAACAAAGTGTGTGTGAGATATCAGCGAATTTTTTTAATCGTTTGGAAGGCCACTATGTATGGAATATAACATCTGGGTGACTCACATCCGAAATGTCCCATTTTCCATGAATCTGGCGCATAAATCAGGCTGAATTTGACCAATGGAATGCGTTATGTTCACTCTGAGGCCCGCTGTGGTTTGCGGCTTATTTCGCATAGACCTGCTACTTCAGAAAACCCGACAAGAAAAAGTCTGACCCCGCACGATCTTGGTGACCAGTTCACATCACCTCAACGTGAGATGACCATGCCCTCGAGTCGCTCGTGCAGAATTTATAATGTGGCGTGAGATGCGTGGCACGTAGCGCCATCCTGTTGAAACAACATGATGTCCATATCATCCAATTCAGGCCAAAAGAAGTTGCTAATCATCGATCTATAGCGCTCGCAGTTGACAATGATAGCCCGGCCAACGTCATTCTCAAAGAAATATGGACCGATGATGCCGCCAGCCCAAATCTACACCACACAGTGACTTTTTCGGGATGCATTGGTTTCTCTTAAATCTCATGGGGATTGGTATCGTCCCAAATTCGACAATTTTGTTTGTTGATGTACCCGTTCATCCTGAAATAGGCCTCATCGCTGGAGATGATTTTTCGATGAAAATTAGGGTCAGTTTCCAACTGCTACAGAGCCCATTAAGCGAACAGACGTCGTTATCTATGGTCGTTTACCTTCAGCTCCTGGGTCAGTTGAATTTTATACGGGTGCAGGCCCAAGTCACGATACAAAATTCGAAAGTTTGATCTGTGAATGGCCGAGTTCTTGTGAGTGACGCGAAATCGACTGCCTCGGATTAACCAGCACGCTCTCACGAAAAGCGGCGATGTTTTCGACAGATCTTACGTTTCGTCGACGTACGGGTGTTGACTTATCGTTTATTGAACCAGTGCACTCAAATTTATCCACCACACTGTGAATAGTCCTCTCGGTAGGACGATTATGGCGTAAAATGGGCGAAACGCGCGAAATGTTGCCCAAACAATTTTAGCATTTGCACGTGTTGTTGAACGCTATGTCAGTCCATGATGATTCGGCAAAACAGACTGAATAAATGACAGTGTCAGTTCGGAAGTCCCTGTAGTTACGAACGTTATCTATATGAGCTCTTCTACAAACTCTCATAATGACAACGCGATAGAAATCCAACAAAGAGTTACACCTGCCGGTTGACGTTTCTCTGACCTAGAAAGGTAACTGGGTTATAGTAATACTAAAGGACCATACTTAAGACAGGCCTCGTTAACGTTATCGTTTTAAACGTAAAATTGACTAACTTTGAAGGGAGAGATATAACAGCGAAATCTACGATTTATACAGCGACAGACTGCTTAGCAATTACCTGAAATGGCAAGACCATGTAGAGTGCATGAATATTGACGCTCCGACCGGAAGAGTGTTCTGTTCCTACTCAGAGGGACAAAACCTGGACTTGATGGTGACAGGGTACCTCAATCATCTTGCAGTGCACAACTAGAGGTAACTGGAGCGATTCATTGCTTAAAGTCCTGCTTCACGCCATGATAAGTTCCTGGTTGTTTTGTCCTCATTAACTTGAAGGGCAATATCATTGGTCTTTTCATAAGTAGGCTGTGAACCTGTGGTAATATCTAAATAGATTGTTTTGCCCAACAAGCAACTGTTTCATCATGAGGTTGGATATTTGGATATTTTTGAAAAAAAAAACTCTGTAACAACATTTTACAAATCAGCGTAATATGTTGAGTCGCTACTTGATTTGTTTTGCTGAGATACCGAATCAAGGCGCTGTCTTATGGACCAACAATGCAGTATTCGCTGTAATATGCTGCCTTGGAGTCGATGATGGTGAGTTTCGACATGGGAATCGTTGGCTTCCGCCAAATTTCCAGTTTGTTTCTTCGATATCTTTGTTGTGTTCGTAATTGTAGCAGGCAGGCCAGGCCTGCAAGACCTGCAAAATTAATCACTCAAAACCTACGTTATTTTATCGTAAAGGCTGTGCTGAGTACGATCCAATTGCCCAGACAACCTATTGAAGACGCTTTCGTTGTCGTTGTCGTTGTCGTTGTCATTTATGACGATGGGCAAAGTGTTGGGAAAATACTCAGAAAAGGCTCATCATGTTGATGAAACTGCCTTTGGTGTGAATCACCAGATTTAGTTTGAATGTTGAATTCTCGACCAAAAGCAATTTCTCACATAAAAACCGCATCCTTGCCTATTTGAGATTGTGGATTATGTTCGTCAAGCACCTCTAGATCGAGTCCACGGGACTCTGTAATAAAAGACGGATTCCAGTTTTGAGTTAGAAAGGTTCGGAAAATCCAGAAGTACAATTCTAATCACAGGAGGGATCGTGTTACAAGTTTAACGACTCTGTCCAAGGCCCTTTGTGCCTCCATCCACAAATGTATGCGATTCTCCATGAACTCAATTCCCATGTAGGAGAGGCGAACCTTAGTGTTAACCTCTTGAAAAGAGTACCTCGGTAGTGGAATTAATGACGTTACCTCTGTCAATCTTCTTCCCAGTTTCCCATCACTATCGATCACGAGATTCGAAAATCACCAGGAAATACTTTTAATCGATATCCCTTCCACTGTTAGATACATACATACTCGTATGTAGGTGCAAATAAAAACTGACCTCTAAAAATAAAATAAATAAATCCTCCAAGCCGCTAACGATTCTGTGAGTTTGGTGAACTTTTTTCCGACTTTCCGTCGGATGCCATCCATCGAGTCCACCCCCGAAAAGTGTAAACAATATTCCGATTTTGGTTTTCAATTTCTCTATTTTGTTGACAGAGAAAATTGAATTTTTGACACGTGTACGTGTGGTGAGTAACCGCTCTCATACGTATAATCTGTTCACTAGTACGTCGCCTGTGGTTATGGGAGAACACGTTTTTTTTTTACCATAATGCCTAACTGTATCCATGGCTATTGCATTCAACTACGTTAATTAAATTATCTAATTACCCTTAATAGAATAACCGGAAGCACCAACTAACCGGGATACACCAACTAACGCCATACCTATGGGCTGTCTATCCTTTGAAAAATGAACGATCCAGCTGAAATGGCTGTTAGGTACGAGTAGAATAAAAAATTATAGTCCATCAAGCACACGCACCATTTGCTTTAAAAGGGGTACGCGAAATATTATACCTCTATGGGTATTTTCATTCTTCTTTAATTTTTGGTTATTTTCCGTCCTTTGAAAGCTTTTTTGCCAGGCTTTTGGTGTTTTTTTTTTCTCTGTTTTATGAAGGAACAAAGTTATGAGACTCTAGGGCACTGTGCTGTCAATTGTGTCTGCGAAATAATACAGAGCATTTGGAGGAAAAATGTTTTTTTTTTACAGTTTAAGGATCAATAAATAATCAGAGATGAAAAGCTAAATAAGGACAAATTGCAGATGATTTACGGGTCCGAATGAACTTCTTCTAATAGGGCAAGGTTGTCATCTTTAGTTCTTTTTAAGTGCATTGCAGATGGTAGTCGCATGGTCAGAGTTTCTGGGTTCGATTCCCAGACAATGTATTAAAAAAGAGAAAAAAAAATCTCTTACGTCAATGACTGTCTATAGAAAAGTCTCTCATTCTGTCACCACTAAAAAATCATAGTTCCGCTCCTTTATGCACAAAACGACAAAACGTAGAATACAATAAGTGGCAGAAAATCAAGGCGTTGATCTACGAGTATACCGAACTTTTCTGTAAAATCGGATCAACAACTTTATTTTAGGGAAGTGGCGTTGAGGGCGTATCAACCTTAAGCTCCTAAAATTGAACGCTCTAAACTGCTCTTGTTCGTCTGGGTGAACTCCAGCGTTTGGGTGTTAGACCGGGTGAAGTTTGTTTTTTTTCTGTCGGAAAAGAGCACTCACACAGAGTACTAGTCCATAGTACTTCTAGATGCTCCTTTTACTGAAATTTATCTTCAAGTAAGCGCTTCAGTGAGAAAGTTGCTAAAGGACCAGCACCCACCACATTAGCTCCGAGTATCTGCAGCCTGGTCCAACCGTAGGGCAAACACTGCCAGAGACAGTGTACCGCGGTGTCGTCATCACAGTGATAGCAAGCGTTGCAGAATTGTGTGCCACTTAGCCCAGCACACTACAGTGGTAAGCACAAGCCAGTTGGTATCCAGCAGTCTTTCAAACTGAGAGGCAGTAGGAAAGTCTCTGAATTCTTAGAGACGTCGTGAAGCATGCGTTTGGTATACCGGCAACCTGGAGAGTCACGCCATCTGCAGTTGTGCTTATATAAAACTGAACCCACAATTGGATGCCGAACTTTTCAAGGAGATTCGAACTCCCAGCAACGTAACAAGCTACATTAATATATCGTAAGGCACAATTTATGAATACATACTCAACCGGATTCCAATTACCCGTCTAGGGATATAGAACCTTCTGTCCGTACCTTTCAATTGAATACTGAAGGCAAAATGCGATCATCTGTGTCGCCTTTTGGAAGAGAACGAAATAGACGTTGTGCTCCTCCAAGAAACTCACTGCAAAAACAAGTCAAGGCTACCTGCTCGAGGGAAAATCAATGGATACTCACTTATTGGTGCTCCCATCCTCTACAAAAGACGTAAGTCTAACAAAAGACTACCGTGATTTGACCTTTGTGACAATATCAATATCCGGCTCAAAAATTGTGAACATCTAGAGACCACCGGATAGCCGCTGGCCTACCGACATACAACCCATTCTGTTAAGTCAGCATACACTATGGAAGTAGCAAGTGGACGACGACAATGGTGTAACACTTTACGATTGGGCTGAAATAAACCTCTTAACACTTATTTTCGACGGCAAGGTCAGAGGCACTTTTTACTCAAGATTTGTACTTTGCTATATCGGTCCAAGGTGAAAGATCGCAGAAGGTATCCAGAGGAGTTTTACCCTAGATGCAGGCATAAAAATACCGCTAATGAACTTCAATAGTGAACTTGGCAAAACTTCGTCTTAAACCTCCACTCTAATATTCACTGGATCCCCCCGACGCCCAAGAACTATGAGAAATTCGTCGGCATCGTAATAAGTACTGCGGAGAAATATGTTCCACGTGGCTTCCGTTAGAGCTACATTCCCGGATGGAGTGCAGAAAGCAACAAAATTTACCAAGAATTCTAGCTAAATGGGGACCATGAAGTTGCAGAATAACTACTTCAGTCGCTCTAGCCTAAATCTTTGGAAGAAAACCACTAAAAGCTTAAATATCACCCGCTCAAGCAGAAAAGCAGAGAGCTTACTCCGTAAACTAGGAGGGGCAAACTCCATCTCGTCCCAAAAACCTAGAATCAACCCAGAATTCGTCGCTAATCTGCCAGTGGAAACTTCTAAAGACAAGTCCGATAAAAATCTCACCCAAGCTCACTGAAGGATCTTAAAGCGACGATGCTTCTCCTGCTTTTCCCCTTGATTTTCCAATACCGGAGCTAGAGACTGCTATCGCCAGCAGGAAATCTGGGAAAGCTGCAGGGATTGTGCAAATTCTTTAGCAATTTTCTATTGTCATTAATCTTACCTAAGGAATTTAAGACATCTAAGATCATTGCGATCCTTAAACCACGGAAACCAGACGACACGGCCGATAGCTACAGACCAATTGCTCTCTTACGCATTCGCTATAAGATCCTTGAGTGTCTTATCGGCGATAAATGAAGTAATTCATATTGAACAGGCCGGCTTTAGCTCACGTCGGAGCTGCGTAGATCAGGTAGTGTCTCTAACAACACATATCGAAAATGGCTTCGAAAATAATCTTAAGGCAATATTTGTATTCGTAGACTTCATAGGCGCCTAGGATACAGTCTGCTACACAGGCATCATTTTTAAACTTTTGAAGGTCGTACCCTGCTTGAAGATATCAAATCTATTTAACAACATGCTTAGCAACTGCTCCCTTCAAGTTCATGTTAACGACAGTGTGAGTAGGCCTAGACAATTGAACAATGGGTTACCACAAGGGTCAGTTCTCTCGCCACTCAACCTCTACATTCACGACATACCGGGAAGTATAATCCCAAAAATTAGCGTATGCTGACGACTTAGCAATAGCCATTCAGAGCCGGAACTTGAAGTTGATTGAAGACGCACTTACAAATGATCTCGAAGAGCTGGGAAGGTACTTTATGAAGTACAGACTAACGCCTAGTATACTCAGCAAGTTTTCAATTAAATAACCATCTAGCCTATCTCCCACTCGAAGTCAAATTCAGCAGTGTCACTCTTCACTATAACCAGCCGACTTTCCTCGAAATAACCTTCAAACATCATTATCTTAAGATTTCCGCCAAGCTAAAAACGAGAAAAAAATTTGTTTCAGAAACTCGCATCGCACAGCTGGCTAGGGCCTAGTGCATCCAACAGCTATACACATAGCAAACGTATAGATAACCAGTTGAATGTTACAATGCGCTTTATTACCGGCACGCCAACCCAAAGGCTCCCAAGGTTGGTTGCTCATTAATCCACCCACCTCCATTAAGACGACAATTCATGAAGATTCAGAACAACCAAAACCTCTCGGTACCGTTTAAAATCACGTAATCCACCCATGAGGCTAGCCACGAGGCTGTACGACACAAATTTTGATATCAGTGAGCCGTGGAAAAAAGCCGGAAGGAACCTCCCAGCCGCTAACAGCTTCATCGACAATCCAACTGTTCGCGTATGAGGCTTCAATCTACCAAGGCATCTATGGACGCACTTCAACAGGATCAGGACTCAATACGGCCGCTGCGCAGACTTCATCCGGCGCATGTGATTGCAGCGAACCCCGCCAAACAATTAACCACATCGTATCCAACTGCCCTCAACATACTCGTATATTCAATGGTAACTAAGACGATATTCTCAACATTGCTCCTGATGCTCTTCTCTTGTTAAATAACCTTAGAATGAACCTACAACACCTATAACTGTAGAAACTGGCCTGCACGAGGTGGTGGGGAAAATAGAGAAGAGTCTACTCGTACATTTCGATGAATTTGCGATGGCGGCCTCCCATTAGGGCATTACAAACTGGGTTTGCAACATGCATGCCAGCAGGAAAATAAACGCTTTCATTGGGCAAAGCTCGGTTAGAATGTCCGTAACCAAGAGAAACCCTCAGGGGGGGAGTCATATCTCGACTCCTGTGGGTGCTTGTTATCAATAAAATCCTCAAAAAGTACATACAATGGGTATATATAAGTGCCACGGCATTCGCAGATGACGTGATCATAATAATGCAGGGAAAATACTTAAATATTTTAAGCGACATTATGGAGGTTGCCCTGAAGACGATCAGCACTTGGGCAAAAAACTGTGGTCTCAATGCCGACCCTTCCAAGACGTAACTGATTCTTTTTACCAGAAAGCACATGATACCGCAATTCAAACTCCCAAATCTCAATGGAATGGAACTGTCCCTCTCGGACAGCGCAAACAATCTGGGTGTGATTCTGGAAAAAAATTGAATTGGAATCTTATTGTAGCGGGAAGAATCAAAAATTCATATAATACAAATTTGGGGCTTAAAACCTACTATAGTGTCCGGCTCTATACGGTGTTCGTAAGACTCATACTTACATATGGTGGAAAGCAACAAACAAGAAAGCAATTTCCGGAAAATTAGCGGCGTTTCAAAGAACGGCTTCCATAGCCATTACGCTGCGTACCACCCCTACTGCAGCATTGGATACATTTCTGCACCTAACACCGCTTGATTTCCAGATCAAAAAACGCAACAGTGCGACACGACTCACTAAATTGGGTCACTTCAAGAGAAATTGCTTCGGACATGGCACGGTCCTAACGGAGCTACTGCCAGGCAATCGAATTCAAACGGATGAAATTCCTTCCTTGGTCGACTTCGACATTCCGTATGATATAATATATCCGGTGCGGGAGGAATGCAATAATCAGGTCAAATGAAATAGGTTCTGGTATCCTTTCAGAAGACCCAGAACTAAGAGTGTCTATAAGACTACCGGACGCAAGCAGTGCCTTCCAATCGGAGGTTCTGGCTATCCTCAGGGCGGCTGAGCTAATGCAGATGAGATCGGTATCCGAAAGAGATATCGCTTCTACATCGATAGCCAGGCCGCACTTAAGGCAATGGAATCAACCAACGTCAACTCTGATACAGTCAGGGGCTGTCGCACAATGCTCAAGGCACTACCGGGTAGTCAGAACCGGTTAAGACTGTACTGGGTGCTAGGACACTTCGTATACTTTTTCGAAAACCTAGAGAAAATAGACGGCAGGAACTTCAAAGGCCTTTTGGCTTTTGCAGGGAAATTGGGTGTTTCACTAGGGAGATTGTTTAGGTTTTTGCCATTTGAAGACAAATTCAACTGGTTCCACAGGGATCGCGATGGGCCTGTTTTGGTGTCTGGTGGTGGTGTGATGGCATATCCATCACACCGCGGTTTAACCTAACCTAACCTAACCTATAACACCAATTTATGTAAATATATCACTGTTAAATTAATTTTTTAAATTTAAATTATTGGTTTTGTAAAATATATTATAAAAATTGTAACTTCCATACGATACAGAAATAAAAAACAAATGAAACCAAACTGTCAGTGGAAGTCCTAACTAAGGACGCATGCAGGAAAACTGTCCTCTGAGCCTTGCCCAGCAAGTTCATCGGCGATTTCATTTCCCATGATTTCATTGTGATCTGGGGCCAAGCAAGACTCAGTGAATTTTTAGCCCTCCGACTGTGTTCAGTGACAACATGCATTCTCGAACTAACTTGGAAGTTGCATGAGAGATAAGCAAGGCTCTAAGCGTAGCTTAGCTGTCGATACAGACGCAAATGCTTCAGGCCCTCCACCGATTCTTCACAATATAGTTCGTTGCCATCTGGATTGCGTATATCTTGGATTGGAAGACAGACGCAGGTTTTGCTAAGGAGGAGTAAAGTCCAGAATCGATTTCGTATTTCCACAGAAGTAGAAGTCCTAGTGTCAGTGGATCAGACGGCATGTCCGTAAGATACGTAAGAGACAAAACACAGTCAGAACTCCAGTGTATATTATACTACCGTTGAAGCCGAGGATGGCTTTGAGTGTGCAGCCCATGATATGTATATCAAGGAGTAGGAGTTTCATCAGTGGATCTAGATCAGAGCCAGGCGTGCTGGAGCAAGCGTGCTAGAGCAACCGAGGCAAAAAATACTACAATGTCCCAAAGGTAGTAACAATTTATTGTCGTTCGTCAAAAATATTAGAAATTCTGCCTCATCCTCCATCCCAACGTTCATTTACAATGACATTCCAGCTGTCAGCTCTTTGGACAAGGCCAATCCGCTTGCTGCACTCTTTGCGGCCAGCTCAACACTTCCAGATTATGCTTTGTCTCCGACTTGAGTGCGTCGAATCTTCAATGGGACGAATCTACTTTCGCACTCGTGTAGTAGCAAGACTACTTAAAGATCTCAACATACATAAATCCGCTGATCCAGATGGTATATCTCCCCTCGTTCTGAAGAGGTGTTCTTCTTCGCTTGCAAAAATACTGCGTAAGCTTTTTCACCCATCCTACTCTTTAGGACTCTTCCCGAGCACATGGAAAACAGCATTTGAAGTTCATTAAATTCCGACGTAAACAGCATCATTAAATGGGGAGCCAGAAACAAAGTGGAATTTAATGCTTCCAAAATATAATGATGTCTGCTGTCATTAAAGCGAAATTTAAACACCCAGCCATTATCCATGAATGGCACTTGCATCGTCGAAACCGAAAAAATTTCCATTCTCGGTATGTGTGTCAATGACAACTTACGTTAGAATCACCACATATTTGATGTCGGCAAAAATGCTGCGAAATGTCTAGTTTCCTCAAGCGATGTAAGAAATACTTCACCCCCTCTGATCGGGCCTCAATATATAAGGCGTTTATCTGCCGGAAATTGGAGTACAATACTCACATCTGGTCAGGTGCTCACTTGTTAGACAAAACCGCACGCTAAAACTCATAGTTGATGACAATATTTCACAGTCATTCGACACCCTTGAACGCTGACGTAATGTCTCCTGTCTAACCTTCTTGTATCGCTATTTCCACCACCAGTGTTCCATAGAAATGGCCTGTAACATTCCACCCCTTCTAACTTTTAACCGTAACACCCGTCTCGCTATGAATGCTCATTAGTATACCCAGAAGCCCACTTTCTTACGCACTCTGAAATATCGTGAATCGTTCCTAAGCCATACAACTCCTTCCTAGCTGTTTAGTCCCTAGTCATTATAACCCTCAAACATTTAAAACCAGCGTTCACCGGTACCTCACTTTCCATCCTTCCTAATTTCCCTTCGTCCACGCTGTGTGCAAATATTTTAACGGAACAATTTGTTCTAGCAGACGTTCTATGCATAAGATATGTACAATTGGCTTTATCATAGTAGTGTAGATCCAAACTACCCACCTCGTTGACAAGCATCATGTCTTACCAAATGCACCTTTACACTGCCAGAAGGCCAAGAGCCTTATTATCTGAAGAGATGCCCTGTTCCTTTGGCTACCGAATTGGGGTGGCCGTGGTGTAGTGGTACTAGCAATCGCTTCTCACTCGAATGGTCTAGGTTCGAATCCTGCCCATGGCATGTCAGTTTTTCATTTGTGTAATTGGAACTCAGACAGAAAAATTCTGCGTGTGAAGGCATAACACTGACACGTAGATTTGGCTGTTGTAGAGTTTCAAGCAGAGAAAAAAATACTGTGAATTATACCTCGAATCACTCTGAGTGAAGACAAGCTCTCAGTCCTATTCGGACTCTCTCCCCCCCCCCCCCCCCCCCCCCCCTGGAGAGCGAATATCGAAACCAAACACACCTGAGTTTCAAACCACTACAAAACGATTTTCCTTTCTCTTCCTTCTACCTTTCCGCCAGCACCCAGGCAACAGTAAAAGGGTATATAAAAAAAAAAAAAATCCTTCAACTTTTTTTTAAAATCTCCTACCACCAGGGTCAAGTGCGATGGTGGTGCTGCCATAAAACGCGCTAGGTTTTGTAGAGAATCAACCAACAATAAACCTAAAGTTCAACGATAATCAGGAGTCATATAGAGCAACACTAGACACCAATACGGAGCTGAAATTTGTAGCACAGAAAAAAAAGAAGCTGAACACAGAAGTTATCAACGGAAAAAAAGGGAGTTTGTGTAAATGAAAAATTGAGGCGATTGGAAGGTCATCTCTTCCGTTCGTTTGGAAATGTTACCAGAAGGTAAAGAGAACAAAACCCTAAAAGAGCCTGCAGTGGCGATCATGGAAACATCGTCTTAGAGACCCAGTAGATGCTGAGAATTAAGTTCGTTGTCTTCACTGTTTACATACTCTCAAATAGCGAAGTTCACAAACCTACCACCGCGCCGCCTGACAGGAGGCACCACTCAACTCGGATGATGACTGCGAAAACAACCATCCAGCCGAACAAACTAAAGTTAAGTCAGTGGAGGAGAAAATAATTTGGTGAGAAGCGAGGAGGAACCCATCTGTAAAACCATCTACCTTATACTGCCAGGTCCATAAACCTGATAATCGTCGCATACAAGGTCCATCTGCTGATAATGTGAACGTATAAAACCTATCATCAACAAGTAGTGCGACCTGATAAGTCCACCATCGTCTAAATATTCACTTCGATGCAGATCTTGAAGATACGAGTACACCAACAGTGCCAAGTTGATTCCCATCGCCGCCGTATCAATTTCTATTTCCAAGTATTTATAATGCATCCACATTAAGATACAAAAATGCCTTATAAAATAGCGTAGCTTAAAATTGCGGTAAGATACATGTGTAATTCAAGCTTTAGTGCAAACGTGTTTTTGGGCGAAGCGGAGAACAAAAAACCAAAATTTTATGAATAATTTAAGAATTATAAAAACAGATTAAATAAAGAGGAAACAGGAATATTAAGTTTTACAATCACATTCATCTACATAATGCTCATGTACATAAAAACTAGATATTAGTCGGTGTTGTTGCTACGGAGAATCGACTTTGGCTTCGTTCGAAAACGCACGGTACCACCGGTTGCCTGGACAGGCCGTGGCAAGGTATTCCCCAAGCAGACAGTATTAACGAGAAACTGTAGCTCTGAGGTAAGACTGGCATAACGCGAATGGATAATCTGGTCGAGACGCTATAGCACAACATATTAAAACGATAACTACTCGTAGGCTGATTTGTTCGTTTGATATTAGATAACAGAAGAGACCTGCAACGAAGGAGTTGAGTATTTAGAGATTCCATTAAAACGGCATTAAGCTTTCATCGGCTATTCGCATCTATAGCTAAGAAAGGAAATGATTAGAGTGCGTGCCCTAAGGGGTGAATAAAATTGTGATATCCAGAGCTGGCGTAGCACTCCATATACTTTACCAATAGCAGTATTGATTAGGGCATCCCATGCCAGAGTCCTAATGAAAAGTATGCCTAGATTTCTCGCAGTTTCGACATATTCAACTTCAGAACTACAGATCATAATGTCAGGAAAGTAACAAAGGTCTAAGGGTTTCTTGCTGATGGCTATACTTTAAGTCTTCAGAGGCTATTTTTCTCGAATCCAATCTCCTAATACGGACGGCACCGATTTATTTGCACGTCATCAGCATACATGTGCACGGAGGGCGACGATGATATTAAGGAAGCAATTTCATTGACATAAAGAGAGAACAAAAGTGGCCCTAAGATCGAACCTTGAGGAACACCTCTAAAAGTATGAAGAAATTCAGACGAACTATCACCAACTGATACAGCTTGTTTACGAAATTTGAGGCATGACAGGATAAGTGTAGAAGCAGCATTTCAGACACCAAACAAAGTTCGGAGCTTACAGCACAAATTGATATGATCAATACTGTCGAGTGCTTTAGAGAAGTCTAGAAGCAACATCAAGGTCATTATCTAGGGATTCCCTAATGTCATCCACAACTTTCGCTATCGCTGTTATGCAACTGTGATTTTTCCTGAAACCCGATGGAAAGGGAGAAAACAAGTTATTAGAATTTATGTGTGCATTGGAGTACTTTCTCAAATACCTCGGATAAATAGGGTAAGATGGAGATTGGACGATAGTCTTTACTATTCGGAGATTTTTGCGCACTTCCATGGAGTTGGATAAGTACCAGTAATTAGTTCCCGGAATTTATTCAGAAAATTAAAAATACAAGTTTATTCATCTAAATCTATATTGTCCCCTTCAAAGTAATCCCCATCGACTGCAACACACTTATGCCAGCGCTTGATCCAATCCTCGAAACATTTTTTATATTCGGTTTTCCGTATGTCCATCAGTGCTTCCTGCGATTTTTCCATTACTTCCTCTCGGCTGCTGAAACGCGTTCCCCGTAGTGCAGAAAGAAGTCACAGGGAGCCAAATCAGGTGAATTCGGTGGCTGTTGGATGGTATTTGTTGCACTTTTCGTCAAAAAATTACGAATAATGATGGCACTGTGCAACGGTGCGTTATCATGGTGTAAAATCCACGAGTTTTCTGCTCACAATTCTGGTCTCTTACGGCGAATTGCTCACGCAAACCTCTCATAACGCCCAAATAATACTACTTGTTTACTCTCTGGCCTTCTGACAAAAATTCATGATGCACTACACCGTTGTAATCCATGAAAACCGTGAGCATTGCCTTCTTTTTTGACTGAAAACGACGTGGTTTTTTTGGTCTCGGCTCATTTGATGAACGCCATTCACTTGCCTGATATCTGGATTGCGTGTCGTACTCATAAACTCACGTCTCGTCTCCAGTAATTATCCCTTTGAAGATTGTGGGATCGGATTCAGCCTCGCAAATCATCTCTTTTGCGACGTCAACACGGTCTCTTTTTTGCATGAAATTGAGGCTTTTTGGCTTCGACTTTGCTGCTACACGACGGAAACCCAAACCATTAACCAAAATATCTTGGACGGATCCATAGGCAACGTTCAAGTCCTCCGCTATCTCTCTGATGGTTATTGACCAACATTTCTTTTACTCCACCAATGTTGTCGTCGGTTTTCGATGTCGACCGTTTTCTTTAGAGAATCGTTGCCAAAACACTTTTCCAATATTTCCAACGTTCGCGCACCATTAAATCCGTTTTTTACGCAAAATTTAATACAAGTTCGTTGTTGCAAATTTAAATCCATTTCGAAAATTGTAAAAAATCTCCAACACACACAGAGATAGAAGTACTCTTGGATACGTCAAGCTATGACGCTAAGATTTAGAGGGAAGAATCAACAACAGATGTATCAACTTAACAATGGGAGCGCCACACGGTGGTTATCCCGGGAACTTTTTGATCAAGATGGTATGATTAAATATGTGCACTAGGGTGGGTAAAATGACAGGAAGATCTATTTCCATCTTGATGCTCTACAGAGGGAGGAACTTGTTTCTGACGCTGTACTCTGTGGTGTTCCCATACTTCACGATGAAAACGAAGAAAATATAAATTGATAGCAGCACCAAGAAACAACTACCACCATTACCAATTTTTTTAGCCGACAAAGCACACACACATTATTTATTAACTGCACCAGGATGAATGAAACTCAGAGCAAAGCCTGAACGGGTTCGAATGATCAATTTTTACCTCAATCGGCTTTGCTGTACTATTTACATATCCAATGTCAAGCACCAACAATGACGGACATTTTTCGCATACAATTTTCCAGGCAATTTTCTGAAAGAGACTGTGTTACGTTCTGTAGCTTGAGCGTTGCCTCCGCGACCTGGGACTCAACCAACATGTTAGAAAGAAATCGTATATACCAAGTTGGGTTTAGTTTATATTAAGCTGAACAAAGATGGAAGGACCTCCGCTATTCAAAACCACCAAACAACACCTGACAATACAACCAATGCATCACCAGAGTTACCATCTTGGTTTTTCATCACAGTACTTGAACAATCATCTTCCGTACTTTTCATTTTCCAATTTTATTACAAAATCTCTTTTATCGGGATGAGGGAAATCATCACCAGGAGGTGCTACAGCACCGACAATAGAAACGGAACCCTCACATTCTGGGTTACCCAAGCAGTTCACACGACTGGCACGTTTATAGAAGGAAGCCAAACGGACTCCCCAACAGGCTGGGTTACCAAAATCGCCAGACATTTCAGCAAGACGACCTTAAATTTCACGAAGAACCTTAGCCCAACGAGAGGTCGGGTCAACCATCATGGGTAGATAACCCATATCACGGACGGTTAACAAGCAGCGACAGGCATGTTGGATGTGTTGACAATAAGAGCTGTACGTTTCAAGATTGATTCGGTGACATCTGCGATTTCAACTGACAACTCGGGGAAATCACGAAGTGCTTAAAACATTTCGTTGCCACATTCTCCGCAATCAACGTAGATGATGACAACCGAACTATAGTACGTGGACAAAGCATGTGACATGACAACCGAAAGCTGCGAGAATGGCAGTGGTACCACCATGGATACAAGATAACCAGAATAAGAATCACTGAATGGAATGTATACGAGTATATGTATAAGACAAAAACCACGAAAGGATTTGATTGAATGAAGAGAGAGCAGACGTCTGTTCCTCAGAATGACATGCGACAAATCCCTGCGTTAAAAATTCTAAAAACCTCAATCCAAAGGCAAATGTCTTACCCAGCCTTGCCTTAAGATCTCCTAGCTCAATTTTAATGTCATAGCTGGAGCAATGAGGATATATTCCGTCTAGGAAGTCACAGCTTGAACGCAAATCAGGGTTATGCTAACCAATTTAGCCTTTGCGGATTGTTATGAGAGGTTCGCTCTCATGCTTAAGACTTTTTAATTAAGTCTGCCTTGAATAGCAAGTCCGCATCCAAATAAACGTCGTTTTCCTGCTTTGCAGCGATTGCCGTAGTAGATGTCGTAGTCTTTCATCCGCTTTTTGAACAGGTCAGGAAGAACTAAGGACAATTTTTAATTTAATTTTGCTAATTAATGCTAATGCCCACATTTATTTGGCTTAATACAAGCTTAAAAACTAGGACTTAAAGGCTAAGAAAAAAAGTAAGGTTATATCTAGGACTTATCACTAGGGCTTAAAACTAGGAATGGTGAGGGGGTTCGGATTTGAGGAAGAGAGTGCTGCGATTAAAAATGAAAACGGAAAGGTTGGAGTTTACCTTACGCAGCATACGGGAGATTGTTTCGTTCGAGCCATATGTATGGTGGATTGTTAGATAAAAGATAGATAAAGACGGTGGCAACATCGATTTCGAGGGTTAGTGTAAAAGAAAATGGAGTTATAAAGAGACGTGCAATCGACAGAGCCTGAGAGGAGCCGGTGAATGAAAAGAATGTTAATGTTGAATGTTGAAATTAGAGGATCGTTCCAAGGTAGACCTCGAAGAGCAAATCGAATAAAACGACGCTGGATGAACTCGTTGAAAGGGACACCACGCTTGGCTAGCGTACTCGAGAAGGGGGCGAACGTGAGTGATGAATAGTGGCCTGGTCACGTACGGGTTGCAGAAGCCAAGTGACGAGTTTGCTTTAGTAATTATCTCATCAATATGGGAGCGGAAATTAAGCTACGTGTCGCATAATATTCCAAGGTTGCGGATAGACTCAACAAGGAATATAGGTTGGCGGTGGAGATGGTAAATTCGGGGAGATGTTGCACTTACGTGAAAAGGAAATCGATTGACATTTAATGACATTGAGTTCTAAGTATTTCTTGATGCACCAGGTGGAAAAATGATTTAGATCTATTTGAAGGACCGTGGAGTCATGTTGTGAGGAAATGGGTTTAAAAAATTTGGTATGGTCAGCATAGAGAGAAAGTGCTGAGTGTTGAATTATCCTTTCAAGGTCGTTAATAGTTAGGATGAGGAGTAGTGGACCTAGGTGACTACCTTGAGGAACTCCTAAAATGTAAAAGAAAGGGGCCGATAGGACAGACCAGAAACGAACACTATAAAAACGATTATCCAGAGAAGAAGATATCCATTTTAGCAAAATGGTTTCAAAGCCCAGGACGGATAATTTGAGCAGGATTAGTTTATGAGATATCTTGTCGAAAGCCTTACTGAAATCAGTTGTTATAACGTCAACTTCTTTACCACTTTCTAAGGCTGAGAAAACAGAGGACATGAATTCGACGAGTGGTATATAATTGATCTACCTTAAAGAATGCCGTGTTGATTAGGGGAAATAAGAGATTTGCACTGGATTAAGCTCCCAAAAGCTTCGTACAAAATGCTTTCGAGGAGTTTGGGTAAATGTAAAAGTTTAGCTATGGGGCGGTAATTAGTAACTTCACTCTTTAATCCCTTATTGTGTATCGGTGTTATGAAAGAAGACTTCCATATCTGTGAAAGTTCACCGTGAGGGAGTGATAACTGGAAGAGGCTTGATAGGGGGATGGAAAGCCATATGGGCCGGGGTACGTATTCACCTTTAAGTTGTTGTAATTTATTTTCTATTATTGTATGATCAAAACATTGAGAAATAGAGGGGCCAATGGGGAAGTTAGGTAGATATTTGAAATAAGAGGGATCCGGCACGAGAAAGTTGACTATAGTATGCGGATCGGTTGATGATATGTTTTCATATGAAAGGGATGGAGGAAAACCGCCAGATTTTTTTTTGTAGTTAACAAATTGGTAGAAAGACTTTGGACCGTTTATAAGCCTTGATTGCGCACTATCAAGGTATCGCTGTTAGAGAACGTTATAAAGCTGGGCGAATTGAGGGTATAGCGCGAGGTAGTTGTAATAGTCGGGGTACGTAGAGACTAATAGAATTGAATAATTCTCTGTAGAAGTTAGAGAGAGCATCACTGAGGGACATATTGACGAAATTAAAAGAACAGTTACTAAGATATTCGCTAATTTTGCGGAAATTCACTTTATGAAAGCCAAAGGAAGAGGCAGCTGCAGATGGGGAATGCTGGATATGAGAGTGGTGGAAAAGAGAAAGAAGAATTGGCGGGTGAAAGTTATCAATGGTCGAGAGAGAGGTATGAGGTCAGTGGTGAAAATGAGGTCTAATTGTCTACCCATGTAGTTGGAGACCCCACTGGAGAGTTAGGGTTTGCGATAAAAAAAGATTCATCCTGTGATTGAGTCCAGTGCAGTTGAGGTAGATTGAAATATGGACAAATACGATGATATCATCGAGAGGATCAGATAACTTAAATTTTTGATCAATTGCATAGATAGCGAGTTGGTGGCATTCGATAGATAGGACAACGCGAGCTATTCGGCAGTTCTGAACGTGGTTTTCTTTTTTAATTTTTCAGGGTCGTGAATAGTGAATATGGCCTTATCGCCAGTAGCTTCGCTGAACTTTGAAAACCACCTTTGGCCTATTCAGCTTTCTTACGCCGCCATCCTTACTAAATGGTCCTGACACATAATATCATACCTAGCCTTCGAATACCTTGATGTAGCTAAAAATAGATGTGTGAACTAAGTAGATACAACTGATTAAATCCGTGAATCCGACGGTTGATCCCTATATGGGATTCCTACGCCGGTGTCCTGTTGAAGTACTCTAGTGCAAGCTCTATGCATCTTTCGTCTGCATCTGAAAATGACGCCTCGCAAGGGTACTGGGTCAGGAGTACTGGGTCAGGGGTACTGGGTCAGGGGTACTGGGCTCTCAGGCTTCACCACTGTATAAAGGCAAACTGTGGCCTTTATATCGACCAATAGACAATGTTGAATATTCACTTCCGAGTTTCAACAATCGACAGCAATTTTGAGAGGCAGGCCGACATGCGTCACGATGCTAAGTTTACGGACAATGATAAAGAAATCTCGCGATGCTTCGAAAGACCTGCATATCGTTTTCATCGACCAGGAAAAAGCGTTGGATAGAGTTACCAGGAATCTGTTTTGGATGACACTAAAATCTCAAAATGTATCCGATGTATAGGGTACATACATATGTACGATGATGTCAAAACGCAATTGAAATGTTCAGCGGGAATAGCCTGTGAATTCAAAGTTAAAGTTGGAATACACAAAGGCAGTATACAAAGGCCGTCGCTTTTTAACATCGTGCAGGGTTTTCTATTGAAGCGGCACATCAACGAGACTGGAACGACTACTCTTCTTTTCATCGATGATAGCGCATTACAAGCAATGACTTGATAATTCAAACAATTCTTAATAATTGGACAAGGACTCTAGAAAAAACCGTGTAACGGATGGGTCATATTAAGGCGGAATATTTGCACTACCGTATATCCTAATCCGCATCCAAATGCGGAAAATTTAAATGCTCAGGATCTGTCGTTAACTACCAGGATAATTCTATTCCGAAAAGCATTAGAGACTCAGGTTACAGACGAGGTTCGCAGAAGAGATTGAAAGAAATATAGTTGGATCACATAAATTAAAAAAACATCAAGGCGTGATCTAAGATCTTTGAGTTCAGTGGCGCAGTGGCAATACAGATTCAGGGGAGAAATATGTAGTGTTAGATGTAATTTTACGCATTAAATATCACATTTTCACGGTGTCTTGTATTGATTTGCAGAACAAGGAAAGTGCAAGGATACAACTGGACAGACGGCAGATTGTCCTCCAATTAGTGTTTACGTTAACACAACGTACAGAGTCAGGAATGATCAATGACGAAGTTCAACCGTTGACTCAGACTAAGAGATTTCGAGGGTGAGAGATTTTAAGGGACCCACAATGGTTGTTGGAAGGATCATACAAGGTGCCTTAGGGAGTAAGTTTAACTTCACTCTTAGGAGGAATTGGTGTACCCTTAAAATGTTTACACATAGCGTGGAAAAACGAAAATAGAGAGGTGCCGATAAACATTGGTTTTGAATGTTTGTAGATTATAATGACTAGGAAATATAGAGCTCTGCAGGGCATTCCATAAGCGGATTGTACGGCGTAGGTAGAAAATCACGATATTACAGAATACATCCGAAAGTGGACTGGGTAAACCGATGAACAATGGTATAGGCAATTTCGATGGAGCAGTGTTGGTGAAAATAGCCATAGAACAAGGTAAGGGATTTCGTAAGTGTTCGTAATTGGTTGTGCTAATACCAGCATCACTTATGAGTTTTACCGCATTTGAATCTTATCTGCAAGTTCAGCGAAGTTTTGGGGGCACCTGACACGATGTGGAAATTCTTGGCCAATTTTGGGTCAATAAATACCTTGTTTATTAAGAAAAGAATCAGAAAGAATATGTGGTAATTCCAAAGGAGATAGTCATTGACAATCGGGGTGGAATGTTTTTCGGTTTCGAAAACAATGATTGGGTGCTTAAATTTAGCTTCAATGACATCAGTCAGCATTGTGGACCTGTTGCTAGTAAACCCGTACTTATCAGCGTTTCCATGGCCTTGGAAAGAAGGGACGTAAGTGCAATGTTTCTGTTGGAGGAGTAGAAAAGAAGATTAGACTTCGTTAGGGACGGGCTGCACAAATAGTGTGTTCCATCCAAAATATTCCTATCGGATGGAGTGGATGACAAAGTTTACACAGTGGTTTTGGTAGCTTGAGAGAACACCCCTTCAGAAGAAGAGAATATATATAGGGTTTTCCAATAAGGACTTGACAACTTTTTTTTTAAATAAAACGCAAATCATTTAAGATATTTCAAAAACTTTATTATCGGCTTGAAGTACAATCAAAACATTTATGAATGGAACTCGACTTCGTTCATATAGCCACCGCCGGCACCTTTGCAGCGGTCGATTCGGTGGACCCAATTTTCAACGACTCGGCCACACATTTCGGCCGAAACGGCCGCTATTTCGCGTTCAATGTTAGCTCTGAGCTCTTCCAACGTCGTCGGCGTGTTGGCATAAACCAATGACTTAACGTAGCCCCACAGAAAATATTCAAGCGGCGTTAAATCGCACGAACGAGGCGGACAATCGACTGGCCAATTTCTTGAGATAACACGCTCACCATACTTACTCTTCAATAAATCGATTGTAGCGTGTGCTGTGTGGCTTGTGGCATCATCCTGTTGAAACCACATGTCGTCCAAGTCGATATCTTCCAATTCGGAAAATAAAATCGGTGATCATGGCGCAATAACGCTGACCATTCACAGTAACGTGACGATCATGCAAACCGAACCAAACAGTTATTTTTTGTGGATGAAGTGGTGATTCATGAAGCACATGTGGACTTTCACCCGACCAATAACGCATATTTTGCTTATTGACGAACCCATTGAGCCAAAAATGAGCTTCGTCACTGAAGATGATTTTGCGATGAAATTCATCATCTTGGCGCATCTTCTCCAGAACCCAATCGAAGCCAAATTGTCCATCGGCTTCAATTCTTGAGTCAGCTGGATCTTGTATGGTGTAAACCAAGATCCTTATGCAAAATACGCCATAATGTGGTCTGAGCGATGCCCAATTCTTGAAAACGCCATGGAATTGACTAATATTTTAATATCGGCAGCGACACTTCGACTAACCCGTTGTTTCACTGATACGACAACATCACACAACGAATATGTAGATTCAAATTTTTGCACTAAACTTGTTATTGCCTGTCTACTAGGGCGAGAATTACGACCGAAAATTGGAGTTAACGCTCTTAAAGTTGCAGTCACCGACTCCGAATTTCGGTAGAAAATTTTTATAATTTGCAGACGTTGCTCGTTCGTGTACTTTACCATGATGAAAATATTGAGTTTACTGAATAAATTGACAGTGAGAGTTTGATGATTAGTGAAAGAGTGTGTTCACAAATTAAATTCAAAGTTGTCAAGTCCCTATTGGAAAGCCCTTTATTATCTGGACCAGTGGATTTGTGTATATTCAGATCTTTGAGTACTCTTGCCACTACACGAATACCGATGCGGATATACCCCATTGAAGATTCGACGTACTTAGGTGTAGGCGGAGACATGAGACAATCTGAAAGTGTTAAACTGGTTGTTCAGAATTGGTCCTGTAAGACCGAAAAACCAGTTCTCAAATGTTATTTCAATCAATTTACCATTGCTGGAGGTGTTTAAATTCCTATTAAAAAATAAGAAAACTTTTCTATTGTTTAATATTCCCTCAACCCTCTACCAGTGTCCATAAATCATTTCTGTGACACAACCAGGGAGTGGGGAAATCTACGCCATTCAGATAATACGACGTCAAAAAATGTGTGAAGCATTCTGGCAGGCTTTGTGGGGATTTTTGCGATTGTTTCAATTGTGCCTTCAATGTCAGGGGTGTAATGACTGTGGAATATAAATTACATAGATCACATTTGCAGCACTTCTAAGTGGTAAGTAATTGTGTTCAATCATCTTAATGGCACTCTCGTCGCTGAAGTATCGTTGAAACAAATTGGAATTTGATCAGCTACCTTGAAACACACAGCAATGGCTCTATATTTTTTTTTTGCTCCAGGAATTCTCCCTTTGAACCCCTCTTTAAATATACGCTTCCGAAGAATTTTCAATTTCGTTTCCAAACGAACATGCCTCATATCGCGACAATGAGCTTCACAAGAAGACAAATATCATTTCCTCTCCTATCCATACTTACACATATGTATACATATGTATATGCAGGACCTGCACGTTTACCAAATAAGTCTTCAACGTACTTTTCACAATTTCAATTTCTAGGAACTCTCATTTGCGCCCTCTATTTGCACGCCCCCCATTGGCCTACATTCTGTAATTTTTTGCATTTAAAACGGTTTACACAATTTACATATGTATGCATAACACACCCAGGACGTGATACTTCAAACCCCTTATTTTCAAAAAATTCACACATTCTTCACATATCAACACCCAAAAATTTAAAAAATCTTTATTAAATTCCTAAATAGCATCCACTTACCTTCCACACTCGTTAAAATCCCTCCAAAATGAAGAAAACTATCAATTAAAATTTTTTTTTACAAATAACCACATCTTCTAGAACTAGAACTCACTTCAAACACCCAACAGTTGTGAGGTTAATTTTTGAACTGACACCGGATTCACCGGATACAATCAACAGGTGGGAGTGACAATAAATACTCGTATTTGTACTCGTAGTGTTGCCTTTGCGAAAACCATCGCCAAAGAAACTACCGCGACCGTTGTATGGGCGTTTATATATAAATAGAATCCTCTTCAGACAGGATGTACTCTCAAGGACCTATAGGAGGCTTTTTGTCGTTTTTTTTAACGAGTTTAATGGTGTATATCGATACCATTGTTACTATGACGGGCATACGAGATGAGCCAGGCAGAATTAATTTAAAGATACAAACACCAAATCCAACAACGATTCCCTCTGGATTCACACAGGACAAGGGCAGAACAGAGACACATATAGGAAAAAGAAAAACCGTAGAGTGTGAATTTCTTATAACTTATATATCGTCAGCAAACAAGTACTACTACTACTAATGCTCTTCTCTCCCCCCACCCACACAGGACCCAACTTTCCAATATTGAAATAAGGATGGCTTCCAACCGAAAAAATAAAATGCAAAGACGTGGACGAACGACAGAGGTATGAACGACAAAAAGACGACCAAGGATGGACAATACAAATTTGCGTATCCTTTGCGTGCGCTTCTTGGCTTTGAGTTTAATTTTCACAGAGTGGTACATGTAGAATGGAATAAAATAATTCGATCGTCCTGTAGGTCAACTCACTCCTTCGACAATTATTTCTTCAAAAATATGGACATCGACAAAATTCAAATGGGCAGGGTATTCGAGGTTTTACGAGTAGATACAAGTCAAAGTGCGTACTTACATGAATTAAAGAGTATACAGCACAGTTGCCCTTAAATACTTAAGGACATGGTCCCTTATGTCCAGGAAAACACTTCAAAAACCAACTAGAATTCTATCCTTCTGCGGAGCACTTTGGAGGCACACAGACTTGGAATAAGTGCCTAAGTTATATCATCATTTAGCAAATGAATCGAGGGAATCGCTGTGATATCCCATTAAAAAGATAAAGAAGCACCTCCAACGACGGGTAAACAAAAATGAAAAAATTATCAAAACCTCCAAAATTACCAGCTGATGCTCGCCCCATGCCCCTAAAATTCCATTAAAAACCGAAAGCCGGGTAGTTTTTTTTTTGAAAGTTGTGGTACGTAGCTTTCAACGAATTTTAACAAGTGGTTGTGGTCTTGACTAGACGCATAAGTGTTGTCAGTTGTTTATTAGGCTTTTGTACTTGCGCAGCTTTTTTAATTTTTCTTTTCTTCTCTCTCTTCTTGTGAGCTGTTTAAGGGATGATTTTAAGCAGGTTCAACTGTCAAAGAACTGTCAGTTTGAAGGGTGGTTTCTGAAGAGCTCCCATCCGCAACAGTGCTTCATTCATGAAAAAGAGTACGCCAGAGCTTTACCAGCAAAGCTCACCTAATGTGCACAAAAATTGATACACCGCCGGGTGGATATTACCACAGATAATAAAACCATTCGGAAGCTTGCTCTCTGAAAACTTTCAGAGATACCGGTAAATTGGTCAGAGTTTTGACATTCTGCGCTATAGAGTAGATTCAATTTTGCACAGTTATCTCTGAGCTTCAGTGGAGGTTGGACGTGTATATTATTTGGGGTAGTCAATCTTTTTCTCGCTCCTCAAAGTTACTAGGAGAGACTGTGTTTGATTTTGTTGGAATTCTTGTGTCAAAAAGGGAATTTTCGGTTCGGTTTTGGTTTTTGTGTTTCTGAGTTTTGAGGGTAAAACTGCCAGTGAGTTGGAAAAAATAACAAATTTGTGGATTGTATTGATTTTAAGTGAATGATCGGGAAAATTAGATTCAAAATAAATTTTTTAAAGTTTTGATGACTTGCCCATCCCGTTGAGTGTGAATTAAAATAACAAAAACCAAAAAAAAAAAGCAAACCCAAAAAGCTCACCCGTTTTGTCAAACAACCCTCTTCCGAACCGATAACTCGGACCAGAATCCCCAAAGTATTCACCGAAAGAGAAAGAGAGTGAGATTGAAACCGGCAGGACTGACAAACTGATAAACAAAGAGAGATAGTGAGAAAGGGGAAGACAACAAATATATAAAAAAGAAGGTTGTCGACCCAATATGCAGAAGCAGTACCAACAGCCGGAGGAGCAGCAGCAATATTTATCCTTAGTCGGCGCTACAAACCAGTGTGTGGGATGTTTTGGATTCAATCACTGAATTATTGGGGTGATTGTTAAATCAGGTGAGTCACTATCAGTAAGAATAACACAGTCCCGCTCCTTTTTCCTCATAAATCTCCAATTTCATTAAAAATTGTGTTCACCCCCCCAGATAAGGTTCCACTTTTCATGACATATGGCTTCGTTTCGTACAACTGTAGGAAGTAGGAAAGACCATGTGCTTTTGGGGTGGTACTGATAGGACATCAATGAGGCTATGGGTGCGCAGAAATTATAGATACGGGTACGAGTACCCGTATCTGATAACAGCTGCTTGTCTAATTGTTTGAGGAGTTCCAGATTTTTTTGTTTTTCTAGAATCTTTTCGTATTTTCGGGATTGATTTCGGATTTCATGAATATATTCATGAACACGCGTGCCTTTTGAGAGGTGAGAATTATTTTCTACTTATGGGGAACTACATCACAAACTGGTTCTTCATTAGGCCAGCTGTACAGATAGATACATATTCGTTTAGATTGCAGGTAGAATAATTGTAGTCGTTAAAGTGCTGGTTTAATTGTTGTCTCTTATTTGCTTGAAACATCGTTTCCGTGTATTCAGTGGAATGACGACAATAGCTGGCCACTGCTCAAGGTCGACATGCAATTTGCACATTTTGAGTCAACCGGATTGTGATGAATGCTTAGGTCTCGTGCAAGTTTTGCTATCCACATACATAGCTGGACTCGGATGCTTGATATCTGACTTGAATTTTTCTGGTATAAGCCGCATTCGAAGTTCAATTAGATAAGACTTGTGGCATAATGTAAGTCGTATGTGGATGACTGCAAAGATGTTGCCTTCCACTTTGGAATCATAAATCACTTTTACTCGCAAAGACGCAGATTTCGTTATCTAGTAAATGTTAATCTGGTATATGTTGCAGTTAAAGATACATACTTTCTGTCGGCCTGTTAGTTTAGGTTTTTTTATAGCCCTTTGGTGATTAATTTTATCATACATAAAGAGGTCATTAACATTTCGATTGTTTTTCTGGCTTTTGTGCAGTTTTTGATTTGAATCATCTGTTAGATGCCAGTTTTCTGAAAATTGAATATCAAGTGTGTGCTATCGCTCCTCATCCCATAAACAAACAATTGTGATGTCATTTTGGAATGAGTAATGGAATCGAGCAACTCGTCGATATTTGGACGATTGCATTTAATGGATTTAAATCATTAATCCGTCAATGAACCGAAGTCGAAGTCAATGTCATTTGGCAATACGCTGTTTGGAAAGTGCCTCTTTGTTAAAAATGGTTAAGCATCGGCATTCCTATTAGTCAATAGCTTCTTTGATCCGTCGTTTCTAAATCACAAAACCTTGCTCAGAGCCTATCCAAACAATAGTCGTGCGGCACTTCGAAAGTACTTCCATGCTTTCTTAGCTTGACCTCGTAAGTCACAATGAGGGGTCAACTTTTGTTATCAAAGGAAGGAAGGTGGTCATTGATTGTACTCCTTCTATGCTTAAAATTTAAATAAATAGATTTCAGAGGAACTGTCTAACTTGAATCGAGATCATGAATAAACTTCGCAGTGACTGGAATGTGTCAGCAGAAGCATTGTTGAATTAGGTAGGGAAGGAGCTCGTGGTGTTACAACCCTGTGTAGGCAACTGACATAATGATCGATGGTTATGTCACAACTTTTGCACTACATATTCAAACAGAGATTTTGGTAGTGTCTTAGATACTGATAAGCTCCTCCATGAAGATGATTTGAAGAGACATTGTTGAACTTTCCTTAGCACCTCTGGCTCTGCTCTAGACTCTCTGATCAATCTCCCTCTTCTTGATATTCATGTCATGAGCTTCACTTTCTCCATTTAATAAGAAATGTTCTTTAGTACACTATGCACTGGAGTTTTGACGAACTTGCGCGCCGACTGTCTTTTGACTCTGGTCTTATGGGCATGCCAGCTAATAAGTTAGACCATCACGGATGTCTCCAAATCCCATGTAGGATGTGGCGCTGATGTATTTTTGACGGACGACAATATTAAATTTCTCTCCTCGCCTTCAAAGCGGAGATATACGCAATCCTGATGGTAATGAATTGTATTGTCAGGAATAGGTAGGCGACAGCCAAAGAGCTCTTGAACCCTCTCACCACGAGGCTGAGAATGAAAGGCTTCTCTGAACCCAGTCGGAAGGTTGATTTCACTGTGCACACAGTATCTTGTCTGAGTGCTCTGAGATAAGAGGACTTGAAGCATTATTAAAGAAAGAGACCCAATTTTGTGGACACAGAGCAATAGTCATGAGTGGAGTACTCAAAGATTTGAACAGCCATCGTTGCTCAATGTTATATTCTTGTGATTTGTAGAGTATCAAAGATGGTCACACTCATACAATCTGGTAAGATTGGCTTTGATCTACTTTCTTCTTTTGTGAAGTGGGTGGCCGTGGTTCAAGTGGTAGTGTATTGGCTTCCCAATCGGTCGGTTAAGGGTTCCGAAAGATTTTTTTTCAGGCAACTAAAATTTCGTGAGATGAATGATTGCCTAAATACAACATCAAGTCAATTTACAATAATAATTTAGTCTCCCCAATAAATGTTGGATGCCACCCATGGAGCGAAATAGCCACTGCGCCCAAGCAACTTTCTTTCTCTTTCTGTTCTATTTTCCGAAAAACTTAACACATGCTTTGACATCATATATGTATGTAGTCATACCCACTTGAGTGTTAAGTTCTTTTAAAAAAAAAAAACCAAAAGCCTACGAATCTAGGTTATTATAGCTTTCTTCAATATGAAGAGTGCTTTTAAATGGCCATTCCTTGATTTTCTTCTTTTAATATGATTGATACTACCTTTGCTTGGATTTAACATTTCCATAGCAACCTTGCCGCCTTAATAAAACCTATGGAGGTGGTGAAAGGGTTTGCATATCGCGGTATTGTTAGTTTGGCGTTATTAAATACTCGACTTTCTAGACAGAAGACACCCGAAGGACGGTCCTTAGAGATCTTTAACGTTAAAAGTCATGCCGCCAGCACCCTAGATTTGTTCTCTCTCACTCTAGGCTCGTCGGACCAATGTGTCACATCAGCTAATTTCTCATATACTGGCCTCAAAGTTTGAAAAAATGGTTCTTGATAGAACCGTTACTACGAGAAAGCCAATTGGTTCGAACTTCACGCATAACGATAACAACGTGGATGTCGTAACTGATATGATCACAAACACCATGATCACGGCTGGATGGTTTCAGGTCTGATGTCCATAAAAGAAATGGTGGTATACCCCAGGGCGCTGTTCTGTTTCCGACACTTTTTTTTAATTTTCAGTAATGATTTCTTCTTCGCCAGTTCTAATTCAGTATATTCTTCCGCTGACGATAGTAGTCCCGAGGAATAACTACGTATTCGACGTCGACAAAAATAGGGCTGTCTAGATTCGGTTTTCCTTATTTCTCCAAAAACTTCTGGCAAACAAATGGCGGTCTACGTTGGTTTAATGGCACGGTGTGGACATGTCCGGTTTTTCCGAAGAAACAGATGACCATTTGTTTCGAAATGCTTCGTGCGGGAACTACTTTTGTTGGATATGGCTCGCCTTGAAAGACCCATACAGCCGACTGCTGTTTAGTTTCAGGCTAATATGCAGAGATCCATAGATCTTTTGATGCACCACGATTTCTTCGAACAATTTCTATCGGTAACCGAGCGAACGTTGACCACGATTGAATTTAGAAAACCAGCGAAACACAGTGGCCCGGGATGTTGCTTCATCACCAATAGTTGAAGCAAGTTGATTGGCACACATATAAAACCATCGCACGAAGCACCTGAGCAGGTATAGTATTAAAAACGTCAAACTTTACGATACACATGTCAAATTTGACGTATCGACATCATTGTTGGCATATCTCAAAACTTATGTAGCAATCTACATATGGCCGTGTCTGCTAGTTGATTAGAAAATAACAACAAGCCTGCTTCCACTAACAACTATTAAATGTGGGATGCCACCCACGGAGCGAAAAAACCACTGAGTCCAAACATCTTACTTTCTTTTTCTACCCCATGCGGTCAGGTGCTGTATACAATCCTTTTAAGGGTACACAAACCCCTTGAGCGCGCGCTCATTATAAAAAAAAAAAAAAAAACTAAGGCCACTCAGACTCTGCTAAGACTCATAATCTTGGAACTGTTAAAATATTTTCAGCCTAACCTTGTGGTTTTAGCACGGAACTCCACTGAAAATGTGAGTAACATTCCACCACTTCAAACCTCCATTTACAACAGCCGTCGCTACGAATGCTTATCAGCTTAGCCTCAAGCCCACTTTCCGATTACCGAGCTCTTATTTCCTAGTCGTTATAACCTGCAAACATTCAAAAACAACGTGTATCGATAGCTCCCTTTTTTCGCCCTAATTTTCCTTTGCCCGCACTATGTGCAATCCCCTGAGCGTACGCAAATTATGTTGAATTATTTGTTTGCATAGAGGGTGTCTCATTCAATGACGTAGGCCTAATTCAAGCTTTAAAGTGATCTGCAATTTGTAATGAGCTGTGGGCCTGTAGAATGGATCTAAACAGACAAAACGTGTCATTGAAGCGGAAGTAGTTGAATGTACTGGCCAGAGCCACACGAATATACAGCAACCATACCTTATCTTAATCATGGAAAGCTCAGTAATTAAGTCTTATATAAAATGACTGAGAAAGCGCTATGTAAGACCCTCACCATGCTTGCCTTGTCATACAACGCAGACACTCTCCGGAGCGGATAAAAACTTGCTCGTCTACTTTGAGCGAATAATTATTCGAATAAGAATAAGAATTCGACCCCATTTGAATTGACGAAGTTTGAAGGAACTGCAACCATACTAAGAGGCAATCATCTCCTGGATTTTAGACTATCATCTGCCCTGGTTCTCAACAATGTTGGCTCTTCCCCAGTTGTAATCGACTTAACGAACTCCAAGGAGACTACCGTCTGAAAAGTACTATCTGTCGCTTCCATGTCACACATCGAATTCGGAATCGGATGCGTGTTCCCGGCCTTTTCGAAGAGAACAAATCCCCGGAAAAACAACTGGAAGCGGTCTGAAGAGGAGCTCGACAAGCCCAACACAGTGCTCCCCCTAAGCTCAGGACAAAACAAAATCCAGAGGCAGCTGTTCAGAATCTGAACTGTACCCTTACCAAGTATTTTCATCTGGCATGCCCAGCTAGAAAGCAATCCTGCAGATCGCTCGTTCCTTGGTTGGACGCAAACCTACAGCGGCTTCGTAAGGAAACCAGAAAACTTCTAAACAGGCCACTTAAGACTAATTTGGAGGAAGACTGGAGTTTTTACAGACTAAAACAAAAAGAATCTCATACTTGAGGCTCACTTCACATGTAATCTAATCGGCACCTGCTTCTATCAACGAAGCTGCTAGAGAGCTGATATATCTCATCGGTTATGGTAACGGATGAGGCCATTAAACATGTTATTGCTTCCTTTGGTGGCTACGAGTCGCTTGGCACCGATGGTATATACCCAGTTATGTTACAAAAAGGTATAGATCAGCTGCTGTTGACTCTGAAGAGAATCTTCCCTGATAACCTGGCACTGGCATACCTACCGGAACCCTGGCGAACAGTGAGAGTACACTTTATACCGAAAATCGGAAAAGAGGACTGCACACTCACCAAGAGCCTATAAGTCTGACTTCCTTCATGTTGAAGAGCGTGGAGAGAATGGTCAAACTCTATGTGTGCAAAACTGTCTTGCGAATGCATCCTCTGCTTGAAATGTAATCATGTAACAACGTGGAAGATCTTGCGAGAGTCCGCTTCTAAATCTGGTAGCCGAAAGCATTTTCATTTTCATCGGCATTGTTTGTGCTTTCGCGCAAATTTTGACGGCATGTGTAACTCGACCAGACAAAACGGACTAGATGAATCACTTGTTTAGTGGATAAAAGCAATTGGACCCTGATTACTATGTTAACTGTGGCCAATATGTGGCGGTGGGATTCTGGTCGACTTTCTGCTCAACTCACTCAATAGTTCTGAGGTTTATGCACAAGGGTACACGAATGATGTAGCTGTACAGCCCTAAACGTAATCGACAGTTGATGAGCTGTCAGTAAGACGTGGGGCCTGTTATCTAGAAGGATCTTTTGTATTTAGGTAAGACCGATTATATCCTATACGTCGGTTGTATGGTGCAAGCTCTTAGACTCCAAACAACAGTCTATCTTGATGTCATGGGGAATTTCCCTAGCACGCCTGATTCCGCTCAAGCGGATTCCGCACTTTCAAAGCCATCTTCCGTTTAAAAAGAAGTGACCTTTGGTACAACATGCACTGGAGCTTTGATGACTTTGCGCGCCAACTATTTTTTTTTTACTCCGGTCTTGTCTCATGCAATGACACCAGAACTCGAGCTGCCGAAAAAATACGAAATCGACTTTCGCTATGCTCAAGACTGGTTTCGGCCATAATTTGAGCGAGGAAGGGAATGCAGTCGGGTCTTTACGGATGGGTCCAAACCCATCCATGTGTTTCTGGAGGACGACAACATTAGGCTTCACCCCTCGTCAGGCATCTGTCTTCCAAGCGGAGATAAACGCGATCGTGATAACAACGTACCGGTAAAGAGGGCGAAGCATTTGCGTATGTAGCGACAACCAAATAACGCTTAGAACATTACTGAACCCTCTTACGACTTCCAAGCTAGTTCAAGAATGCAAGACATAACTGAACGCAGTCGGAAGGCTAACTAAAAAAAAGGTGCTCCAGCCCAAAAATCTTCGAGCCCACTTCAGTGAAGCAAAACAGTAAAGGACGACCTTGCCTTAATATTCGGACGCAGTTTGAATGGAACTTTATCTAACTGAGCAAGCACATCTGACCGACGCCGCATAATCGAACAGCATCCAACTCAGATCGTCTAATGCAGGGTCTTCCAATAGGGAATTCCAAACTTTGACAGTTGATAGCGGTCATATTGTTGAAGCTACATATGTCAAATTGGCTGTCATTTATTCAGTCTGTTTTGCCAAATCACCATGGACGGACATAGCGTTCAACAACACGTGCAAATGATAAAACTTTTTTATCAAAATGGGTGTTCTGATCGGGCAACGCTTCTCGCGGTTCGCCTATTTTACGGTTGCCATAATCGTCCTACCAAGAGGACTATACGCAGTGTGGTGGATAAGTTTGAGTCCACTGGTTCAGTAAACGATAAACCAACACCTGTACGCCGACGAAACGCAAGGGGCGGCCGTGGTGTAGTGGTACTAGCAATCGCTTCTCACTCGGAGGGTCAAAGTTCGAATCCTACCCATTGACAAGTTTTTCAAGTTTCTCATTTGTGTAATTGGAAGTCAGACAGATTCTGCGTGTGAAGGCATAACACTGACACGTAGATTTAGCTGTTGTAGAGTTTCAAGAACAAAAAAAAATACTGTGAATTATCACCTTTAAATTACTCTGAGTGAAGAAAAAACTCTCCGTCCTATTCGAACTCCCACCCCTGGAGAGAGAATATCAAAACCAAACACACCTGAGTTTCAAACCACTACAAAAAACCAATTTTCCTTTCTCCTCCTTCTACCTTTCCGCGCCCTTGCAACAGTAAAAGGGTATCAACCCCTTAGGCGCGCGTAAATTATAAAAAAAAAACATCGCCCCTTTCCGTGATAGTGTGCAAGAGCACCGAGGCAGTAGATTTCGCGTCGCTCACAAGAACTCGATCTTTCGCATATTGGCGAATTTTGCGTCGTGACTTGGGCCTGCACCCATATAAAATTCAACTGACCCAGGAGCTGAAGGTAAACGTCCATAGACAACGATGTGTGTTCGCTGAATGGGCTCTGTAGCATTTGGAAACTGCCCCTAATTTTCATCGAAAAATCATCTTCAACGATGAGGCCCATTTCTGGATGAACGGGTACATCAACAAACAAAATTGTCGAATTTGGGACGATACCAATCCACATGAGATCCTAGAACGTTAAATGTCTCCCGGAAAAGTCACTGTTTGGTGTGGATTTTTGAGAACATATTTCCATATTTCTTCGAGAACGACGTTGGCCACCGTAAACGGCGAGCGCTATAGGTCGATGATTACCAACATCTTTTGGCCTGAGTTTTATGATATAGACACCAACGACATGTGGTTTCAACAGGGCGGCGGTATGTGCCACACAGCTCACAATACATTGGAAATTCTGCACGAGCAATTCTTTAGCATTGTCATCTCACGTGGAGGTGATGTGAACTAACCACCGAGATCGTGCGACTTGACGATGAACAACGTTTTTAAGGACACAAATTTAATAAGATCGGTAGTTACAGACATAAGTAATGCAAGAGTGTTCCCCTAACTTGGAAAAAAAATTCCTAAACACATAATCTTGAGCAGCTGAACTAATATAGAAGCCTATATACGAGTATTCCACGGATATTTGGATATTTCAAGATTGAGTCCTGTCAAAAGTGATTGATTTTAACTACTACTAATGACATACTTCCATATACTCGTATGAATAGACGATAGAGAAGTTCAAGGATAATCGATTACGGAATAAAAGAAATTGGGTGATTGGGAAGGCTTTTCCTCGTGGAAGAAGTCAGCAAACATGTTGGCAGTTGATTTGGAAAAGGAATAAGAAATAGAATTTTGATGACAGAAAATAATCAATAAAGTCTGGAGGGGGTAAAAAACGAGGACTTTATCGTTATTGATGGTCTTGTCAGTAATACAGTCAGGTTACATTAGTTCCATTTCCAATTAATTTATGTTTTGGCGTGGTAATATCAATCTATCAATCCTTTCGCCTTAACCTTTTTGTACATGGTTCAGCGATTTAAAAAAAAAAAAGGCTCAGGAGTGACACATATGAGTAAAATTATCGTGGACCTATACTGAGTACAAAAAGACTTGGATACCTTAAAGAGGGTGGCGCAGTATTATTAATAGGCACTTTTCTCCATCAAAATTCCATTAAACTCAGTCAAAGGAGACAATAAGGTGGAGGCCAGCGGGTATAGCTTTTGATGATATACAGCGAAAAGGGTTCCCATTACCTAATCAAACTTAGCTACTGGGACTCAAAAGTCGTTATTGGTATCATCACCGGAACAGGGCTATAGACATCTACATGGAACGAAACAGAATGATTTTGGCAAAAGTTACACGGGCGAGGAAGGGATGGACTCCCTTGACTGAGAGAAGAATGAAAAAGACTTCTTTACAGAGCTGAAGAACTTGCGTAATATCGAACAAAAGAGACTGATATCTGAATGGTCCCCTTTATTGGCTTCCGGAAGTAATCTTGCTGTCGTATGGACACAATAGGTCTAAGTGAGCAGTGGATTTTAGTCACAAATCGACCTACCTACCTAAATGTTCAAACTGTTTGAGGCTTATTTGTGGCATGCAGTTCTTCTTCACACTCGACTGTCTCCATTTGTGTCCAAATGTCCTACTGACATGTATTCGTTTCTCCATCACTGCAAGCAGTAGCTACACAAATAGCGTACGGAATATGCCCTCAAACCACTAACAAACTTAAGTCATTCTGGTCTTTCATTCTTTGATTGCAAGTGTCCATAACCTTGGAGAGAGTTTGTATTATGTATGCTTCCAAGACATTCATCATTTCTTCTTTCTATTAGTCATCTGGTCAAACAATTTCTAAAATTACTCTCCATCCACTAATTACAATTTTTTATTAGGAGAAATACGAGTAGCAACGATCATATGTAATTAAAACTTAATGACATTTCTAATTTGCAATTCCGCGTTTTGTGCATAAAACTCTTTGATTCGTTTGAAGTGACCGTTAAGTTGTTTTGTTTTTTGTTTAATTTTTAGTTATAGGTAGTACGTCATTGTCTACTTTCATCATGCGCTATCAAAATCAAAGGAATTGATAAGTATGCTGTTTCCATTTGCCACATAAAGACTTTCTCGACGTTTAGATTGCAATGAAGTCCACCATTGGACTGAAAGATACTCAGCAATGGAAAGAGCTTAATGTAGGAAGGGAAATTCTACTTATGCTGCACTGCAGTCTTCTCCAATCAATTGACCTTCAATTAACTGGCATTGACTTCAACGTAGACTTCAATCACCTAATTTCAGAATGGAATAAAGTATTTTTTTTTTTCCTTTAAGGGATGTCGGAGAAATGCTTTATGCACCATAAGGAGGCCTTTTTGGCGTTGACCCATTGACCTTCCCCGTGTCTCGGACTCCTTCAATATATGAATATACCTAGACTAAAACTCCTGCATAACCCATTTGGCGTCTGACCCACCTCCCCGGGCCGGTCTTCTGTACCATATTCTCTGGGCTGAAGTCACCAATGCTGCTTGCAAGTTCTCGGCGTTCGGCTTCCCATCTGCTGCAGGCGAAAAAAGTGTGATGGACATCGTCTGTTGTAGAGTCTCCGTACTGACAGGCTGGACTATTCTTTTTGCCGATCTTGTGGAGGAAAGCGTTGAAATAACCGTATCCGGTGAGAAACTGGGTAATGTAATAGTTTATCTCACTATGGCTACGTTCCTGATCAGCCTTGCTGTCCACCGTCCTCTGCCACTTCTGCTTGGTGTGCTCATTTGCTTCCTCGGTTGCCGCTTCCAATCCAATTTCAGCCTTTTTGTCGTAGGCTTACTTCCTTTCTGCCGCTAGGGGATCGATGGGAGTCACTCCTGCGACCAAAAGGACAGCTGGTTCCGACACTGTTCGGTACGAGCTGGATACACGTAGGACTCCGCGTCTTTGTACGGCCGCCATATGTTTTCGGTACTTGTCTTGTTTTAGTGAGTCTGCCCAGATTTCGCTTCTATACAGAAGAACGGAGTGGGTTGTGGACATCAGCAGCTTTCGCTTACCGGCCGTCGGTCCACCTATGTTTGCCATCAATCTGCTGAGTGAAGCAGTTGTTTTTGAGGCTCTTTCCACTGCTGTTTTAATTTGTTGCCAGAAAGTTAGCTTTGTGTCAAGCCTCAATCCCAAGTACTTCACCGCAACGCTGCTTCGTATCACTTCGGTGCCAATTTGAAAGTCGATTTGAGTTGGAATCCTCTTCTTCGTCAGAAGGACTATCTCCGTTTTCTCTGTAGCCAGGCTTAGCCCGTGATCATCCATCCAAGAGTTCACTCGTCGCATGACCTGGCTTAGCTTCCTTTGCGCGTTTTCGGTGTCTCTTGCCGTTATCACCGCCGCGATGTCATCAGCGTAACCAACCAGAAAGGTGTCTTCGGGCATATCCATGCTTAGGATATCGTCGTAGGAGATGTTCCAGATGTCTGGTCTTAAGATTGATCCTTGCGCTGCACCTGATGTTACTTCTTTTCTCCGCGGGCCTTCCGTGGTTTCGTAGACCAACTCTCGATGCCTGAGATAGTCCTTCACTATTCGTAGGAGGAATCTCCGTTCGAGTGCGTTGAGGATATCGCTCCACCTGGCCGAGTTGAAGGCGTTTCGTACTTCCAGGGTTGCTAGCAGGACAATCTTCTTGGAGTTGAGCAATTTGGGTGGCGTACACTACTTCTTTAATGGCTCCGATCGTAGATCTGCCTCTCCTGAAGCCATACTGTCTCTCGGACAAGTCACCTGATGTTTGTACTGCCGCTATCAGCCGTGGTTTTAGTAGTTTTTCGAAGAGTTTTCCCACGGTGTCCAGCATGCACAGAGGCCTGTATGCCGATGGCGAATCCGGGTCTCCTTTTTCTTTACTGATCAGCACCAAACGTTGTTGCTTCCCAGTTCTTGGGGAACACGCCTTCCTCGATTCAGCTGTTGAACATGCCCGTCTTCTTTGTCCCCTGGTGACTATGCGTCGGAGTTGTAAGCATCTCCGGCCAAGCGCAGCTATCTCCTCTGTCCACCAGTACACTGGATCTCGTTTTCTGTTAGCACCACTCGTTCGAGGCATGGAAGAATCGCAAGCGAGCCGGATTAGTGTCATCGTGGCTTCAGCTTTCGTTTCTGCAGGTCCCGGAGTGTGAAGCGTGGCGTTTGCCCCCTCTTCGATAACGGAGTTGAAGGTCTCTACGTTGAGCCTGCTGATGTTCCACCTTGGAGTCCGACTATAGTTTCCGTTTGGGTGTCGTTGGTGTTCTTCCAGGTCAAAGATTATGGTCGCTGCCTGTGTAGCCTTCAATGACTCGCCAGTTTTTAATCCTTGCGGATGTTGATTCCGTCGCAAAGGTTACGTCTGGGATGGTGCCTCTATGTTCTGGTCTCCTGAAAGTTGGCGTGTCTCTTACATTCACTACGTTAAGTCCCCGCCTCGCAGCCATCTCGAGTATTTGCCTACCTCTGGAATCCGTAGTTGGCATCCCCCACTCTTGAGCTCTAGCGTTGAAGGCGCCAGCAACCAGTATCTCTCCTTCCGCGTTAGACATGAAGTCTTTCAAGTCCTCCAGCTTCTGTCGGAACTCATCGATTCTGTCGTTCGGGCTGAGGTACGAGTAGGTGCTTATTATTGTGAGTCCCTAGCATTTTACCCAGACAAAGCCTGTTTCTATTCCTTGGCTTTTGACAGGAAGTTTTCTTAGGTCTGTGATCCATATAGCAGCGGTTCCAAGCGAGTGTGATGTCCAGTTTGGTTGGTTTTTGTTCTTTTATTGTTCGCTGATGATGAGAGCATCTACTTGCAATTCACCTATAAGTTTGACCAGGAGGTTGTCCGCTGTTTGGCTCCTGTGGACATTCGCTTGCATTAATTTGGTCATTTTGAGGAATGTTTCTTCGCTATTGGGAGTGCCTGCCGGAACACTTGGCACTGGCCTGACCCCGGCACGTGGTCCAAGAGCAGTGGTGGAGTTTCAAGGTCCGCGCATAAGCATCACTTTGAGGGCTTTCACAGTCCTTCCTTGTATGGCCCTTTACACCACAATTGAAGCACAATCCCCGTCCTTTTCTATCCACCCCGCTACATATTGCTTGTCTGTGTCCGTATCCGAAGCACCTGAAGCAACGTGTAACCTCAATTCTACGTCGGATTCTGCACTGAACCTATTCTATTCTTATGGTAGGGGTTTTTAGTATCTCGTGGAATGAAGTATACTAGTTATCAGTAATTCCAGCTCATCCTCTCAGGCAATTCTAAGAAATCCAAGGACGTTGACCCAAAAGTCTTTTGTGAGGTCATATGCAAACGCCAATTCTTCAGTCTACCCAGCTGCTGTACCGTCTTCTAAACCGAAGTCTCTTCTATTCGTCAAGATGTTGCTTGACTTACCCTAAATCGTATAACCCTGCCAGATATTGCAATTACATCGACAGCCAAATAGCGATCAGATCCGTAGCTCCAAAATCATAAATTCGAGAGTGGTTGGAGACTTTCACTAGGACGTATCTTCACTGCGTCGCTGCTGAACTAGTCAGACGTGGATCTCTGGGAACAAATATTAGGCAGTTTGACAACATTAATCCATCAAACAAACGACACACTTTCAAGCGCTCGCTAAGGCCAAGTCCTAGGTGCACTTTTGAAGACAAAAATAAACATATATACTAATAGGGCCCAGACTAGATCCTAGATGATCAAACCCTCTAATATAACTGCGAGACATTGGAAGACATTTGCAGCAATCGAGTATCCCTCGAAACTATTTCTTCACGAGCTGCAAGGACGATGAACAAGAGAAATCTGGGTCGCACAACTGCTCTGTCTTGGCATAAATCAGAATAGCAAATGGTCTGGACGTGCAGTCCAAGAGGATTAATCCAAATTAAACCTAAGACAGATCGACAGTGGACTCTACATATGTAGTTCTAAAATGGCCCATGTGTAAGCAGCTTATAAGAGGGTCCATTCCGTATTGAAAATAAAAATGAACAATCAGCGCTCCATTGGTATTTTTTTTTTTTCCGAAAGGTGTAGGTGACTATGTTTCTTAGTTTTTGGATGAGGTTACGGAATTGAAGTCAACTGAAGTCATTCCTTTATGCTGAAACTAACTTCTCTTGGCTTTTGGTAGGCAGTACGCAACTCACTTTCTCCAAAAGGTTGTCAATAAGAAAGGAACCCTATCGCCTTCTTCTGCTCCATCGTAGTAAATTTAAAGAAATAGTCTGAAAGAAATCGTGTCTAGATATGTTTTAAACCTTAACTTTAGTTCTAAAACTAAAAGTCTTTTCCAAAAGAAGAATATTGGCAAAACTACAAATCCTACACGCTGTACTCAGCTAACTCTAAAGGCTTCACCGTGTGTACACATCACTTCATCGTGAAAGTATGTACTGAACCCACTTTCTCTTCAATTTCACTTAAGAAAAAAAGGATTTCTTCTTTGCTAACGCAGTTGGCTGTACTCCTAGCTGGACTGTAGCCCTTCTTACTTAGTTTCTTAGGTGGCGCTACAGTTCGGAATGAACCTGAGCCTCAACTAACAAGCCTCTCAAGTTAGTCTGGATTTTAGCTACCTGCCCACAGTTGCGCACTCCAAGTCGGTTGAAGTCCCTTGTATTTGTGCGCGCCACCTAAGCTGAGATCTTCCTCTGCTGCATTGGTGTCTATTCGCTGTACATGTCATAGCCGTTTTTTCAGTTTTTTTTTCAGTTTTTTATGCATTTTTATTTTTTAACTTAAGTTACTCTTATATGCTAAACAAAAAACGCTTATAAATTAGCTTAACTTACTTAAAAATAATCTTATTCTAACTTAATGGCCCCATGCGGGCACTCTAAGTTAAACCTAACACTTAAACTATATCTTTCGACGAATCTTACAGTCTACTTTTTTTTCTATTTTAACATTAATTAATACTAAAACTAAGAAAATAAATTTTAATCAAAAACTTAGTATATGGACATTTTTTAATTTTTTATAAAACTTAAAACTAAAAGCCTACAAACTACCTAAAAATAAATCTTAATCTACTTAACCTACTTACATCTAACACAAACATAGACATACATAAATATATATATACATAATATGTATATACATAATATATAAAGACAAGCATATATATATATTTTTTATTTTTTTTTGGTTTTTATATATTTTTTTTCTTCTTAAAATCTAACTTAAACCTACCTAAAACTATGTAAGGCGGCCATGGCTAAAACAAAAAAAAAATTAGGCTGGCCCACTTTGCTTCACATGAAGCTACATATCACTGAAGGAGTTCGACGACGAAGCATCCTCCCCTTCAACAAGCCACCAAAAGTTTTGGTGCTGCTGAGCAACATCCCTCATGTCGCGACTCCCTACCGCCCTACTGAACCGGAGACGCTCCGCACTGCCATGTGCGACGTCTCTGTCGTAGTTGAGTCGCCTGTCCGCAGCTGTTCGAGCAACGTGGAAGATTAGCGGCACCGCCAATCTGTCCTGGATCAGACCCTTGCTATCTAGATAGAGAAACGCTTCTGGAGGAATAAAGCCGTCAAAGCGAACTCTCTCGTGATACATATAATTGGGGTAGAAAGCCCCGGAGATCAGGTTGTTCGATGAGGTCATTGCTCTTGCAATGTGCCCTCGAGTCAACTTAATGACGAAATTGTCTACTCTTATTAGGTTCGCCCTATTGTATAAGACCTCATTAGGATAGAATTTTATGTACTCAGACTCTGGTGTTCTGTATAAGCGAAGACAAGTCCTAAGACAAGCCCTCTCAAACACCCGAATCTTTTCCAATAAACTTGCTCTCACGTTGAACCACACGGGACATCCAAATACAAGCATGGGCCTGATAAGAGCCAGTCTCTTTGTAAGAGCAAAAGCGCCTTTGGCTCTGGCCAGAGCAACATCTATATGTTTATTAAAATAGAGAAATTGATCTAGCCAGATCCCAAGGTATCTGACTACATTTCGACAAGCGAGTGGCTGTCCGTGTTGTCCGAGGATAGAAAACTTTCGCCAATTCTTTCTGGTATCCCTAGAGGCCCCAGACAAAGGCGTCCTAAACAGAATGGTTTCCGACTTCTGAAAGTTGATTTTCAACGTCCAGTCATCGCAATATCGCTTAATTTTGTCGAAGTCACGCTGCACTTTTATTAATGACCTCAATCTTTGGACCCGATCTGTACGCGATTATGTCGTCTGCGTACGCTATGGCATGGTGAAGTGAACTTATGAGATCACTCGTGTAAATGTTGAATAGGATCGGCGAATTTACAGCACCTTGTTGCAGACCGTTTTTAATGTCGAATGTTCCAGCAGAAGTCACATCGCCATTCTTCACGATGAACTGTCTACTGGAGAGCATATCAAAAAGAATATACAGCAATGGTTTACTAATTCCCAACCTGTCCAGCTTGAAAAAGAGTCCCTCTAACCATACGGTATCGAAGGCCTTCTCCAAGTCAATCAGGCAGGCACCAGTGCACTGGTTCTTCCTTTGTTCCATTGGATATGGGACACCAGTTTAGACGCAGCATGAATGATATCATGCCCCGCCTTGAAACCGAATTGATTATCCGGAACTATATTTTTGTCCGCAACCCACTTAGTCAGGACTCTATTGATCACCTTCTCGAAAACCTTACTGATGTTTGGAAGAAGACTGATCGAGCGGAGATTCGCCGGATTGGAAGTGTCTTTATCCCTATTGGGGATGGGATGTACCACCGCAGTTTTCCAATGCGCTGGATAATGTGCATTATTAAAGAGGGTGGTATAAATGTTCACCGCTTCTAGAGGGAGATGTCGAAGCACAATGTTCGGTATTTCATCGGTTCCCACTGATTTCTTACTTCTAAGTGATTCGAAGATCGTTTGGAGCTCTTCCTTCGAAATGAACGGGGGTAGTACCCTATCGTTGGTGATGACATTATTTGCCATATTCTCGTCATTGAACTGGGTGAAACCCGAGCTCTCGAATCGCCAATTCACAATTTCATTTCGAAGGCAGAAATTGTGCACAAGGACTCGACCTTCCAGGTCGTGGATCGGGCCAATGATGTCATTCGCCTTATATACTTCCTGGAAAGTCGCTCCTATAGCCTCTACCTGCTCCTGCGGATCCTCGATCACAAAGAAGTTGTCATCATCAACAGCCTCATTTGGATCTATGCCTGCTGCTATAAGTATTTGTTCGTTGTTCGTCATTCGGGCAATTTTAAGACACGAAAGGTCGTTTTGATCTTTTCTCCGAAATATTTTATTTATTTGCGGGAACATATTCGGGTTGCTGGTGTTTACAGCTCGAATTTTGTTGTTCCAATACAAACTTACATATGTTCTGTAATTTTCCTTTATTAATACTTGGAGGTTTTTGATCGACGACTTTAGCGTCATAATCTCAGGGTTATGTCTGTCAGTAAACTGTCTGTACAAGGTTTTTAGTCTTGACAGCAGTCTACTTTTATGTCGGTGCAGTGCGTCAATAGTTGCGTTGCGGAATAAGTCTTCGTCGTCAGTGTGTTGGTACCGAGGTATCGTTCTGTCCATTGTTCGTTTGATTGTCTCGTCCATTAGTTTTAGATACCTGTCAATCTCCTCGTTTGACAGATTTCTGTTGGACGGTGGGTAGAGCGAAATCGAGGAGAGTACTCTAGTCAGTGTTCTGGTGAAGTTTGTCCAACGTACCCTACTATAATCGTAGGAATGCCTTTGGACAAACTCATCCAATTCCGCAATTTCGTTGGGGACAGTTATTTCGGTGCTGAGACCGCAATGGTCACTGTCATACACGAAAGTGCGTAGACAATTTGTAGTTTGTTGGTTAGTGCATGTCAGTTGTATTCGTGAGTCGAACAGCAGAAGATCCAAATAGGACCCGTGTCTGGGAAACATGTCATAGCCGTCTTAAGCGATTGATGTGCAGTTTTCTGACTAGGTCGATGTCGCTTTGCAGCTCGTATAGTTCGTCGTTGAAACTTCTTCTCCAAAGCCAGTCAACGCAATCGGGACCGAATATCTTTCGAAGGGTATTTCTCTCGAAACGACTGAAGATATCTTCATCCATTTTCGATAGAATCCATGCTTCAGCGCCATAAAGTAGGACTGGGATGAACAAGGTCTTATAATATAGAGTCCCCTTGTTGGGGTTAGGGCCTTACTAGTCAATTGCAGTCTTTGCCCGAAGAACACAGTTTGGGAAGAGTGATTCTTCGTTTTATTTCTGCTGAGGAGTTGTTGACAGAATCCATAGCAGAGCGTTACTACCTCGAAACAATAGCTGTCGGCCGTGATATTCTGTCGATGTTGTGTGTCCCTTCTGACAGCTTATATAATACTTGGTTCTGTTATAATTTACCGCTAAATCCATTTCGGGAGCCTCCGTTTCAATTCCAGCGAAGCCCGCTGTGTTCTCCCAATTATGTCGATGTCATCGGAGTTCGCTAGTAGTTTCACAGACTTTTGAAAGTTTGTGCCTCCAGTGTTCGCTTGCGAGTTTCTAACAATTCTTTCAAGTATGATGATGAAGAAGTCACATGACAGTCCCGATTAAGTCGTTACCTACTTTGACAGAGCGGCGAGCGTTCTCAATCGTCATTCTGCACAAACGGACGAGGTTGCCAGGGATGTTCTACATATACAGCGGCCTTAAAAACGATGAAAAGATGATGAGTATCGATTTGGACTTTTTCATAGACATTTCTTCCAGGATCTACCAAAGTGTGAAGATATGGTTGATTGTTGTCTTTCCTGGCCTGAAACCGCACTGATAGGTACCCATCAGGTTGCTGGCGAAGGATTTCAGACATTCACACAATATAGCACATAAGATCTTGTATGCGACGTTGAGGAGACTTATACTTTTATAGTTGGCACAGTTGAGAGCGTCTTTTCTTTTGTGTATCGGGCAAATGGTGCTGAGATTCCATTTATCAGGCATACTCCCATCTGACCAGATCTGAGAAATAAGTTGGTATATGCTCTCCGGAAAGTCATTTCCAGTAGCTTTATATACCTCAGCCGGTAAGTCGTTAGGGCCAGCTAATTTGTTGGATTTCAGCTTAGTTATTGCTATTCTTACTTCGTTTTGATCAGGTGCATGGAAGTTTTGGCTATCATCGTCTAAGTTTAATGGTCTATTCTGCCTGACGGCGGGATGTTGGGTTACTTCGCCATTATACAGTTTGCAAAAAAAGTGTTTCCATATCCTCAACACCGACTGTGACTCTACTACAATGTTTCCTTCTGCATCTACATCGTTTCTACGCGAACGTCCTTTTTACCTATTGGTAGAACTTCCTTACGTTATTCCTGGAGTACAATATCTTCGATTGCACTCTCCTCGTACTCTCTTTTCTTCTTGTGAAGAAGCTTCTGTTTTTCCCGTATCTTCTGTCCGTAGAGCTCACGACCGGCTTTCGTCCTTCATTGCAGCGTCGCTTGTTTAGCTGCATGTGCTTGCTGGTATTCTTCGTCAAACCAGGAATTTTTTCGCGGTGATCCGGTAGGACCCATCACCTCAGTTGCAGCTTGTCTGATGGCACGTTGGAAGCGTTGTCACTGGTCTTAGGCACTTGATCCTAGCTTCATGGAGTTGTTGAGAGATTTCGGGGTATGCGTTTGGTGAAGATTCTAACGTTATATCTTCTCACACTAGTTATTCATTGTTGTGACGCTTGGGATATCCATCGATTTTGACTGCCCTCATGCATTTACACCCACCACTAGGAGATAAGGCAAGCACTTCGCAACGAACTTGACAATTAGTTTGCTCTGTACCGCAAACATTCACTTTTCACAGATGACTTTCACCACAAAGCACCGAACTCTCGTTGGTGGGATATATGTATAAACCAAGGATACCATGCGGCTTTGGTATTTCCCACAACAACAACTCTATCATACACTTTCTTGAATTCGACACTAATGAGTTTATGGAATTACAGCACTCTGTTGAGGTTGGCATTGTCATAAAGTTCAATTACTTCCCATATCTGTCAATTCAAAGGACACATTCTCTCCAATGGAACAAACAATTTGCAATCACAGTCTTCTCCCGACCATAAAATGCTTGGTTTGTTTTCCTTTCGTCTCTCAAAATGTCCCAATTATGTTCTTCCTAAACAAGTACATATTTTCCATTGACAACACCGGAACAATCCCGGGGGAGAAATCCACAACTTTCATTGTTCTACTTGAAGAAAATGGTTGTTTCCAACTTGCACTGCTTGCACTGCTATTCAAAAGAGCAATTCCCATCAAAAAAAAAAGAAACAATGCTGCAAACAAAGAAAATAAAAATCAAAAAACACACTAAGGAAACGTGTCCTTGTGAACTTTTCAATTACACTAATGTCTACAACTACTCCTAGTACTCAGGCAGCGAAAAAAAAAAAGTTTACATTAAAAAAACAACCTCCCTGCAGCATCACCATTCCAATTCAAACCCCTGAGTCCTGACATTTTTACCATAACTGTCGTGTGTTACGTATATAAGAGTTTCATTGTCCCATAAAGCCACTTGAACTGAACACCGAGCTGCAGATACTTTATCTGCCAAGACCGAGTGAATGATAAGTAAAAACCATCTACATCATTTCACATGCAATCAGTTTTCGAGTCCTTTTTAAAGAGGCATGGAGGCGTCCTTTGTCACTATTCGTAAGCCATCCTCCTGTAACCGTTGGCAATTATGGTACTTGTACAATTTTGAATAATAATGATTATGACGGATCATCTCTTGATGTGGGGCTGCGGCTGGTTTGGAATGGTGTTTCCATCTCTGGATGGCATGCTTCCGATGGATCATAAGCTCTCGAGCGTGAATTATTTGTTCCCAACGGTCGTCCCGGAGCTAATTAATCTAAAAGCGTTAAAATTAATCCATTAGTCCATTAAAGCGACAATGATCCGGGTCAGGTGGAGTTTGGAGGAGTGGAGAAATGAAAATTTGTTGATAGTAATTAGTAAGTTTCGACCTTTTCTCGGATAAAATGGAATTTAGTGGTAGGGGCCAGCCCATGCTGGTTTAAGTCGGAAACTACAAGTTTTGAATGGCTGAGGTTTTCAAATTTTAGTGATAATGACTAATTTATACGGCCGCATTTGGAAGTCCAGCTCTTTAAAAGTTTCTCTTTGAAGTGATTAGTCTTTTGTTGGATGAATGGACCGATTTTCTTCTTCCTTTGACGTTGAAGCCTATTTGGCAACTTCCACCTCCCTATTGGATGGAGTAGTCAATGAAGTTCGTACTGCAACCTGAAGTGGATTCCAGCTTGTTGTTTGTACCAGCACCCACCACATCAGCGCCAATTACCTGTATGAATATCAAGAAGAGGGAATTTCATCAGACTGTCTACAGGAAAGCCAGTCATGCCGTTCTCTGCAGTCTGACAAAGGCAACCGTGCCATACTCGTAGGTATTTTCATAAAGGGGGTATACAGTACGAGAGTGGGTCAACAAGTCCCTAAGAATTGAAATAAGGAACACTCTTTTCGGCTAAAAAAATTATTTTCCAACACAATCTCCTTTTAGCTCGATGCACTCCAAATAATACGATTTCTCGAGGCCCTCAATTTGACCCAAATCTCTAACCGCCGAACCATTTGTTCATGTTTGGAAACAGGAAATAGCCGCAGGGGACTAAATCTGGAGAATAGGCTGGATGATGGAGCAATTCGTAACCTAATTTATGCAAATTTGCCATTGCGACTACGGACTTGTGCGCCGGTGCTTTATCCTAGTGGAAGACAACATTTTTCCTCGCCAAATGCGGTCGTCTTTGCTTCAAATAGGCGTCGTGCCAGTGATCGTGTTACCCTTTCCAAAGTATTCAATGTGAATAACACCGCGCGCATCCCAAAAACCTGTCGCAATGTCCTTGTTGGCCGACAGATGTACTCGTACCTTGGCCTTCTTCGGCTTCGATTCACCATGAGAAGTCCGCTGCCTCGGCTGTTCCTCGATCTCTGGTGTGTTGTGATGAATCCATTTTTCGTCCAAGATTCCGAAACGGCACAAAAACTCGTTCGTATTGTGATTGAACATCGCCAAACACTCCTTTGAAGTTGTCAAACGATTGCGTATGTTAGCACCCATCTGGCGGACAGTTGCATGCAAAACTGAATTCACTGATCCATGTGCTAAGCCTGCAGCCCCTTCAAGTTCGCGCACCTTCACTCGCCAATCGTTCAATATCATACCCTGGATTTCTTGTATGATAACCTCAATTGCGCGACCAGAAGGTTCGGCGTAATTTGTACTGGTACGACGGCACCGAATTTGAGTAAACCAGCGGTGGATAGTTCCAATCGATGGTAAAGAGTCCCCTTAATACTTTTCAAGCTTTTGTTTGGTTTGCGTGATGGTACAGCAAGAATAGAATTCTCGTAGGCGTCTATTTCAATTGGCTGTCACAATAAAACTATTTGACAGATGCTTCTTGACAAGCAAAATGTTGGACTTGACGTGGCAACGCCATCTGTTTTAATGTTCAGGGACTTATTGAACCACTAAAAAGATTTAAATCTTTTTTTAGTACTTAGATACAATATAATATGTACTAGGTGGCGCAAAAGTCATCACCATGACGGCAAATGTCAATTCTACTTTGACATTTGTGAAGTAAACAGATACGAAATACACGTCAACTAGACATGAATCGCTATACTCCTAAAGAACGCGAAATAATTGTTACGACTTTTTGCGGAATAATTAATCGGTGGACACCAACTGTGAAAACACTACCGCGTTTAGCCGCTCGCATAGAAGAGTATGGGAAAAGATGAAATGCTGCCAGGTTTGGCCGACCCCGGAGCAGCCATTCTGCTGAGAATACGTGTGGTTGAAGATGTCGCAGAAGACGCCGGAATATCGACTAGACGACGTGTCACGCAATTGGGCATCAATCGGCAGTATTTACAGAGAATTTTGATGAAAGACTGTAAGATGTTCGTTTACAAAGTGCAGACGCTGCGTCAGCGGTTAGCTGTTGACCGCCAAGCTCGTGTTGGAGACAACTTCTAATCGAAAATCATCATGAGCGACGAGGGCCATTTCCATCTCTGTGGATATGTGAATAAGCAAAATTATCACTTCTGGGGTATCGAAAATCCGCGTATAACCCACGAAGAGCCATAGCACCCGCTCAAAGTTAGTGCATGGTGTGCTGTTTACGCTGGAGGTGTCATCGGGCTTTATTTTTTTCGAAAACGCCGCGGGTCAAAGTACTATTGTGGACGGTGAGCGCTACAGAGTGATGCTCAACGATTTTCTCCTTCCTCAATTGGGCGAATTGGGACTGGAGAACATGTGGTTCGATCAGGATGGAGCAATGGCGTATACTGCACGAGCCACAACCGAAATTCTGAAGGCTGCATTTCGGGGTCGCCTAATCTCTCGTTTTGGTGATTTGCGTTGGCCGGCAAGATCGCCTGATTTAACCGTTCTAGACTTATTTTTGTGGGGTTTTTTGAAGTCACGAGTCTGTATTAACAAGCCTCGGACTCCTGGAGCCCTCAAAGAGAATATCCATCAAGAATGCGAGAACCTATCGACGGAAGTTCTGGCAAGAGTGATGGAAAATGCCATATGCCCAATGGTCTTCAATTACAGTCAAAGAACATCGGGTGACAACTTTTACGCCACATAGATAAGAAAATATTAAAATAAAATAATTCTTTGAACTAAGATAGATGGCTAGCGATGGAGGAGAGTTTAGGATTGGATTGTTGAGGAGGAAAAGCAAAGGAAGATTGCTTTATTAAATGTCGCATGGTTGGGGATTACTTTGATTCGCACTGGGAGTGGATTCCAAAGTCTCACGGCATTTATTGTTTAGAATTTTATATAATTCCTTGTTGTGATATGTTTTGCAGTGTGGGACCTAGTATTTTTTTTTTTTGAATGTTCAGAGGTATGGTCGTATCTATGAGGACCGTATATGGTACACAGAGAACTGCATCATTGAATGTCATTTATAGTTTACGTTGGGAAAGCGATATCTAGGGCGCTCAGTATAAGTATAAGGGGCAATATTAGTATCAACTTACGTCTAGTTTCCACACCAGGTTAGCCAGAATTTACGTAGGCGACCGTAGATATGACCAATAACTGCAATAGTGTGATTATAACATGAGAGGTTAGGATCAATACTGAATCCTAAACTGGTGCACCTTCAACAGCCTTAATTTTGTTATTACAAACGGGAATGTCTGACAGAGTGCTGAGACCAAAACTTGTCTTAGATATGGGTATTACCTCCGATTTATTTGGGTTAAGAAGCAACCCATTAGCAACGGGCCAAGCTGAAATTCGGCTGAGGTCCTCATTAACAAGTCGAGCGAGTCACTCGATTTTGTCAAGGTTTGCCTAGGCTAAGTAGAACGTCATCATCAGAAAGAAGCACTGAGGTGTGGGTACAGACTGATGGGAGATCGTTAACAAACATGCAAAATAGTATTGGGCCAAGAACTGACCCTTGAGGAACTCCATGAATTAAAGACTTTAGTGAGGAAGATCTGTCTGTTAAAGTAATTTAGCCTTCATTACGTATCTATATTCAACATGTAAAGTAATTCAGCAATGCCACATACATCAGGCAATGCCCTTTTTTGATATGTTAGTGCGGCATGAACAATCTGATCTGAAGCTACCTTACCTTACGCTGTCGTAAGGTAGCAACATAGATCTATAACAGAGCATAATACAATAGAGAATTTTAATAGGTAACTATGTATTAATCCAATCTGAATACGCTGTCCCGGAGATTACTCTCTGATATCCGCCTGACAAATATCTACCAACAAGTTTGAATGCCTTTTCCCTGAAGACGAAGTAGTTTCTGAGCTCCACCTTCCTGTGATTCACCTTATCAATTGAAAAAATTGAGCAAACACAAGAGACATACTCGTATATTGCCCCTGCCATAATCTTGCCCTATTTCCTCAAGCAGGTTGACCTGTAGAGGAACTGTGATGTCCTCTGAAACCAGACTGTTTGGTGTACTGTTTGGGTTGTTCGGAATGTAATTCTGTTTTTTTTTTTTATTAAAATAAAAGACGATTTTCTTATAGTGAATAAATATTTTATTGAATTACATATTGTCCATTCTGGCCCTATACCTTTTGCCATCTTTCTGGCAACAGAATGATTCCACGCTCATAAAATTTTTGTTCTTTGCTGGCAAGAAACTGATCCATTTGATTTTTGACCTTCTCATTTGAAGTAAAGGTTTCACCGTCTAAAAATTTTTGTAGAGACCGGAATAAATAATAATCAGAAGGTGCCAGATCTGGAGAATATGGTCCGTATGGCAGTATGTATATCCCATACAAGCTGTAAAAGCTTTTGGCGAGTTACCAAACTGGCCTTTTCTGTTTAAGAGAATTATTCAATTTGTCTAGCTGATGACAGTACACTTCAGAATTGATGGCTTTGTTGTGCGGGAGAAGCCACCAAACAAATAGCATCACCCTTTTTTTATGAATATCGGCTTTCGAAGTGCTTGAGCCAGTTCATCTTTTTACGCCATGGTCTCTTGCGTTTAACGTTGTTGTTGGTAACCAAATTTCTTTCCGAAAGAACATGAGGAACTCATATGTCGAGCTTTGAGGTTAAACCTAGGCGTTTCAAATAATCATGAACGGTCGAATTCGATAAATTTAATCTGTCAGCGATCTCACGAGTTGTTATTCGCCGGTATGCATCAATTAACGCCTTTATTGTGTCTTCTTCAGCTCCAAAAAGCATTCCAGAATGTGGTGCATCTTCAACATCAAAATCGGGGATCGAAATTTTGTAAACCTGTTTTCGCACTTCCGTTCTGTCAATACATCTTCTCCATACACATTGGGCGATTTTTTACTTGCTTAGACAGCATTTTTACCTTTTCGATAGTAAAAAAGTAGAATATGCCAAAAATCCTGCTTTTCACTTTCCGTATTTGAAAGGGCACCAACCAAACCCAGCTTTTCTATATCAGCTCTCGAAATGTATAATGATTATGCGGCTTAAGTGTGAAGTTGGCTGTGAAAAAATACAATTAAGCCCTCTGTTGGGAAAAAACGAAATTACTTTCCGAACAACCAATATTTAGAAACAAATTTCTGAGTATTCGTTTCTCTAATATCTTTTCGAGGACTTTAGAGATACAGGGTAAGATCCTGACACAGAGAATTGGCGTCTGTTTTCTTGGCGATAGGTTTTTCCAACATTCGGGGAAAGTAGCAGTAGTTATGCAAAAATTCATAATGTGGGTGAGATGGGCAATAATTTGGGGTAAAATAAGTCTAACAAAACGAGTAGGCACACCGTCCTAACCAACAGAATTACACTTAATAGCCGTCGCACATTTAAAAACCTTATTTTCACTAACTGCTTCGAAATCCACCAATCTAAACGGTGACCAGATAGGAACGATATTGGCTTTATTTTGAAGCTACATTCATGGCATTATGTGTGGAATAGAACATCATTCAAATGGTCGCCTCGGCTTTACGGACAGTGCTTCAAGCGGTCGGTTCAATTTTTGTTGACTCGGTCCGGCGTTACTCGTATTTCGGCAATAGCGTTTGAATGTTGACCTCGAGCTCGTCCAAAGTGGTTGGCTTGTTAGAGTAGACTAAGGGCTTGGCGTAGCCCCAGAGAAAATAATCGAGTGGTGTCAAATCGCATGATCGCGACCGCCAATTGATGAATACTCGCCGTGCGATGATCCAAATTTCTCTTTCACAATTTTGAGCGTTGCGTCGCTTGTATGGCATATAGCGCCGTCTTGTTGAAACTACAGCTCAGTTATATCGATGTTGTCGAGCTCTGACTACAGAAAGGCGGTTGACATTGCTCTATACCATTGACCTTAACGGTGTCTCCTTCCTCGTTTCGAAAGAAATAAAGTTCAATGATGCCGCCATGCCATAAACCGCACCAAACAGTCACTCTTTGTGGATGCATTGCTACTTTACCGCATACCTGTGACTTGTGTTCCCTCCAATAATGTCAATTTTACTTGTTGACATAACCGCTGATCGAAAAATCGTACTCGTCCGAGAAGATGGTTTTTCCAAAGCCCAAATAGAGAACTCAGGGCGTTGTCTATTGCCGTCCGCCTTCAGTGCTTGTGTCAACACAATCTTATACGGATGTAGACCCAAATCCAACCGCAAAATCTTCGTTGAATCTTCTTCAGCTTCATTTCTAGGTCTTCTTCGATACTGGCCGCTACGGAAGCTATATTTTCTTCATTTCGCACCAATTTCTGTCTGGCTGGTCTCTTAAGATGCAAGAGATTGTACTTACGCTCAAACTTTTCCACGGTGCAACTAATTGCCTGCACACTGAAGCCATGATGATGACGATTTCTGGGTCGAGGTCACATTGTGAGTCATTGCTATTGGAAACACCGATCTTCCTGAAGTTGTCCTAGAGTTGCTTGGCGGCTTGGGAGGTACTGTGTTTTGAAGAGTAGTAGTTCTCCTTAGATGAACGTATTGTCATGGTGAAGTGTTTACGTGCCTTCTTGGATACTTTCCAGCTTACATTAGTAGGTCTTTATTTTCATTTACGAGTAGTGTGCTACTTCTAATCACAACTTTAGTTTCGAACTCTTACCGATTGTCGTCGTTTATTCATATGGTGCTTTAGACATTGTTAATAGGTGTTGTCGAGAAAGTCCTACAAATTTTCTCAGGGCTAAAGAGACATTATCGTAAATTAGCCTGATGCAGAGGGTTGCAATACATGGCCGATCGCTGTAGTGCTTTAGAATGCTCCCGCCAAAAGGAGCATTCATACAAAAATTATGGTCACATCTATGGAGCACAGAAAAGGTGCCAATTAGGTTAACAAAAAAGAGTTTGAAAAGAGTTATACAACGTTCGGGACCATAGAAAGTAGTTGCGTAAACCTGTTTGCTACGATAGCATTTAACCTCTGAACAGGTCCTATAGTCATGTTAGTATCTAAAGAATTAATTAAAACTCATTCACCTTGCAAGTGAAATTCTCATCTTTGCAACATTTTTGCTACATGACAGAATACCTCTCTCAGTACCTACTTTACCAGTTTCAATCCTGACCCAACTGCTTTTTTAGACGTATTCTCTGCGTCGTGCAGCCCTCACAATCCTCATTCTTAATTCGATTTTCTATTCACAAGAATTGTCACATCCGAAGAAGATACGAGTACTCCACTTTTGCGACATAAGCAATTCATTACACGAAATTTCATTACACCATCAGTCATCCCATCCATCTTCTTGATTGACGAAAGTAAGCTCAGAAGCTCAGATTTCTCTCAAACCAATTTACCCAGCACGTGCTTAGCTGAATCTTACACGCATCCACATTACGAGCGAATATATGGTATCGGTAGATTTTCTGATTTAATAAACCATGACGAGATCGTAGCGGTAAATATTTATTCAGGGGTCAATCCATTAATGAGGCAGATACCACCCAACCTCCCCATCCAGCCCCATATTAGAGTAGCACATCTCGAGGACAGATAATAGATAACAACGATAACATCATCACACATTAGGGGTTCGAATTTCAAAAGCGAAAAACTGAAAAACTGTCTGCCATGCCGCCACTTGTGCAAAAATATCTTATACTCGCACTCGTAGATATCTGTTTTCATTTTTGGGGGACGAAAAGTACTCTTGAGATACACGAACGATTTTATCATTCATTACACGACCATGACCGATGTTTGTACAAGTTCTTAGCACAAGCTCATGCTTAGGTATTCGTACAAGTATACCGTTCACGTACTCGAACTCATATCTGGGACTACATCATCTCCATTTAGATACGAGATACAAAATTAGAATGCCATGCTTCCATCATGCCATCAGAAGCCAACCACTACATACTTGTTCGGTTCTGGTTCTACTCGTAGTTCTGGTACTGGCTCTGCTCCCACAGCACCCAAAGTGAGTTCGTTTGGCAGTATACGCACTCTGCATCTAATTAGCATAACTCGAACGGAAATTATGTAAATTAACGACAAGCCGGCCATATGCCATAAAACCCACTCACTTGTGTGCTCGTTTCTTACGTCCAATAACAACAAAGGGCGGGAAAACACAACCGGACAATCCCTTAAAAGATTCATAAGTGTGCGGACCCTAGTGCGAGTAAACGAGTATCTCGTCGTGTATATGATGAGTTTGCCAAATTTTGTGCTCCAATGTGTTTTGTGTGTTCAGTATTTAATCAGCTGGTTTGCGAAAAAAAAAAACATAATCAACCCACTGACGGTCGTTCCCGAAAACAAAAAAAAAAACCCCCCGTTTGAATTGTAAATCGTGCTCCGAACGAATAAAAATTCAACCACCACGCTAGTACGGCTACATCTAGATTCGCGTAGAAGTCGACTTTCGTTTTCACTTGGGGCCGCTTCGTCGGGAACGAGAGACTGCTGATACACATGGAAAGCTACAACTAATTAAAATTTTATTTTTTCCCTGCACACCGTCCCACTAGTGGGATTACGAAATACGAATGGAGTACTCGTATTCGTACCCGTAATCGATTAAAAATACAAGAGACTAAGACTAGGACTACGGACACAGACACGGATACTCGTACATTGGGAGAGTTTACTTTCTTCTGTGTGTGAATAAAAACAAAATACGAAATTGTATCTATGGTACATTAATTGCGCGGCCAACATAAAACCGCTTTTATTGATCAGCCGTTCAAAAACACATTTACCATTAAAAAGTTATTAAATCGCCCGGAGAAAAACCAACAGAAAAGCAAACATTTGCGATACTTTAACTGTAGTTCAAGTAGATACGGGTACGACCACTCTGGCTTAGTATTATGAACGCTTTCTATGGGATTCTTAGTACAAATTTTTGACTCTCGAAAGTAGCCCTCACTTACTGATGGTGGTGTCTGGAACAAGATGATTAATTAGCACAGCTGAAATGTTATTCTATGTTCGATGATGTTTTAGTACAGTGAGTCAAAGAATTGCTGGCGAACTGGTGAAGAAAATGATGCCACAGAAGGCGCATTTGGAGAAGAATTTCTGACAAAGTTTTGAGGCGATTCATTTTCAATTTTCTTTGACTGGATTAAGTTTTCAACTATTTGCTGCACTCGCACGTCAGGTATTGACAGAATTGGTTACGAATTTTTCAAGCCTGGTAGTAGCAAATAATTAAGACACCTTGAGAACCTCGTTCCCCAACTAATCGAGGCTTACAACGGGGTAATGTTAGCCTCCTGCCCGGTGAGTGTGAACAGGCGTAAAAAACGACTCCCATGGTGGAACGATATCACAGCACTTCGGGTTAATTCCAGGCGTCTTTTTAACAGAGCCAACATAAATGAAAAATTCCCACGACTGGCATTTATACAGAGAATCCGTCACTCCTTCACGAAGGAACTTAGTAGAAGCAAAGTCAAATTCTGGATGCTCTTATGCAATAAAATAGGACAGTGTTCGGAGGGGCCTAGACTCAGAAAAATTCTCTCCACTAGCCCAATCATTCCCAGCTACCTTCAAAACACCGGATGGTTGTTGGACCATGTCTAGTGAAGAATCGCTCGGGCTTCCTCTCAACGCCCACTTTTCTGGTTGTACTACATACTGTAGATAGGCGCGCAGCCTCTTGCAATCCAGATAGGGTCATAAACGCATCTAAGCTCAGCTGGGCCATATACAGCCTCAAACCCTTTAGGGCGCCCGGATCGGATCATATTACAACAACCTACAACCACACCCTCTCTTGGTTTCAAAGTAGTGATGACGAGACATCACACAGATTGAACCATACAACCTGGACGAAGGCAGACAACATTTCCCTCCATCCGGCAAAAATGAAATTAGAAAAACTTAAGCCCAAAAAAACTGTTGGGCCCGATGGCATATTTGACGAGCTGTTGATGATTGGATATGAAGTTTATATGAACTCATCTCCAAAATCTGCGTCGATTGAAATGGGCCCGACGAGTGGAAGTTCAACATTGTTTGTCCGATCCTAAAGAAGCGAGATCCCGCATATAAAATACTGTTTGCCGTGTTATGTGAACGCCAAAGACTATTTGACAGCAGTCTGATCGGCCCGTATTAAATCTTTTAGAATCTTGAAAAAAAAGTCCAAAAGTTCCAAGTCGATATACACAACCTCTTCAAAGCCGCTAATGATAACATTTACAGAGACGAGCTACACAGAGCCATGTCTAGTTCTATCATCCCTGCCAACCTTATTCGCTCACGACTTACTGACAATGCAGTCCGTGGGGCTTCTAAAGGGGATTTGGCTGAAGCGTTCTTTTCCAAACTTGTTGTTTAAATCAGCATGGACGAATTCTTGCCTGGCAAACGATGCCAGTTCAACAAAGTACAACATATGACAAACTTTTCCATTCTTCGTTTGCTCTGCTCTCGTTTGTTAGAGAAATGTTTCTTCGGTCCTATAAGACCAACCCGGGAGAGGAAAACCGAAAAGAGTTCAAACGAGCCAGGAATGACTGCAACGTCTTTGTTAAGCGTGTGCAATTCCAATACGACCAAAAGCTGACACAAAAAATACTACAATGTCTCAAAGGTAGTAAGCATTTATGGTCTTTCATCAAAAATAGTAGAACTTTTGCCTCATCCTCCACCCCAACGCTCATTTACAATGACATTCCAGCTGTCAGCTCTTTATATCGGGGTTTCCAATAAGGACTTGACAATTTTTTTTTTAAATAAAACGCAAACCATTTGAGATCTTTCAAAAACTTTATTATCGGCTTGAAGTACAATCAAAACATTTATGAATGGAACTTGACTTCGTTCATATGGCCACCGCGGACACGTTTGCAGCGGTCGATTCGTTGGACCCAATTTTCAACGACTCGACCACACATTTCGGCCGAAACGGCCGCTATTTCGCGTTCAATGTTGGCTCTGAGCTCTTCCAACGTCGTCGACGTGTTGGCATAAACCAATGACTTAACGTAGCCCCACAGAAAACGCGAACGAGGCGGCCTATCGACTGACCCATTTCTTGAGATAACACGCTCACCATACTTACTCTTCAATAAATCGATTGTAGCGTGTGCTGTGTGGCTTGTGGCATCATCCTGTTGAAACCACATGTCGTCCAAGTCCATATCTTCCAATTCGGGCCACAAATAATCGGTGATCATGGCGCGATAACGCTGACAATTCACAGTAACGACGAAAAAATATGGCCCAATAGCGCCGCCGGCATGCAAACCGCACCAAACAGTTATTTTTTGTGGATGAAGTGGTGATTCATGAAGTGCATGTGGATTTTCACCCGACCAACAACGCATATTTTGCTTATTGACGAACCCATTGAGCCAAAAATGAGCTTCGTCACTGAAGATGATTTTGCGATGAAACTCATCATCTTAGCGCATCTTTTCCAGAACCCAATCGGAGAACGTACGTCGCTTCAAATGATCCATCGGCTTCAATTCTTGAGTCAGCTTGATCTTGTATGGGTGTAAACCAAGATCCTTACGCAAAATACGCCATAATGTGGTCTGAGCGATGCCCAATTCCTGAAAGCGCCATGGAATTGACTAATATTTTAATATCGGCAGCGACACTTCGACCAACCCGTTGTCTCACTGATACGACAACATCACACAACGAATATGTAGACTCAAATTGTTGCACTAAACTTGTTATTGCCTGTCTACTAGGGCGAGAATTACGACCGAAAATTGGAGTTAACGCTCTTAAAGTTGCAGTCACCGACTCCGAAATTCGGTAGAAAATTTTTATAATTTGCAGACGTTGCTCGTTCGTGTACTTTACCATGATGAAAATGTTGAGTTTACTAAATAAATTGACAGTGACAGTTTGATGATTAGTGAAAGAGTGCGTTCACAAATTAAATTCAAAGTTGTCAAGTCCCTATTGGAAAACCCTCTACAAGGCCAATCTGCTTGCGTACACTTTGTGGCCAGCTCAACACTTCCCAATTGTGCTTTGTCTCCGCTAACACTTGAGTTCGTCGAATTTTCAATGGGACGAATCCACTTTCGCGCTCATGTGGTAGCAAGGATTCTTAAAGACATTAATGTTCTTCCTCGCTGGTAAAACCATTGCGTAAGCTTTCTCATCAATCCTACCTCTCTCTCATCCTACATTGCGATTACGTTCCTTCTTTCCAAGGTCATCTAAACGCTGATAAACCGTCAGATCATGAAATATCTCGAAACACGAAAACTTCTCAATGACCGGTAGTATGGTTTTCGTAGCAACAAGTCCACTGGTAATTTGAAGTCATGTCTCACCGAAAAGTCGAACCAAAGCGTACATCAATCTGGCGAAAGCAGGATACTCGAAGTTGAACTTGATATTTCCAACGCATTTGACACAGTTTGGTATCAGGCTCTTTTGTCGAAAATGTGTGCATTTGGGATCGACGACTCTCCTCTTCAATGGATTAGAAACTACCATTCGGGAAGTTAAATTCAAGTTATCTTGAATGGTTTCAAGTCTGATATTCGCAAAATATATGCTGGTGTACCCCAATACTCCGTTCTCTCTCCCACACTCTTTTTCATTTTCATCAACGATCTCTTGTCTGAAACTTTCAATCCAATATATGCCTTTGCTGACGATGGTACTCTCTGCTTTTCATATTCGTTCCCGGACTCACGTCCCTGCTCTTCGGCTGTAGAACGGGAACAGCAGCGTATGTTAGGCTCATTATATTCCAATATTAACAGCATAACCAATTGGGGAACCACTAACAGAGTAGAATTTAATGCTTCCAGAATACAATGCTGTCTGCTATCGTTAAAGCCATTGTTCATTTCCATTCTCGGTATCTGTGTCCATGACAACTTACGTTGGAATGCTGCGAAATGTCTAGATTTTCTCAAAAGATGTAAGAAATACTTCACCCCCTCCGATCAGGCCCCAATATATAAGCCATTCATCCGCCCGAATTTGGAGTACAATGTCCACATCTGGTCTGGTGCTACCAGAACATCTCTGTGCCTGCTGGATAGGATTTAAAACAGTGTGATAAAACTCATAGGTGATACTAATAACACTCAAGCAATGGACACCCTCGAACAACGACGTAATGTCTCGTATCTCACTCTGTTTTATCGCTATTTCCACCCCCAGTACTCCATAGAAATCGCCAGTAGCAATCCGCTTGTTCAAACTTTTAACCGTAACACCCGTCTCGCTATGAATGCTCAAGCCCACCGTTGGGCATACTCTAAACTATCGTGATTCGTTCCTAAGTCGTACAACTCGCTTATGGAATGCCCTGCCTAGCTCTTTATTTCCTAGTCATTATAGCCGGTACCTCTCTCTCCATTCTCCCTGATTTTCCTTCGCCCGCGCTGTGTGCAAGCATTTTAAATGTACTTAAATCCCTTGAGCGCGTGCAAATTATAAAAAAAAAACTAAAAATTCCATGGCACCTCTTGGATGGCAATTTGCACTGATGTAAGGTATTCGGTAATTGTTCCGCAGCATTAGTCTCTTAAACTGCGAAAGTTTCAATATGCCGAGTTCAATGGCATTGCTGTTTCTCACTGGGTTAGGTTAGATCGGGTGGGCGGCCGTGGCGCAAGTGGTAAAAGACAGGCTTCTAAATCGGAAGGTACGGTGTTCGAATCCCGACCGCACCCATTCAGTTCACCAAATTTGTTCAGTTCACTAAAATCAAGTAAGATGAATAGCTGACTAGAAAACAACAACAAGCCAACTTCCACTAACAATTTAGTCTTCCTATTAAATATGGGATGCCACCCATGGAGCAAAATAAACACTGAGCTGTCTGTCTCTCTGTCCAATTGTCTCTCTCTTCAATTGTCCAAAACAAAACTTAACACATGCTGAGGCATTATAAATGTATCACAGCCACTTGGGCTAAGTAGTAAAAGAATGTGCTAGTCCCTGAGGACAAGCACACACGGAGGCCTTTTGGTCTAATGTTATTTTCTGTTGTATTACAACTATTAGTTTTGATTTTAACAGGCTAATTCTCAGCAACAAGGTTGGAGAGCACCTATCCCGCGTGGTTACCAAGGAATGAGGCTCTGTTGGGACGTAGACCGTGGTCTACGGATTTAGTTCGAGTTGGTTTGTTGCAGGAAACGCTCCATTATGTTGCATGTATTTAGGATCACAGAATTTGTATGTTCTCTAGTGCGCCTTCAAGACTGTGGTTCTTTAGTTGGACTAAGAGGTGTTCATGTATTATCCCGGTGGCGGATGTGATTACTTTCCACATGATACATTCCCTTGAATTCGTTTGCCAGGTCCTTATGTTTGTTGGTTTTTGTACTATACTTCGACTGATGTTGTTATTAAGTGGAACATCTAGACGAGTATTAAACAATGTAATCGTCTTCCCAACTTCATCGAATGTCTGTTTTGTTAGCTCGAATTGTACGGTCGGTAATTAATGAACTATCCCAGTAGAACCTATGGCTACTGTTTTCGAGCACAGATGGCGGTTCGTACTTATAGCATGGCATTACGAGATTATTTTGTATCCACAGACTTTGGTCTAATCGTTTGATGCCAAGGTCGTACATCCGCCTATGATGTAGTCAATGGTTTCTGCATTGCTTTTGCAGAGACAGCACGAATTATTTTGTAAATTTTCTCGTAATACGAACTTTGGGTAGTTTTTTGTTGCTACAACTTTATCTTGGATAGCAATCATAAAGAGAGACCCAAGCTGAACCTAAAATTTGAGTATGTCGACAAAGTGTTTTTGTAATTGGAACTTATGTACTCATTTTTTCGTTTTGCTTTTCCATATAGTGGGTTATACCACATGGAATGTCCGATTTTATAGTAAAAATTTAAAAGCCAACATTATTTTTCGTAAATTTGTATCCAATCAAAATAGGATCCGTTGGCATCCATGACATTCTTCCAACGCGATACAAGGTCAAATATTCCTTTTTCGTAGAAAGTGCTGCCATTTTGAGGCAATGAAATCTTCAAGCGCTTTTATGACCTCTGCTCGGTTCCGGAGGACTTTCTGCCGGCAAAATGCCAGAGTACGGTGGATGCGGAAGAATTTCAAATCCCAACTGCAACAGTTTTTGCATCATTACTTGCGAGGTATGGGGTCTGGCATTGTCATGCTTTTAAGCCAATTTAGCATGCAATATGTCGGTTACCTCACAATATTTGATAGCGTTTATTGTTTCTCCTGGTTGAAGAAATGAAAAGTGGATTGGTCCTTTCGATGTCCACCAAATTATCAACGTAACCTTTTTTGGGTGAAGATCGAGCTTAGGGGTGTGTTTTGGTTTTCATCCAATCCAATCCAATCCAATCACTACCCAGATCTTTTACGATTTTCATACAGTATCCATTTTTCATCACAGCTGACTATCCGGTGCAAAAACGGTTCAGTTTGGTTCCTTAATGTAAGCGATGCACAGATTTCCATGCGCCGTAGTTTTTGGGCTTCGTTCAGTTCATGCGGTACCCACTTATCAAGTTTCTTTATCTTTCTTATGAGTGAAAGGTGTCGACTTATTTATTGTAAATGGGGATACTCCCATGCTTTGTGCAATCTCATGCGCCGATTTCGTTGGGTCCGTATCCACCGTTGCTCTTAAAACATCGTCGTTAACTAACGTTTCCGGCTTCCCACGTGATTCATTTTCGAGACTGAAATCTCCCGAACGGAACTTTCCAAACCAACGTCGTATAGTTCGTTCATTTACCGCTACATCCTCAAATGCGCCATTAACCCATTAAAGAACAAGCACCTTTACAATAGAGATAATTGAAAAAACTTTTGGATTATCTTTAATAAGTGTTATAGTTGACCAAAAATACAAGTTTAAAAAAAAATTATAGCATGGTTAATTTTTATAAGGGTGTACTCAAGAGAGTACACTGGCCAGATATGCGCACTTCTAAACGTTGTTATGATAATTTTTGAAACTTTCTTTTTCCTAACGGCTCCAAAGTATCGTAATTTGTTGCGACTGTAACAAATACGTTGTCTTTCCATCAGGGCAAACAAGATGTTGTTGTTCTTATCAAATTGGTGATATACTCGTATATATCCACGTGTTGCCGCCTTCAAGTATTTGAGTGGACATTATTTTGTGCTATTGTCCCGAATGGGACCTGTTGCACGAAATCCTTTCCTTCTCAATTTCGACAATAGTTCATGGCTTGTGAAATAATTATCAAAAAATACGTTGTGATGACTTGGCGTATTTATTACTTCAAGTAAATCGATTACTGCACGAGATCCAAGTGGTAAATATTTGTTCGTTTGACTTACGTTCTTTGCACCACAATATACCTCAAAATTGTAGCAATAACCATCGTCACTGCAGAGCATCCACTCCTTATAACCAAAACGAACCGGTTTCCTACGTATGAATTGTTTTGCAGAATGATGGCCAAATTATTTTATCATGGCTTCGTCTATTGACAGGTTTTCATGAAAAAAGCTCCATTTTTGACAGTTATGACAAATCATTTGCATCAACAGTCAAATTTTTGCCATTTTATTGATTTTGTCAATAGTTGAATTGTTTGCCAAATGAATAAAGCGTTTGATTTCCTTGAATCGATTGCGGGACATGGCATTTGCTACTAACGGAATTCTTGTGTCTTCATCGAGACATCAGTACAAAAATTCTTGGGGTAAGGAATGGTATCCGGAAAATGACAAAATTCCAACAAACTTTCTGTGATCGTCTTTTGTGAATAGGAATGAGTGGCAGTTTTGGTCAAGAGCATATTTCTTGCTTTGCTCCACAATCAAATTCATAACATCATCGTCAAAGAAGTGTTCAAAAATTTGAACTTCGTCATTCAAAACCAACTGTTCATTTATTCGTTTTAAATTTTAAACGTATTCGAATGTTTTTGTCATTGTAAAGCACTTACTAAAACCTTACACTCAAAAAAACCAGGGAATACTTTAAGAAAAAATACTAAATAAATTGCCAACCAAATGCCAAGCACAAGTTTACTCGTCTGAGGATGATCACAGAATAAAAAAGAAAGAGAATGCAAGATTGCTTGTTGTTAGTGTTGCCATTGAGTGGTGAGTACCTATGTAGGTACATTTACTCCCGTACATTTACTGCCCGGCTGGGTCGGTAGACTCAGGAACAGTGCCAAATAGTCTGCACAGCTTCTGTGCTGGTCGAGTTGCACGCTTGAATTGTCCGCCAGTGCCATTGTTTTCCAGATGGTATTCGACAGTGACGTTACGAACCAAACCGTCATCGCCTGGATGGGTGCCAACTATGCGCCCAAGTCGCCATTTAGATGGTGGTAAATTCTCATGACGAAGAACCACCACATCGCCAAGCTGCAGATTTTCAGATGTCCGTTGCCACTTCGAACGCTGTTGTAACGAACTCAAATATTCATCATGCCAACGTTGCCAAAATGATTGATGCATTTGCCGCAGAAGATTCCAATGCTTGAGTCGATTCATAGGGGTACCAGAGGGTTCAGGTAAAGCCACAATAGAACGACCAACCAAGAAGTCAGCTGGAGAGAGTGCCAGACGATCGTCAACCCCGTCATGTACAGCCACCAAAGGTCAATTCGCACAAGCAAGGTATGCAATTGATCAAACTGTAGAGTATGACAGCCAACAACTCGTAACAAATGCCTCTTTGCAGACTTCACTGCGGCTTCCCACAGACCGCCTTGATGTGGTGCTGCTGCGGAGATAAAATGCCATTTCGTTTTTTGGTTCGCCAATTGCTGTTGGGTATATTCGCTGCGCCATTCAGCCAAGTCCTCCAGTAATATTTTATTCGCCTTTTTGAATTGTGTGCCATTATCGCTGTAGAGGTGATGACAAGGGCCACGACGACCAGTGAAACGCAAAAATACAATGATGAATGCTCTGGCCGACAAGTCTTCTGCCAGCTCGATGTGAACAGCCTTGGTTGCCATGCAAATGAAGATAGCCACATAAGTCTTCCTTGTAGTACGAGTCCGTTGTGTTCCAATACGGACGTTGAAAGGGCCACAATAATCGATGCCTGATGAAGAGAAGGGTGGGGAAGCCACGACCCTGGCGGTCGGCAATGATGCCATTTGTTGTTTAGCCATCTGTTGGGAATGTCGCCTGAATATGACGCACTTATGTATGCATTGCTTGACGAGCGCACGGCCAGAAATAATCCAGTATTGTTGTCGAATTGTCTGCAACATGAGCGAAGCTTGAGCATGTGAATTTGAAAGGTGAATGTCCTCAACGATGAGTCTTGATAGGGTGCTTTCCTTTGCCAAGATGATTGGATGTTGCCTTTCCATGGGGAGGTCCGCATGTTTCAGCCGACCCCCAACTCGCAATATGCCATTTGAATCCAGGTATGGTGCCAATGATGCCAATTTGCTTGCCACTGCCATCCGGTTTACCATTCTGTAATTGATGAATTTCATTTAGGAAGTACCTGAATTGTTCTGCTCGAATGTGCCACCTCAAAGCCACAGCCATTTCATCACAATCCACTATGGAGCAATGCCAATATTGTCGTCTGATGGGGTTGCCACGAAGCACATACGCCGTAGTTCGGACCAGCCTGCCAATTGTTGAGAAGCGTTCGACCAAGTCAATTTCGATTACTTCGTTGCCAGAGCGATATCTTGTCTTAATTACATGTAGTGGCTGAAGATGCGCCACGTTAGCCTGAACTGGTTTCGACTCCACTGCTATAGCCTGTTCTTCTGCTTCCGAAGGGATAGGGATGTCTCCTGCCATCTGGTTGCGCATAAGTTCCGTTGGGCCATGCCACCATAATTCGTGTGCTAGTAGTGCTTCAGCCAAAATCCCTCGACTTGCACAATCTGCGGGATTCAGATGTGTACGTACATGCCGCCAGTCACCAAGATTAGTGTGTTGTTGAATATAGCCAATTCTGTTTGCAACATATGGTTTGAGTGTCGTTGGTGATTTACGTAGCCAACAAAGAACAATCGTGGAGTCACTCCAAAGTGAACTCGGTGCATGCGCCAAATCCAATGCATGTCTAACATGAGCCATCGTTTCAGCCAATAATCGTGCAGCACACAGTTCTAATCGTGGTATCGTTGTGGTTGGATTGCCTTGGGTGTCCGTTCGGGACGGTGCAACTCGAGTTTTTGAAGTAACCAATGCTGATGTGAAGTCGCCATTTGGACTCGTCGTAGTTACATATACGACTGCCGCGTATGCCTTAAAGCTGGCATCGCAAAAGCCATGTAAATGTGGAGTGACTGATGCCTTCATATGCAAATAACGTGGAATTCGGAGCTCTTGAAGTTGATGTAGACTGTTCCGGAAGGCCAACCATTCTTGAAGTAATTCCGGTGGTAGTAGAGCATCCCGCTAAAAGCCAATACGCCAAAGATTTTGGATGAATATTTTTGCCACTATGATCACAGGTGCCAGCATATTCGTGGGATCATACAATCGTGCAATGTCACTAATCACTTGTCGTTTCGTTATAGATGCAATTTTACCATTGCCAACATCGATGCGATAATAGAAGTCATCCGTCGTTGGATTCCAATGCAAGCCAAGAACTGTCGCCTCTGAAGTGCTTAACTCGATTTCGCTCGCTGAGCGTGGATTGTCGGTGATTTGAGCCAATGCCATCTTGTTGTTGGACTGCCATTTGCAAAGTTGAAAGTGGCCTTGCTTCAATATCTTCTCCACGTCAGTTGCCAATTGCATTGCCTCTTCGATAGTTTCTGCGCTGGCCAAGTAATCATCAACATAAAAATCTCTTAAAATGCTTTTAAGTGCAGCTGCCTCTCGTAAGTCATTCGCCAAGATGTGACAATTGTCCTGAGCGCATTGTTGCATCGCTCGGATAGCATTGTACGGACCAGAAGCCATGCCATATGTCACTGTGGTTAATTGGTATGTACGAAGCGGCTCGTCAGTTGATTTTCGCCATAAAATTTGCTGCCAACGTTGATGACGTTCATCAATCTGCACTTGACGAAACATTTTTCCGATGTCTGCGGAGAGAGCCACAGCAAATCGCCGAAACCGAAAAATGATGGTCACCAGTAATTCCTGTATGAGGGGTCCAGCCAATTGGGTCTCATTGAGGGAAACGCCATTTGATGATTTCGCTGACGCGTTGGAGACAACTCGAAATTTGGACAACACAGCATGATGTGGTATCAGAAAACGTTGTGATGGTTCAAAAGCCATACCTGACACGTCCTTCATATGTCCCAGAGCGATGTATTCTTCCATGAAAGCCACGTATTTCGCCTTAAGCTCTTGATTAGCTGTCAATCTGCGTTCTAGTTGATAGAATTGTCGCAAAGCCATAGGATGAGATTCGCCAAGAGCTGGAGCATCCGATCGAAATGGAATCTGTACAATGTATCTGCCATCGGGGGCACGGCGATGTGTAGCCAAGAACAATTTCTCACAGACTCCCTCCTCGCTGTCCGCTGCTGATGTGTCAGTGTCTGCTTCGAAAATGCGTGCCATTGCCAAGTCGAGTCGCTCATCTCCCTCTGAAATGTTGCCATGAATGGTGTACAGTGAGCTTATACCTGGTGTCGACGAAGTATTAATGGTCGCCTTGCCAAAGACCACCCATCCCAATGTTGTTAGTTGCGCAAATGGTTCACCGTCTGAGCCGCGTTCTATGCCTTCTCGGATGATGTGACCCCACACGTCAGCTCCAATAAGCGCATCAATTTGACTCGTCCGACCAAATGTTGGGTCTGCCAATGCCAGATTGCGTAGATGATGCCAGCAAGATGGTGCAATATCAGCAATTGGAGTCAGGGAAGTGATGGATGGAAGCAAAAAGAACTTTATGTCCATGCCAAATGTATGATCACGTGATGCCATGTGAATTGTAGCACAGCCACGGGTGTGCGTTAAAGCCAAGCCAATGCCTTGTACTGGGATAATAGCAGGTTTTCTGCAAATAGACAACTGTTTAAAAAAGCTATACTTCATGAAACTAACCTGGCTGCCCGGGTCGCAAATGATCCGGCAGCGATGCATCGAGCCATAGCCATCCTTCATATGAACAATTGCAGTTGCCAATAACACCAATTGTTCACCCACTACCAAAAACGATTGAAGTCATGCTGGGTAATTCCGAGGTGGTTGAGTCGACGTTGCAGTAACTGTTAGCGCAACAGTCGTCGCCTTCGAATCCGCCGCTGTTGAATTGGAAGTGCCAACACGACACAGCATGGTGTGATGTTTGCCTTGGCAAACTCTACATTTACCACCAGGACAGGGTCTGGTTGCGTGTCCAGGCCGTAAGCAATTGAAGCAAAGATTGGAGCCACGTAATTTGCCAAATCGTTCAGTCACCGGAATCGCCAAAAGCTTAGGACAATTGCTTATTCGATGTATCTTAGAGTCGCAGTATTCACAATTTCCAGGTGCGGTGGCAGCCAAATTTGTTTTCACCAGACGTGGGGTGTTGGTTGAAGGGTGAGGATTTCTTCGTGCTCCAGGTTGGTTGTGGACGTCAACTGCATTCCATCGCAGTACATCTGAAGCCAAACTGTGAGCGCGTTTCTCCACGAATATTAATAGTTCTTCGACCTTAGGGATCTCGTTGGTAGTTCGGCTCATAACCCAAGCCTGTTGAGTTGCCGTTGGAATTTTCGAGGTCACAATCGGAACAGCCAATGCATCCCAGCTCTCCACTGGCAATTCCATGACCTTCAACGCACGAAATGGCTCCCTTACCGTGTCAACCACATAGAGCAATGTTGATGTGGATTCTACCGTTTGTAGTTTTATGCCAATAAATCTGGAGACATGTATCTCCGCCAATTGTCTTGGATTATCGTATCGCTTCTTTAGTGCCTTCCATACTTCGCCATAGCCACCAGTGTATGTGCCACCAACCAATGCCACTGCGTCGCCTTGAACTGCCTCGCGCAGTTTGCCAAGCTTGTAGGCCTCAGGAAAGTCCTGTGTATGCACTAGTGTCTCGAAAGTGTCTTTAAAGGCTAGCCAATTTCGAAGTGTGCCATCGAATCTTGGGACCGATAGTGGATCCAGCTTTAACGTCATTGTAGACGAGTTTCCCACCGAATCGGCTGCCATCGGCTCCGCCTTTATTGGAGCCATCATTCGTCGCAACTTTGCAATTGTGGTGTTGCGAAGAATCTCCAGGTCATCAAATAGTTGCCCGTGTGCCTCGAGTTCCATTGGTTCCGCTACCTCTATCAAGGCATCATGGGCAGCCACAAAGCGATCGAAATGCCATTCTAAGGAGTTTAGCTCCTGCTGAAGGCCAAATTCATCAGCAGAAAAACTGTCCTTGCCAATATTTGTGGCAATCCGCCTGATTGCGGTAACTGCCGTTGCACGCCGATTAAGCTCTGCCATGATGCTTACCTGGATCGTCGTGTCCAAAGAATCAGAATTGTCTTCAGACATCCACTAAGCCAAATGTATTCAGATAGCAACAGCGCCAAGAAAACCAAACCGTTAAACAGCCACGCCACTCAGCAATCGCAGTATATATATGTACTCGTATATAAGCACAGCAACGATGTAAAAAAGGCAAGCCAAGCCAACGAGTTATGTATGTATGTCGTATGTATCGATCCGTTATACAGCAGCCAAGTACGAGTATAAATTTGCCAAACCAAAATAACTTCAACGCCAATCGCCAAAATTTGAGCAAAAATTCCTCACAGGAGGCACCAAAAATGTAAAGCACTTACTAAAACCTTACACTCAAAAAAACCAGAGAATACTTTAAGAAAAAATACTAAATAAATTGCCAACCAAATACCAAGCACAACTTTACTCGTCTGAGGATGATCACAGAATAAAAGAAAGAATACAAAAAAAGAAAGAGAAAACATTTAACAGTTAAAATAAAGGAGAATGCAAGATTGCTTGTTGTTAGTGTTGCCATTGAGTGGTGAGTACCTATGTAGGTACATTTACTCCCGTACAGTCATATCCGTGGAATAAAAGACGTGGTTTGACCATTTAGGTGCACGATCATGAGGCTCACCTTCCTCTCTTAGACAAGCTATTGGAGTGTCGTCATCACTTTCGAAGCGATTGCTTACATCAACTTCTACTCCTCCTGAGATTTGACATCAACGAATGCTTGATTTGAGCAAATCATCGCATAAATCCTCTTCATCCGTTTGAACATCAACATCCGGTGGAATTATTACCATTTCCCGTTCGTTTCCACCATTTGAGATATCATCAACAACTATAAACAGACAAGGATAACGCTTTCCATAAAAATTCTTGCAAGTTATGGTTTGAGAAGCCATTTTCATGTAATTCCAGCCATAAAACAAAATTAGCACACTTTTGGCCAGTGTACTCGAATGTAAACTTTTGTTTGAAACTTACTACCACCATGAAAATATTTTAATGTCAAACCTATTTAGAATCTTAAAACCCAGAATTCTTTATTCTTTTTTTGGCCAAAAGTCTAAACTTTTATCAACCTTTTTCTTGTAGAAAGACACAAAAAGGCGTAAAACAGTAAACATCGATCACAAAATTTAATGCAAATTCAAGTTTTTATAATTATGTTTGCTTTCAAATTAAAAGAAATAAAATTCAAAGCCTACTTTTTGAAAAAAAAAAAAAAAAACAATTTCAAAAATACTGTACTCAACTGAGTACAGTGGCTGATAATGGGTTAATGTTTTTCATTGCCAATGACGCATTACCATTACTTGATCAAAAAGTTCGCGGAACGTGTGGCGCTCCCATTGTTAAAATTTGAGTTCGGTTTTTGTTTTTTTGTTAAGTTGGTAAAGCTGTTGTTGACATTCCCTCTAAATCTTAGCGTCATACCTTGACATTTGCAAAAGTTACGTAACGAAGAGTACATCTATCTCTGTGTGTGTTGGCGATTTTTTACAATTTTCGAAATGGATTTAAATTTGCAACAACGAACTTGTATTAAATTTTGCGTAAAAACGGATTTAATGGTGCGCGAACGTTGGAAAAGTGTTTCAGCAACGATTCTCTAAAGAAAACGGTCGTTTACCAGTGGCACGAGCGGTTCAAAAGTGGTCGTGAATCAATCGAAGATGATGAACGCAGTGGCAGACCATCGACATCGAAAACCGACGAAAACATTGATGGAGTAAAAGAAATGTTGCTTAATAACCGCAAATTAACCATCAGAGAGATAGCGGAGGACTTGAACGTTGCCTATGGATCCGTCCAAGATATTTTGGTTAATGGTTTGGGTTTCCATCGTGTAGCAGCAAAGTTGGTGCCAAAAGACCTCAATTTCACGCAAAAAAGCGACCGTGTTGACGTCGCAAAAGAAATGATTTGCGAGGCTGAATCCGATCCCACATTCATCAAAAGGATCATTACTGGAGACGAGACGTGGGTTTATGAGTATGACACGCAATCCAGACATCAGGCGAGTGAATGGCGTTCACCAAATGAGCCGAGACCAAAAAACCACGTCGTTTTCAGTCAAAAAAGAAGGCAATGCTCACGGTTTTCATGGATTACAACGGTGTAGTGCATCATGAATTGTTGCCAGAAGGCCAGAGAGTAAACAAAGATTATTATTTGGGCGTTATGAGACGTTTGCGTGAAGCAATACGCCGAAAGAGACCAGAATTTTGGGCAGAATTTTGCACCATGATAACGTATCGTCGCACAGTGCCATCATTATTCGTAATTTTTTGACTAAAAATGCAACAAATACGAGTACCATCCAACAGCCACCGAATTCACCTGATTTGGCTCCCTGTGACTTCTTTCTGTTCAATCGAGTTAAAAAAAACCACTACGGGGAACGCGTTTCAGCAGCCGAGAGGAAGTAATGGAAAAATCGCAGGAAGCACTGATGGCCAAACCGAATATAAAAAATGTTTCGAGGATTGGATCAAGCGCTGGCATAAGTGTGTTGCAGTCGATTGGGATTACTTTGAAGGGGACAATATAGATTTAGATGAATAAACTTGTATTTTTAATTTTCTGAATAAATTCCGGGAACTTTTTCTTTCCCATGATGTGGTATAGTATGTCCCATTTTAAATTCCTAATTGAAGAGGGTTCGAATTTGAACTGCCGACAGCAGGGTAAATAATTCCTAGAAAAAATAACAACGGTACTTGTAACGAACCCTAAAATTCACACGTCAAGCACACATACCACTTTATTTTATAAAAAAAAAAAAACAAATTTAACGTTCTGGCACAGATGTTCACACGAGAACTTCTTATTTCCGACTGAGTGAAAATCGGACATTTCATGTGGACGTTGGGTGATTTTTGAATCTCCTTGAAGTTTCCATTTGATCCCTGAAATAGTTTCTCAGCTGGAGAAAAGTGTAGATTCGGTATATCTAGGAGACCTCTTCCTACATCTTCATAAAACAAGGTGACTCTTTCGACTGCACTGTGGTGACACAAATATTTAGTAAGGGAGGTTCTAAGTAAAGTTGATAACTCATCAAGGTTTGTAGTTTTGACCAATTGACAACACCGAAGGAATAAGTAAATACTGGAATAGCCCAGGTGTTAGTGGCTTTTCGTTTATTCCCAGCTCATTTAAATGACTCTTCAGAACTTTGACTAATCTCTGTTGGAGCTTGATTCGTAGTATCTTCTGCAGCTCTGATTCCTGAATTCCTCTAGGTTGTAAGAAACCAATGTACTCGTATTTGTGACTTTCGTCTTGGCCCAAATTTACAATGATGTTGTCGTCATCTACCTGGTACCCTTCGTTATCATTTTGTACCCTTCCCTTCAAGACATGGATCACTTTACATGTCGTCACTAAATTTCTTGACTACTTGCATCATACGGTACATTTTTTCTTTACTGCTGTTATAAAGTTTTAAGTCATCCACATAGAATAGGTGATTGATTAAAAGTTCACTTGGTTTTGTTTTTAGTTTACAACCAAAGTTAAGACATTTCAGCATTTTCAATTCAATTCAATTTATTGCAATAAACAAGTTGTACATTAAGACAATGTCTCTTATAGTACTAAGTGATAATATTTAGTTACAAAATGATAAGTAATAGTAATTATAATCATAATAATAAAATAAAAATACAAAAAAGGAAAAAGAAAGATAAGAAAAGGGGAGAGGAAATAAAATAGTTGAGAGACTGGAGAAAGCCTGAGATAGAGTTGATAGTAAAGAGATGCATTAAGAAGAAAAGTAGACATACTCGTACAAGGCAGTTTTGAAGCTAGCAGTATTTGACAAGCACTTTATATGAGTCGGTAAGTTATTCCATAGTCTAATAGCATAAATGAAAAATAATCGCGATGAATGGAGGTATTTGCAACGCTGAGTGCTAATGTGGAAAGTTCTTCTGGAAAGGGAAGATTCCAGTTTGGAGTAAAGGTAAGGGGGTTGCTTTGTGTGTATAATTTGATGTAGAAATATGCAATTTCTGAAATCAAGGTACTTTCTCAATGTACAGCCAAGAAACCGGCATGAGAATTCCGAGACTCTATCGTATCGTTGCCTTGCATAAACATACCGAACAGCATTATTATAAGCAGCCTGGAGCTTGCGAAAAGATAGTGAGTCAAGGTCCCTATAGACAGCTGCAGCATATGAAATAATGGGTATTATGAGGGTGAGCACAAATCTTCGGCGAGTATTCAAGGGGGGTATAGTTGGCAGAAATCCAAAGCTTACGCAGGCATCCGTACACGCGACCAACAACGATGTTAACGTGATTATAGCCAGAAAGCTTTCAGTTTATGGTGAAACCAAGACTTGTAGCCACCTCAACTAACCTAATCTTACTACCGGCTAAGCAAACATCAGGAACTAGATGTAGCTCAAAAGACTTGTTTGATATTGGAAGTACTTGGCATTTATTTGGGTTCAAAGCTAGTCCATTTTTAGTTGAACATTCAACAATAGAAGCAAGATCCTCATTTAGTAGTGACACTAGTTCACCTATTTTATTAACCGGATGAGATAGGTAAAGTTGTACATCGTCTGCATAAAAATGAATAAGTCGATGCTAAGTCATTTATGTACATACAGAACAAAATTGGGCCAAATATTGATCCCTGCGGAACCCCTTGAGAAACTGACCGGAGACCTGAGCGATTGTTACCAACAACGACTATTTTTGACCGTCCACATAAAAAATTTCAAATGAGCCTTACAGCTCTTTCACTAAAACCATAGTAATGGTGCAGTTTCCAACAAAGAATGGAATGATTCACTATGTCAACAGCCTTAGAGAAATCAAGCAGGCAGATCAGCGTCACAAATCCTTTGTCAAAATCTTGCCTGATATTATCCAAGATTTTCACCATGTCGGAAGAACAGCTATGGCTCTTCCTAAGGTCCGATTGGAATGGACTCAACAGGGAATTTTCAGCCAAGTGTTTCTGAATTTGTGACTCTATTACCTTTTCAAAGACCTTAGACAGGCAAGGTAAGATACTGACAGGTCTGTAGTCAGAAGCATCGGAAGCAGTGGTATTTTTAGGAACAGGTACAACCTTAGCACATTTCCATATCAGAGGAGTAGTAGATGTTGCTATACAAGAATTTATTCTACTCAGCGGGTTGATAGGGAGACAAAACCATAGAGGACTAAAGGCATCTCCTTGGAAGATTGCGCGTTTTATGATACTGGTGCTCTACCCAAGGTGCAATTTTACATTCCATGAATCCATTGCTACCTTCATGAGTCGTATAAACCTTGAATCAATTTTGTTTACCTCAAGAATTTTTAGGAGGACAAGATATGGAAGACTATTGAATGCTTTTTTGTAGTCGATATATTCCATGCTAAGGTTATGTTTACCCTGGACACGGAGTCAATTGTTAGTTGTTCCTTGCATCCCACAGAATTGTTTTTACATCCCTTCGGCTTTTGCCGTTATGATGTTGTACTTGACACAATTAGTAAGGAACGCGATTAGTAAATATCTTCGTCATAAGTTTGTATGTCAGCAATAGGCATGTTATTGGTCGGCAGTTTGCTGACGTCAAGAACAAAGGGGTCTGATGTGGGTCACTCAAAAGTTTTGGTGAAGATCCTTGCAAGCAGTGGATGAGTTGTTGAAAACTTTTTTAGCTGTATGCTCTTATTTTGGATTATATCTGGGACAATTACCTTCCAATGACTGCTTTCAGGTATTCCTTTCGCCACTTCTTCAGGAGAGATATCCGTATTCTGCATCTCTCTATAACCTTTTGAATTCGTTGACTAGCCATACGGTAACAAGGTTAACGTTTTTGGGCTTGCTCCATATTTGACTCCAGAAATGTATAACCTCTTTCATCGATGGGGCCTGTAAATTAGATTGATTTTCTCCAGGGTGGTCTAATTTACGGAAGAACTGTTTCTGGTTATTTCCAAAAAGGGAGTTTTCCAATTTTCTGGGTCTGCTGTTCTTGTACCTTGCGAGACGTTTGTCATAGGCGGCAAGTTGTTTATTATTATTATTATTATGGTGGGCTCTACCTAGCTTGTGTTGGCTAATAACCAGCCAGAGCTTTTAACAAATCTTATGAGGTCTATCAGTTTTGCTTTGCTGACCACCGCAAGTTCTCCAAAATGTCTGTACCCCAGGTGTTTGGCACGACGAGTTATTTGGAGGTTAGAGCAGTCGCACAGCAAGTGTACGATAGTCTCCATTTCCTCTTCTTTCCTACAGCTTCTACAATAATCTTGAGAAAAAGCTCCTATTCTGCTGGCCATCCTAGCAATGAGGCAGTGGCCAGTTAGGACATCTGTAACGATACGGATGTCTTCTTTGTTGAGTCCGAGAAGGGTACGTGTTCCCCGGTTCCCTAAGTTTGGCCAAAGCAAGATATCACAGTCACTCCTGTAGATCCATGTTTTATTGGTTCGTTCAAGGGTTCAATTGGTATATGTACCAGGTACCGAGCAGATATCCACTAGAGGTCTCTGAGGGACTAACTTCCATGAGTAGTACATCCTGTGAAGTCTTACGAATGGCAAATATTTCTGCCTGAAAAATGATATATTCTCCCGAAATCTTTAAGGAGTTATGGAGCTTTAGCATTATACTGTAGACTCCAGGTACAGTACCTTTCTCCATTTTGTAGCCATCCGTGTAGAGGTGGAGTTTTCCATTGCCGGTGGCAGTGTTGGGAAATGATGTGGAAAAGTCAAAGTCCACGCTTGGCGCGATGTAGTCACTATACCTCGTCAGTTTTGATGCTTCCTACTCCTGTGTTATAGACGCGTGTCCTAGATTGCGGTGTGTTCGTAGAACTGATTCTTTTAGTCTGATCGAGCTTATGGAAACCATGCATTTCAGGAATTCCTCTAAAGGAAAGAGATTGAGCATTATCTCCAGTCCAACTTGAGGAGTAGACCTTAAAGCTCATGTTACTGTGACACACGCTACTCTTTGAAGTTGTGTGAGTATTTTGAGATAACTAGTCTTTTCTGCGGCTTTCCATCATACTAGTGCACCAAAAGTAAGTATGGGTCTAACTATGGCAGTGTACATTCAGTGTATTATACATGCTCTTTGTCCCCAACGTTTACCAAAGGTTCTTTGGCAAGTATAGAATGTCCCTAATGCTTTTTTGGTTCTTTCTTCGATGCTATGCTTCCAACTGAGCTTACTGTTTAGGATATTTCCTAGATATTTAGCTTCAGATGAAAGTTGTATCCTAACACCGGAAGATTAAACTTATCTAACTTTCCTTTTATGAACAACACTATGGATTTATCCTTACACCGTTTTGTGCTGTCCCTTTTGGGAGTGTGTTCGAGGTTGGCTCCATCCGTTTGCTGTTTTTTGCTGAAGAGGGTATTGTAACATGGCCGGGATTATCTGGTCTGTTCCCGCTGATTTGTACGTATTGACCGATTTGTTCTCCCTTGTTATTCTACTTTCTGTGATCAGGCTAGAGAATATGGATTCGTTGAGAGTTGATGTTGTGGTGCCAGTTACTACCTGTTCACCAACTTCTTTACAGCTAGGGAAGGGAGTTTCTTTAAGAAGCAATAGAGATTCCCGAATATTGTCCGTCCAGACTCCATTGGAGTCTTTCAGGGGCTATTCGATCTTTGGACAGGACTTCATTGAAACTTTTCATTGCTCCGCAAAAAAGAGCCAAATATTGTTTCTTGGCCATTGTTACGTTGAATTTAGTTGAATTCGGACCTATATTTGGTCCACTTCTCTTCACTTCTAGTGCTTCTCTGTGAAGCTTTCTGACCTCTGTTCCTAGTCTTTTTAGTTTGCTTGTCCCTAAGGGGGTTTAAAGGGCTTGCGATGACTAGATGTGGAATAGTTCCTTTCCTTCGGTTTGAACTTACATGGTTTACGGCAGAGTCAATTGAAAAGCGATCAGGAAGGCACAACCTCACGGGTGGTTCCATGTCTTTCCTTTCACTAAGTTCACCGTCGGAATGGATCACATCATATAGCATTTTACGTGAATACAGTGAACTCAACGGCGCAACCCAACCTTTCTTTCATGAAATAATATCAGTAGCTCACTACTGGAAACGCTTACGTCGCTATCGCTATTGTGACATTCTGCCAAACTAGCGAAAGATCCTCTATGTCATTGTAAAATTGTGCTTCTAGGGTTGGCTCATAAATTTCGCACAATTTTCTCAAGTGACGTGACAACGCATCAGCTTGCTTAAATCTTTTCTTTACATAAAATCGGAGATTTTTCTTGTGACCTTTACTCGAGCCTTCTCCATTGTCAGTTTGCACAATCTGGCGCGTCTGGAAGGGATTCCAAAACTGAGCATCGATCTGTATAGCTTTTGTCTATGGGCGTTGTCATATGTGGCCTTGAAATCTTATTGATCTTCACTCTAGAATCTAGCATGACTGAAAGAGGCCAATAAAGTCGGATAAATCGCTTTGAGCATTCACAAAATCCTCCATGTTAAAGTTGGCACAGTTTAGATGGTCTGGTTCATCAGGTAGACCAATGCTGGCGTTCCATTCATTAGGCTTATTTTTCTGTGGTCAAATCTTAGGTAGGAGTATGCAAACATTTTGGCAACTTCTGTGACCTCGATGGAGCGCTTCTCTGCTTCCTTTCTATTGTATAATCATACTTTCCCAGAGACCGATGTTTCTTTTTCTTGCAGCGCCACTTTGTATACTTCTTGCAAGTCTGCCTGCGCTTGCTGTCAAATTAGACAGCTTGCGATGTTTTAGTAAAATACTCGAGTCGAATAGCACAAGCGACGTGTCTAAAGGAAAGCTGACAATGTTACCAAGGTTCTGTTGGGCTTGATCCCGGCAATACAGGACTTATCAAGAGTTTTTGGGAGACTCGATCCAGAAAAGACTATAGCGGTCTGTTGTGATTGTAGCCGTTCGACGTTAGATTTCTTCACGGTACTTCTTAGGTGTGCTTCGCACCTTGCCTACAAGAATATGTTGATCTAAGTGGATGTTGGCTCCTCGAAACCTCTGGACATGGAATATACTATAATTGCGTCTTGCATTGCTTGCAATGTGATCAATCTTATTAAGCGTTTTTGGATCGGCTAACTGCCATACACTTTTTGGATGTTGTGGTGAAGGAAACGTCTTATAGCTATGATGACATTTAGCTCTGGCGGAAAGTTGATTAGGCTAAATCCAGTCTCACACTGCCTTTTTCCATACTCTCATTCCCAATCTTGGCATCCAAATCACCAGTAACAATCTTTACGTCATGCTTACCACATTTCTTACAAAATTGGTGGAAGAGTTCGTAAAATCAGTTCTTGGCAAAGTCATCATTTTCCTTTGTGGAACTACAAGCACATATCAAATTTATTTTGACGAACTTAACCTTGATGCAGATTGTAATGACTCATTCGCTCAGATGCCTAAAGCTTAAGAATTTTGCTTAAGTCTTCCTCTGATGACATCCCATCGCACTTCATGGTTTAGGACTTTCTCTAATTCTTCGAGTGTACGTTGACTGTTAAGGCCCAAACATTCCACGAGCATGTCCAACGTCAATCTGACAGCATAAGCCCCGATCTGGAGTGCCAGATCCTTTAGAAGATAGTTCCAGTAGCTTGAAATTCCTCCGCCACTCTAGGAGGAATAGTCGAATATGTCGAAGTAGTTCAGACGAACTACTTGCTAAGGAACTGACTCCATCTTGGGAATTCCTCCGTCAAGACATCCATACTGTGCTTTGTCTGAATATGTGTGTGCACTGATGTTCATTCAGCTACATATGTGTTTGGAGTGACTATTGCGGAGTTGACACCGATAAAGCTTTTATCTTGACCTTAAACGATAGAGGAATCGCCTTCGTTTCTATGCTTGGCATCTTCACTTTATCTTGCCAATTGCAGATGTATCACCACACCCTTCGTTATTCCTAAATTTCTCGAAGGTTCTAAACCTGATAGCCTGAAAATTTCGAAAACATCGGCTTCCCAATCCAGAGAGGAATTGTCGGTTCAAACTTGCTTATTCATCCTGAGGTAGAACCCTTCGCGCATTGAGCCCATTCTTCTTAAAATTATTGTGTTTTTAATTGATCCTATCACTACTTGCGAATAAGCTCTCCTCTGCAAAAAAAAAAACCCAATCAAGGAACATTAAACACATTACAGCCTTGTTCGTCCCCGATATTCACTTAGGGTTCTCTCTTCCGAGATCTATTGACCTTACCTTACTTAACCTTACTCAAATTCTTTCATCACGAGAATATGCAATGTTTATTTCAACGATTGACAGGTGTTACAGTTTTTCGTGTCGTATTTGCCTTTAAAAGAGAAACAAGGTAGCCCTTCCTCCGCTGATCTGCCCTTCCATCTGACCTTTTCCCGAAGTAGTTACGAAGAGGTTTCTTAGCATGTATATACCAGAGATCAATCTCCTCCTAATCTTGTCCCAAGTCAGTGGAGAAAGAGGCTAAAAGATGTAGAAGTGATTCATTGAACATCATTCCATCATATTGACTCTGAAATTGGCATCCTATCGCTTTTCAAAGTTGATTGATTCATCTCAATAAAATAGCGTCAACCAACCGTTAAAGTGTCTTCAAGTTTCATTCATATTTTCCCGTTATTTTTGTTTTCATATTGTTTTTCCAATTTCGCGGTCGTAAGATCAGACCTTCCCTAGAAATTCTGAATCACCACGGGATACACAATTGACCACAGATAAACTGGTAGCAATGCCCTCTGAGATGTGTAGCGCGATTTGCAAATCTAATTCCCTGACATTAGCATTGATCTACAATTCAAATGGCCTTCACCACATCTGATAGCAGTCACTCATCTGTTCATCAAATTTCCCACATCAATGGGTTGCCACTGTGCTAGCTGGAAAAGATAATGATCATCGCCTCACAACGCCAGATAGACCGGTAATCTCCCATCCAAATGAGCTAATTTCTGTGCAATCCATCCCGGGGGTGCTCTGATTGTTTAATCACCAAACCAACAGACATTCCTTCATTCCCCAGCCGGCCACGAACCACCCACCCACCGCTCGTTCACGTACTGACATATGTATTGGCGACATGCATCGTCGGTCTGGAAAATGATACTCGAGGCACGTAAATGCGATATTCATGTTTGCTATGAGTTTTTACTGTTCTCTCCACGTTTTTCTACTTTCTGTTGCTTATGTGCTGGTTTTGTTGTTCTGCATTTGTCACATGACAATGTTTTGCGCGCCACAAACCCACACTCTCCAAATGCGAATTTCAGTTCAATTGCCTCCGGGGCGGAATGGCACATCTAGTCCAACAACGCGCGCAAAAAAAAAAGAGTTCATCGGCCGGAAGTTCAGCCATGCATTGGTCAGTTGATAACGTTAAACGTTGTAGAATGGCATGTTGCTCGTGGTGTGTTTGTTTTTTTTTTGTTTTTTTTTTTTTTTTCTAAAGTCTACCACGACCCACAAATTTCACGACTCACGACTCACGTCAACGTTTGTGCTTGTCAGCCAAAAACGTAGAAAACCCATCGAGCGCAACTTTTATCCGCAGCCAACGGACTGTGGCTTACGCTGGTACATTGACCCAAAAGTCGTGTCGTGAGTCTATCGGCCAAGATTCTATCAGCTTTGACTGTTTTAGAGCGACAAATGTGTCGAATGCGAACCCGATTACCACTAATTTGCATGGCAGACAGCGTTCACTATGGCTGATAAAACGAGCCTTAGCACCCATGAACTCACTCAGGGATTTACTCACGAACCGACTCACGTTTCAAAGAACGTCGCCCGGTCAATCTGTGCCTTGTAGTCATTATGTCACTTGCGACGAGTGAGAGCCTGGCGAATCTCGAAGAAAAACGTCACCCCTTTGTGGGCGTTTTTCAAGGGTGGATAGCCACCCCATGCATCCATTCATCGAAGATATTATTTCGTCTGGCGCCGCAGTAACGAACAGAGGGGGAAGAAATTACAGACTCCGATGGGATGGATGCTGAGAAGACATGTCGCCAAGCTTTCTTGGTGAGTGTTCACGTTTAGTGATGGATCCATGGCAGGCATTTGGATAAACCAAAGGCAGATATCATCCGCTGAGGGGTGGGTTTATTGTTGTGTATAATTTGAATGGGGAGCACGTGACGAGCTACAATGCTTCTAATGGTTCCTCACGAAGCCGTAGAGATGAAATGGCGAAGAAATGTTCGATAAATTTACAACGTAGATGATGGTTTCTCTGTTTCCTAGGGGATGGGGTGCTGCGTCTTTACGTTCGAAAATAAACCAAGTGGCAAATGAGTGCGTAGAATTTCTGTGTGTACCAACCTCTCAGACAGCACGCAAGGGGGCTGCAGTTTAATCAGCGTGAGATCTAGGGAAACTTAAGACTTACCAATTTGGAATTATTTTTAGAATGTGATTTACTTAATTGTGTGCGAAAAATTGGTGATTGAAATGCTCAGAGAATTGCCACGCATTCCGGAGAAGAAAAATCTGTTTATGCCGTGCCATGTCAGGAAGCACGTTTTCGTGTAGCATTTATTTTACTACCGATTGCGAAGTGAATGAAAAAAAAACCTCAATGCGGTGGTCATTCAAAGTCCAAATATTTGCAAAACCGTCTAAATGGCAGATGGTGATGACGTTGGTTTATTCAAAAATAAGACTTCCGGCAGTGAAAACTGCTGTCTTTTCAAAATCGTGATTAAGTTAATGACGCAACACTTACAAGGAAATGCGTACAACGGCAAAATGTGAGCCATTTCTTGCAAATACAGGTCATTTGTTTACGAAAGGGCAATTCAGGAACTGTTTGAATTCTCCGGGATGAACCTGGTCCTCAACCACCAAGACTCTCTAGCTAGCACGATCTCTCGCCAGTGCCGTAATAATAGATGATTAAGGTTCACTTTAACTTGCGTGCCCCACATACATACGGTCATCCTGTTCCGCAAAGAATTCGGGGTTTGACTCAAAGACCCTTTGAGCCGAAACTGTAGGGTCCATTAGCTCAAAATGGACCACGCATCTCCTGTACAGTTATTTCTCTCCAAACGGCCACGTGCTTCTTCATCCGCTTTCGAATGGAAGCCTCTGCGCCATAGAGCCAGTCTGAGACGATTTGGGTCTTGTATAAGGGCAGCCCTCTTACTAATTTGCCTCCTGAGCCCAAAGAAACAGCGATTGGCAAGAGTAATTCCGCGTGCGTCATTCTGCGTTAATGGCCTTGCTGCTTGTAACTGCGAAACCAAGATAGACAAAATCATCAACTCCCTCGAAGTTATAACTGTCAATGGTGTCATTCTGGTCAAGCCGTCAGTGTTGTGCATCCTTTTCTCATGACAGCATGTATTTTGCTTTGTCCTCGATTAACGTCAGAGTCACGCCTCAATACTCAAGAAAACTTCATTGATGGCTCGCTGTGTTTCTCCAAACAGCATCTGAGTACGTAAGCAATTGCGCGGATTTAAAAAAATCTGCCGTTGGCCAGTGCATTAAGCATGATTGTTTCTAGGGTGATGTTAAATCACATGACAGGGCGTCGCTTTGTCTAAAACCTCTTTTGACATTGAAGGCCTCAGTGAAGTCGATACCGACCGTGACAGAGTAGCGAGCGTTCTCCATCGTTATTCTGAACAGATGGACTAGTTTTGCAGGGATGTCAAAACTAGACATAGCTCTATATAGCTCGTCCCTATAAACACTGTCAAAATTGATGAAAAGATAGTGGCTATCGATTTGGACTTCTTGGCTTTCCCCCAGAATCTGCTGGAGTCTGAAGATTTTGTTTATTGTGGAATTTCCTGGTCTGAAACCGCGTTGATAGGGACAAATCAGGTTGTCGGCGAAGGGTTTCAGACGTCCGCACAATAAGGCGTAGAAGAACTTGCGCTCAATATTGAGGGGACTTATACCTCTATATACTCGTATAGTTGGCGCAGTTGAGGGATTCTCCTTTTTTGTTGGCAGCCATCTGACCAGATCTGAGAAATGAGTTGGGGTATGCTCTCCACAAAGTCACTTCCAGCAGCTCTGAATACCTCGGACCGTAAGCCACCAAATCCAGCTACTTTGTTGGATTTCTGTTTAGATACCGCTATCATACTTCGTTTTGGTCAGGTGGACGGAAGTTTTGGCTATCATCGTCTAAGTTGAATGGTATATTCTGTCTGACGGTGGGATGTTGGTCTTCTTCGCCGTTATACAGTCTGCGGAAAAGTCTTTCCATATTGTCAGTACCGACTGTGACTCTACTACAAGGTTTCCTCTTACATATTCTTATTAACTGTAGGTATAGCTTCCGTACGTTATTCCAGAAGTACAACCTCTCAATATCTTAGATCACGCGCTTCTCCTGCTCTATTTCCTTCTTCTGGAGAAGTCGGTGTTCCTCCCGTTTCTCCTGCTTGTAGCGGCTCTCATCCTTCGTTGCCGCGCCGCTTTGTATGCTTTTTAGCTGCATATGCTTGCCGGCATTATTCATCAGACCAGGGATTTCCTGGTTGCGCCGACTATAGTGGCACGTTGCCGCTAGTTTTCGGTGCTTGATGCTGGTGGGATAGGTGTTCTTAAGGGATTTCAGGATACGCATTCGGCAAAGGTTCTCAAAGTAGATCTTCTTTGTTTTAGCGCTTGGGAAATTCGCGTTCATATCCTAGCTGCAACAAGGTGTTGATCCGAGTTAATTTTGGGTGCCCGGAACGTTCGGACATCCAGAATACTGGATGCATGCCCTACGTCTATCGCAATGTGATCTATTTGATTTAACGTTTCATGATACTGAAGCCGCCATTTCTCCATGTGTGTGTTGCGATGAGGAAACCTTGTGATTCCATGTGATTTGTCCGTTGCCAGACGTGGTTCGTGTAGGCTTTGTTTACCAACTGTACTACTAAAGATATCCTTCTTTCCTACCCTGGCGTTGAAATCGCCTGGTATGATTTTAACGTCATACTTCAGACATTGCTGAAGTGGTGGCGTCGTCCTTGTCTTCCATACTGGCATGGGCGCATATTAGGCTTATGTTAGCCAATTTAGCTTTGATGCGGATTGTCATAAAACGCTTGCTCATCTTTCGGAAGCTCAATTCTGCCTAATTTTTCCACGTATGGCAAATCCGCATCCGAAGAAGCGCCGTTTCTGTTCCCTGTAGCAAACACCATAATATACGTATATATCACAGTTTTCCATCCTCCTTATGCCCGACCTATCCCTTCGCACTTTCTGAATGGCGGTGATTTCTGCGTGATGGCAGTCAAGTTCCTCTGCTAATTGTTCGGCTGCACTTGCCCTGATAAGGATCCAAAGGTCGTTGTCCTTTAAACGTTTGCAGCAGTGAATCCATTTTTATCCGAACCTATTAGTTGATTCGTCACACCTTTTTAATCTATTTCGTATAGGGTTGTGAGCCCTATGAAGCCGCAGGTCAGTATAATGCTACTGGCCAGTCATGCCCTTACCATTTTAGCCTGCATGAGTAAGTTATAGTTTTCCTTGCATGGACTACCTGCCAGCCCGATAGTTACCTTTTCTCTAAACTGGAAGATGTAGACCCTTATGCCGAACCTTCTGGCATACCATTGCTTTTGCAAACTATTTGATTATATGTTTGAAATCACTGATCCTAGTGCGCCTATAACCATTCTACAGGCCTCTCAATTTTGTATCATCTCGTTATTGAGTCAAAGATCGAATTATTTCTCGTTCCGCACTTTTTCCAGATCTCGGTTAGAAACTGAGCCTCTATTGATTTCCGGATCCAATTCTCCTGTGAACATCAGAGAATTCGATCCGAAAATCGGTCTCTTAACGTTAAGAGTGCTGTCACTGTCATCAATTTTCTTAGACAGAGCTTCTGTTTCTGATCTTTTCACGCTTTGCCAGATGACTCCTTCCAAATAAATATCAGGAGTGGGGTTTTCCATATTCCATTCATCTGCCTACGCTCCGTGAAAGTCATTTTAAGAGAGCTCGCAATCCCTTGAGCGCGCCTAAGTTACTAAAACCCTATTTGAAATTGAAACTAACTAAGGGTTAATATATTTATTAGAAGAACTATCCATATGTCACTTAGAGGGGGTTCTTATGTAGGATATGTTCCACAGATCTCACTCTCGCATGTTCTTTTGGCAATAAAATGCCTAAGTGATTCCAATGACTCCTACCAAGACGCACTCGCGAAAAAGATCACGGACAAAATTTCGGTCATCGAAAGCAGTGTTAAAAGTGTTGAAGAGTTACGGAACTCAGTGCAGACCTCAGCCGAACTAATAAATTCCAAAGTTAGGCATATGGATAAACAAATTGCTGGTCTAATCGAGTTAGACTCTGGGAGATCCAGGAATGAAGAAACTCCCTTAGGTCACCTGGATAAAGTATTAAGTGACATCAAAGCCATCTGTTCTACGCAAGTTATATCCAACCAAAAAACTTGCGAGTTGATAAGCTCTCTGCGTGACGACATTGACATTCATTTCCAGTCCTCGTCACGCAAACAACCATCTCCTAAAGAATCCGATCCTATGCTCGAAGTTATCTTCGACAAAGTGAACGATGTCAGTGATGAACTTACTGCGACTCGATCCCTCGTATGCGATATTGAACATCATATCGCAACAATAAACAGCAAAATCGTTGACCCACCAAACTTCCCGCAGCCTTACCAGAATGGTCCCTATAATACATCACTAATGGCTGAATTAATGGAACCTGAAGTGGATTCACACTCACCCCCACATACAAGTCATCTGCGGACGGTTCAACCAACTGATTCTTGCGAAATTTCTTCCAACCTGATAATAAAGACCACATCTACGTCAACACCTCCAATCGCTGCCCCACGGAGGCTTATCAATCACTTCAACTCAACTTGGACACCATCTGAATGGCAGCGTAGACTTGATAAGCTTGCTTCGAAAAATCAATTGGTCACTACGCTTCTTATAAAAGGCGCCCCACCACACGCTGATGCTGATTGGATCTCGAATTTCTTCGTAAAGAAGAAAGACCATTAGCCACTGTAATTTAATTCCAACATCTCACCACAGAAGTAAGCGCAGCTTCAAGCTCAATATGCCGGCCAAATACGAATGGCTATTCCATAATCCAGCCAGCAACAATTTAACCTTGGAAAGATGCGTGTCTGCAAATGGTTGGAAAATACGACCAAGAAGCAGGATAAAGTCAAGCAGTCCGTTTTACCTAAACCATCTATAAAGGTAGCAAGTAAACCCAATTTGCTAGACCCACCTCCTCTTCTCAAAACAAACCCAGCTCCAATTGGAGCTTTAAAACTAAAATTTTTCCTAATTTTAAGCCTCCTACCCATACTCCAACTCCGTCTATTCCACCCCAAACCAAGCCCCGACGTCAACGTGTCTCTTTTGACTTAACACCTATCTTAAATCCCGCTTCCAGCTCGCCTTCTCCCTCGATTTCACGGGCCCCAGTCGCTATTTTTGATACGCCACCAAACCCAGCTAGCAACTCAATTCCCAACTTCGACCTTAAAACTGGAGCTAAGTACCCTAATTTCATTAACTCCCATACCCTAAACCCCACATCTCATCCTTCATCCAACTCCATATCCAACCATTTATCTCCCTCCTCCAATGCTCCTATTCTTGATCCCCTTTTCCCCCCCACTGTTAAACTAACACAGCAAACCAATGGCACTACAGAAAGTCGATATGCTCTCTCTAGGCTCAGAGAAAGAAAGATATATGAAAACATTCGTCTCTTTCTTGCCTATCTACATGACAAATCGGACTCGGTCTGCTACGAAGGGAAAACCAAAACTAGCGTCATGGTTTCCATCCAGCAGGAAGGCCTCTCTACCGACCCTATCAGTCTCAGGAACCTTTATGTCAGGTACCACGAGATTTTTAACATGTCCCCTCAGAAAGTAGCAGACGACCTCGCTGCATTCGGCAACTATGTTCACTCTAAACGAGTATCACACCTACAGCGAAGCCGAGCAGACCACGACAAATTTTTTCGTCCATAACGTGCCTCCCTTGCCAGCGCTTAAACCATCCTGCCTCACACATCCACCCCACAACATCCCTCTTACATTTTACTACCAGAATGTAAGGGGTCTTCGCTCTAAAACCAATGCTGTCCTACGTCAATCGCATGCTCTTCCCTTTGATATCTACGCCTTGACCGAAACCAATTTGATTCCCGACATAAAGAACCAGGAATTGTTCCCTCCTACTTTTAATGTTTTCCGCGACGACGATCCTACCCGCACAAATAAAGATTCCCCCTGTCGAGGCGTCCTACTGGCGATGGACAACAGCCTTAACTCTTCCCCTAAAGCCGACTTTGTCGCAATAAAAATATCACTGCCTCTCAAGTCCCTTTACGTTATATGTTGCTATATCCTACCAGCTCAACCTATCGAATCTTACCAATTTGTTATTGATGCGATCGATCATTTAATTGATCTGTCAGACCCTATTGATGATATCCTTATTTTTGGCGACTTTAATCTTCCTCAAATACAATGGACTCCATCAGATGATCAATCGTTTTTCATCGCTTCAAATGCCAACTCAGCTAAGGAATGTCTCTTCTTAGATCGCTTAACAGACTCAAGTCTATGCCAAGTCAGTGGTATATCCAATTTTATGGGCAGGCAATTAGACCTTATTTTCACAACAGATCCAATTAACTCCTCAGTCTCACTTTGTCCCCTATCTCTCTCAACAATGGATAACTACCATCCCCCCCTTCTACTTTCATTTTTTCATAACTCTTCATTCCAGTCCACTCCCCCCACAACTCTCTCATCCCACGACTTTCATAAAGCAAACTTTCACAAAATCAGTGAATATCTCAGCAGATCCCTCTTTAACTTTCACAACCTAAGTATAAATGATGCCTTATCCATTTTTTATAAAGAAATATTTAATTCTTTTTCCCTTTACGTTCCGTTTTCCCGCCTTAAAACATCATCTACTAGTCCTCCCTGGTATAATCGCAAGCTTCGTTCCTTACGAAATCAGAGAAATAAGTTATGGGCTGTTTTCCTGCGTACCAGATCCTTTACCGACTATTCCAACTATCTTGGTGCTTATCTTCATTTCACCGAACTTTACGATTCCCTTTACCAGGACTACCTTAACCTTATAAACCATCCTAAGTCCTTTTTCCAATTTGTTAACTACAAAAGAAAGTCCGATGGTTACCCTCCTTCCCTCTCTTTCAACAACAGGTCATCAACCGACCCACTCACCATTGCCAACCTATTTGCCACCTTTTTTAAGCAATCCTTCACCAACGACTCCTTTGTACCAGATCCATCCTATTTTAGTTACCTACTGAACTTCTCCAATGGCCCACTTCTCTCTCATATTTTTGATCCGTCTTATATCGAACATAAATTACACCAACTCAATGACGAATTCACACCCGGCCCAGATGGCCTCCCTGCCATATTTCTTAAAAAATGTTCTTCCTCTCTTTCCCTTGCCCTTTCTAATCTCTTCCGTCTATCCCTTTCACAAGGAGAATTTCCTCAGGTTTGGAAAACCTCCTTCATAACCCCGATCCACAAGAAAGGATCAAAGAATGAAATAACCAACTATCGTCCCATCGCTAAACTCTCCCATATACCCAAACTCTTCGAAAGTATTTTGTATGAAGCTCTAAGCTTCCAATGCAAATCACTTATTTCCCCTAGACAACATGGCTTCTTAAAGGGTAGGTCAACCACCACAAATCTCGTTGAATTCGTATCCTTTGCCCTCTCTGCCCTAGAGAATGGCAATGAAGTCGATGTAGTTGCAACCGATTTTAGCAAAGCCTTTGATAAAATCTCTCATCGGTTAATCATCTTTAAATTGTCTGCCCTCGGCTTTGAACCCATATTGTTGAAATGGATATCCTCTTACCTCAAAAACCGTTTTTACAGTGATCGTTTTAGGTCAGCCCACTCCGCTCCATTTTTGGCCACCTCTGGAGTTCCACAAGGCAGCCATCTCGGTCCCCTTCTTTTTATATTAACCATAAATGATCTCGATATGATCATCAAACACTCGTCTTTCTCCCTTTACGCCGACGATACCAAATTTTTCAAAACCATTTCCTCTCCCCATGACTCTTTCCTCCTTCAACAAGATCTTGATAGTTTTTCGATCTGGTGCCTCAAAAATTCTTTGGAACTTAACATCGCCAAATGCCAATCCATCACCTTCTCACATAAGCGGAACCAATCTCCTCCCCGACTCTATCTTCTCCATAACCAACCTATCTCCACCGTACAATCTCTTCGTGACCTCGGCATTTTGTGTGATAGCGAGCTCAACTTCCGTTTACATATGGATGAGATAATCCTCAAAGCCAACTCTGCACTAGGTTTTGTAAAACGGTGGTCCAAAGAATTCAACAACCCATACGTGAGCAGGTCCCTCTTATTACCTTTGTTCGCCCCCTCCTAGAGTACGTCAGTCAAGTATGGTCCCCATATCATCGTGTTCATATCTCGAGAATTGAAGGCATTCAGCGCCGTTTTCTTCGATTTGCTCTCCGAGGTATGCCATGGGACGATCCTTTTAATCTGCCCCCCTATCAAAACCGTCTCAACCTTATCAACTTAAACACCCTTGAAGATCGCAGAGATGCTGCAGACTTTCTCTTCATTCATCGACTCCTTTCAGGTCACGTTGAATGCGCGTCCCTTCACAACTCCATTTTCCTCAACACTAACCCTCGTAATCTACGTACCCCCCGACTCTTCTATCTACCAACCCACCACACCTCCTATGGCGCGAACGAACCAATCTCCCGTATGCTACGTCTAATCAACTCAAACCCTACCGTCTTTGATTTCCACCGCACCACTCCCTACCTCAAATCCGTTCTCCTTCACCACTCCAACCAACCTTAGTTTTAAGTTTTAGTTTAAGTTTAATTTGTAAGTTATAGCTTGTATTAAGCCGAATAAATGGGGGCGTTCGCCCCCACCAAAATCAAATCAAGCTTAGCTTCTGTGGGATCTCCAGTGGAATCGCCAAACGGATCTGTTTCGGAAATTCTCGGCTATAAATCCTCCATATTCAGAATTTCACTTAGAATTTTGCTTCGTTAGATTCGAACACTTTACATTCACCAACCCCTTTATATAGTATAATAAGCTTACCATGACATCGGTTAACTTTTACAGCCCTCTTCGATCCTATTCTCAATGTAAAAACCGCTCAAATTTTAACAAATCAAGGTAAAAGAAACTTCATCAATAATCCCAGCGATTTACGCTGAAAAGCGTCGATTCCTCCGCAGTGTATAGGGTATAGGGTTGTATAGGGTTTTCCAATAAGGACTTGACAACTTTTTTTTTTAAATAAAACGCAAACCATTTGAGATATTTCAAAAACTTTATTATCGTCTTGAAGTACAATCAAAACATTTATGAATGGAACTCGACTTCGTTTATATGGCCACCGCGGGTAGGTTGCAGCGGTCGATTCGTTGGACCCAATTTCGCGTGCAATGTTAGCTCTGAGCTCTTATAACGTCGTCGGTGTGTTGGCATAAACCAATGACTTAACGTAGCCCCACAGAAAATAGTCAAGCGGTGTTAAATTGCACGAACGAGGCGGCCAATCGACTGGCCCATTTCTTGAGATAACACGCTCACCATACTTACTCTTCAATAAATCGATTGTAGCGTGTGCTGTGTGGCTTGTGGCATCATCCTGTTGAAACCACTTGTCGTCCAAGTCCATATCTTCCAATTCGGGCCTAAAATAATCGGTGATCATGGGGCCATTCACAGTAACGTGACGATCGTTATCGAAATAACGCCGCCGGCATGCAAACCGCACCAAACAGTTATTTTTTGTGGATGAAGTGGTGATTCATGAAGCACATGTAGATTTTCACCCAACCAATAACGCATATTTTGCTTATTGACGAACCCATTGAGCCAAAAATGAGCTTCGTCACTGAAGATGATCTTGCGATGAAATTCATCATCTTGGCGCATCTTCTCCAGAACCCAATCGGAGAACGTACGTCGCTTCAAATGGTCCATCGGCTTCAATTCTTGAGTCAGTTTGATCTTGTATGGATGTAAACCAAGATCCTTACGCAAAATACGCCATAATGTGGTCTGAGCGATGTCCAATTCTTGAGAACGCCGTATAATTGACTAATTTGGATCTTTTGCTACGGACGCCTGAACGGCAGCGATATTTTCGACACTTCGACCAACACGTTGTCTCACTGATACGGCAACATCACACAAACTTGTTATTGCCTGTCTCCTAGGGCGAGAATTACGACTAAAAATTGGAGTTAACGCTCTTAACGACTCCGAATTTCGGTAGAAAATTTTTATAATTTGCAGATGTTGCTCGTTCGTGTACTTTACCATGATGAAAACGTTGAGTTTACTGAATAAATTGACAGTGACAGTTTGATGATTAGTGAAAGAGTGCGTTCACAAATTAAATTCAAAGTTGTCAAGTCCCTATTGGAAAACCCTTTATGTATGGAACACTAAAGTTGAGTCGTGTACATCCACAATTTTCTCAAATTCGATAAAATAATTTGCCAGCAATTAAAAAGTCTGAGTTGTATCTTGACATCAGCAATCTCCTATCTTATCTTAATACGATCTAAATACTTGATGACATAATACGTAGTGTCTGCTGAATAATAGCGCAATTAAGATACAAAAACGAATCTAAATTGTGTCACCCGCTAATAGCGCGAAACCACACAAATGACATTGCACCATCACGCATTCAGGTCTGCACTTTAAATACCATCGCATTACCATTAGGTTCATCTTTATAAAACTGTCATCCTACTGTTCGTATAAGATATATCCAGTGTTGCAGCACACCACGACGAACAATGATCGCTTAATTGTAATGCGATCCTCTTGGCACTAAAATCAACCACACATCCATACTGGTGCGAGTGCTACCGATCCACAGAGAGGTAGATAGTCGTACTAAATTTTTCGTTAAGCTGGAAGATAAAAAAAAATTGCAATCGTTTCAATAAAATTTAATTAACACAATTATGGACTTTAATTTGGCAAAAAACAAAAAGTAAGAAAAGCACTCTGTCGGATAGATGAGACCGCATCTGACATCATTTCTTAAGCCCACAACTTGCCTGTGCAATCACACAAAACAGTTGTCATCCGACCATAAGACCAACCCATGGCACTATCATATCGTAGTTGAGTATGAGACATACGAGCACTATCTACAATGTATCTACAGATACATTAGATAGGTAAACTTTCAGTAGAGATCTACACCGAATGGGTATATCGCAACATAACCGCAACTACTCGTAGTCGTATCAACGATAAAAGCCACAATCAGGTAACCTTCAAGTCGGTTCTAGGTTTTCAGTTTGCCTCCAAGTTACGTTAACAACTCGTACCTTGCAGATGAAGAGAAAACTCACACCACGCACTGAGGTTCTGGTCTGTTGAAAGATGTGCCACCCACTTCATCTCCTCAACTGGAATTTGTCATAACCACTGCGTTGTGATGCGATGCACATCCATAAATCCGGTAATCGCATTTTCTTTTTCAGATACAACATGTTGTCCCAACAACTGTGAATAAAAAAAAAAAGAAAAACAATACTCCATCAGGTGGAAAAACTGCGTGATAATTGAATTTACTTCGCGCTTCTGGCGGCCTTCGTTGGGGCAACATAAAGCCTCCATAAAGCCCCATAGACCCTCCAAAGATTCGTACTCACTGTCGCCATTGTCGGCATTGTCGGCATTGTCAGATGAACAGGCTGTTCCAGTACTTGGATCTGTTGTTTGTAAAGTGCGACGGCAGCGGGTCATACTTGAATAAATTTGGCACGAGTACACCGATACAGTGAGTAAGTGAATTTTTCATGAACCAATCATCATCACGTCCAATGGGGCGTTAAATAATTTCTTATTATCGAATTAAAATTGAAACTTTAGGGGGGAACGGACATGATACGGAGGTTGTTCCCATTTCGGATAGAACGATGTAAAGGCAAAACGTAATTAAATGATTTGGGTCAGTTGGAGATGTCACAAGACAATGCTCTTTCCCCGGCCGGTGATTTGACATTGCCCTGTTGCGTTTACCTTTATCTGTCAGGATTTTGTAATAAAGGTAGAAAACGAGAAAAAGGTTATAAATATTTACTGAGAGGCTGAGTGTTGTCCAGGAGATTTATGGGTTTTCTTTTTTGTGGACTAAGTGCCATAATCGCAACCGCAATTAATTCTACGGTGACGGTTTTGTTTTCTAATTTTAATGAGAGCGGAATAAGTCGTAAGGTCGTTAGGTAGATAAATCTGTTGCTTTAGGGTAACCGGATGCTATGGTCGTTATCTTTTGTCTCCTAAAGAAAGACCTCTTTTCATACATTTCTTTGAAGACTTTACAGTGGACTCCGACAGAGTAATGGACTGGACTGTCTCTTGTTAAATTGGTTTTTATTAATTTTAGACTACCGTACGCTGACTTCGAGATCCTTGAGGGAATAGTTAACTCTCTAGTTGACCAAGATTTCTAGAACCCAGTTTGTTGGGCATGATACATATGATGTATGGGAACGCAACTCCTAGGGTTCTGTTGTGCAGTGCTTTACATTAATCAACTTCAATCAGATTTTGCAAGAGATTCCGTATCTCAAGAGTTCTCTGGATGCAGTCCTGTTTAACTGAATCGAAAGAATTTTCGCAACCAATGTAGACGTCATACGATGTTGCATAAGTTAGGTAAAAGTGGCTGTTGGAAAAAGCAACCCTTTTAGACCTATTGGCCCATTGTGATGCCACGTGGATCTGTAATTCTCCTATTATTGGAAACAATTTGAGCTTATGATGAAGTATAGGAGACTGTAAAGGTCTTAAGTCATTGTAGAAGAAAGCTCCTGAGCGAAGTTTTCTTCTTTGGGAGAGAGCTGGACATGTACAGAGTTGGTGGAGGATTGACTCTTCCTCCTCCTCGTCCATGCAGCGCCTACAGAAATCATTTGTAAAGGTGCCAATCCTTCTTGCATGCTTGCCTATAAGGCAATAGATATATTTAGAAGGATCAGACTTCAAATCCAGCTTTGTTTGATCGATAGACATGTTGACGCAACAGTCCACCTAAGGTTTGGGCTTTTATTAGCATCCAGCTTCTGTATTGGTATACCGATGATACCTTTTCCAGGTAGGTTCCAATTTTGGCCAGTTCGTTGGCCCTACTCTCCCTAAGAAATGATCGGTAATCAAGGGCGGTTTTAGAATTTTGTAAGACCGAGTCCAGGGATTTGATAGCGACATGACTATTCGAAAAGATGCGAATATCCCTGGGAGATATCATGTTTTCCATCAGCCAGGACAGGATACCTTTAATCGCCAAAATTTCCATCTGGAACGCGCTACGTGATTTGGAAGATGGAAGGAGAGGCTTAGGTTAAGCTTAACTGAGAAAAAATAGTCAATAACCCCGTCACCAGTCTTGGATCCATCTGTGTAGAAATGAATTGACTTGTCGTCCATGAAAGCATCTTGCTCCCACAAGAAGAAGGGATGAAAGTCTTTGTCAAGCCAATGTTGAGGTATAATGTGCCGACGTTCTCTGGAAGGATTCCTAGTGAGTTAGGAATATTAGCGTGGCCAAATAATTTGTTTGTCCACTTTGTAGTCGCTGTAAGGCGAATAGCTGCGCTCTCAGCTACTTGTCTGCTTAGTATATCAAGATGTGTCAAGTGAAACAAAATATCCAGTGCCGCGAAGGGAGTAGACCGTAGGGCTCCGCTTATGCATAGGCATGCTGTTCTTTGAACTCAGCTTAGTTTGCTGCAGTTGACTGCATTGTCTAAAGCCGTCTACCAGACAACAACCCCGTATGTGAGTATATGATCGAGATGTATAGCCATTGGGTTACGCGAAGTTGAAGGCCCCATTTGTTCCCAACGGCTTTTTTGCAAAACATTAAAGCTACTGTAGCTTCGTTGACTCTTTCTTGAATGTTAGGTTTCCGGTCAAAAATGAGACCCAGAAATATTTTGTATCGGAAAAGACTAAACTGATACCATTTATTGAAGGAGGGTTCATAGTTGGAATTTTGTATTTCCTGAAAAACAGGACAAGATCAGTTTTATGGGGGTTTATTCCCAATCCACAGCGATCAGCCCAGCGGGCTAATCTATTGAGATTTACTTGAAGGAGTTCTTTAATGGTATTGAGATGCTTGCCTGAGACGGCTATAGCAACGTTATCCACATTGGCAACCAACCTGCTACCACCTGTTTCCGGTATATCAGCAGTTTATTGATCAGTGAGTTCCAGAGAAGAATTGACCTTGCGGTGTACCTCTGCTGACAAATTTTTTAGTAGAGCCACCACGCACTTTGGAGTTGATTATCCAGCTATGTAGCATGAGACTTATCAACTCCCCAAGTGAGTCGTTTACCTGCAGAGTCGACAGTGCAGTCGTGATTGCGGATGTGTCGACGTTGTTAAAGGCTCCCTCTATGTCCAGGAAAGCAACCATTGTGTACTCTTTATATTGTAGGGATCGTTCGATGTTCAGCGAGTGTAGAGCTGTTTCCGCCGACTTTCCTTTACAGTAGGCATGTTGAACCATGACCAGAGTCATGGATCTATTCTAGATCGTATATGGATATCAATCAGTCGTTGTACAGTTCTACAGGAAAGATGATAGAGTTATAGGTCTGAGGTCCTTTGGGACAATATGAGAGCATTTTCTGCCTTTGGGAATGAAAACCACTTTGACTTTTCTCCATGACAAGGGAATGCGGACGATATCTACGTAGCTCATGATGATAAGGTACTCGTATATGATGTTATCTGAGGACATTTGTAGCTCGGCAGGTATTATACCGTCTTTCCCAACAGACTTGTATGGTTTGAAACGATACAGCGCCTAGAGCAGCTTGTCTCTTGTAATCAGATGATGAATTTTAGTCACGGTTGGAGTAGTCCTGTTGTTATTGCTACTGTCCGCGAATAGGGAACTACCTGGAAAGAGTAGTGTCAGTAGCAGGTTGAGTGATTCATCACTTGGTTTTTCCATCGGTTTTTTTCAAACAGCTGGGTATCATAGGATTTGTAGAGAGGATTTTTCTTAGGCGCGATGCTTCAGAGGTTTATTTTATTTTGTCACAGAATGACCTTCAGGATTGTGGCTTTGCCTTCCTCAGTTCTTTTTTTACATATTTTGAGGGATTCTTTGTATAAGTCCCAGTCAGGCACTTTTCTTGTGCTTTTTGCTGGTTTAAAAAGTTTTCTGCAAACGTTTCTAAGCGGTCCCAATGTTAATTTGCACCAGTGCGGCTTTTTCTTGCCTCTTGGTTGAATAAGAGGGCAGGAAGCGGCCATAGCCTGATTGAATTTCTTGACTTCTATGTGCAGCTCGTTGGTGTCACGCGGGGTACTTGAGCGTTCAGAGAATAGTGTTTCAAACAGTATTGCTCTGTATTTTGGGCAATCAATTTTCCGATATTTCTGGCATTCTGGTTTGCTGAGAGGAGCATCACTCAGGCTGAATTGGATGTGTGAATTGTCTGAAAATGAGTGTTCAGACAATATCATTGTGTTCGTTAGCATTCGAGTGATACTGTCGAAGACAAGAGTGATACCTAGCACTTCCAATGAGTTTCTTGTTATAAAAGTGGTCTCATTGCGAATGTTGCAAACAATGATGAGGCCAGTTTTTAGCCTTCCAGCAACCCTTACTAGGTTGTCACCAGGGAGAGGCCCACATGATCGTGGCCAAGACATGCCGATGCCAGCTAGTAGATAACCTTAGCAGTATCCAGTCTAACAACGGTTATGTTGGAGTCGCTGAGATTATGAATTAAGAATACATTGAGGCTACGTTTCACTAATATACAAGTTCTAGTCTTGCCTTTGTCTCTTGTATGTAGCAGAGCGTATATAGGTGTCCCAAGTCGCAAAGACGCAGAATGAGTGCGGCCGAAGCCTTTTTTGAGTGATGGAGATTAATCTGGAGAAACCGTACCATTGCTACAATTTACCAGAGTAACATCCACCACGGTGCTATTCGAGTCCTCCGATTCTGAGTTCATCTTCTTCCTCTGATTGTAAAGGATCTCTTTTTACGCGAACTAAGCAGACGAACTAGTCGGTTTCTATATTCGACAGAGTGTCAGAGGAGGAATCCGATGACTTGGACGAGTCGCCGCTATCCATTTCTGGAAATGATATCGACCCTTGTGGTACGAAATAGTCCGGGGTTTCCCGTATGGTGACCAAGAAGTTTCCCGAAAGCTTTAATTTGACCAACTGTCATCGTTCAAGTGTTATCGATCCGTCGGTGTCGTTTTTTTCGATTACCGCGATCGTTATTGCATCTTTTAGGACTTCGCTAAAAGACTTCGGAGATGAACTGTTCGAACGCCCAGGGGTTTTAGCGTTATAACGTTTTGGGAGCAGTGAGTAATCCGTCTTTTTGGATTTTGTTAGCCCACTCAATTTTGCTCCTTATGTCCGCACTTCTCTCAACCTTCTCTCGGAATGGACAATGCTTAAAGCATTTGGGCGTCTTATACAGAGCGCTTTAGATGGAGCTTGTCGACGCAGCTAAGCCCCTGATTCATCCTCTGAAAGAGGAATTTTAATCCTACCACCCTGTATTATAGGTGTACCGGCCTTGGGTTTTTTTTTTTTTTTTAGATTTTTTCCATAATTAGATCGCTCGAGTAGCAGAGAAAGGATGGTCTATCTATACAGAGATCCGCTGTATATAGATAAGGCTAGCTAATCTGGAGGTCGCCGGTATCCGGATATTCCATTTGCGACTGAGCTATTTTTGGAGATGCTGGGCCTTAGCCACACTGATCTCCCGCACGGGTCGTATGACACCTTGATCGAGCCAATGGGAAAAGGGAGTGAATGGGTCAGTGGAGAAGGGGAAAGGGAGCGGGGGTATCCTTTAGTTTCGAACTTCTCGAGATGACCTTACTCAGCCTCTATAACTCGACAAGTTCGATACACAGGTAGAGGGACTTGCGGGTTGGTATTGCAGAAATCTACAAAGTGTTCCCCATTATCATCGCGGTCTCCGAATACGTGAACTCCCGTCAGATGTTCGAGCGCTGTGTTGTCGCTGCCTACTTTATCGTTGAAATCTCCCATTACGATTACGCTGTCCCCGTTGGACGTTAAATTGTAGGCAGCGCCAAGTTGATTGCAAAAATTGTCCTTTTCGTCCTCAGTTCCAGGTTCCGTCGACCCATAGCACTGGATGATTGTAATTTTTGCTACCCTGCTCTCAAATCTGGCCGTTAATATCCGGTCACTCCACGGTTTCCAACATATAAGGCTGCTTCTTGCTGTTAGTGTTAGCATCAGTCCTACGCCGGATTCTCGAGTACTTCAGGCTGATTTTACAAAGTAGAGCAAGACGGTATTTTTTCTGAACGAGCATCCAGCCTCAGCATCCAGCCATCTTATCCAGCTCAATGTCCATATTATATCGTGATTATTCCTCTCGTGAGCCGAGGATATCTTATTGTTGTCCTGAGTCGATAGCCAAAGGTTGTCAACAAAATATCAGACCGTATTTCGGACGAATCGGCTTTTGGGTGTAAGACATTATTCTATGGTTTCGGCTCGCTGGGCCAAAGACCAACCGACACTAACCCTGATTTGTGGCGCAGGAAGCTCGCCATTTGTTCCCTCCACTTCGCAATTTCCGATGAAATTCCCAGATGACGCCGCGAGGTAGCGTTGAGTAGGGCTTGCTAACAGGGCTACACGACGTTCGACTGTACAGGAGTCTATCTCGTTATTTGGCGAACGAACATTTATCGGAAGATGCTACTTCTACGAGGCCTAATGTTTATCTGGCATTCAGGATGACACCCAAGTACAATACTTATATTCGTTGGAGAAAGGGACGCCTTTAAGTTACTAGGTGAGTCAGACGAATCATCTTCCACCTTCTCGTAAAAAAAAAACCTCAGAGGATTGATTGAAAGGCCTTTTCTAGTGTCGATCAGATCCAGGGCTGTCTGCACTTTAGAGACCTCGTATCCGATTCTAAATATGATGTACCCATGGGCAGCCATGGAAACTTCCGATAGTATCTTCCAGTATTTTCCTTAGCATACCTGTTGGATAGCGTTAAGTCGACTAAAAAAAGTCCATCGTCGAGGATATTATAAATTAAACGTCAATATCTCGGTTAAAACCTACAAACTGGTTATGCAAATAATTTTGCATTCTTTTTATATTATTTCATAAGAGATCTGCTTAATTTCTGTTTCAAAAAAAACAACCTGTAGTTTTTCTTTTTTATGTGGCCTGAAAAAATGGGCGCTACCTACCCTAGGTGGTCCCTTTTCCCCATTTTAGGGGTTACAAAATGATCAAGGTTGTGTTTTATAATTTGAAAAAATTGGGTCGTATCTTGAAAACTACTGACTTGAGCTGAAATACCCTGACTTTTTTTTGTTCCTAGATACGTAGGCCACGTTTCAGAATTGGGAAAGGTGGGGGTTAATAAGACATTTTTTCGAAAAAAATAAGCACAAAATCAACATTTTAAGTTTACAAAAAAACAAAAATCTCATTTGATCATCAATAACCTTTGACGTATACATTTTAGGGCAACATTTACTTTGAAACAATTAAAGTACTCATAATTACGAGTTCAACGATGTGCTACTTGTTACATAAATTGCAAAGATGTTACTTTAAATAGGAGTCAAACAGGGTAGAGTTAGGATTTGCTTAAAATCTCTGTAGCTAGGGCGGGATTTATTTCCGACCCCCTCACCCGTACGAGTTTTTTCTCAAAATATATCAAGGAATCGGATATCCATTCCAAATTTACGTATTTCTAACTAACCAGTGCTTAAGACAGACTCAGCAGTTCTTGCGAAATATGACATTATGCTGCTCCATTTCACGCCCAAGAATTAAATGAACACCCAATCTGAACTGAGTGGGTGAGCCTATTTCCAAGGTTTCGTCCTATTCCACATACTACACTTAATAAGAATCATTTAAGCTTATTAAAAGAACACTGCCTACTTGTCAAAAAGGAGCCAAATCAACAGAAGAACAGAAGTGATTCCTTAAATTTAAATTTACAAGCGCCATTATGTTAACACATATTCCGTCTTCAATGAGTGAAACACAAGTTCATTGGAATTGCAGATACAAAAAAAAAACACTTCGGGGATATGAGAAATTGAACTGACGTGTCCTTTACACAAAGGAAAGCTATTGCTGTCACAATTCCAAGAATTTGAATGAATATAAGATACAATTTTGCTCAAATATGAATTGAAAAATGTATCTCATTTCAACGGAGAGAAAAAATTGCAATGCTCTCTGTTTTGATAAATTGAATGTTGAGGTGACGTCAGGGAGGTTCCGTTTAAGTAGGGTGCTTTGTACCTATGACACGTTTTATCGAGACCTGTGTTTGACAAAGGTGTACGCATGAAGAACAAAAGATCTGACATGTACGTACGAGTTTGAATCGCTTAAGCAAATCTTATGTCATGCTGGGCTCATCTGTTGAATGGTAGATACTTTGGAATTGTTAAAAGAATACCCACATGCATATCGTGCTATTTTCGTTGGAGACATTTTCAGACTTTAGCTAAGGAGTGTGTTGGATATTAAGGCATTTGCAAATTGAATACAAAATAACCCACCTCGATGTAATATCATGGAGCAGTTATCAATTCCACAGGTTCCCAACTCGTGAAGACATGCGCTGACATGAATTAGTCCTATTTACTCACTTAAATGGCACAAGGCCTCAGCTAACATGGCTCTCCAGCAGGCTCGGTCTTATGCCAGCGCACGCAAAGTTGTGAAGTGAAGAAGTGGTGTGTATCGATGTGGAACTCTGGAATTTCTTCCAAGATCTGGCGTGATAGGGGCCGGTCAGGCTGTTGACGAAGTGTCTTAGGAGACAGGATTTTATTTGCGATGTTAAGGAGATTCATTTTACCAGTAGTTGACACAGTTTAAGAGATATCCCTTCTTTTAAATCGAATAAACAAAGTTGAGGTTGCATTCGTCGGGCATATTTTCGTCGAACCAAATTTTAGAGGTGAGTTGATGTAAGCTCCGTATCCAATCATATCCTGCTTCTTTAAACAGCTCGACAATTAAGCCATCGGATCCAGCAAGGTTCAAAGGCCCTGGCAGTTTTTTGCGATTGTAACCGTTCGATATTGAATTTCAACATAATGATTCGCTGACAAGCCTCGGATACGGACGGATCTACCCTCGACAACCCCTGCAAACGAAATATGGACAACGAGTTTCTGATTTGCTGCAAGGCAGATGTTAGGGCCATCGACGGCAAAAGCAGCGCCTTTGTGGATGCAGATTTGTTGTTAGCGGCAGTCTTAGGCAATTTTGAGTTTGCAGCTTGTTAACGAGCGCCCCATAACAATCTGTATTAAGGCTAAACTTTCCAACATTGCCACGGAGGAGAAAATTGACGACACCAAAGATGGCTCCTACGAGCTCTTGTACAGAAAATTGTCCTCGGCGGTTTTAATGCAAAGCTAGGAAGAAAGGGCATCTTTGGTAGTACTGTCGGAAGGTATAGCCTGTTGGACACGATAATAGATTTAGGCTAATTGACTTTGCGTCGGGGCGAAACATTGTCGTAGCTAGCACGCGGTTCTCGCATCCCGATGTTCATAAGAGGAGTTTGCGAACTCCTGATACCTCCTGATACATTGCGATCGACGCAAGGTACTCTTCCAGTATTATGGATGTCCGAACGTTCCGAGAGGCCAACATCGACTCCAAGGTATGGTTGCGAATATCCCGAACATCGCAAAGGCAAATAATACTTTGGCAAGTTCGACGTCGGACGGCTACAATCGCAAGAGTTCACCAAATCCTTTTCGACTGCCAGTATCGAAGACCAGTAGAAATATCGCCAAAAAGCCATCAGAGATGCGGCCTCTGATGTGCTGGGTTTCACTCGGTTACTACAACGAAACATACACAGCAGTGCTGCATAGAACCACTAGAGCTGCTCCCGAGCTCTACGAGGAAAAAGAAGAAGCATGAGAAGCGCGCGGTCGAAATTGAGCGATGCTACTCCAGGAATGAAATTAGGAAGTTTTCTCAAAAGGTAAAAAAACATGGCATGGACACAAACACCGAACCGAAGGGAATATAGTAGTAGAGTCGCAGTCGATGCTGAGGATTTGGAAAGAGCATTTCTGGTCATGATCGCCGTTAAGCAGAATGAACCTTTCAACCTGGACGATGTAGACCAACAATTCCGCCCACCCGACCGGGATGAAGTGAATCTAAGCTTAGGTCCCAGAAAGCAGGAGCTGACGGCCTGGCTGCCGAGCTCTTCAAAGCGGTAGACAATGACTTGGTAAGGAGCATACACCAAATCATCTAGAAAGTGTGCCCATGAATGGAACCTCAGCATTGTTTGTCCGATCCTCAAAAAAGTAGACGCATCAGTCTTCTTAACATCGCCTACAAGATCCTATCTGCCGTATTGTCTGAATGCCTGAAGCCGTTTGTCAACACCCTGATTGGTCTACACCAGTGTGGCGATACCCCAGGAAAATCCATCATTGTCCAAATATCCACAATACGGCAGATCTTGGAGAAAACCTATGAACTCCAAGTCGATACTCACCACCACCACCACACCACAGCACTACAGAGATGAGCTGTAGAAATGTCTAATTTTGGCACCTGCCAAACTCGTCCGTTTGTGCAGGATGGTGATGGAGAATGCATGCTGCTCCATCAAGGTCGATAAAGAACTCACTGATAAGTTTGGTATCAAAAAACGATTTAGAGAAGACGACGCGCTGTCATGCGATTCCTTTAACTTCATTCTTAGAAGAAAAGTGCAAAACTCAGGCGACCGCACAGAAGGCACAATCTTTCAAAAGTCCGTCCAATTACTCGCATACGTCGATGATATTGACATAATCGTAAGAAAGCAGAGTGATATCAGTGACGCTTTGGCGAGTATTGAGACAGAAGCGGTGAAGATCAGTTTGACGATAAATGAGGACAAGGTCAAGTATGTACAGTCAAGAAGAAAGGACACCAAACACTGACGTCTCGGACAGAACGTCAGCCTCGACAGATATAACTTTGAGGTACTTAAGGGCTTTGATTACCTAGGCTCTGCTACCAATTCAGACAACGACGCCAGCGCTGAAATTAAACGAAGTATAACTCTTTGGGCTAAGAAGGCAATTGACAAGCTTTCTCTCGAACAATAAAAGTGAGCCTATATACGACCATAACAATCCTAGTCCTGTCCTATGCCGCAGACTTTATCAAAAAATGATTGAGCGTGCTCTTGGCTGCTTTGAGAGGGAAATTCTTCGGGTGATATTCAGTCTCGTCGCATAGACGGTGAGTGAAAGAGGAGATAGAACGACGAATGTACAACGAGATCGAATTAGCCAGAAGAGTGAAGGTCCAACAACTAAGGCGGCTAGGTCTTGTAGAGCGGATGAACACCAATTCTCTAGAGAGCGCTCTAGAGAAAGACCGTGACTCAGGTGGTTAACGCAAGTGGAAGGGAACCTCAAGGGCTGGGGACGATTGTTGGTTGAGGCCCAGGTCCACTTCGGACTGTAATGCCACCTTAGAGGTGCCCGCGCTATGTGAAAACATCTTAGGGGTACATAAAGTTCCTTATACGCATGCCAATCATAAAAATTGACTTTGGACTGTTTGTTGATATCCACATCTGTATTGGCAAAAACGTGATAATTGTTCAATTTGATGTTAGTTGCTCGTAAAGTTCGAACATCCAAAACACTGGAGGAGGACCTCGCGTCAATCGTCAACTTAGTTGACTGTTTGTTGATCAGGGGCCCCTTTATGGATATCAAGGTACGAAAACCATGTGCTGGCTACAGTTTTATTACGTCCTCCTGCTGCGAAATCAGTAAGCCTGTGTTTATTTCTGGAGGTGATGGCGTGAAGACTGTACTTTCCGACCGTAAAACCAAAGATACTCTCCTTGCCTAGCTTGGCATTAAAATCGTAAAGGACAATCTTCATGACATTCAGGGTATTGCTCCTAGGTTTTGTCGAGGAGCTCGTGAAAACAATCGTTGGAAAGACCGCCCTTCTTCTCTAGGAATGCAAATCGTCGTCAGACGTTCACTTACATCCCTGAAGCGCAAGACTTGTTTCCAAAGTCGTTAAATCTTTCCCTTACTGCGAATCCGCGTCGAATAAACTCTGCCATGCTATGTCTTTGTAGCGCCGGTTGTCTTCATATATTTCTTCATTTCTCTTTTTTTCCGGTTCAACCCATCACTCTTCTTGGATGGTGGTTATGTCTACTTTGTAGCAGTCGAGGATCAACACTAGTTTCTCGGCTACACGCTGTATGTCGTTTGTCATCGTCGTCAACAGTGAATCCGTCATTACCCGAGGCGATTAGCTGGCTCCGTCACATTTCTATCTCTTCCATATAGGGTTGTGAGTCCAAATGACGGCGTAGGCCAGTTTTTGGTCCTAAATGGGCATTGCTGATCGTTTCTTCAAAAATTGCACAATTGAGGGTTTTCAGAGTGAGTGAGACAACTCAATGAGCTTTCGGTTTCTTTATACAGTGACATTCCCTGCCTTGGATAGCTCTTATATTCGACCTTCAAATAGTTTGCACTCTATTTCATTCGGACTATTGCCACTGGAGTCTCCTCCATTTGGAGTGTGAATTCCTTTTACCTATACTCGTAAGAATACTTTCTTCTTTAGAAGATATGCCAGAAATCCTTTCCTTTGTTCTTTCTTGACCAGAAAGTAGAAAAGCAGGGTTCATGGTATTTGGTTTATGGTTCTGCTTTCACCTTAGGTAGTCGAATTCATATCTAATTCGTGGATTGGCATTTTCGGTTTCTAAAGTCGCCTGTCTGTTTGAAGGACTCTCTCTCTCTATAGTCTAAACTACCATATGTGTCATAGACGGTGTCACAGTGATTATCGCAGTCAGAGTACTCATAACAATTAGATGCTTAAAATGGGAAGGAATTCATTCTTTAGAGACGACTCCATCAACTGAATGCGGTACCGCTGTACCTGTGAAATTTATACTCATCGCTCCATAGTTCTGCAAAAAAAGTTTCTTAATTTGTTCATAATTCTCATGACAAAACGAGGAAGGCATTCACAAAATTTTTTGGAAGGGCTTGCTGCTTCGTGTCTCATTCAAGTCTAATTATTTTTTCCAGAACACGTTTCACTTTAATGACCAAACTGACAGAAACAAACCGGATGCCATGCATACCAATGCCGTGTCAAAAAAAAACCAGGAACTGCGTTTACTTAATGGCTTGCCTGATTATGGGCCCGGGATGCCATAGGAAAAAACTTCACCCCCTGCTGGGCTAATTTACATGTTACATGGAAAATCCCATTCAACTACTAAACGTTACAATAATTCATAATAACACGGAAGAAAGTCAATTAACTCCATCTAGTAAGGGTGTGAGTAAGGGTGAACCGCCCCTTAACATTCACCCTTACAAAGTGGCTTGCTCGTTGCGCTTACCCTTCTCCGTATCGAGAATCATGTCCCAAAGTGCCCCATGGAAACGCTGTTCGAAACCAAACCGAGTACTTGCGGTGGCACATTAATTTTGAATTATTGCACTAAATGCTTAAACCCTCACATACAGGTGAACATGGATGCATAGTGAAGATGGTGTAAGGGTTGGTAACCAGCTCTTCCGTAACTTTCGTCCCTAGGGAGATGGATGTTGGTTTGGCATGATAAAAAATTGTTTACCAACCATATATCAAAATATAGTTACGAGGGCGTAGGACCAAAAGCACCCGAAATAGACATACAGAGGTACATAGCCTTCCAAAAGACATAAATTAGGAAGGAATCGATATCTCCTTATTACGAGTTTCTTAGTTGTATGCAAATTTGAGTTGGACAACGTCATCTTGAGTTAAACCATGGTTCAGTCACTTTTATTAGAAATGCTGAAGGCAACTGTCATCGATGATGGCAACTATTCTTCTTTCCGAAAACTGGGTTTGGTCATGAAAAGATAAATGGAATCGTGATCAGCTTCCGGCGTTGTTTCTGCCGGAATCAGATTTCACTTGACTACATAGCCTCTGGGGTGACGTAAGCTTCGACGGAATATCTTCAATTAATTGTGCAAATAAATTTCACTTGTACGAGTACGTAATTGCATTTCGAGATTTTGCTGCTGAATATTGTTGGATTCAAGTGTCAGTAATCCCGAGGAGTGGTATGCTATGATATTGCTTCTTAGCCGCTTAGATTCATCTTTGCCTCAAGCACGAATACTTTTCTCAATATTTTGGAAATTTTTTTCATTTGCTAAAGCCGCCCGAATTCAGTCACGGATACGAACGAAGTATCGCTGTTTCTTATGTCACTACTGGACACGTATGCAGGTTTGATTATTCTTGAGGAGTTTTACCTCCTTGTGTGCTTAAATCGAATTTTGGCAACTTTGGCAACTCCGAAGGAGCAGAAAACACGCCCTTTTCACCCAGGAAAGCAGCAACAATTGGAAAAATAACTCACACTGACTAACTCACTATAGAGCCCATAGAAGAAAGGTATTTGTTTCGCTCTAGGACGCGTAAGCGCTCATAACTAGTCCAAAATCAACAAAGAGCCCACCGTCTTATAATCCACAGTTGGATTATGGACCAGATAGAGAAGAACGAGCTCAACAGATCGCTATAAGGAAGATGTGGAATATTACACATAAAATGAATTACGTCACTCCTCAAACTTAACACTCAAATGCGGTATCGCCAAAGTGATGGGAGATCTTAACGTTAGGGTAGGCAGCTACATACAGCACATGTTATAGAAAGCACGGCCAAAGAGTCCAAGAAGACTGTAGCGAAAATGTAATTTGCTTTTGTAATTTTAGCTGCCCTGCTAGAGGATGTCTGAGCACATCGCCTGTCATACGAGTATTTGACTTAGTCATACGAGTTATTTACTTACTTAGGTGGCGCTGCAGTTCGGGGTTAATCAGAGCTTCAATTAACAAGCCTCTCCAGATTGCTCGTTCCTTAGTTGAATGCCTCCAATTGCGCACTCCAAATCGATTGAGGTCCACTTCAAACTGTGCGCGCCACCTTAGGGAATTCTGCCTCCACTGTGTTGTTCCCTCTGGTTAGATACGAAGACTCAAATCGAAACGACTGAGGATATCTTCACAAGTTTTCGATAGAATTCATGCTTCGAAAACGCCATAGAGGAGAACTGGGATGAACCAGGTCTTATATAGAGTCTCCTCCTCGGGTTAGTGCCTTAGTACTCAATTGCCTTTTTAGCGCAAGGAAAGAGCGATTGGCAAGAATGATTCTTCGTTCTATTTCCGCTGAGGTGTTGCTGACAGAATTTATATCAGAGACAAGGTAGTAGTAAGGGACTTTTACTACCCCGAAATTATAGCTGTCGACTGTGACTGTGATAGCTTGCTGCGTTCTCCCAATTATGTCGATATCATCGGCGTGCGCTAGTAGTTCCACAGGATTTTTGAAAGTTTGTACCTCCTGGTTTCGCTTGTGAGTTCCACAAAATTCTTTCAAGTACGATGTTAAAGAAGACACATGACAGCGCGTCACCTTGTCGAAAACCTTTTTTGACATCGAAAGTCTCGATTAAGTCCGTATCGACTCTGACGGAGCAGTGGACGTTCTCAATCATCATTCTGCACAGACGGACGAGCTTGGCAGTAATGTCAAAACTAGGCATGGCTCCATATAGCTCATCTCTATAAATGCTGTCATAGACGGACTTAAAATCGATGAAAAGACGCTGGTAATCGATTTGGACTTCTTGAGTTGTTTTCCAGAATTTTTTTTTTGAATTTCACACGATATTTTAGAGTGGACTCGAAAGTGGGTTTGAGAGTATACCGATGAGCATTTATAGCGCGCCGGGTGTTACGGTTGAAGGGCCGGAATGCTGCTGGCGATTTCAATGGAGCACTGGTTTGAGAGATAGCAATAAAATAAAGTGAGACAGGAGACGTTACGTCGGTATTGACCGCTGACTGACTGATATTAGTATCACCTATGAACTCTATCGCATGGTTTTGAATCCTATTTAGCAGGAGCACCTCACCAGATGAGGACATTGTACTCCAATTTTGGGCGGATGAATGCCTTATATATTGAGGCCAGATCAGAGGGAGTGAAATATATCTTTCATCGCTTGAGGAAGCCTAGACATTTCGCAGCATTTTTGATGACATTTCGCTGTAACTACCGCAGACAGCATTGTGTTTTGGAAGCATTAAATTCCAGTTTCCCAATTGGTTAGGCTGCTAATATCGGAATTCATACGCTGATGTTCCCGTTCTACAGCCGAAGAGCAGGGACGTGAGTCCGGGAATGAATATTAGAAGCAGAGAGTCTGTCGTCAGCAAAGGAATATATTGGATTAGAAACGGCAGACAAGAGATCAGTGATAAAAATTAAAAAGAATATTGGAGACAGAATGGCCACACCAGCATTTATTTTGTGAATGTTGGACTTGAAAGTATCCAAGACAACTTGAATTGAACGTTCCAAAAGGTAATTGCTAGTTCATTGAAGATGAGATTAATAAATCCCAAAGGTACGGATGTTCGACAAAAGAACCTGATGTCAAACTCGGTTAAATGCCTTAGAAATATCTAGTGCAACTACAATAAGCTTTGGTTCCGCTTTTCGATTAGACATGCCATCAAGTCACCAGTGAACCTGTTGCTACGAATACCATACTGCCGGTCATTGGAACGTTTTCGCGTTTTGAGATATTTCATGAGCTGACGGTTACCAGCGTTTCCATGACCTTGGAAACAAGAGACGTAAGTGCAAGGGTCTGTAGCAGGAGAGAGAAGAAGATTCGCCGTTTTGCAGCATCTCATTCCAAAGAAAGCGGCATCCACGTCGTTATCGAGAAAACATAACGACCAGTTAAAATTCCAGGATCTGCCAGAGTCTGAGGATTCGGTGGATTATGGACTCTCCTGATCTGAAACCGCACCGATAAGAACCAATCAGGTTATTGAGGAAGGGTTGTAAACATTCACAAAACATAGAAAATAAGGTCTTGTATCCGGGGTATAGGAGACTTACGAGTATATGTCTATAGTTGCCGCAGTTGAGGGGATCTCCTTTTTTGTGGATCGGCTAAACCGTACTGAGATTCCATTCATCAGGCATACACTCTTCTGGCCAGATCTGAGAAATGAGTTCGCGCATGCTTTTCACAAAGTCATTTCCATAAACTTTGACTACCGTAGGCAGTAAGCTGTCAGGTCTAGCTTCTTTGTTATATTTCAGCATAGATATTGCTATCCATACTCCGTTTAGGTCAAATAGACGGAAGCTATCATCGTCAAGATTGTATGGTCTATTCTGCCTCACGGCGGTATGTTGGGCTTATTCGCCATTATACAGTCTGCAGCAAAAGTGTTTCCATATTCTCAACACCAACCTTGACTCTACTACAAGGTTTCATCTTTATCTCTACAGGCTTCACCGCGAGTCTTCTTGTCTTGACACATCCCTTTTACCTACGAGGGTTGTCTGTAAAGTTTCCGACAGCAACGTAAAGATAGCGGCAATAGTCAATAAAAGCTAGTGAATGCTAGTTGTGCATCTTTTGACAGTTACTTACCGAAGTTTCAGTCATTTTGGACGCGCAGTTTTTAGTTGTCAGTCGTTTGAGTGAGTCGATGTGAGTGTTTTTTGTGAAAATGGAAAAATCAAAAATGAATTGAACTCTGTGTATGGGGACACCATCATTTAGCAGAGTGAAATTTTGGGCAGCTGAATTTAAACGTGGTCGTAAGAGCTTGGGAGATGATGACCGTACGGGACGTCCAAAAACTGCAACCAATGACGATAACATTGCTAAAGTTCACCAAATGGTGTTAGACGACCGCCGAATTAAAGTGACAGAGATAGTAGAGGTTATGAAAATGTCCAAAAACGTGTTTGTTACATATTAAATCAAGTCCGCGCGTTGGGTGCCGCGTTTGATTACGTTAGACCAAAAACGTGTTCGAATGAACATTTCCAACGCTTTGTTGGCGTAGTTTAATTAATTACTGTAGATGAAACTTGGATACACCATTTTACGCCCGAAACAAAAATCCAGTCAAAAAAGTGGACTGCAAAGGACGAGCCGGCTTCAAAAGAAGCAAAAACTGTTTTTTTGGGTTGAGAAAGTAAGAAAAAATGTCTTGTATCATTGTTCGGTAGGAAACTTTTCAGACAACACTCGTATTGGTGGCAGTTCCCGTCTCTTATTTTCGTAGAGTTCACGAACGCCTCTGGTCCTTCATTGCAGCGCCGCTTTGTAGGCTTTTCGTTTAGCTGCATGTGTTTGCTGCTGGCAAGATTGCCGTTCATCATCAAACCAGGGATTTCTTTTGGTGGTTGGGTGAAACCCAGCACATCAGTTGCGACGTCTCTGATGTCACGTTGGCAGCGTTGCTACTGGTCTTCGTTATTTGATCCTTTCAGCATAGGAGTTGTTGAGAGATTTCGGGATACGCGTTCGGCGAATACTCTGGCGGTCTCTGGCGATTGCAGTTCTTCTACGTTATATCTTCTCACAGTAGTTATTCTTTGTTGTGGCACTTGAGAAATCGGCGTTCACATCTGGGCTGCGTCAAGTTAGTTATAGGAGTGAATATTGGTTTTGGTTTTGACGGATGCCTATCATTTATTTACTTGAATAGCTGGTTTCGCAGTATTTCGTAAATTTTTTTAACAAATGATTCATTTTCGAAGAAAAGTATTTTTCCAGGATCTGTTCCTTATTCTCTCAAGGGTACCGATGCGCTCTATTGTGCTCTTCTTGAATGATTCTGATTTTGTTTTCCTCATTGCGCAAATCATCGACTAGCCTCTGTATTATTCTGATCTTGGTTAAGGTTTCTCTAGGAGTGGAGGTAATGTCCCCCAAGATGTCCTTCTAAGATAACCAGTTGATTCTTAAAACATTTAAAGGAGCTTCACGGTGTGGTATTAAGTCTGAGCTGTCCTCCTCAGCACTGTGCATGATTTGTCAATCGAATGTTTATAGATTATTGGCTTCTGACTTGTGTCTGGATAAGGCGTCGGCTATGAAGCTTGTTTTCCCTGGCTTGTAGCCCTCCATATCTCGAGCTAGTGATTAGTATGTCATAATTCATATTTGCTTCCCTCCATATAAATAGTTCCGTTGTTGTCAAGAGCCCAAACAATTGCCAGCATCACTTAACTCAGTCTTTGAAGCGTCCGTTGTCAATAGGAAGGGCTTCTCGAAGTCAGAAAATTTTCAAAAACTTTTATTTCCTCAGCATTCAATTCGATTTTAACATTTTTTGACGCATTGACACTTACCTTGGCAATCATGGCAAAGTCCCTTATAAGCCGTCAGTAGTAGGAGGTGAGTTCGTGGCTTTAGATTGCGATTGCCTTTCTTCTTATCGGGTTCTATATCTTTGTTAGTTATAAGGTACCCAAATATTCGGTTTCCCACTTAAGGAATTGCGTTTTCTTCAAGTATTAGGCCGATGTAAGGTGTCCTCTATAGTTCTTTGAAAGATAGCATTTGCATTTTTGAGTTCGAGTGGCAGTCTAGTCAACTCATACTTCGCATGCATTGTAGCGGAGGTTGTCTTCGAAGTTGTAGGTTAGCTCAAGGGTTGTAAAAACACTCTGCTTTTTCGAGACTGCCTATCGTGTTGTTCATATCGTGAATAGGGTATGAGTCAGATACTGTGACTGAGTTTAGTCTCCTTAAGTCTTATGATTCCGTCTTGCAACATCTTTTAAATCTGCAATTCCACTTCTTACCTCCGATTTACTGGATGCTGATATGGCTTTGTATACATAGCCTTGACTCTTGTCGTTTTGATTTCTGCTCTTATATTGGTCATCATCGCTGATTGGGCCAAATACTTTCTCATGTCTGTTAATTATGTTTTGGAGAAGTTTCCTTGTCTCATTGGATAGATATCCGTTCTTAATTTCGATGTTATTGACTTGAACGGATACTTTTCCTACGGACGGATTCTGATACCGGGTTTCATTATTGAAGTGTTGATTTTCTTATCTACGATTGCCTCTACCTGTTTAAGAGTGTCATCGTAAAATGAAGAAGACCAAGATGGTGTCATTTCCTACATTCTTGAAAAACGGACCAGAGACTTTCGTTCAGATTCACCTCCGGCTGATTGAATTTTGAAGGGCTTGTTAGCCGATTTTGTGTTGGTAGTAAGTCCGGGTCTCACAAACTCTTTATTGGCTCCTGTGTCGATTAGAAATTTCAAAACGGAACCATCTTTGGGGAAATATGTAATTCATATGGGGTATGCTGGAGAGGCATCTGATATAAAATTTACTTCAGTGGTCTCTTCCTCCAGTTATTCTGTCATATTTTCAGGTACAGGATCTTCATCCTCGACTTCTTGTTCATATTCCTCGAAGTACTCTTCTATTTGCTGTGTATCCGTGTCTTTGCCGCTTGGGTGGATAGTTATCCGACCGATTCCTGGTCTGATTGTGTGCCTGGTAATTGTCATCTGTATTCGAATTCGGTTCATATAATTGGCCTGTTTCGTTTGCGTAGACAGATTAATGGACCTTGGCACTGCGGGCGTTGGGGATTGATTTTGCCGAGATTGGTTTTGGCGATGCTGATTTTGTTGATGCGGCTTATGCTGGATGTACATAGATGGCTGTGGTTTCTGCATAGGTGGTGTTTCGTATCCGTCCCTGGTCATCTGGATGGTGTTGGCATGTGGTTCATGGTAAAGTTATTTTTACTGTTTTTTGCCATGCTCCTATAGTTCAAGTCCTGGACCTCTAAGCATGAGACGTATGCTTCAAGAAATGATTGTGGCTTTTGGAGGATGAGTATTTTAATAGTTCACCATTTAGTCCTTTTAAGAAGACATCGAGAGCTCGATTTGGGTAGTTTTCAATTAATGCGTTGATCGTCTCAGCACCATAGTTCTCAGCCTTGATTTTATTTATGATGAGGAGGAATTGGTAATTCCCACTGGCATAGTACTCATTTATGCTTGAGCTTCCTTGTGCAACTCAGTTGGTTTCTCAGAGTTCTTACATCTCTCTTGTGCGCATAGTGCAATGAGAGGCATATACATCAGAAAATATTGTTGTAGGAAATGAGCGTATCGTCATATCCTTCTTCTTATCTCGTAGTCTTTCAGAATAAATTCAACGTCATGAATCCAAGACACGTATTGGACCGGATTTCCGTCAAACGTTTGCAAATCCTTCACGCTATCTGCTGCTTTCCTTCAGTTCCTGCTCTGGGCATGGGAAAACCCAAAGACGAAGCATTAGGCGGATGGTTTGATGCGGAATCTACACGTGTGCTTAGTACACACAAATAGCGTGATAACTTGACCTTTGACAGTCGTAATCTAATTGTCAGCTTCAACTATCGAAGAGCAGTATAACATATATCCTTCCCTACATATCCACGTGCCTTCATGTCCATAAAAATGCACAATAGATGAATATATATACAGTTCCATGGTTACAATAAAAACAACCCATCAAGCAGACGATTCTCCTTAGTATACAGAAAAGGGAGCACCAACTTAGTCCCATTCATAACCCATGAGCTACAGAATGCGTGACAAAGCAGATAAATTCCCTTGTTATAGGTTCAGAGTGCATACCCAAACATGCAACCCTACAATCTAGTCCTTCCTTCACAATATCTTCATTATGTAAGGATTATAAGATCACAACTAATGAATCAACTTCTCCAACCGTGTCAAGGCAATCACACTCAAGAATGCACACAAGAACTTCATTAACATGAATTCCTTATCTATTGGGCTTTAGCCCAAAGCGCGTGTCACGAATAGAAATCACTTTTCATTTCCCACTTGTCCGATTATGCAGATTACTCCTGCCACAAGGTTACTTCTCTCGTTGTCTTGCCCATCGATAATCGCTCGTAACGTGCTAAATAAAAAATCCATTTGGAAGTTTGCCATGCATGCCATTACTATTCCACCTTCTCAACTGACCTAAATAGAAGCACAAAAAACTTTTCCCCGTCAAAATGTTGTCCTGCCACACCCGCCAGTCAGTACTCAGGACTCAGGACCATGCCACATACGTTCAGAAAACACATTAATCGATGACTCTGTCTCTGCTGTTGCCTTTATATCCCACTAATTAAGTCAACTTGTTGCATTGTTACCAAGTCCTTGTTGACGGTAACCAACCTCAAATGAGCGCAGTTAACAAACTTGTTTCTCCAATTTACACGCGAATCCCTGTTAAATTTCATTTGATTGCTCTTTTTTCGACATCCTTCGGTCGATTGCTTGTGGTCGTCCCCTCAACCAAGCCAAGCATTAGAACAAAAGCCACATTTTAACGTTTGTGAGTATTTTTAAAATACAAACACCCTACCCAAACACACAAAGCCATTCACCTGCTCCAAAGGACGAAGACAAAGGAAATTAATATTTTGGCTGACTGCCAATTATTTTCGTAACAAAGGCCAAGCGGTTTTGTTCTTAAGTGTGGTCAGGTTGACAGTCGACCGTCGAGAACGTCTTAAGGGCAAAACGTAAGCACGAGTACGAATCCGAAAAAATAAAAATCGAGTCTCACTCACACTCAAATTGACACTCATATCCATACGTTTGTCATCATACTCGTAAATCGAGCACACTCGTGTGGCATGGCTCACCTTCGCCTCATTTAGCCCACTCACTGAGAACCCTGCATTATCCTTCATTGAGTCTTGCTACAATAGCATGATTACATCGAATCCAACCTTGGACTAGAAGGTCTGTAAGGTCATACTTTGTGTATCAGGAAGAAAGTAATAAAACAGAATTGAGGCCAATGTCCATACATCGATGGAAGAAACGAGTGAAAGAGGCACGAAATCTCACACCAACCAGCCGACCGACACGAACAGAGAAATTTGGTGGAAGGAACCGTAAACAGGAAAGTTTTTGCTTAAGCGAGCGGTTACCAAGGCTTCATGGGGTAGGTTATTTGATGCTTAGCAAATGGTTTATGAGTACTACAAGAGAGAGAGAGATTTCAAAGTCGGTTTTTAGGGTGGGACTGGGCTTTTGTAGGGAGCTGACGTGGATGGAAGAGTGTTCCAGGACAGGACTTTTGATTTATGAAATATCTTTTCAAATAAATAAGAAAGGCGTTGAGTTGAGACTTGTAGAGCTGTCTTCGGACAGATAGAGATATTGTTGTCGGACAGCACTGTCGAAAGATGTCTTCAATTTGAAAATATTAAATAGCACCTGGCTCATCTGGGCCACGTGGAAATCACTACTTAATAACGGCCAGGCTGTGTTTGAAATGATGACATGCTGGTTATCATTAATCATCTTTCCGAACGTACGCACATCAACAAGATAGATTGTCGGTGTGTTTTGTGCAATATCAGTCACTATCTTGACGAGGACAAAACGCCTCATAAGTATCCCCAATGTTACTCAGGATATCCATTTGGGGAGACACACGAATACATTCATATTTGCAATATAAATTGAAATCCTACCCTTTATAGTTGTTGCAGTCAAGTCGGTCTGCGAATTATGTGAATTGAATAAGGAGCTATACTAAAGAGTTCGGCTGAGAAAAAAGCACATGCGGTGGTTTCGTCAGTGTGGGAGAACAAACACCCTCCATGACAAGGGAACAGACATCATCTGGACCAGTTTATTTGTTTATCTTCAGGTCTTCAAGAATTTTTTCCCAATTATAAGTGGACACAGAACGAAGATTTAACCTTTCCCAAAACTTGGCAGGTGAAGTGTCATTATAAGTATCATCATAATGCTGAGGAGCGGCATACTTGCTTCTTCCTTATACGAGGTATTCATTCCATAACTGGGCATCCCCTTCGTATTGAAATCATCAGCAACCCATCCCGAATTTAGGCTGAAGTAGCCTTAGATACAGAAACATATAAAAGTTGTCCATATCGGGGGTTGATTAAGTAGTTCGCTTAGCAGCTTACTCGTATGTTACAAGAAGAGAGTGAGACATCCTCAATGAATCACTGACAGTTACCCAGTTTATCTTGAACACGAAAAACTTAAGACTTGTTTCTGTCCTGTATCCCTCTGTGGGATCTAAGGACTCTATTGTAGTCGATCTCTGGTTTTATTTCTCGCCAACGGCGATCACTCCTCATGGACTCTATTTAATTAATGATGCAGCCCCGAGTGGGTTACTGGCTTCGGTCCAACCGACTCCTCATCCTAGGGGTATCTTCAATGGAACTGGCCCTCCAGGTTGGGGGTTGTGATGCTGTTATATTATAACTGCTCGGTCATGGAAAAGTAAGTTAAGCTACGAAGCAACAACAAGCTTCAGATAGGATGGATCTACTCTTGACAACCCATGCAAATGAAACAAGGACAACGAACTTTGGATCTGCACTTGGGATAGGCCGGACAAAAGGAGGATTAATAGCAGCGAATATATTGGTGCGAATTTGTTGTGAGAGGCAGACAGGCAAGAAGTCTTGAGTTTCCGGCATGTGAACAAGCGCCTCTTAAAAACCCGTATTAAGGCTAAATTTGCCAACATTAGCCTTATATTCGCGCACGCGCCCAAATAGCAGAAAGATTACTACACCAAAGACGGCTTGTACGAACTCTTGGACAAGACTTAGGGACTCTGCCCTAGCTACGCCAATAAAATTGTGCTCGGCGATGATAATGCAAAGTTAGGAAGAGATGGCATCTTTGGTAGTATTGTCGGAAGGTATGGCCTGCGCAACTCCACCACCAATAACGGATCCAGGCTAATCGACTTTCCGGCTGGGCGAAATATTGTCGAAATAAATACTCGTAGCACGTGGTTCTCGTTTCTCAGTATTCATAAGGGGCTTGGAGAACTTCTGACCAATCAACCGTCAACCAGATTGAGCACATTGCGATCGCCTACATCGACTCGGGCCAATACCTTGTTATATCCCAGGTACAGTTGCGGATATCCTGAACATCGCTAAGACAAGCTCTTAATCTCTTAAGAAGTCCTATGCCGCTAGCATCAAGTTTCGAGGACCAGTGGCAACATTGCCAAAAATCCATCAGAGATATCGCCTCTGATGTGTTGGGTTTCACTCGTCTACCAGAAGGACTAGAGCTGCTCATGAGCTCTGCGCGCAGTCGAAGAAATTGAGAGATGCACTCCAAGAAGTACTTACCAAAGAGTAAAAAACCACAAACCCCAAGCCGAGGCCTGTAGGGACGAACAAGGGAACATAGTCGTAGAGTCGCAGTCGATTCTGACGATTTGGAAAGGGTATTTCTGTTGACTGTATAACGGCCGTCATCGTCGTTAAGCAGAATGAACCTCCTTTCAATCTGGACGATGTATCTAAATCTAAGTCCAACAGCGGCTTGCTGGAGCGAACGACCGAGCTCTACAAAGCGGCAGGCGATGACTTGGTAAAGAGCATACACCAACTCATCTGTAATATATGGTCTCACGTGTGCCCGATGAATGGAATCTCAGCATTGTTTATCCGATCCTCAAGAAAGTAGACCTTTTGAACTGCGCCAACTACAGAAGCATCAGTCTTCTTTACGTCGCCTACAAGATCTTATCTATCATATTGTGTGAATGTCTGAAATCGTTCGTCAACAACTTGGTTGGTCCAGGTACCAGGATAGTCCACCGTCGACCAGATCTTGGAAAACCCCCTTGAGCTCCGGATTGATACACGCCACCTATTCATCGGTTTTAAAGCCGCGTATGGCAGCATCTATTCAGATGAGCTGTAGAAAACAATGTCTAATTTTGGCATCCCTGTCAAACTCGTCCGGTTGTGCAGGTCTCGCCAAGACATTTGATGTGAGAGGAGGATTTAGACAAGACGAAGCGCTGTCATGCGATTTCTTTCCGGTTGTCAAAAGTTGTACGACGACGTAATTAAATAAAAATGGCAGACGTTGATGTAGATGTTCTCTCAGCTGCTCCAGTTATTGGTGCTGCCATGGATATCAACACAGCCCTACAAGAGGTGCTGAAAAAGTCATTGAATTCCGATTCATGGTATCCATCAAGCCTGCAAAGCCCTTGACAAACGCCAAGCTGTGCTGTGCATTTTGGCTGAGTCCATCGAGGAGGAATTATACAAAAAATTAGTGACAGCTCTCTGCCACGAACATCAAATTCATCCATTGATCCGCGTCGATTCGCACAAGAAACTCGACGAATGGTCTGGCCTGTGTAAGATCGACAAAGAAGGCAAACCACGTAAGCTATACGGATGCTCTGTAGTCGTCATCAAGGATTTCGGTGAGGAAACACCTGCCCTCGATGTTGTCAAGGAGCACCTCAGACAAAATAGTTAAACGCTATTCGAACGTGAATCAAAGACGGCGTTCTACTGACGTTAAGATTTTTTAAAAAAGAAACGATTCCTTTAACATCATTCTTGAATGAATAGTTCAGAACTCACGCGCCAACACAAGACGCACAATCTATCAAAAGTCCGTCCAATGACTCGCATGATATTGACATAATCGGAATAAAGCGCGTAATGTCAGTGGCGCTTTCGTGAGTATTGAGACGGAAGTGGTGAAGATGAGTTGCACGGTAAATGAGGGCAAGGTCAAGTAAGTGCTGTCAGCAAGAAAAGACACCAAACACCGACGTCTCGGACAGAACGTCAGCCTCGACAGATATAACTTTGAAGTACTTAAGGGCTTTGATTACCTAAGCGCCGCTACCAATTCAGACAACGACGCCAGCGTTGAAATCAAACGAAGTACAATATAACTCTTGCCAATCGTTGCTTCTTTGGGCTAAGAAGACAATTGACTAGCACAGCCTTCTCTCAAACAACAAAAGTGACCCTATATACGACCATAACAATCCCAGTCCTGTCCTATGCCGCAGACTTTATCAACAAATGATTGAGGGTGCTCTTGGCGGCTTTGAGAAGAAATTTCTTCGGGTGATATTCAGTCTCGTCGCATAGACGGTGAGTGAAGGAGGAGGTCCAACGACGAACTGTACGGGATGTACAACGAGATCGACTTAGCCAGAAGAGTGAAGGTCCAACTAGTGAGGTGGCTGGGACATGCAGAGCGGATAAACACCAATGCTCCGGTTTGAACAATCTTCGAATCCGCCCCCGAGGCATAGCGCTCTAGAGAAGGACCGTGACTCAGGTGGCGCACGCAAGTGGAAGGATACCTGAACCAACTTATCGTGCAAAACTGGAAGCAGCTGGATGCTTTACATAAAAAACTTACTTACTTCTACCTAAGGTGAGGTCTTTCTCTACTGCGTTGTCCCTCCGGGTTAGATTCGAAGACTCTGCAGACCGGAGCGTTGGTGTCCGTTCGCTCTGCATATCCTATCCATCTCAGACGACTGGCGCTCAGTTTTCTGACTAGATCGAGGTCGCTGTACAGTTCGTCGTTGAATCTTCCCTTCCAAAGCCCGTCAACGCAATCCAAACATTGTACGAACGATTTTTCTCTCGAAAAGTCTGAGGATATCTTCATCCGATTTCGATGAAGTCTATGCTTCAGCTCTATAAAGTAGGACTGGGACGTCAGAAGTATAATCTTCCAAAAGTCTGAATATTTACTTCTACACTATTATAACATTGACATCAAAGCTAAAACGTAGCTCACTTGATGGTACTGAAGCAGTTATGACAAAATTGGTGCAGGACCAAGTACAATATTATATGGAAGTATTCTTGGTGGCTTTGAGCTTAGGAATACTTACATTAACACACTTTGCAGGAGTAAATTTAACAGCGAGCTGTTCGTTCTATACTCCAAGCATACGACCTAGTCTAAGAAGTCTGCATTCGTCACCAACATTTTGATCCGATAAGTGTTGGATCCGAAGAATCCATACTAATAAGGAATACCTTAGCGGTATGTGTCGCGTACAACCTTAGGCAACTCGGAACTTGAGGTTCAAATCTAGATCACTTAAGTCGAAGTCTCGCTTTAGTAAGCATACACTCCATTCAGTTCCCATTTTAAACTAAAACTACATGAACTTTATGTTCACTGGCAAAAACGCTGTTCAGAGTTGAAGTAAGCTGAGAGCGGTCTTAGGCTCTCACCAGATATCGTCTTCAACTGTGGTGACCTGCCGATTATTTGTTGATTCTGTAAATGATTCTGCTGCCTCAAGTCCTTACGGTTTCTTCTGCAAAGATGAAGTTACCCTAGTCACTTCTTTAGGAACACTTTATTTCTGGTTGTAAGAGTCTTCAGAATGGTAGATGCTATATCACCCTTGTCATCTTCTGACAATTTTTTCAAAAAATTTGATTGTTTGAGAATAGTTGTAGCGGCACTCCGCCATCCCAAAATTGCTGCTGAATTCTTACCTTAGTTATAAACCCGCTAAGGTGTCCCTAAATCAGTGATAAAGTGCCTACAATACCAGCACTATCACATCAGTTCCTGGAACCTGCAAACTATGTGAGCTTAAGCCGCATTCACAGATGGAATGATAGAAATGTCATTACCTCTCCTAAAATGGCAAAAAAGGAAGTTTCTAGCCCACTGAGCTGCTTAAAAATAGTGTAGTCCCACGCTAAGATGCCATTAAGAACCTCAAGTGTATAGAATTATTTGTTTGGTTTGCCCACAACCTTGAAAGTCACGTCAGCTATGCTTGTGCTCATAAGAGATTCAACTGTCAATAAACGCAGCAATTAGGTTCTGAAAGGTCCACATCTGAGATTTGCGTAGCAGATTCTTCGACTATCTCATTGCGAACTCTTATCTAGAGAAGACAGAGTGAATTTAGCTTTCCGAGCTCTTTCAGAGAAGCCTTACATTCTCGAAATGGTGAGCATAGCCTGGCTATTGTAAAATGCATAGAATTACGTATGTCTCCGCATGTATATGAAAATGCTCAACATGTACTCCCTCTTGTCGAGCCTGTATTCAATTCTAACCACCAGATTCATTTGCAATATGAAATGCTATCCATATCTCCAGTCAATCTATCAGGAGTTCAAGTAGAGTTTGTCAAACAGACAATACTCGTATTTCTGAGAATGATTCTGCACAGTAAATAGAGTTGGAAGCCAAAAATCGAGCAACGCTTTAGCAAGGATGATTCAATTCGCATAAAAAAGCACCTATCGACTCTACACTTTGCTTGTCAAACTTGTCAGTCGTCAGACTTGTCAATCGCTTGTAAGAATAGATGGACAATGTTCCTATATTCGTACATATGTATGCACTGACGGCTCTAAAACGGTTGAAGGGCTGGGAAGATGTGTATTCTCCGAGCAACTCACACTAAGTATATCTTTTCGGCTTCGATACCAATGTTATGTATTGCAGGTAAAAATGTTGGCAATCGCACCAACTCGTCTTGGCTGAAATGGTGTGCGGTGTCTACAATACTAGGATAGGCATCCAACTACAACAAGGGCTGTAAGATAAGTACCTGTGTTAGGCAAGAAAACGCATTAAAAAACCAATTTTTTATTTATTTCTCAATATAGTCTCCTTTCAGCACGACACATTTGGTCCAGCGATATTCTAACTTTTTCAAGCCATTCAAAAAATAGGATTTGTCGAACTCCGCAAAATAGGCCTCTGTTTCGGCGATGATTTCCTCGTTTCGCCAAGCCATTTTTTTCATGTTTGGAAACAAAAAGAAATCACATGGGGCCAAATCTGGTGAATAGGGTGCGTGAAACAGCAATTCGTAGCGTAATTCGACTAGTTTTGCTGTGGCAATTGCGGTCGAGTGAGCAGATGCGTTGTCATGGTAAAAAAGGACTTTTTTTGCCGAGTGGGGCGGTTTTTTTTATTAATTCAGCATTGAATCGGTCCAATAAATCAGCATAGTACTGCCCCGTGATTGTCCTTCCTTTCTCCAAAGCCTTGCGAATCCTAAAAAACGGTGGCCATGACTTTTCCACTGTTTTGACGGTTCTTTCATTTCTGGCGTATAGTGATGGATCCATGTTTCGTCAACAGTCACGAAACGCCGTAGAAACTCTTTCGGATTGCGCTTAAACATGTCCAAACAGTGCTCTGAAGTTGTCATGCGATTTCGTTTTTGCTCTACTGTTAGCAAACGCGGCACCCATCTCGCCAATAGCTTTCTCATGCCCAATTTTTCATTCAGCAATCTGTCTAACCTTCACCCGATCACCAGCCAAATTTACACATCTAGAATACCAGAGCAGCGTCTGCGTTGATAGCAATATGATTAATCTAGTTGATGGGATAGTCTAGATGAGCCCATGAGCCAAGTTTGGATCAGAGACGTACAAAGATCCTGTTTTCTGTGAAACGGCCACATCTCAGCACCCTAGTGAAATTCATCACAGGCTACTGCTTAATTGGCAGACTTCATCTGCTGTGCCTCACTCTCTCTGTCCGGGATCTGTGAGCTATGCAGTGCAGAAACTGTGCTGCAAGAAGACGTCCGGCTGATCACCTTATGGGGTCAACCGACTGCCCCATGCATGTAGCTGAGTTGGCAAAGTTGGCAGCGAGAAACTAGGTGGATGAAGATCGTCCAACAAAACTGTCAGGGCGGTTTTTCGGTAGGGGTCGACTTAGGAGTTCAGATGATTAGGCAGGGCTGCAGCATTGCCCTGGTTCAGGAGCCCTACACATCTGATGGATGTGTTAGGGGTTTGCCTGCAGGATACCAGAGGAAATGCTGCGATTATTATAAGGGATGTCAACTTAGTTTGTGTGCCTGTTTCCTTCAGCGAACGAGGGGTTTGCGTAAGCGTAGAAGGCGCTTTTGGCAGGATTTTTCTTGCCAGCGTCTACTGCAAATACAGTGAGGCAATTGACCCATATATTGAGTATATGGATGGTTTGTTTTCGCTTGCCGGCAGTGAACCCCTCATTATCGGTGTTGATGCCAATGCAACCTCCCCTCTTTGGTTCAGTAAGGAATCCGGACCCCTAACGGGTAACTGGAGCCAGAATCGGGGGAATGTTCTTGGTGAATGGGTCGTTGCGCGCAATGCCCATGTTATCAACGAGCCGAGTGAGGTGTATACCTTTAATGCGGTTAACGGTGGCAAAAGTGACATTGACATTACTTTTGCCAACGAGGCAGCTTTTAGGGTGTTTAGCTTTAGGTTAGGCGTGTTAGTGTTGGGGTGAATGATCACAACTGGATTCAGTTTGAGATCGCTCACGCAATAGAAGAAAACAACACAGTTTTTGACAGGAGATGGTGTGTGCGAGGCGCTGATTGGAGTGTTTATGGTACGCGTATACTTGCGGAGGTTTCCTCCCTGACACCGCAAGTGTACGGTAGCTTAAACATTGACCGGCAAATCGCGCACATCAATGAAGTGATTTCAAAGGGCTAGGGCGGCTAACGCTGAGAACCTGCGTCCCATTGTCAGCACAAAGGAGTCTCACTGGAGAAACTTTGCCTCTAACAATGGAGATGATCCCTGGGGCAAACTCTATAGGATTTGCCGTAGTACTAAAAAGACTGCTGACATTGAAGGAATTCGTGTGGATAATACGGTTTTATCCACATGAAAAGATTGCCTTACTGCATTGCTTGGTCAGTTCTTTCCGAGATAGGAGCACCTTGAGGACTCTTCATATGAAGAGCCTCCGGTCCATCCGGAGTTAAGGACTGAAGAAGTCGAGTATGGTGTTACACTTCTTCGCTCCAGGAAATCTCCTGGAGCTGATGGAATGACCGGAGAGATGGTGAGAGCCATCTGGAAGGCCGTCCCAGAATACATGCTTGGTCTTTATAGAAAATGTATTGATTGCAGCTACTTCCCCAAGGATTGGAAGGAGGCAAGGGTGGTTGTGCTCCTGAAGTCCACTGATAAGAATAGGTCTGACCCTAAATCTTACCGGGGCATCAGCCTGCTTCCGGGACTAGGAAAAGTACTGGAAAGGGTTATGGTGCTCCTATTCGGCGTTACAAGAGGCAAGTGTGTCGAGGATGCATGGTCAGATTCCTGATAAGCAGAGCCAGACTGGTTATAGGCATCTTTATTGATTTCAAAGATGCCTTTGATAACCTGAACTGGGAAAAAATAGTAACCATGTTGCAGGAATTGGGATGTCGGGAAATTGGGTTTTGGGGAAGCTACTTTTCCGACAGAAAATCGAATGTGGTAAGTACGCACGACAGTGTCTCAATTAATGTTGAGAGAGATTGCACCCAGGGGTCCATCTGTGGTCCTTTTATTTGGAACCTGATGATGGGTCCACTCTTGCGGCGACTAAACGAGCCCTGTGGGTGCTGCGCCTACGCAGATGATCTGCTCCTCATCCTTGAAGGCCAGTCTAGGGCCGAAACGGAAAGGTATTTTTAGAAAGAGCTCTAGCGGTCGTTGCTGAATGGGGTGAAAGAGTTGGGGAAGTGTGTCGCAGGATAAGACAATGAAGCTCAAGGGCAAATTGAATACAAGAAATCGAGCTCCTGCGATACATTTGAACGGCGTTAGTATTAGATGTGTGACTGAGGTCACATATCTGGGCATAACGATGGGTGAGAGTATGAATTTCATGCCTCACCTGGTTCGAATCAGACAACGCATGCTGAGTACTGTAGGCCAAGTAAGGCGCATTTTGCGATCTAACTGGGGACTCAACAGGCGTTCTGTCCATATCATATACGATGGCCTTTTTGTTGCCTGTTCAACATATGGAGCATCGGTATCGTACAACAGGGTTATGACTCTGGATGGTCGAAAGCGGATCTTGACTTGCGAAAGAGTCGCCTTGCTTTGGTGTTTACCTGTGTGCCACACTGTCTCCACAGAGGCAATGCAGGTGTTGCTAGGAGTGCTGCCTCTAGATCTGGAAGTGATACGTTGCGGTATTGCTTTCAAGATTAGAAAAGGTCTCCCTCTAAATGGGCAAGATTGTGTTTCTCCGGAAAAAGTGGATGGCCTATCCCTGAAGCAGCGTAAAACCTTGCTACACGCATGTGTTCTATGTAGATGGCAATATAGATGGGATGCTACCGAAAATGGCAGGGTTACTTACGGCTTCCTAAGGGATATGCTATTCATGAGAGTATTTCCTGAACGGAATTTTACCCGCAGTCTGGGCTTTTTGTTGAGCGGGCATGGCTCTCTTAATGGATTCTTGCATAAGAGGGGGCTTAGCGGAGTTGCGAGCTACTCGTGTGGAGCCACTTATGAGGACTGGCTTCATGTCCTATGTGAGTGTCCCAATTACGCTGACATTAGGAATTTGCAGGCTATGGGCATCACCTTTAATGGTGAGGCCTACGATGTCAGTGGAATTATCACTGATACCGCACTGTTCGAAAGAACCCGTAGTTTTGCAAAAGAGGCATTTCATAGAAGACGCAGTAGGCAGCTAGCGGGTAGTCCTGGGCAGTGAGGTGCCCAATTGGAAGTAACGTCAAGGTTGCGAAGCTCGACAGGAAACTATATTCTGGTACCACGGGAGGTCAGGAGCCCCGGAACTATGGTTCCGGCCTGATCTAAGACTTGGCCCTCTTGTGGGAGTATCGTGGTGGCTGTAGGTTTGTACCCAAAATCGGGGGGAGAGTAGACCGAATGGAGCTTGGACATCTCATGGCTTAGAATATGTTGTAGTGTGCTACGACCTGTGCTCAACCGTGGGATTGCTATGGAACCATCTGGTTTGCTCGATGTGGAGTTGCATTGCATCCGGGTGCCATGACCCACAGAATGGCGGAGGTATTAGATAGACCTCGACCCTTCACCAAAGGGGAAGTTCGTGCCTTACACACGACTTCGAATCTGGTACTGGTGGTAGTACTTGTACTACCCGAAGGGCGCTTATCAACGCATTGTTTTGATATCTCACGGCAGGTACCTATGTACGTAAAACACAAGAGACATCTGTCCGGGATCTGTCCGAAATACGCGTAGCAGTCTTCTCGGTCGTTGTAAATTCTGGTAGTTTTAACACCTCGTAACTTTCTGGTCTCAATTTTTTAGCTGTGATATATATAATACTGTGGCTCCATGAGGTGTCTAGCCTATGTGAACCTGCTTGATGCGAGCCGGCACTTAATTTAATCTCATGAGACCTAACAACCTCGTTCAATTGTTCTTCAATGGGTGACTATAGGTTGAGGATCTATCCTCTGTTGGGTAGCAAATATCAAATCTTGGAGGAATGCTCAATTCCATTAAACCTCTAAACGACCCATGGATGAATCCAAAACCAATCAATCATCACAAACACAACTCGCATCACTGAAAGTCCTTTTTATTCTTTTTCTCCATTGTCCTCCTTCATCTGTGAACGAGATACGTCTTCAATTCTTTTCTCACAATAAAATCAACGGAAACACCCCACGCGCTATCTAGACATATCATCTGTCATGTGTCCGTAAAAGCCAGAATAACTCACAAATCACAAATGCGAGGTTGCCAAGATGAATAGGTAACCAAAAACCACTTCTGTATCTACATGTACTCAAAATCGCATCATCACTTTTCACTTAACCATCCAGAAGCCCCCGGAACAACGAATGTAAAGAAATGCCGCTCTAGTTGCCATAACCACTATTCACCGTAATTTTATGCAAATTGAAGAATTCCAGCAAATTGATTCCAGTTAACACGCTACCCAGCTGCTCCACCGATCGTTCTCTGGCCGGTCAGAAAACAAAATGTGTGTATGGCAGCTATAACCTTCCGAGCCTGGTTGAACCCAAATGGAGGTAGGATTTTTCTGCCATGCCCTTAGCAGAAACCCAACCAACCCCCATACTCAAAGGACACATGCTGGTTCAAACCGTAGATACTTAAGAGCTGGCTTTTGTTCTCCTTCTGGAGTAGGGTGCCTAATGTTTGCGCTATGAACGTCTTCGAGCGCCGTCTATTGAATATTTTATGGGGTCATGTACTGGAATCCTAGAAACATCCCTCAAGCGGACGTGGGTGCTGAGAAAGATTTTTGCGCTTTTAAAGAGCCCAGAAGTGAGTTCTGTTATTCTTCGATAGAATAAGGCTCCCAGAAATGGACAATAAAACAACCATCACGTGCCAAGGTTCACTTGAGTGCTGCTGCCTATCTGTATCTGAACATCCAGCAATGGCAGTTCCATTAGTTTCTTACGTTCTCTGGCAAACGTTTATTAAAGAGATTGCTCTCCATTTGGGGGTAGCGTTTATGAATTTATTGCACCTCAACAATAGTTTGCTTCAATAACGAGCCCAGGGTTGCAATAAAGTCGATCAATTACGAGTATGTTGGAAGAGTCGTCAACTCCAATCAGTGGTCTTAGATACAGATACTCGTACTTGTAAAATTAAGAGCGATTGGATTTTTTATTTTTTTTTTTAATTAACTTCAGAGGTTAATGATCTTTTTATGGTGTGTCGTCGTCGTGCGTTAGATGTTGGGGATGCGTAACAGATGACACTATCCCGGTGTGGGCGGTGGTGAACTGATTTTTTTGTTTATTAGGGGGAGGCGAAAATTAAGAACAAGACAGAACTGTTGACGAGCTTGTGTCATTTAGTGACGAAAACCCAATTGACACGAACGTTTACGAGTATGACTAAATCTTAAGCGTGGTGTATCGCAATTTGCCAATTAGGTAATTCGGTGAAGGGCGGCAAGTACTTGTATGCCTATGAGGCTAGGGGTTGACGTGGAGTAATTAGATTCAAATAGAGGCGATGATGTCAACCCTTGATTGGTGTTTAAATATTACAAGTAATGTAGTGAGAAGTGATGGTAATTTGATTGACACGACTAGAGGAAAGCAAAACGACTTAGGAAACGTTTAACTCAAGACAATGACGATGATGGAAGACAGAAGTTGATGAGGTCATTGTAAATCTCAAACGGATGTGTTTGGTTGGATTATACTCGTATTCTGGAGTCAGATGTGAAAAGGATTTATGTTTCATCTTTCGAAAGGTGAAGCGAAATACGAGTGTGCACGCAATGGAGACAGTATTGCTTTGAAAATTTTGGAAAATCGATCCTCCATGTGAACGGCCGAGTTAGTATGGATGACTAGATGTCCTAGGTTCTTATCTAGAAGACCTCTCTCGATGGAAATGGTGTAGTTTTTGGGGCTTATGAATGCACCCAGCTAGAGAAGAACAAACCTCTAAGAACGACTTCTTTGGCGCTTCCTATCTCAAAACCCTAATCCAACGGAGTGATGTGACAATTTTTAACTTAAAATAAAGGAAAAAGGTCATCGATTAATCTATGGTTTGGTATGGCGAAATGCGCTGGCTGGGTAATAGTTAAAGAATTACTGCGAATTACACTCTTCGAAAAGGGCGATACACAGTAAAAATAATTGCCTCTAGTACGGATGCAGACTCCAGCTTTACGGATGATGTCGTACGGGAGAGACCCCTTGAGGAGGCCGCGCTTAGGGTACGGTGGGTGGTACGGCTGCGAGGTCACGGGTTTGAGCTGACGGCCCAAAAATCATACTTCCGTGTGAACATCGTGGATGCAGTAGTCCATGCGACCCCGGTACTGTGCTATCTCGGAGCACATAGGAAAGGCGACTGATAAGCCACCAAGGTAGCATTGTCTAGGCTGATGCTCATTATCGGCGAAGGTTACTAGTGTCCGTCGCCAATTCTATATTGCAGTACAGCGCCGAGGTGTGGGTGGATGCGCTGTCGAGCGAAGCGGGTCGCCCGCCCAATTATCAAGGCTTCGCCCATCAATGACGTTGTCTAATAATAAACGGGGGCAGAGCAAAGTACTGGTCTTATCGTAAACATCTTCAGATGACCCTACCGAAGGTTGCTACGATTTGATCAGTCACAAGTTGCCGGTCATAGGTCTTGTTGGCGGCTGGACTTAAATCACGGTACCATGGGAGTCAGGAGCCCTCCGGATCTCGGTCCGGGCCTGACTTGAAGAGGTAGGCCCCTTGTGCGAGCGTCATGGTGGCTGTGGTTTAAACCCAAAGTCGCGGGAAGTGTTTTCCTGTTGGTTTGATCCAATGTAGAGTTGCAATAAGTACTGGGTGCTGCGACCCTAAGAGCAGTAAGAGGTTTTAGATCGACCTCGACTCATACCAAGGGTGGAACTTGTGCGGCAACACAGTTCCGAATTGGGATCAATGGAATAAAGGAGAGCGATGTCAAGGCGTATCCTTGCCCCATGGATGTATGGGCATCCCGTAAACATAAATCTGACACGACAGGTGGTTTACGTTAAAAATCAAAAGCGACTTCGCTCTTTATAACACGTCGGGTCACCTGGATCGCGTGCGCTTACCACACGGGATCGCTAGAACCGTCCCCGTCGTGTTACTGGTTCGGGAGCGTAGAGATAATTTTCTGTCCCCGGTATCGGAACGACAAGAGAAATAGAACATTGGCGTGGCGGCCACAGAAATAGAATGAGGATGTGGTAAGTAGGTGGACATGTCGACGCATACTGGTGCTAAGTCCGGGGATGGAGCGAAGTCATGGTGGCGTTCAACGCATATCTATACCTCGTGGCAGTGAATGCATCATTCAATTGCAACTATTGCCTGCGGCAGAGGATACCGCCGAACACACGTTCTTCGTTTCCGCAAGATGACATCAGCAACGACAGCTGTTAGTGGACCGGCTGGGTCTGATAATCATGCCCGAACATGACCGCAGGTATATACACCCAGTCGGTATTAACGGAATAGAAAAGATAGGAGCAGGCGGTGGACGGGCCTGCGTCTCCTCACGCGTAGATATATATGTACATGTTGATACGGGGCCGAGCTGCGCTGGCTGTGCATATCTCTGACTACTCCGGGTTGCCAGCAAGGTAAAACACCAGAACGAACAAACACTAATGGGAGGTCTGAAAAGAAGCCCACTGATAATAGACCTTGGTGCCCTCGGTGTACTTGCGCCGAGTGTCTTCTAGACTGAGAGACGAGCTTCCTCGTTACCGTCGCGGGGTTTTAAGAACTCAAACAGTGACTCCGCCCTGAAGTAATGCCAGCGGGGTTCCAAGGAATAAAGCTACGCAGAAAGAGAGGAGTTTTAGGGAATATCCGGTTGGTTCGAACCCAACCATTGCACGAGTCTCAGACTGTGGGGACTAGAGATTGTAAAAGATACACAGTCCTAATGCCAAAATACCCATAAAACCTTTTCAGAAAGCTGACTGGATTATCAAGGTTTACAAGATCATCATTACTCTGCGATATATTCGTCTCTCTGAAGAAAACTGAAGGCAGTCTTTATAGAAAGATCCAGGACAAGGCCCAAGAATATCAAATTTCCTCTTACTACCTCCTCATCAATTTAAAAGTTAGTTGTGAAAGTGTCAGTAAGGACGAGTTATATAGAGTCATGTCTGGTTTACTGCCAAACTCGTTCGGTTATGCATGATGTCTTTAGAGAACTGCCACTGTTCTATCAAAATCGGAAAAATATGACCGATCCGGTTGATGTCAAAAAAAGTATTAAAAGGCAAAACAAAGAATAACACTGGCCAGCCGCTGTTTCTTTGGGCTAAGAAGTCAACAAAGAAAATTTTATAGAAGACTCTAATCACCGCTGTCCTAGCATCACATACTGAGGGACATTCATTTTCCAGAACAGATAAAAATTGTCATTATTGCTTGAGCGAGGGCGTAGAATGGCTAAATTATATAGATTCTGTAGAATGCATGGACTACTCCAGTTCAAAGAATATTTGATTCATTTTCAATGGGCGCATAGAGAAGAACGGCTTTACGTAGGTTGGTGCACCAACACGGCACGCGAATATTGACGGAGATACCTAAAAACTCGAGCAGGCGACAAGGGTGAGGCCCACGGCCACTTCAGTCCGCAAGCTGTCATCCTCAATAAAGAAAGTAGGTAAGTCTTGTTTCAGTTGTTTTTGCTAGGCAAGTTCAGACACTTAGTATTGCAAAAAACTCAAACCGTAAGACCCTTTTCAAATAAGTTAACTAAAGACGACACCTTGGTCTTTGGACTGGTCCTGCCTGTGCTCATTGTTATTTAGTACATAAGTCACTTTTTGTAACGGATTCAGGGGAATCCAAACTTATTTCCCCAACGTGTAGCCAGGACAACTGAGCTGAAATGCAAAACAAAAGGTTTCAGTTTTTTTCTTCTTAAGGAGTCCTGCCAAAATTTGGCTACCTTTTTGAATTCAGAACGAGCATAGACAGCGTACTCTGCATAAGTTTCCAAAACTTTATTCGCAATCCTAGCTTCCTTGCATTATCAGGATCTCCACGAGGTTACGAATGATCTCTTAAGCCCGCTAAATTTTAATAAATTTGATAGTATCGCTTGCTTTATGATACGTAGTAGGTGACACCTTGGAAAAGCCCATGTTATATCTTTAGACCGTTGCCACATGGATGACAAAGAATTATTCACTGATCTCGGTGGTAGGCACTCTGATTTATGCTGGGCAATAAGCGGCGTCTATAAACTGCAAGAAAGTAGATATCAGCGCCAACCAGAAAGTCTAGATTTCGAAACAAGGCTAATTAACCAGCATCATTCTGACATGGGCACAAGCTCTTCCAGAGGTAAAACTGTATGGTGATTTGTACGCCAAATAGGAAAGGGGGGCATCCTTGATAGTACAGCCAGAGAGCATAGCCTACAAGATATCACTTCGGAAAACATCTGTGAAATCACATTACTGAACCTAGCGTACAGTTTATTCACTAGTGAGGTGATGACTGCGACCATCTAATCATAAAACCGTCCACCAAATTCCAATTCCAAGGGCACACTTCCAGTATTGCAGATGTTCAGACATTTGCAACGACCACCGCCTTATTGCAGATGCAACAGCAACGGAAAACATTATGAGCAGATTTAACATTAAACGGCTGAATTCGCAACAAACCGCCAGCCAGAATCTGTCGCTAATGCCTTGATAAGCTGCAATAAGTGCTGAAGGTCAATAGAGATGCCGCAACTGATGAGCTAGTTTCATCCGACCATCCGTGTGAGACTCCTTGATAATGAATATAAGCAAGCGCGTGGTGCTAAACAAATCGCCAAGGAAATGGGCTCCATAGAACATCGCGAACTCTTCGTGCACTCTAAAAGCAACGATTAGTACTCGATGAATTTCTTTTGTCGGACCTGCGGTGTGTGATATGCCTTCCTGATAGAACCATATGTTAGGGATACGTGGATGTTCACTGATGTCTCCATCAGCCACCAAGCAGTGCATCTTAGAAGGCGCAATCGACGCTGGTGTAGCGCTGTTGAATAGTTATGTTAATTGACATTAGGAAATAAATAAATAGAAAAGTGTTTCGTTTCGCGGTGAACCTTCAACCAAACAAGCCTCTCCAGCAAACACGACCCCTTTCCAGTTACTCCCGGCAGAGTTCGTTGTTGAATCTCCTCCTCCCTTTCCCGTCAATAGAAACGGGATCGAAAATCACAAGCCTTGTCTCAAAACAGCCAACTGCTTCTGAGGACTAGAACAGGACCGGCACGAATAAGATCTTATTAGGAAAGAGAGCTCTCTTGCCTCCTGGGCACAAATAAATTTCGTTGCTGCTCGTAACTCCGGAGCCAATGCTGAAGTTTTGGCCAAACCGAGGGTGATGTGTGCCCTTTTCCAGTGACAGCATGTGCGAATACTATGTTGCTCTAGTTTACTGTCAGACCCATTTTGGTGGCTCCCGCCTCAATACTCACGAAAGCCTATTGAACGGCTCGCCGTCTTCGTTCAGTCACAGTGATGCCATCTGCGTTCGCAATTGCGTGGACTTAAAACAGATCGTGTGACTACTTTCTTGTTTAGTGAGACTTATACGATTCCTTCTAGAGTTCAACTTTCTTAACATTGAAGGTCTCGGTTAATTCATTAGCGACCTTGAAGGATCAGCGAGAATTATTCAAAGTATCCTCCCCAACCTGAGGAGTTTCGCTGAGACATCAACACTAAACATGGCGTTGTACAGCTCGCCTCTAAGCACGATTTCACATGCGGCTCTTAAAGTCGATAAATAGATGGTGGGTGTGGATCTGTAAATCCCGGGTCATTTGCAAGATCTGTCGCAGTGTGAATATTTGTCTGAAGCCGCACTTTTATGGGCCAACCAGATTGTTCATGAATGGTTTCCGACGCTCGCATAATAGGGCACAAAGGACCTCATAGGCATTTAGCAAACCTTTTCTTCTGTAGTCGACGAAGTCAAACGAGTTTCTTTTCGTGCTAATTGGACAAACGATGCTAAGATTTCGTGCGTCGGACATGCTTTTCTCTGAATATGTCTTGTAGATGACCTGGTGCATGTTCCAAACATGGGTTGTCTCCATCTGCTTGAAATAATTCCTGTCTGCCGAATCGTCTGCCTCAGCATTTTATTATGGTTTAACTTCCTTATTGCTACCTTAACTTTTATGTCCTCATTTCCTCGGTCGCACGGTTCTCGTGGTCTTATTTCTTTTCGCTCACAGAGCTCACAAACAGCTCTAGTTCTTGGATGCAGCGCAACTTTATACTCATGTTTCTTGTCAGGTAGCATGTACCTGCTTATATTCATTGTCCAACAGGAGCGCTTCTAATATTTAAGCAGCTTCTTTGATGGTTTGTGTATGGAGGTTTAGTTTGCGAGAGGGCTTGAGTGAAACGGGACTACTAAAAATTCTAGCGAGGTCTTATGATTGAAGGTTTTGGACTCCAAACTTTGGTAGTCTGACTTGATCCGTTGTGCCCGTGTACCTGGCTGCAACCAGGTAAAACTCCCAGTCGATCTTGGCTCCTCGGAAAGCTCGGTCATCTGGGATACAAGAAGGGTGTCTGACATCGATCACAGTGTCTGGTTGATTGATGAGGAGAGAGCCAAGTCCCTTTATGGGTGTTGAGATGTTTGAACTGTGTGCTGTCTACATAAAGGCTGCGCTCCCTTACAAATTCAAAAACCTTCATCAATTGCCGGACGTGGTATTCTGCAGACTTTGTTTTTCTATGACACGCTGAAAGACGGCTACCTTACCCAATTCAGCGTTAAGATCTCTTAGCGCTATTTTGGTGTCATGGATGGCATTGAGCATATGTTCGGTTGATGTTGTCATCCTTATCTTCTGTAGGGGCATGAACGCAAATCAGGCTTATATAGGGTTTTCCAATAAGGACTTGACAACTTTTTTTTGAGATATTTCAAAAACTTTATTATCGGCTTGAAGTACAATCAAAACATTTATGAATGGAACTCAACTTCGTTCATATGGCCACCGCGGGCACGTTTGCAGCGGTCGATTCACATTTCGGCCGAAACGGCCGCTATTTCGTGTTCAATGTTGACTCTGAGCTCTTCCAACGTCGTCGGCGTGTTGGTATAAACCAATGACTTAACGTAGCCCCACAGAAAATAGTCAAGCGGCGTGAAATTGCACGAACGAGGCGGCCAATCGACTGGCCCATATCTTGAGATAACACGCTCACCATATTTACTCTTCAATACATCGATTGCAGCGTGTGCTGTGTGGCACCATCCTGTTGAAACCACATGTCGTCCAAGTCCATATCTTCCAATTCGGGCCAAAAATAATCGGTGATCATGGCGCGATAATGCTGACCATTCACAGTAACGTGACGATCGTTATCGTCGACGAAAAAATATGGCCCAATAACGCCGCCGGCATGCAAACCGCACCAAGCAGTTATTTTTTGTGGATGAAGTGGTGATTCATGAAGCACATGTGGATTTTCACCCGACCAACAACGCATATTTTGCTTATTGACGAACCCATTGAGCCAAAAATGAGCTTCGTCACTGAAGATGATTTTGCGATGGAATTCATCATCTTGGCGCATCTTCTCCAGAACCCAATCGGAGAACGTACGTCGCTTCAAATGGTCCATCGGCTTAAATTCTTGAGTCAGCTTGATCTTGTATGGGTGTAAACCAAGATCCTTAGGCAAAATACGCCATAATGTGGTCTGAGCGATGCCCAATTCTTGAGAACACCGTGGAGTTGACTGATTTGGATCGTTTGCTACGGACGCAAGCAATATTTTCGACACTTCGACCAACCCGTTGTCTCAGTGACACAGCAACATCACACAACGAATATGTAGGCTCAAATTTTTGCACTAAACTTGTTATTACACGTATACTAGGACGAGAATTACGACCGAAAATTGGAGTTAACGCTCTTAAAGTTGCAGTCACCGACTCCGAATTTCGGTAGAAAATTTTTATAATATGCAGACGTTGCTCGTTCGTGTACTGAATAAATTGACAGTGACAGTCAAAGTTGTCAAGTCCCTATTGGAAAACCCTTTATATGCAAATTTGTCTTTCATACAGATTGTTGTGAGGTATTCGCTTACACCTTAAGGTGCCCGAATAGCGAACTCACACCCAAATAAGTGTCGTCTTCCTTTTTTGTACCAGTGGCCGTAGTAGTCGTCGCAGTTTTTCATCCGTTTTCTGCCCAATCATTCCCATCGCACTGCTTCAGCAGCAAGTGGTCTATTAGAAATCCTAATATTTCATACGCAAAACCAAAATTCCTTGCCCTTAATACGTTTGTTTAGGTCGTCAACATTATGTCCGGCTGTGACGCCATCTGCAACTCCAAACCTGGAAGGCCAGGCTCTTAATGAAACTCCTGTGCAAGGGTCTGTCCGGTAGCCCCCTGAGGTTATAAGAGCAGCAGTTGGCGTTTTCAAATTTCTTGCGCCGTTATCCCGATACAGCTATGGAGCTCACTTTAGACTTAGGCTCCGAATATGTCGAAGTAGCTCTAAGAGGAGGTATGCTTAAACTAACTAGAACTGTGGATGCCGCCGTTGATCTTTATATAGAATTCCTCCACCACCATCCTGATGGAGAAGCTGTGCCCAGTGTGAACACTATACCCTGGCCTATAATGAGGTTGTTTAAGAAGTTGGAGTTATACATGGCTAACTGTACGAATCTTTTGGCATATCGTTAGCGCACGTCGTCGTGTGGACACAGATGGATCCCTATTGACACTCTGTCATACGGCCGCCAAAACTGATTCATTACGAACAGGCCAGGTAATATTTGCTCGTGGCAGATCAAATACCGCACCCCCCTTCCTCAAAACGAATGAATGCTGACTGTATTTTCTTGGAGTTGTAGATGTAATATTAGTAAAACAATCTGCCCTTTCCTTGTCAACTTTTTACTATTTTACTTTCACTATAAACTGGGAAAGGACTATAAAGCAAAACTTTTGCCGAAAGTTTCCATTTAAAATTAATTTCCTTAAACCAACTTTTCGCCTTATTAATCAAAGCCCAATTAGGAATGGAAACGTACGAGTATGAAAAACAAACCCTTTCGACGGGTTGCCTTTGAAATTAGCTTTCCTTAACTCGCCGTCATTGGCCTTTGAAATTTAAAATCCTTTAAAGGACCTACAAACACACGCACACCATACCAACTCTTAAATGTGACATTTACGGCAACAAAAGGGGGATTTTTATTTTGCTGTGCTGCCCCTGTCAACCCAACCCTTAACGCTGCCAAATGCTGTAACGAACACAGCTGCCTCCCAAAAGAATAGCAACTTAACCTAAATTCGTTTATGCATTCGAAAGGAATGGAAATTCTCCTTCGTCGGCATTACTCGTATACGTTGTAGATGTGAAAAAAAATTAAAAAAAAAAAAATCACTCATGCTGCAGTAAAAAGAATATTACGGTCACAGTTAACGCTTGGTCTGAACTCATTCGGATTTGTGTGTATCTGGGTTCATTGTTGTGCGTCCTTAATATGTTAAACAGCAGCCCGTAATGAAGTTGTTGTAATTGAAAATTTCTCTTTATTCCTTTCTTTCCAGGGAATACTCAAAGATACCAATAGAACCAGACATCGAATGGAATAATCCTTAAGAAGCCAGCAGAGTACTCGCAGTTCAACTTTATTATATCACCCATACATCTGTACACTTATGCAGCGTTTATAGTTTTTTTTGGTTTTTTATCATAATCCGAGAGGGAACAATCGAACAAGTCACCTGTGTCAAAATGTTTCTGCCTGTCAAATCAAATATGTAAGTACAACCTTAGGTAAAGTGGGTTAACCTACTACCGCATGTGTAATCGTATGTTACTCGTACATACCACTCCTCGATGAGGTTGAATAATTCAGGAGAGGAATGTGTGTGTCGTGTTTTTTTTTATGTTTTTGAAAATGTATTGAAATTTGAGGGAGTTGCTTCGATTTAAATGAACAGTGTGTCATAGACGTCTTACTTTTGAGACATCCTTTCGATGTGCCGGCGTCCAATGAAAGTATTCTACCCTTCTTGGTGAAATTGTTTTTATCCGAGGGAAACTGGTAAGTGAATTTCTATTCCATGTTTACGTTTATTTTATGGAGATACGAGTACGTACAATATTTTCGAAAAACATATGCACTGGGGAGAACTGAATATTCTCATCATCATCATCGTCCGCATCTGGTCCTAAGCTCCCTAAACAAATCTCTCATCAAAATAAGCTCTAAGGGATTGTCGTTGATGCCGTCTGTTTCTGTCTCTTCACTCTAGCGGGCGAGTATAATTCATTGGTCAAGCTGTTCTCCTTAAGACCTTGCTCTCTAATATGATTGAGGGGTGTGAATTTTTTAGCCAAGGAACCTTCAATTTATTACTTGCTCGATCCGGATGTTTCCTACATGTACAGCTGATTCAATTCCTTCTGTGATGACTATGTCGTTTTTGCACCTGTATTAAGGATTCCTATCTCCAATTCCATGTTGAAGAAGAGGAAACCGAAACAGCCGTCCCTTTTTTCTTACAGATTTCTTTCAACCGCCGAAGCCGTATCTCATTTTTTATTTAATTCCCCTGAAAGACAGTAACAACTGTGCCTCATCGTGTTCAAAGTTCTGCAATGCGCTGTCGTTCCCTCCCACAGCTCAGCCTCAGAGTTTGAAATTCAAATCCAACCAATCTGCCTTCGGCTTCTATGAGACCAATTTAGAATACATGGGTGGATGCCTAAGCAGTGGAGGGAGTATACGTGTGTCGGATGTTTTCTTTAGAGGTATAGAAGTATTATTAGAAATAAAACACAGAAAAATGAATGGAATAACCAAAGTTCGGTCTTATTAGCTCGCAAATTGTATGGCATTTCGTGTTTGAAAAGAATTTCGGGCATATGTCCACCGCAGCTGCGTTTTATGAAAGTCATCCTATCGGTCCAATTTTGCATCACTTTTTCCAGCATAGCCGGCCTTATTTAGGCAATAACACGCCGAATGTTGGTTTCTAAGTCATCAACTGTAGCTGGTTTATCAACATGCACGAGTGACTTGACATACCCCCACAAAAAGTAGTCCAAATGAATCGAATCACATGACCTGAGCGCCCAATTGGCATGCACAATGTTTGTTCCAATAAAGTGATGGTTTGACTCACTGTATGGCATGATGCACTGTCCTGCTGAAACCATTTGTCTCTTAGACGGTTGTTCTTGACACAGTTAATCAAAAAATCGCGAATCATTTGCCTGCTCGCCATTCACGGTAGTGTTGGCTCCATCTTCAGATTTGAAAAAAATGCAGCCAATAGTGACTTTTTGGGGATATAATGGGGTCTCGAGAGTCTTGTGAGAATTGTGTTCACTTCAAAAATGACAATTTTGCTTGTTACTCGTAACATATCCAATAAGCCAGAAATGCGCTTTGGTATCAACCATTCACCGAACGTACGACGCAAACGATGGTCCATTTGCTTCACTTGCTGCACCAGTTGGATCTTATATGGGTGTAGGCCAAGATCTTTCCTTAAAATCTTCCACGTCTGATTTGACAGATAACACTATCTGAAATTCTATATCTCTAAAAAAAACACCCGTTAGTTCCAACGTATAAAGGCAAAGCCGACACGAGAAATTGTAACAATTACCGATCAGTGAAGATCGATCCCAGTCACATGGGAGTATATTCTATGAAAACATAGCAGCGAGTTCTAAACAGTGAAAAGCGTAATATACGTAACTAAACCCCATGGCTGTTAATTAGACCATCCGTAAGGCAGGTCAACATCCGACGCAATTCAAAGTTCACGAAAAATAATAGAGACACTGCGCGACACTTCGAAAGATTTTCATATCATCATCATAGATACCGAAAAGGGTGCTATAGGGCTCCCAGGGATCTTATGTGAAGGGCTCTAAGGTCTCAAATGTATCCAAGATATATGGTATACTCGTATAAGAATGATATGTGACACCTGGTAGTCTCCAGGCCAATTTTCCACCACCCAGATGCAAAATCCTGGATGTCCGAACGTTTCGAGGCGTAAACCTTTTGGCTAAAGTTACTCTCTTTTCTCCCTGATTTTCCTTCGTCAGCTCTATGTGCAAATATTGTAAGGGTACTTAAGTGCGCGCGCTAATTGAGGAAAAAAGGTACGCTGAGAAGCGAAATTACTATAAGGAAGTTTGAGCTAGAAGACTGCAACTGCAAGTAACCGCCAGGGCCCCTTAACCTCGCTCGACGTTCCTACGCCGCCAGTAATTTGCTCTAAAACCTAGTTGCGAAACTGGCAAACAATCCATCAGAAATGTCGCCTTCGATATGCTGACTTTCGCCCGACCACTATAACGAAACCCGTTGTTTAACGATAAATACTAGCTGCCGCATGCAGAGAAATGAATGCCTATAAAGCGACGCTGCATAGGAGAACAAGAACCGCTCGTAAGCTCTACGATCAAGAAACGAAGAAGAACACCAGTCTCTTTCTAGGTGGGGTGAAAAGCAACCTCTTTGGGAATGAAAAAAATTTTGTTGTTAAATGTTTTTTTTATTTTATTCAATATAGTCCCCTTTTAGCTTGATACACTTATTCCAGCGATTTTCCAACTTCTTGATCCCGTCCTAAAAGTAATTTTCCGCAAGGTCTGCAAAATACTCCTCCGTGGCGTCGATGATTTCCTCGCGTCAGCTGAATTTTTTATTGATGAGCCATCTTTTGAGGTTTTTGAAGAGATAATAGTTCGAGGGAGCCAAATCGGGCGAATACGGTGGATGCGACACCAATTGGAGCCGGAACTCATTGATTTTAGTCGTGGTTGCGATGCTCTTGTGCGCCGGCGCATTGTCTTGCAAAAACAAAATTTTGTTCGCTTCATGTGATTCCGTTTTGCAGCGATTTCGGCCTTCAATCGCACCAATAATGCACAGTAATACTCGCTGTTGATGGTTTTTCCTTTTTCGAGGTAGTCCACTAAGAGTATGCCATGACAATCCCAGAAAACCGACGCCATAACCTTTCCGACCCATCGAGCCTCCCTCGGCCGCTTCGGAGCACTCGTGCCATTGCCGGGCACTCATTCTGTTCTCTGGTGTGTAATAGTGGATCCAAGTTTCATCAACAGTTACCAATCGACGCCAAAAGTCCGCCCGATTCCGCATCAGCAAGTCCAAACACTCTTTCGAAGTGGTCTCGCGTTCGTGTTTTTGGTCAGGAGTGAGCATGCGCGGCACCCAGCGGCAGGATAACTTTTTCATTTGCAGAATATTGCCGAAAATATGGCGTGTGCGGTCAGTACTAATCTTTGTGGTATCTGCTAGCTCGCGCACCTTCACTTTCCGGTCAGCCAACAGCATTTCATGTATTTTTTTGACACTGTCCTCTGTAACCGCATCGGAGGGCCTGTCGCTGCGGACTTTATCGGTAGTGGAGTTGCGGCCACCACGAAACTCTCGAAACCAATATTTGACGGTATAATCTGACGGAGCATTAGCCCCATAATATTTATCCAACTTTTCTTTTGTTTCCTTCTCCGTTTTGCCTCTCAAAAAATAATGTTTTAGGAGAGAACGAAAATCGTTCGGGGTTATGATACCCTTTTACTGTTGTCAGAGCGATAGAAGGAGGATCTTGGAAAACACTCTTCACAAATTTATGACCGTCGATAGTGTACGAGTATATTGATTAATTATACGAAGCCATGTCCGGTCTTAACATTCCTGCTTAACTTGTCCGGCTCTGCAGGATGACCATAGAAAATGTTCGCTGTTCTGTGATATTCAGTAATGATTATGTGATGCAATAGTAATGATATGACCTACTCGTACATAGTTATCAACAATGTTGGTTCTCAACCAACTTTTGTTACGACAGTAAGACAGCAAGTAATTGACTTACGTAACATTATCCAACAGGTATGCCTAGAAGATTGCCGACTGGAAAGTACTATCATTAGTCTCTACGTCAGACCATAGGTACATCAAATTCAGAATCGGATACGAGGTGTCGTCTTTGTTGAAGAGTATGAATCCGAAGAAAACCACCTATGCAAGTCCAACAGCACTTCTCCTAAGCTCAAGACAAGACAAAAGTTAGAGGTCTGTTTTGAACTATCACATCCACCTAGAAAGCAATTCTGCAGGTTGCCCTTGGTGGAAAACTTATAAACAGATCACTTAAGAGCAATTTGCTGAAGACCGGATGATTTGACGATTTGTGGCCCGGGTCAACCTCTTACTGATTTATTAAAGCTTATTACAAGCATATTCTAGACTTAAAGGAAAATAAAATGTTCCTTATTGACAGCTTGCTGAGGTGGTAGACGAATCATTCTAGACATTGCTTCAAGTTGTCCGTAATTCGTTCTGTGAAGATTGAGTCGGAAAAGTGGCACAGACGTAAGATTGCGTGGGTTGGTGTTAAAAGAAATAAGTTGAAGTAAAGAAGGACAGATGTCTCTTCTGTTTTACGTAGGTACCTGCCGTGAAGGCTTAAGCCTACGGTGCGTCTTCGCACAAGATATCAAAACAATGCGTTGATAAGCGCCCTTCGAGTAGTACAAGTACTATCACAAGTACCAGATTCGAAGTCGTGTGTAAGGCACGAACTTCCCCTTTGGTGAAGGGTCGAGGTCTATCTAATACCTCCGCCATTCTGTGGGTCATGGCACCCGGATGCAATGCAACTCCACATCGAGCAAACCAGATGGTTCCATAGCAATCCCACGGTTGAGCACAGGTCGTAGCACACTACAACATATTCTAAGCCATGAGATGTCCAAGCTCCATTCGGTCTACTCTCCCCCCGATTTTGGGTACAAACCTACAGCCACCACGATACTCCCACAAGAGGGCCAAGTCTTAGATCAGGCCGGAACCATAGTTCCGGGGCTCCTGACCTTCCGTGGTACCAGAATATAGTTTCCTGTCGAGCTTCGCAACTTTGACGTTACTTCCAGTTGGGCACCTCACTGCCCAGGACTACCCGCTAGCTGCCTACTGCGTCTTCTATTAAATGCCTCTTTTGCAAAACTACGGGTTCTTTCGAACAGTGCGGTATCAGTGATAATTCCACTGACATCGTAGGCCTCACCATTAAAGGTGATGCCCATAGCCTGCAAATTCCTAATGTCAGCGTAATTGGGACACTCACATAGGACATGAAGCCAGTCCTCATAAGTGGCTCCACACGAGTAGCTCGCAACTCCGCTAAGCCCCCTCTTATGCAAGAATCCATTAAGAGAGCCATGCCCGCTCAACAAAAAGCCCAGACTGCGGGTAAAATTCCGTTCAGGAAATACTCTCATGAATAGCATATCCCTTAGGAAGCCGTAAGTAACCCTGCCATTTTCAGTAGCATCCCATCTATATTGCCATCTAGATAGAACACATGCGTGTAGCAAGGTTTTACGCTGCTTCAGGGATAGGCCATCCACTTCTTCCGGGGAAACCCAATCTCGCCCTTTTCTGATCTTAAAAGCAATACCACGACGTATCACTTCCAGATCCAGAGGTGGCACTCCTAGCAACACTTACATTGCCTCTGTGGAGACAGTGTGGCACACAGGTAAACACCCAAGCAAGGCGACTCTTTGGCAAGTCAAGATTCGCTTGCGACCATCCCGAGTCATAATCCGATGACTCCATACCATACCATGCTCCATATGTTGCACAGGCAAAAAGGCCATCGTATATGATACGGACAGAACGCCTGTTGAGTCCCCAGTTAGATCGCAAAATGCGCCTTACGTGGCCTACAGCACTCAGCATGCGTTGTCTAATTCGAACCAGGTTAGGCATGAAGTTCATACACTCAACCATCGTTATGCCCAGATATGTGACCTCAGTCACACATCTAATGCTAACGCCGTTCAAACGTATCGCAGGAGCCCGACGTCTTGTATTCAATTTGCCCTTGAGCTTCAGTGAAACAGTCTTATCCTGCGACACACTTACCCCAACGCTTTCTCCCCATTCAGCAACGACTGCTAGAGCTCTTTCTCCTAATATCTCGATTTGGGCCCTAGACTGGCAGTAAAGGAGGACAATCGATATTACCAACTAAAATTTGATGAATAAAGAGAATATCGGCAACATTTCGGTAGTAAATGTTGTAAATTTATAAGTTTCAGCCGATCAATGTATGGTGGTAAGATTTGGCTATCATCCCAGGAAATCGAATTGTAAAAACCTGCGTTGATAAGCTTTTGCCCAGAGGATATGTGTTGGATGTCCAAATTTGGCTTGTAAGAAGAAGAGGCCTAACAAAGGAATGGAAAACTCCTTAGACAAGCGCTTGATGAAGCCAGGCAGGGTTGGCTTTTCTTATCATCTTATCAATGTGAGAATGGAAATTGAATTCCTTATCACAGATAATACCTAAATCATGCAACTCATTCACTAAGGGAACAGGCAGATTAAAGATCAGATAGCAACGTGGTTAAATATGAGGGCGCTTACAGGTATAAATTATAGCCTAACTCTTATTGACGTTAAGTTCAAATTCTTTTGACACCAAGTACAAAATCTGTCTAGATATTCCTGCAATAGTAGAGAGTCTGAGGAAGTTGATACATACAGGGTGTCCCAGTTTAGGTTTTCTTCCTGATAGCTGAAGAGTCCTGAAGTTATGGCGAACAAAAAATTTTTTGGCTGGAGGTGGGGGAGAGGTCTATTTTCAACCCCTTCCAAGTTATAGTGAGGAACCTGTGATTTCGAGGAAAAACTTCTTAAAAGGCCGTAGCTTTCTAACGGATTCAGCTTAAGACAGGTTTTTGAAAGAAAATTTCAGTGTGCATAAAATACTAAAATTTCGTCGAGTTCGATGAACGCCAGCCAAAATTATGACATTTTAAAGCTAACATTTTGAAAATTCGCTGGACCAATTTCATCAGAAAAATGGTTTCATCTCGAAATATGTGTGCCACTGTATTTATTCTCTCTTGGAGCTCTTCCCGACTTGAAATCTCAGTCAAATAAACCCTTTCCATTGGCGTTATGTCAGGAGATCTATATGGCCAAGCAAAAGGACCAAGTCGGCCAATCCAGCGTCCATTAAATTTTATTATTGCTACAATCGCAAGGAGCTCCATCGTTTTGGAAAACAATTTTTTGCCTCAGAGCAAGAGCAAGATTTTCCAGGAGTTCCGGCAACTGGTCTCTCAAAAATTGTAGATTTGTCAGTCCATAAAATTTTTTGAATAAACTGCTTATTCTCATCTTGTAGATGCAAAAGCCATTGGCAAAATGCAATCCTTTTTTGGAAGTCCCCTGGCAAAATAATTAAAGGAGTAAAGGCGGTTGGCTTGAAGAACTCTATGGATTGTAGTTCTTGCATTTTGCAACTGTGCTGCAAGCCTTCTGGTGCTAATAGATGTCTGCATTCTTACAGCATTTAAAATTCTTTCTTCCTCTTCTGCTGCTGTTATGTTAGACAATCATTCTCTTCTTAACCCATATGCTGAGCCGACGGTTGAAAGCATTGATAAAAGTTAGCCTAGAAGGGATCCTCCGTCTAGGATATCGCTGTTGGTACTCTAATCTAGTTAACCCTGTATTCGAATCGAATCGAAAACATATTTTCTTAAACATTTCCTAAACACTTTACTCGTTCACTCTTAATCAGTAAATAAAGTAATATCGGCACATTTCAAAAGTTGTCACCGAACTAAACAAAAACATTCCACAAAATAGCGGAAAATTTACCGTTGGCTTGATTCACCAACTTTATTTTACTTGTTAACTGACAGCTTTTAGTCAATTCTTGTTTTATTTGAACACACTTCCGTTCGTAGGAGAAGACAAAAGTTTTGATAAAAAAAGTTAACCTAAATGTTGAAAATTTCGAAAAAAAAACGCATTTTTCTGATGAAAAGCTGCCCAGTGATATTGATAACAATGAACTAAATCGTATGTTCTCATCGATTCCACATCCTATAGCCTCAGCAGTAGATGAAAATAGGACTTATCGTGGCCCCGCTGTCTCAACAGATACACAGTTTTTCTTTACAAGAATAGAAAACACAGATATAGTCGAAAGTTTTTTGTCTGTAAAATCAAATTCTGTAGGAGTGGATGGAGTGCATCCTGTTTTCATTAAAGCGATATTGCCATTACTGCTGCCATATATTACACACGTGATGAATACCATTTTTATGACCGGCATCTTTCCCCACCAGTGGAAAATGGCTAAAATAATACCAATCCCTAAGAACTCGACAGGTGATGAATTCAGACCCATATCAATCTTACATTTTCATAAGCAAATAAATGAGTTTCTCACAAGTAATAATCTTATAGTTCCAGTTCAATCTGGATTTCGTGCAAAACATAGCTGTAAATAGACCAACACTTAATCCAAACAAATGTAAATGCTTAGTTATTTCAAAAAAGAAGCTAGAGCTGTCCTATTTTCCAGCCATCATGCTGAACAATTCAGCGATAGAATTCGTCGAAAATTCAAAAAATCTTGGCATGGTATTCAATAGAACACTCACATGGAATAACCATATATGTAAATGCGATTGTGGGTAAGGCATATGGTGTTCTTCGAACTTTGTCTACTGCTCAGAAGTTTACACCGCTGAGGACAAGGTTAGTTCTTGCTAAATCTCTGGTTATTCCTGTGTTAATTTATGGATGTGAAATATTCTATAACTGTGATGTTGAGAGCAAAAGGAAGCTTCAGGTAGCGTTCAACAGCACTCTCCGTTATGTTTACAGCCTCAGAAGGTTTGAAAACATCTCATACTTGGCAAAAAACTTGTTGGGGATGTCGTTTCAGGTATTCTGTTTAGCATTATAAAAACAAGGGAACCGACATACCTTTATAATAAAATCCAGTTTTCGGCTTCAAACAGATCTGCATCTTTGATTCTCACGCATTTCTCTTGCCTAACATCCGAAAGACAATTTTTCGTTGCTGCTAAAGGCGAATGCCTTTGGAATGCACTACCTCGTAATCTGAGAGAACTGAATGATGCACTTCGATTTAAGGGCGAGTTACAGCTTTTCTTTTCAAGTCAAAGCAACTAGATTTTTAAATTCCCCACCTCCTTTTCAAGCAAATACAACTTAAATTAAATAAATAATTTATATACAGAAATTATAAAATGTAAATATTAATATAATTACTAACCATCTGAATTTTAATTCTCTTCACTCTATTCAATTCAATTTTATCAAATGTATCTTTGTCTTAATTACTTAAAATAAATTCTAATTAATCAATACCAATTGTTTATCTCTCACAGACTTAAAAGTGTATTCTTACTGTGTTAGAAGTACATAATAATAATAAATTGGTCCAACGATTTTTCAAAATGTTAGCTTTAAAATGCCACAATTTTGGCTGGCGTTCATCGAACTCGACGAAATTTTAGTATTTTACGCACACTGAAATTCTCTTTCAAAAATGTGCACAACGGCTTCTTAAGCTGAACCCGTTAGAAAGCTACGGCCGTTTAAGAAATTCTACCTCGAAATCAGAGGTTCCTCACTTTAAAGGCATATAACTTGGAGAGGGGGTGCAAATAGACGCCCCCTGCAATACAAGTTTTTGTTCGCCATAACTTTAGGAGTCTTCAGCTACCAGGACGAAAGCCTAACATGGGACACCCTGTATATCGTAGGCTCCGGTCTACACGCATTGTTGAATCTCCTTCGCCTTGACATTCATATCATGGGCTGAACGCTCAAAGCCATCTCCCGTTTTAAATAGAAAATAGACAGCCGTATTTACTCTGGTCTTATTGACATGTCAGCTGACGCAAACAATATGAAATCGACTTTCCCTCTGCCCAAGACTGGATTCGGCCACAATCCGAGACAGCAAAGAAATGTAGTCGGGTCTCCAAGGATGGCTCCAAAACCGATCTACGATGCGACGCTGGTGTCTTTCTGGAGAACGACAATGTTAGATTTCAGTCCTCGTTAGAAAAACTTGGTTCTGTCTTCCCAGCGGAGATATACGTAATCCTGATGGCAACGAACTGCAATATATTGTGAAGAACCGGTGGAAGGGGCGTAGCATTTGCATCTGTAGCGACAGCCAAGCTGCGCTTAGAGCCTTCCTGAATCCTCTTACGACTTTCAAGCTAGATCGAGAATGCAAGTCTTTACTGAGTCTCAGGTGACAATGGGATCACGGGAAATGAAATCGTCGGCTCAAAGAAGTGTTTTTCAGGATCCGAATGTGGATTAGGTCTGCCTGCGTTCTCGGTTAGAATTCCCATCGCGGTCAGGCTTCATAAGCAGATGGCATGACTCTCCAAGTTGCCGGCAGACCAAATGAATTCTTTCCGACTTCTCTAAGAGGTCAGCGAGTCTTTGGAGTCCGGTAAACGCAGCAGTAACGTATTTTCGTGATACTATATCTCACCAAGCAACCGACTCATGGGATATAATTTGCTTTATCATAACTGTGTAGATACAGAATCGTAGTATATCCTAGTATATGTCTAAAGATTTTCATATCATCTGCATAAGCATATATGTACGAATTTTCAATGATGCAATCAACATCAGTAATAATCAGAATAAATAATAAGGGACCAAGGTGGCTCCCTTGAGGGACTCCAGAGGAGGCTTTAATTGGGTCAAAAACCATGAATCTAAATAGATCATAGTAATGCCGTTCATTTAAATAGGATTGAACCCAATTTAC